>CM052319.1:20836963-21436963 GCA_028455605.1 Lasioglossum malachurum
AGCCTCCGTTGTATTTATTTGACGCCCGTGGTTTTCCTTCGTAAATTCACAATCGCAGATATTTCAGCAGTCAGGTCATAATTTCTCGAGGTTCTGCTAGGTTTTATCTTCAGATCCCGACATTTGGTTTTAAACCATAGATTTCCCAAGCTGCCAAACTGTGCGCGCTAGATTGCGTATGATACAAGGGCGTTTCCTAATAGTACTAGAAGTCCTTAGCGGTCTTCGATTCCGGCATTCTATGGCCTTTCCATCAGCTGCAAGTACACGCACTCGGCATTGATTTCGATCCTCTTTGAGCTTGGGACCTTTCTATAGGGATCAATGGTCCTATTCATGGAACTGCTGGATCTTGTTCAAACACTATTACGATCACATTTTTTCGAGTTCCGTGAGAGTTTGTTATCGGATTCAAGTCGTACGGAGCTTTCGACACAATTCGGACGACTTCCCTTCGATCAGGATGCTATAGTTTGCGGTCTGTAGCCCTTGATGTATTCGTGAATCGGAAAAATGGGAGAGAATAGTCTTGAAGCATTTTTATATTTTATCTAGCGACCGTTTAGAAATGTTTTAGGTCACTATTTTATTATACAGAGGTCCGATTGGAGAGCTGTATTTTCGTATATCAAATCCTCAGTTGAAACAAAATTGTGGAACACGTAGTATGAAGAGAGTGACCTTTTTGGTTTTCACGGTTTGCAGCTATTTGATACTGTATTTTTGGGTAAAATAAAAGTAAAAATTTACCTCTTTCATAATTTTAATGAGGCCCTAATAAACAGACTGCAGATTTTTATGCAAATTAATAAAAAAAAACATTAAATAAATAATGTTATAAATAGTGTTATAAATACATGAAATTGGCATTCTATTCATATTTTAAAAAACCACATATAAAATCGCCATACAATCATAAAGAAGGTTTTACATTATATACGGGAGCAGAAAATGTGCGAACGTAATTCGATTTTTCACTGTAGCCCGACGATCATTTTTAATGCCAAAAAATTGGTATCGAAACTCCTGCCAACTGCAGGAAGTCGGGCTTCGAATAAAAGTTCCGAGCCGCGGTGTGTCTATTTATTTAAAAGCAAATTAATGTCACGGAGGCCCTGATAAAATCTGTCGGTGGCCTGCGAATTTTCCGGGCGTTGCTGGCTGCGCTGTCCATCGCATTGTGCGGCGAAATGCATTGTTTGAGGGCTCTCCTGCGGCGGGATCGATCGTCCGTTGCGAAATTCACGCGAACCAGACCGCGTTTTTACACGTATATCGATCTATTAACGCATGCGGGTAATTTGCCGCCCTTTTCTGCTCGATAATCACGAATATACATCGACCGATCATTATGCGCCTATCGGCCGATCAACAATTTACATTACAATCCCGGATTTGCTTCTGCTCGCCGGGGAACGACGAAATCCTTGCCAAAAATGCATCAATCCCTCGATCTGTTATTGTTTCTGATTTATGGAACATCCCCGCGCACTATTTTTTCAGTTTCGAGAGCCGGTTCATAAAACAGATCCATTGCCAGATAAAGAAGCTTGAAAATAGTATTTCTCGATTCTTTACATAGTTTTACCGGCCCGCCTTCGATCCACATTTTCGCCATAAACGCGTAAAATCCGCAGTCATAAATATCGGGTTGATCAGGATGCTCGGAATTTTCGTTGTTCCTTGTCGAATGTTCGCCGTTGTCGAAGTGCATGTTTGAGTTTTATCCAGCTTTTCCGGCATTCGTTTTAATTAGTTTTTGTTACAAATATTCCGCCGATGCCGTATTTAACGAGCTGTCGAAGCTGTTGTGACGCTACATTGCGTGGTCCTTTTATATTTGAAGTGCCTGTCCCAGTTGGTCGAGTACTATGCACACGTTTCTCCAATAATGTCCTTTGAAAGAATCGTTTTGTTGGCGATTGTAATATTTAACGAACTGATAAAGAGTCCGCGTTAATTGTATCGCTCGCTGTTTACTCGTTCATTGTACATATGTTATAATTACGTAGGGATGGTTCGGTGTTATTTGCCTTAATTATGAACGAGGAACAATCATATACGAATGATTGACAAAAGCGTCAAATTATCCGGAGGGAACAGTTGAAGCTTCAATTAATTTATTTCGGATCGCCAGGTATTTGAATTATTAATTTCTTTGTTTCACACCTGACCAACACGTTCACCTGGCTTTTGGAATGTTTATCCCCGATAATGTGTGATAAATTCGACGCGAATTCCTTCGCACTGTTTATATGGTGCGTGGTTGTAGAAACAATTGAAAATCGTTTAACAAGTATCAGAGTTCATAACGTTATGTTCCTGAATAATTGGCGTGAAACGATTGCGTGAAAAACATTATACAATTATCCAGAGTACTTAATTTATTAATTTCTTTGCTTCACGCTTGATCGACAGTTTTTTCCCCGCCTTCTGAACATCTATGCACGATAATACTCTAAAAACTTAATGTTTGCTCACCTTTATGCCGTAATTGCTTTCCTCGTATATGATTGACACGTAACTCCAGTTCATTTTCATCACGATGTCCACCATCGCTTTCACTTGATAGTGATCGCTCGGTATAGTGCGCGAGAAATACTCGAACCGCTGCTTGTTCGACAGCTCCGGGCTCGTCGAGAAGAACGACACCTGAAATTAAAGTTAACAACACTTGTCAGTCCACAAAATTATTATCTATTCAAGGTGGAGTAACAAACTTTTTAATCAGTTTATCACGTTTATTATGTTTAATAAATTCAGAACTTGCTAAGTATTGGTTAGTGTACAGTATTTGTGTGTTGATGAATTTAATATTGTATACATATTTTTCACATTAAATGGAAAGTGAATATTTCGTTGTTCTTCAAAAATCTTTTGAAGAAATCCCGTATTTTAACGAGTCAGACTCGTGATGAAGATTTTAACAAAGTCTAACAAATATGAATGTGTGTTACGCGTTTCTTTTTAGATGAAATAAAATATTTAATTCGTTTGTAGTCAATAGACTGCGATTAGAATGAAATTAAAAATTGTTGGAAAATTTTTAAAATTGAAGATGACAATATACGGTTTCTCCTCTATTAAAATCATTAAGGGAGGAAATAACATGGAATTCGGTTCCTCTTTCTTGCAATCGATGCAGACCAGTTTTATTTTGCATAAATATCCGCAGTCCAGTAATCAATATTTAAGAATTAGACGTTTTAATCGCTGTAATCGTAGAGAAAATGTTACGGCAACGGGTTAATTGGATTTTGAACAGTTTCATTATCGAAAATGAAAATCGGTAAAAATTCCGTAACAGTTCCTGGCTCTTAATTGCAGTGGGGAGTATATGGTCCGTGACTATACCATAAGTCGCGAAACTGATTAAGCAGAAAGTTTTACGTCATGCCGAAGGCCAGCTTCTCCAATTCTGTGCAGTAGAAAAGGTCGGGCAAGGGTTCTACAGGGAAATTTAAGATGGTAATAAGGTTTTTTAATCAGCGTGGCTGATATAGCGTTCGAAGGTGTCTGCGACTATCTTCGGAAAGTTATCGCCGTAGAAAATTGTAGATAAACCTTGCCCTTATCGCGCACTTTCAATTATCGTAGACCCTCGACTACTTTCTCGCCGGGTAGCCTTATCTACTCGGCAGAACAACTCGCTGGGAGTAAGTTCAAATATCAGCGGCGGACTAGTTTACCGATCTACTCCGAACTACTTTCTCGTTATGGGATCGCCAGAAATTTTCCCATACGGATGGAAACTTCCAATTACACGACACAGTTCCGTCCACCCTCGTGAATTTGCATGAAATGCAAATACGAATGGGGAATACAATCAAGTTAAAAATTATTTCGCCCTAATCAAATTCATCTTCCGCTGTCTCGGGCTTAAGCGGGCTCCTTCCGGAAGATTAAGCTGCTCGGGAAGTTTTTAATGCGCGGTTAAGGGCGTGTGGATTTAAGTCTTATAGAAATTTAATTTGGGGCTTCTTAATGAGCCTTGGGGCTTCTTTCTTGAGTTATGCTTCCGGGAAGCTCGTCTGATGGGTTTATTATTGGAATAAAATAATACAGCGGGAGGGGGGGTTGGTGGTCCACTTATCTTTACTAATATTATTATTTTTCGATGTAGAATAAGAATATGAAATAAAAAATATAGGTTTCCATTTGAAAAAATGAAGTTGCCCTTCATCTGATCCTTAAAGGCCATCATGGAAAAATGTGCATAGCGCCAATAAATGTGCCCCTTCATATGAAAAATATTTTATATAAAACATCTTTTTATATTCCTGCTGGTTTCCGTAATAATTGACTGTCTCAAGATAGATGGACCACCCTGTATATTAAATAATACATTAACTTCGTTAAAATTAACGAAGTAATTATTAGTAAAACAAATATTGAGCAAATTATAATAATGAATATTGGAATAAAATAATCTGTGGTACGAATTAATTAAAATATCAATTAGAGAGAGAGAGAGATGCAACATAAATGCTTTCACTAGATTGTTTGAAAAGCCTACATTCGCGAAAATACAGTCAAGTCAACATTTAGCAATTTCGGGAGAGCATAATTCATTCTCGATTCGCTATGTATCCAGGATTTAGAATGCGTCTTATTTAAGAGCCGAGATGGAGCGGCTGATTAATTGTCTCGGTCCAAAGGATCATTTACGCAGAACGTCGCGCCGTTATCCTCCAAAGAGACATTAATATAGCAATACCATTAATACCGAAAATCCCACGAATTCAGAATCACTCCCTCCTCCGTGAATTCATTACCAAGCTTTGATTGTTCTAACCTCTCCTCGCTCCGCAGTAGACAAAAGGGGACGGCAAAGAATGAGAATGGTCCTCGATTCCTGGATTCGTTCACGAACATTAGTAACAGATATTAAAATGATTCATCGTAGCGAGAACGTTCTTTCTGTCATCAATAAACTGAACCATCGTTCATCGATGAAGTGCCAGCTTGTGTCACAAATATGGAATTCCTCTAGTTTGATTGGACAACGTTGATTAATCACAGACCGTGCTCTCGTGCGAGCATGCGGCTGTGTGTCATTTCGAATATTACATCTGTAACCGAGTCAATTTACCGGCGCAATTATGGCTCCACCATTCCTTTTTTTAATTAACTGCAGCAGCTTTGTGCGGAATTGATTGTGTCCGCTTTTGTTTTGTTTAAAAGCTTATTCATTAAAAGATTATTGAACTGATTGTGATTTGATTGGCACAGATATTGAGTGCAAGATTTTATTTGGAGATTATTAACGAGAAATAAATTTCGCTCCTCGTATTTTTCTTTTATTACAATTTAATGTGCATTTTTAGGTCTTGAGGTGTGAATAATGTTTCGAGATCATGTCTTAAATTTACAGAGACAAAGTAAGTATATAAACGTTTATTTTTCAGCTGAATTATTTTATTTATAATCTTGCAACCGGTAAAGACGAATCAAATAATAATAAAATATTGTATGACAAATTTAAATATTTTCTCTTGGCAACGTTGCCTTGGTAAATAAAACTATTGGAAGATGAAGTCTTTGGCAACCGATTGGAAAACGATGAAGTTCGCAAAATATTGGAAAAATTGAATCTTGAATAAGAGAGGATTTTTGATGAGCCCGTTTTTGACCAAGTGAGAGAAGTGACCGATGGTTAAGGACACGGTTAGGTCTGAGGAAGTTTGATAAACATATTCCTCGTTCCCGGGGGATTTGCCAGCTGGTAAAACATAAAGCACGATGGATAAAATGGCGTGCAATGTCCCGTGGAGAAGCCAGAGCCTGGCTCGCACCGCGGCTGAAGATAACGCGGACTCGTTTCTCGCTACATAAACTCATCTTCCATGGACACTGTTCGTGAACCCGCAAGAATACTACCAACGAACCAAAGATCTTCCTCCAACAAACACGCTGGCAAACTCGGCTCGCTCGAACGCTTCTCTTCATTACCGCTCGCTAAAAACATCGGGCGAGCATCCGGAATCGCTCGATCGTGACAAATCCCCGTTCGCAAAATGACGAAAAGTAATCTCCTTCATACATCTCTTACACCATTTTCGAAAAATATTTTAGTGATTTTAATGCTGACAGTTTAGATAAACAGGAGAAATAAAGGGTTATTGGTATTTTGTACTTCCTCTGTCTCATAATAATAGTGGCAGGTGAATATTTAAAATTGCGAAGCCTTTAAACGAAATCAATGTTTCATGACATTTGTCATTTGTTCCGACACATCTTTCAATTTTACCACGCTTATATTAACTTGCCGTGTTGTTGTATGCGTCAAATCTTGTAATCGAATTTCAAACCTCTTCCCATAGTCCCATGTTGATGAAATTTTGTATACACACTTGCTTTCGATGACAATAAAAGTAGAAAATAAAATATATAGAAAACTTTTTGAAAACCCCACGCTAATATTAAAATGCACTAAAAAGAAGAAAATCATTTTTTTCCTGATTCTCCATAAAATATCGAATCCAGTTAAATGATTAATAATATTTTTCCCCATATTTTAAGCAATTAGTTCAAGATTTCTTCTGTTATAAAATAAATGTCGGAATAGATAGAAACATTTAATATAAATTTAATTAATTAATAAATTTTATTTTATTTTAATTTAAATTTTATTTTATATAATTTGATTAATTAATAAATGTAATTTGTGCGATTTAATAAATTTTATTTTATTTGAATTTAAATTGTATTTGAATTTAACTAATTAATAAATCTTATTTAAATTTATATTAAATTTTTCTATCTCTATACCGACACTAATTTTATAACAGAGGAAATTTTGCAGTACAATTAAATGAAAATGATGCAGTACAATTTTCTGTAGTTAATATATCACACGTGACAAAGCAGGATAATGTCATTTCGCAAAATATTGTGAGGATTCTTTTATAAATGAGTGGATAACACAATAATGATAGAAAATAATCCTCTATTGAGATTGCCATCACCTGCGAATGCGTTTGTTCATTTACATTGAATATTGTGAAACAGCTCTTTGTAAGTGGGAGACCTTTCTCTTGAGTTCACTCCCCTGACACTTTGTGATAGTTTAAGTAGAACAGCTATGTATATGTTTTCCCTATTAGCTCGGAAACCCTATGACCGATATGGATCAAACTTTGCGAAGTTACCCTCTAGTACTCCGCGCAACATATAAGCCACCATGAAACCCAAGAACCTACCCTCGTCTCTTCATTATGGTTACGCGAGCACAGTCTTTGTTCAACGGTAATGGCAGCTAGAGTAATCGAATGTACTTACCACGTGCGAAAGGAACAAAATCGAATGGATACCTAAATGCAAGAACAAAATAAAAATAGTTAAAGCAATAGGGCTGGGGATCACCTGCTCGTTAACTTTTTTCTCGAAGACTTTTATGCACCAAAAATGCATAAAGTTCTACAATCTTGCAAGAAATTCAGGACGCAATTAACCAATTTTACGAGTATCTGCTAACATTCTGCGGCACACGTGTTCGGTTAATTTAATTTTTCTTTGGGGGATATTCAAGCTGTTGCCGAATGGAGCGTTTCAACGTCTGGCGGATTTTCCGGGGAATTTTCCGACGTGAGTTCATAATCTGTATACTTTCCCATCGACGTTGGAGCGTGTTCGAAACTAATTGCGAGAGGATCGCGGGCAGGACGGTCCCAGTGTCGGGACGTTTGCATTTTTACCGAGCGACGTATCCCGAGGTCGCTGCGAAATTGCGAATCTCTTTGTGAGGAGACGGAACGACGTTATCGTTAATTGAAACGGACCGGCTGCGTCCAAACCGCGCGAAATTGCAGGCTCGCCCCGGATACCCCGATAAAAGCGAAATAGACGAGCCACGGCGCCATCACTCTCTCGGGCGATCACGAAACGATAGTTTTTAGAAACTAATGCTTCGTGCCCGCCCGGGAAGATAGCTTTGACGCCTGTTTTTACTTGCGAATGGACGTCTGAGAGTTCGCTCGGTGCATAGCAATTCACTCAGAATTTACTGCCGCTTCTCTTCCAAATAGTTCTTATTACTTTTTGGGAGCGACGTTCACGTTTAGACAGTCATTAGTAGACTATAGATTGTATGCATTTATGACGAAAATGGAATTACTTACAATGAATGTAAACAATTTTTATTTTGCATAAAAATCTGCAGTCTAATTATTACGTATCTTTTTGTATATCTACATATTACGACAGACGAATAGCACTGTATTGCGAGATGAAAGGAACGAGAGTAATGCTCATATTTACTTGGTTTCATTTCGAATTCTCCATTATCAAGTTCGATATTAAAAAGCGTGGGGTTAATAGAGCTTGCATTTTCTGCAATCTTCCATTTTTTCCGCATATAGTACGAAAATATTTCGGATTCTCTCGCATAATACACTACCAACGAAATGCAGCAGAAGTATTCGATGGTTTCGACCCGTCTACGATTAGCAGTGGAAAATGTAAAAGACCGGTGCCGAGAGACAGGGGCGAAATATCGTTTCGTTTTTGTTCCTGTGAAACACCGCAAATTGTTAATATTTGCACTGGAAGCCGGATATCGTTTTGTCTGTCAATCCCCACAAGGGTGAATGCTACCGCGAAATTGACCCGATGCGGTGTGTGTCGATGCGACGTGAATTCGCGTTCACGGTGGGTAATTTTACTTCCATTTTGTTGCGTGCCACAGGAGAAAGCAGAATCGATCCTGGGGTTTCAATAGAGAAAAAAAAGTGCGGTGATCAATGGACCGTTCTGCGGGAAACCCTGACACTCCGGAAAGGGCAAACAGTTTCGCGAGACATGCCGAGCACACGATGCCACGTGACGTTAGAAAAATTAGAGCCTCCCTAGTACGAGATAATCGCGGGGCCGTTCGTCGATTAGGATTAAGGTCCGGGGAAACGAATGGCCGATTTAAAGTCCGCCAACTTTACCGCGTTACTCTCCTCGCAATTCCCGCATTTACTTAATCCTTTTTATGCGGCGATCGAGTTTACTCTGAGTAATATATTCCGTGCGTCCCTGCGGTTCTTTTAAGCATACTGTTCGAGTTATACGGTCTGTAAGAGGTAAATGATGAACACAAACGAAGATTAGAAAGCGTATCGTAAAGATGTGAAAATATTTTGTCTGACCACAACCGACCATTTCTACTTAATATGTTACACGTCAGGATTGCCAAGATATTCTTCACAAACTTATCAAGTACACTTGCTTTCTAATAAGTCGATTGTATAATATGTCTGACCACGACTGACCATTTCTATTAATTATTTATTATTTATTATGAAACGAGGGTTGGTTGTTTAGAGGTCAGTATTTGAAAGCTGCTTAACGTGTCTGATTATACCTCGATAATTCCACTTTAGCGAGTTACAACCAAACTAGTTCGCCACAAAGTGAGTTTTGGAAACTAATTTCTAATGGTGTGGCTAATACGTCTGACCGCTACTAATTATTCCTACTTACACCAAACTAAATGGGTGTTGCATCGCTATTTGTACTGCGTTGATCTATTAGGAGAAGTTAGAACACGTTATCGTTGAAGCAATTATGATCCCTATACCGCTCGAGGTACGAGTTATTTGCAGCGGGCATTCGAGACGTGATAACATGCAGTCTGCGTCCAGGACAGTCTCATCAAGCCAGCAATTCATCGAACAATAATAGCATTTCACAGCCATAGTACCATCGATCTACTGAATTATGCCAAGTTACACCTACAACATATCCTACCCTCAAGCCACCAGTGTCGTTGAATGCTGCGAGGTGAACGTTGATCGAAGTAGATAAACTTGATGTAGTCAATACCTCTAGTATTCGTAATAACAATATCAATAATGCACAACTTTTACATTATCACTGGAATGATCAGCAAAATCGATGTACAGATACGTAAACAAATTCCTTGAGGTATAGTTCATAAACAGTAGAACTTCTGGAATATAATTTATAATACCTATAATAATTAAATGAAAATACTAATTACAAAAATATTAAAATAATATTGAAGTACAAATTAATTTTGGAACATTTTGTGATTTCGTATTAATCCATTCATTGTAATCGAATTTCTCAATACCGTAAATTCAATTTATTTTTAATATAACTGTATTAAAAAACATACCGAAGTCGCGGTATTGCGGTTGTTACGAAATTTACGGGCAAATAGACGCGTCTTATTGGGAGCAAAAATTTAATAAAACCCACACCGAGAGAGAACTCGGCTTGAACGCGGAGAAGGCGGTCCAAAATATTTAATCGAACACCTCGCGAGTTGATGTGTTTATCCGGCCCTTATTAAATTTGTACATTAAATTGTTCGCCAAATTCTCTCTGCTGCTATTGTTTCGGTTAATATATACGCTCCGAAAACTCCTGATTACACTGCGAATTCCACCGGATTTATAACACGACGGGCTATTTAAAATTTACTACTGTAACATGTTTCATAAAGTTTAATGAGCTTTTTAGTTTTGCAGCTTTGAGCCCGGTACAGCCTTTCGTAAACAAGCTTCCCTTTGACTTCGCTTCTTGTAACCCGGATTGTGAAAATTGTTTTAATCCGATGTAATCACGAGCATTATTAAACTCGACGCGATGTTCTCGTGATACGCGCTTGTTACTTTGTTACCACGATGTCTCGATATTTTGTTAAGAAGACGGACTGGTATTTCCGATGTGCAGTATGCTAACGAAGCGATGCGTATCTCTGGTAAAATAGTATGTAAATATTTAATGAGAAAGTAACGAGAGAGACTGTCGTAAAATTATTCATGTGATGGGAGCAGAAGATATTGTCATAAAGAAAATTGAGTGGACATGTTTGCGGTGTTATGAGAGGACAGAAAAGTCGAGAAACAAAAGCAGGAAAAATAGTTAAAAAGCGTTGCCTTTCCATCGGTTCTCTACGACGCTGATAGTTTTAAAAAGATGAGCGAAGATAGTTTTAAATTGTGAAATTTATATTGGAATGAAAGGGGGCATTTTTTTGTGTCATAAATAGACCTCGGATTTTTAAGCAAAATAAAAATTTCTTTGTTCTCTAAGCAGTCGATAAAACCAACTATATTCTAAATGAAATATTATTTTTAAATAGTTACGAATTTAATAAAGAAATTCGAGTTAATCAAGATTCGAGTACTACTTGTGAAAGATTCGATTCCTTTCAGCATCGAAGTACTCGTAACTAACTTTTCGAAACTTGTAAGTACACATTCCGAGGTTCGATATCAGTTTGTATAAAATGAATACTTTTCAAATACAATAATCGAAACATTATTGCTTTATGTAGTAATCGAAACCCATGAAATGAAACTTACATATTGAACTTGATCCCATTCCTACTCGGAGACACCACTAAAAAAATTGCTGTATTATTAAATATGATGGTATCTAATCCATTACTACACGTTTAAGTATTGTATGAAATATTATATTAATTTCATATCCATAAAATTTGCCTCCTTTCAGTCTCTCTTTTAATCTGTCTCCTGCTTTGAATTGCACCTACTCATGTTTGACATAAATGCATAAAATCCAGTCGTGAATAAAATTCAGCAGACTCATCTGAACCGTGGCAAAAAAACTGACGAAAGCCGTGAGACCAAAAGAGAAAGCTGCAGTTAGCAAAGAGTCGTGTTTCCATTAGTCCTGTTCGACGTTGATAGTTTTAAAAAGACAAAGGAGCGGTGGTTAAAGAGTGTTGAAGAGAGACGATAAAAGGATCCAGGACACCGGTTGTGCAACAGTACAGATTAGTCGGGCGCAATAGCAATAAGTGGTTGTACGTCGTCACGGTAGTTTATAGTTTCTCCCCCTCCCCAGAAAGTTTTTGATCCTGGGAGAAAGAGCGAAGCACACCAATTACCGTAAGTGGTTTCTCTCCGCGGCGAGCGGGGATATAAGAAGAACCGTAAAACTGTAATGGCGACATCATTAACGCAATCAGCTTGTCCTCTTATCTGGTTTGAATTGGAAACGCTGAAGTCGGACTATAAATTGGACCTCCCGGCAAATAAGATCTTTCAAGTCCGTGGACTGAATGTTAGTTTCGACTGAGTAAAATTGCTTTTACTTTTCGATATTGAAACTTTAAAGTGGGCGAAAACAGAGAGCTCGGCCGGAGAAAATTGTAGGTCATTGAGAATTTGAATTCATCTTTTCGGGATTAGGCTGAATTTATGGCTGCGTTCGCGTCGTGGTTCTCATTGAATCTTATTGGAAGCTGAATCCATTTGATCCATGGATATGCTCCAGTCACAAATCACTTTTATTACATCAATTGTATTTATCTGGAAAACAGATCGCTTTCGATTGGATTTAGTTGAACTTTGGATTACGTGGAACACGATGTTCGCTTTCACATTTCGTTTTTAAGTGCTGTACCATATTCTAGAATTTCAATGGGCCTCTAAGCGCTTTAACTACGAGACAGTTTTCTTTTCATCCTTCATTGCAGTGAATTAAGGTCTCGACGAAGCTGGGAGAGTATGTATTCACGAGCTAAAGACATTAACATAAACATTCTTTTGACGAATCGTTTACCATTTGACTAAGTCCATATATCTTCGCATCCATTTAATCGTTTTAATTATAATATAGAATAGTCGGAGCTCTCTCGACGCTGTGCAAGTACCTTAACAAATTTCATGTTTCGGTTAATCGCGTTTGGCAGTATCAAGATTTGGCTATCGTGATGAGTTAGTATTTGATTATCACCAAAGCTCGTAGAATTCCGAAACAGGAGCTTGTAGCGCATGGTTTGCGGCATTTATTATTCTCGCAGGATGTATGTATCTGCGGTTATGCTATCCGTAGTACACGTTACCAAATACGGAATAATTTCATTACTCGGGTAAGCATCATTAGCTAAATTAAATGATCATTGTTCGAGCGTTCTCGATACGCGGCGTATCGAATAATTCTAATTATATTTCGTAGTGCAGCTTCGAAGGCACTAGCTGCTTCATATAATCAGTGGTTGCTTCTATTGCCATTTTGTAGCACGGTTCCAGCATGATTTTGCAAATCATTTATATTTATTATTAATTATATATATATATATATATATAATTTATACGAGTTGACCAGTTTTGTTCCTAACTGTAGTCTATTCCACTTCCCTTCAATTTTAGTTCAGTAATGATAAATGTTTCAATGCCTCGTGACATCTTTTGAAACACTTCTGCTGCCAATTGTTTATTCGACTCGTTTATGAAACATGGCCGACCACAAAGGCAAGGACATTCTATTTAAGCATAGTTTGCTATTCGTACATCCCAGCAACGCTACAACTGCAGACTCGCGTATTGTCTTCGAAGATTCCATGCAAATTTAATCGATAGTTGGGTTCAGATTCCACCGTCTGACCAAACACAGATACATTCTACTTAATTCGAACTCTCGCCTTGGCTGTTACGTTACAGTCGGCTATTACATTCTTGGAGGTCGCATTGTCTCCATGAAACTCGTACAAGTTTCATTTGTATTCACGGATCAACGTCTGATCAGGATCTGTAGTATTCCACTTAAAGAAAATACCTGCAGATATGTCTATTCGATGCATGCCGGGTAAATTGCAGTGAAATTCTACTTGACTGCTGTGAATTCAAATATGGCTCCAATCAGATTATGGTCTTCACTGCGACACGGTGAGACACGAATTCAATTTGTTTAAGGATCCTGTCTGACTATAGCGAACCCTTTCTACTTAATCACTGTTTCCTCTTCGTACATTCCATCACGGCTCGAATTACTGAATGGCTTATTGTCTTCCACGTTACGTTGGATAGTTCAACAATTATTATTGATAATAAACTGGGTGTATGATGAATGTTAATTCTTAAATATTTTCTATCGATAGACGTTTCAACACATCACTGGTCAAAATGATCGGTTCCAGATTTTTTATTTTACGATTATTGATATAATAAAAATAATTTCATAAGAAGTGAGTGTGTAGATAGTTTTAGTGGAACATACAGTGAGTGTAAAAAGTATTCGTAAGCCCTTAAAAATGGAATACCTTTTTTATAATCGTATTCCGTATATTTATAATCGTATTTATAATCGTCAGATTTTCCAAAAATTATAATTAACAAGGTTACATGCAAAAATAAGAAAGGCATTCTTTAAAACTTTTTTATTTGGGCCCTTAAAATGGAAATTTAAAATATATAAAATATACATAAATACTTTTTACACTTGCTGTATAAAATAGGGGCTGCACAATGTCTAAATAAAATCAATCTTGTCATTTTTACAAGGGAAAATATACCAGTTACTTTTAAGGCTCGGTAGGTTTAGTGTTAAAAACGAAAGCAGAAATTATTTGTGGGTCAATCTAATAGGATCAAAATGTTCCAGAATGCTTGACTGTTGTAACGGAACTTTCGACGTCTGGCCAGTGACTGGAACATTCTACTTAAGACTGATAGGCAGCACAGAGGTCCCGTTTAGCATTTGTTAGCCGGGTCTGTCGAGCAGGGTGGTTCTTCTACGCCACACTAATTAAAACGATTCAATTGGAAGTTTGGGGAATAAGCAGGCGGAAGTTTTTAAGCAGTTACCTTCCAAGGTAATCCTCGTCGTAAACGGTGATGCGCGCGGGCGGGAGTTCTCCTGTACACAGTAGGCTAAGTTTGTTGGAGAAGTTTTAGCGGCGGCGGCGGCGGCTGCAGGTCAAACGCGTGAGTTTAATAAGAAACTTAAATCCACCAAAGGCGGAAGTTTGCGTCATCCTTGGGCTGACCTCTTTCTCACATACCGTGGAGGGCGGCGGAACAGAGCAGCCGATAAATTCTTGGCAGTCACGGATTTCCTTAAGTCTCCGGCAAAAGGTGAAGCGTGCACGGCGGCTACAACGTGCGTTCCTTCTTTTTGTCTTCAAACCGGCAGTTTCTTCGCGACCCCAACGATCCATCGTTCGACGCTTTATCCCGCATAAAATTTCGGTTCGCGCTGCTTTACGACACCGGGATCTATAGTCCGACGATTTATCTCGAAGGCAAATCCCGGATCATTCTTCACTGACAATGAAACAGACAGTCCGACACATCATTGATCAAGTCGGAATAACTTTATCAAGATTGAACCACATAACTTGAAAAATTTCACCAAACACACTCCTAATTTACTCAACCTATTATCAACTTATCATACATGTCTGAAAAATGGTTTTGCTCTGTCACCACAATTTTCACGTCTTCTTTCCTCGTATCTAACAAATGATCTTTTTATACGAATACGTAATTTGATCGTTTCTTTCTGGCTCCCATAATGGGAAAAATCGTTCTCTTCTACAGGTGTGATCAATCTTGTGAAACTGCTTCCACGGTTGGGAAATATTTTAGGTATGAATTTTATCGATGGTTTATGGCTCATTTTTAAAAAAGTTTTGAGAGATGACCGATCAAATTTTTATGTTATTCATCCGAGACAATCCGCTAGTAATTCTTTCGTGAATCGAAGAGTCAAAACTTTTTTGAAATTGCTATCACCAAGGAAATTTCGAAATTAATTTACGCCGTGCTTCGGTGAATAATAATTCGCTCACCGATGACAATCGTCTCTCGTTCCACCAGCTCTACGAGCTGATAAACGGCACTTGGGCAACTTTCAAGTCGGAAGCTTTCGACTCGCTGGTTTATGAACTCTCCCGCGTCCACCGAAACGAACAGAGTCTTCGAGCTGTCGGAAATAACGATCCGAAATTAAATCCGTGTCGTCTCCACTTCAGATTTATATTTCATCCGAGCCAACTTTCTCCTTCGCAAATCCTCGAGGAGTCTTTTTCAAGCTTAGTACTTTCGTGTTTCCGCGATCTGGGACTGTCGAGTGTTCGGTATCGGAAAAGAAGCGACTTTTCTACGATAACAAAATTTCTCGAGGGGTTTATCAAAGCTTTCGTTTATTTCCGCGTCTACGTTCGCTGTGATCCAATGATGCGATACGGTAAGTCACATGGACTATTCAGTCGTCAAGATAAAGTACTCCAATCGAACCAAATTCATCGAAAACTAACTTATGTCATTTTAAAATACATAGCTCTAATTTCATTAAAATGTTTTCTACGTGACCAGTAAAATATTCTAGAAATGCATTTAATCAACGAGGACTCGCGTGAAAGAATTCGAAATACAATGAAATCTCGAAAATCGGTAATTTATTTGGCCTTAACAACAGCACAAAAGAGGATGAGAGCTGTCGAATGCATCGATGACTAACAGTGTTGTTCACGGAAATGTTGAAAGCAAAAAGCGTTCGAATTGTTTGATAATTCGCGTGCGTATAGAGGACTCTTTTTTTTTTATTTTTTTCCAATTGTTCCCGACGCTTTGGACGCACAGCTGGTACGAAACACGCGAAAAAAAATGTACGGACGAGATTCGCACGCAAGGCCGTATAGTTCGTCGATGCAATCAAGCTATTAGCATAGTCGGAAGTATTTTAGTGTTACGAACAACGAGCCGGAAAATGAACTAGCTGGTACGCAACGGAACCTGCTGGAACCCGGAGGAAATGTCGCAGTTAGATCGTGAAATATCAGCGTCGGAGCTCAGGTAGATTTTCCAGAAGCTCGAATTGGATCGCGAGAGCTCTGTAACTACGGGGAAAGTGATAAAAGACTCGGAATTTCGATTTCGATTCGCTTTTTATGTCTCGAGGGCCGACCAGTGTAACTGGATCCTCGAACAGCTCGTCCCCGATATTTCACTTTTCCCCTCTCTTTGTCATTTTCCTCTTTCGCCGCTGACTTCGCCATATTATTATTCAACGGACCAGTTGCCGTTCGTTCTTCATTAATTCTGTTCGAACTTATACATTCCTATACAATTTATACGTCTCTCTTTAAACATTTATTATAACTCGACTGCGAATTTTACGAATTTATGGTAAAAATGAGTGGGTGCAATTTAAAGCAGGCGACAGATTAAAATAGTTTAAGAGCACATCAAGTCTCTTATTAAAATTATTAGATCAATGAATTTTCTATGTGGCTTCTGTTCACTGGAATCGGTGCGAACAATTTGTATTAATACTAAACCTACCACTGCCGGGCAAATGAGCGGTTTTATATTTTTCATTTCATGATTATTGAAATTATGAAGTTGCATACGTGGAAATTGATTCGATAAAATTCTGTATCCAAGCACATATTGTTGTAAAAATTGCAGAAAATCTAGATAAATAGAGCCCCGTCATTTTTGCAAACTAAAACATGTTAATCGCTTTTAGTGCTCGGTAGGTTTAGTGTTAAAATAATAAAAATCCGCAGTCTAATTATACCTGACACATTCCTGAAGATTAATTGGTTTTATGCATTTATTTTTGCACTTGAATAATTCGCGAGTGATCCGGAATCCGTGGCAGACCGGCCCTTTCCTGGAGAACGCATTTCCAGGAGACCATGGTTCGCAAAAAGCCCTACCAGAAGGGTTGGTCACGTAAATCAGGAGTCGTCGGCGAGATTGATTAATATGGTTCTCATGCGAGTCTCGAAAACCCGGTGATGATAAAGAGAACAATGCCGAGGACTGGGAACCGCGAAATCCACCGACATCGTCTTACACCGGTGATTGATGAGACGGAAAGTCGGATGCTGGCTCTGTTGCACCGTTCTCCGTGCGTGCACTCGACTGCAACGACTTTTTCTTCGTCTTCGTTGCCGGCACAACCTTCTCTTTTTCTCCCGCAACGATCCTGGAAAAATAGCGGAATACCGGGCGTGCTCGCAGTTTTTGCGTCGCGTGTGTGTCGCTGCGGAATCCGCTGCTTATCTCCGCGGAATTTCGCAAAAACTCGGCCGTTTTGCATCTTAATTGAAACGCTCGTGTTCGTGCATCCGTGCGTCACGCTTCGCGTACCACGGTTAATCCGGACGAACTCATTTTACTACGAGATTCCAATCAGGTTTCGGACCGAATCAGTGGCCCTTCTCTCTTTTCATGGGGGCTCTCTCTTTCCCTCTCCCTCTCTGTCTCTTTATCGGAGTCTCCCCAGGCCATTGAAACTTTACGATCAGAATCGTACGTGTCCCCTTTAACGAGATCTATCAGCTGCGTCTGGATCCCTTGGATCTTCCCTTGACAACCAGCGAATTGCCGGAGTGAATCTCGATGACCGATCACGTTTTCCGAAAACGTTCTATCCGGGCGACCACGCTGAATTGGTGGTTCACCAAAAGGCAGCCACCTAAATATTTCTTTCAGCTGTGATTTATTCTTGTCGTTAATTTCGTTATTTTAAGAAGCAAGAAAGTAATTTCGGAATTTTAAGGTGAAATAAAACCGAATTCTTTTATTCAAGCAATGAACTTTAATCAATAAAATATTTTCCATTTTGTTCGATGATCTTTTGCCATCTTTCTGGTATAGCTTCATAGAACAAAATGGAAAATATTTTATTGATTAGAGTTCATTCTTTGAATAATAAAATTCGGTTTTATTTCACCTTAAAATTCCGAAATTACTTTCTTGCCAAGCCAATATATTGTATATTTCCTTGACCTGTGCGTCCGGTGCAAACAGTATTTTCCACGCAATTTATACAGTATAAACAAACGAATATGCAGCAAATAATATTATGATCAAATCAATTTCTACTTCACACATTAATGAATTCTACTTTTATTTCGCGCCACTTGGAAAAACGAAGATTTCCAAGGATTAAGAACACCGGCGCAGAGCTTTTTGCGCTTATTAATTCGTCGACGTAATTTGCATGTCCGATACGCTAAAAACCGGGTACGATTAAATGCATCGAGCGGCGAGAATGCATAGAATTACATAAAATTTTCCGACGATTTTTCACCATTTCTCGGCCGAGCGAGCACCGGTTCCATATTTCCCGGCGGAAACGCGAGGCATCCCCAGGGCGGTGTTCGGATTTACGGAATCCAGGAGCCGATGTATATCGCAGCCGTTTGTTATGAGTTACGCCGGGGGTGATACATGCGAATGCTCGCTCGATCTCGATCCTTCTTACGCGGAGAAATCGGACCTTGAAAAATATTACAAGACCTTCGGTATCGACTCGTTCATCAAGATCTTTCCGGTTTCCGTGGGCTCATCAGGTTATCAGGATATTGGCTTGGCTCTTATCAATCGATTCCGGATTATCTGCATTGCGATTTAAAACAGCACGAACGGATTTTTGTGCAATTCTATAGGAAGGTCGAATATAAAACTGATAGGCAGGAAATAAAAATTTGGCCACTGTCTGGACTTCGTCATAAAATATACAGGCTGAGTCACCTAACCTTGCCACCTCAAATATCTTTGTTGTTTTTAAAGATACACCACTAAAACACCATTATACGGTCGTACTAAGATGTTACGCTAAGGACTACTAACTTTACGACATACATAGCTAGGTTAGTACCTTTTTATAACGAATGTCCAGCTGCATCGATTGGTGTATTAAAAAATACCCCATTCCATTTAAAAAAATGAAGGTGACCTTCATATCTCTAAAACAAACTTACATAAAAACAAAAATCTTTTTGGTATCTTATGAGCCCTATTTTACCATTCAACTTTGTCCTGCAGACATTTGACGTATCTTTAAAAACAACAATCATATTTTAGGTGGCAAATTTATGTGACTCACCCTGTATGTTGATCTGTGGAGTGCTGTGGACCCGTAGGAGTAATAACAGTACAATAATTTACACGGTGCATGACGGGGAAGTTATCAAAAAAAGATGAACTGGGACGTGTATTGGGAGATCGCTGACGGTGACCGATCATAACTCCAAAACGAATGCGTGACGTATAAAAATTCGCACTTCTGTTTTATAACCGAACGTCGACGTTTATAAGGAAGTTGTCACACATGTCGATGGCCAACCATACAATAAAATAATTAACGCGTTCCCAGAAATGTGCTTCTTACCTCACTATAATTTATTTTATCAAGACCAAAGGATCAAGAACTTGTTCATACGAATATGGAGACGACAAAAAATTTTTCCATCACAAGATCAAACCTCTAAATGACGAGACGGTGCGGCCTCTAGGAGAATCGCGAGTGCATGGTCGATAATTCACGCGCATTGGCGTACAATGGCGGGGCTGGGGGCGGTGACAATTCCGCGAGAATTTCCGAAGCCGGCAGTCACGCTCGACAAATACATCAAATCAGCCGGGATAAAAGAAATCCCGTCCTCACGGGGAAAGAAAAGGCAATGTCTGCGGGCTCGGCTGGTTCGTGGAAGCGGGTTCGATGCACGGAATATGCTAACGACCTAACCGTTCGCCTTTCCCGATCATACATCTTCCGACGTTCGCCACTTCGAAAAGTCTCGTAAATTTCGCGCGGCAGACGTTCGGCTCGCGTATCGATTCATCGGAACCGCCAATATCCTGGTAACCCGATGAACCCAAAGCTAGCCGGGCTCTGCCAATGCGAGGTAACAGCTCTGTGACCGAGCCTTAATACTTTCGAGAGCATTCGTCTTTTCGTTGTCGTTAAACCTGAAATATTAGCGGTCCCGGAACTCGCTCTCACGACAAGCGTTCATGAATTTCCGATTTTCAAGGTTCTAGAGCCCTCGGCAGCATCTTCGCGCTTTGGTCACTAAACGACCGGAAAAATCGGACAGAATCAAAGCAGTTCATCTTATTAAATAAACTTAGAAGTAGGCGTTCGGAAGTTCAGATTCATGATAGTAATTTATTTTTTCGAGTCGATTGCATTGCAGAGACCGTGTGCACGATTGGGTCAGCGGATCTGTTAGCGAAGATTCATTTCGGTTGAACTCTCTACTCAGTTTAGGATGAACTTTGCGCTTAATTTGTACCGAACTTTGTGCTTAATTTGTGTCAGCACAAATTTTCAGTAAATGTCTTACTTCTGCTAGAAGTTTATCTAATTACTAAACTAATAACAAAAAAATATAACACCAATCAAAATTGCCGCCCCCAAAAGACTTGCGCCCCGGGGCTTAGGCCAGTTGGCCCTGCCTGATACTGTTGGTGGTTCTGATATTAGTTGTCAATAAAGATTTGGAAATGGTAAGTAACAATGTGAATTGAAATTTCGTCACGATCCCTCATCGGATTATTTAATATTCGATATTATACAGAAAATACCAGCAGTCACAAGCTGTCAAAGATTAACTAAATTATTTCAATTACGCAAGAGGCTGCCAATTACATTACGGTTGGCGCAACCGCTCAGAAATGAATCGCAATTATTCGGATCAAACATTTAATTCGTGTTTTCTCTTTAAGGTCTGTTCATTAAAGGGGAACTAGCCCGGCACGCCAATATACTGGGTGTCTAATCCAACACTGAACATGTAAGCACCTCTATCTTCATTTTTCGTAATGGTCCATGATAAACAAAATATTACCCTATTATGCACATTCTTCATTAGTAGCGCTAATTTTATCAGACAGTTTTTTCAGAATCGATTAAGATAATCGCTGTAGATAATTAAACGTGACAAAAATTGTGAGGATGATTAAATGATCCAACGCGTTAAGCTCATAAAATCCGAGTACGTGCAAGAAATAAGCGGAGGCATTTCGTTGTTTCACGGTGGACGAGTCACCCCGTAGAAAAGCGGACTCCGAGCTCGTTTCTCGAGCACGTCGGCGGGTTTCCCGTAATTTCCGGTTACTTTAGACGATGACAGGTGCCCCACTGTTTTTCGGTGCACCGGTGGTCTCGTTCACGTGGCCGTCCCATCGGTTTTAACGCGGTGCGGGCCACGCGTCCAGCACAAAACCCCGCTTGATCGAATGGTTCGTCGAATCTTCAAATTGATTCCGTGAGCAAGTTTCCGTGGGCCAATCCCTCAGACACAATGCCGCGCGCGCGTCTGCTTCTTCATCGGGAACCGGTGGCTTCGTTCGCAGGAAATTAAAGTCACTTCACCGCCTCGCCGTGCAACTTCTTTGCCGGAACGGCGAATCCTCAATCTTCGAAGTGCTTCGCTACAAATTACGCCCAGGACGCGGGATCATTCTCTCGACGAGGGAAACTCGCGTTGAGATTCGTGTTTTCCCGCCGAGAGATTTCGCGGAGAAACACGACGGAGATTTTGCTTGAGCTCGCCGATAGGAATTTTGTTTACCGCCCGCCATAGAAACTTCGACGTGAGACAGCTTTTTTTCTTCCAGCGAGGGACTTCGTGGAGCTTGATCCGCGACAGTGGATTCTCAAGCTTTTGCTTTTTCTAGTGAGGGATTTTACGTAGCTGAGGACACGGTTGTTTAATTTTTATGATGGGTATGTGTTTTTTCCTGCAGGAGATTTCTAAGTTAAGAACACGATAGAAATTGTTGTTTAATTTGGACCGGAGCTTTTGGCGCTTGTTGAACGAGCAACAAAGGTTTAACTTTCCTTCTGATGTACTGAAATCCTTATGAGCGCAGGCCGAGGTATGTTTAATTACGGGACATCCGGCTTAACTCAACTTTTGCGTGTGTCTGACTACAGGCCGAGCCATTCCCCTTGCTTCACTGCTTTCTACTTGTCAGCATACGTTGAAATCAACATTGTTTACTGAATTTTTGTGAGCATGCTTTTGCGCTTGCGGGACTCGGCTAATTACTTGGATAATTAACGGTGCCGTTTTCAATTCGAAGAAATGTTTGCACAATTGTTCATACAATTACAACAGTGCAATTATATATATTATTTTCTACATTGTTTAATGTATTTGATAATATCGTTTTACGTTTATGATAATGTATCGATCACTGTAATAATGAAATGACGCATGAGTATCAAAGTAATAAGAGTAATTGAATTATAATAAATATTGAAGTTACAGAAAATACTATTTCAAAGTTCGCTTGGGGACGTCTTTTTATGCAGACCTCTAATATTTATTATGCAACAGCAAACTTTGCTATCAAAGTACTTTAATGAACTGTAAACTGTGATATAATTAAGACAGATTGTTAATTCATCGTTTAGTACAAAGTGGACACGAAAATCTCGTTTCGCGAT
This sequence comes from Lasioglossum malachurum, assembly GCA_028455605.1. Taxonomy (NCBI): domain Eukaryota; kingdom Metazoa; phylum Arthropoda; class Insecta; order Hymenoptera; family Halictidae; genus Lasioglossum; species Lasioglossum malachurum. Next base: position 20,859,929 of record CM052319.1, read on the forward strand.
ACAACGAGAAGCATTTCATTCGAATAAAAAATCACCGTAGTATCTTGTCAGGATACGAATGCAATTTCCCATCGATACCGTCGAATTATTGCTGTTCGCGATATCCAATAAAACGCTCGCTTATCTTCGAGCTTATTTCCCGGGAACATTGTCTGCCAGGTGAAAATATTGACACGATATTACATCTGCGACATAACATCCGATAAAACGAACCTAAGTCGCCATAGTCGAGCTGATAAAAGTATAGATTGAGAAGTTTCCGAACGTGTCATCTATCACGGTTTGGTACGTGCAATGTATCAGACGTCGAAATAGTTTGGAGAATAAATATATAGATTTTAGATTAGTACAGACAATGTGTGTGTGTGTGTGTGTGCATCTTATGAACTTTTCTGTCTAGGCCTCGGGTGGCTGTAATCACCCCGGTACGATTTCGGTGCCACGCCCTATGGTACTGATAGTTCACGGATTTAAGCGTATTGGCTAGAACTGAATATTCTACTATATTATCCAAGATTCTATTTTGTTTGATATTGTATATTAGCTGCATAGTATGTGCGAGACCTCTAGCCAATATTTCTCATTCCTAGTAATTATTTACTCGTTGTAGATTCACATACATAAAAAATGTCTATATTGTACATAAGGTATATTATAAATATTTATAACAAGATTGTTGACTGAACTGGAACGTACATAAAAGTAAGAATTGAAAGTAGATGACAGAACTCCGAACCACACGGAAAAAAATAAAACGAGTCCTAATGCGAAGTAGATCGTCCAAGGCGATAAACCAATTGGATCCGAAACCGAAAGTAGATCTCGCGGTGACCTAAATTGCGATCGCCCTAAAATTAGAGGCGAACGTATCCCGAAATCGGAATTGTAAGTAGACTGCGACTGTAGGCGAGGGTAGATCAAAATCGGGACGGAAAGTAGGACGAAATTAGAACTAAAGGCGAGGGAAATTGAAACTGAAAGTAGATGGAAGTGGAAATCGAAGGTAGATAATGTCAAGAGTCGGAAGTAGATAGAAGTAAGACCTAGAAGTAGATTTGGATCAATCTACAACGACGGAAGTAGCGAAGATTCTTAGCGAGGACGTAGCGACGGACTGATGAGTCTCCAGTTGTTTCCGCCCCACTTAATCCCAGACACGAGGATTCTCTCTCGTTCCCCGTCGTCGACGATGCGTAATTTTAAGATTCCACCGGTGGAATCAGCTCGGAAACGTCCGGCTGTTTCCTGTTCCGGCAGCAGTTCCGTTTCTGGAGTGGCGACATTTATACGTTCACTAAACGGTACATTACGCGCTTGCTAACGTGCTCGATATCTCTGTACTTAGAAAATCACGGGTTCATTTTACTAAGTACTAGGGATGGGATCAAGTTCAATATGTACTCACAAATCCGAGTCAATTTCAATAACCAAGTTTCATCTCATGGGTTTTGATTACTACATAAAGCAATCACGTTTCAATTATTATATTTGAAAAGTATTCATTTTATACAAACTGACGTCGAACCTCGGAATATTCATAAAAGTCTCGAATCTGTTCGACCAAGATTCGAATATACATGCAAGTATTATTTCCGTTTACCAAAGTACTTGTAAAAGATTCGAAACTGTCTGGCATAGGTTTGAGTATACTTATGAGTACTATTTCTGTTTTTCGAAGTACTTATAGAGACTTCGAATTCAATCAATCAAAGTTCGAACCTGTTTGCGAGGTACTTGATCCCATCCTTACTAAGCACTTCCACCTTGGTGGAATTGTAAAAATAAAATGTTTCCTCGTGGATCCTAGTCACTGATACAACACGTTTCAGAAATTTCTACGTTCGTATAAACTCTAGATACACTGCTCAGTCGTTGCCAAGCGAAACGAGAGTGCTGTCAACCTCCGGAACATGAGCTTTCATTGAAAGCCACCGTCAAACACTCCAGCGTCGACAATAAGCGACCCGACAAAGAAAGAGAAAGGAACCATGAAATAACATACCGCGGTTCGTATAATTTCCTATTAACTCCCCAACTCGATAGAATGCGAGCCTCTTTGTTCAGGTTTGTTTTCTATCAGCGACGAGTCGCAATACAAGAACGGCAGGTGCACACGCGCGCAATTTGTGCAGCCTCGTTCGCGATGCCTCCTTTTGTTTAGCCACTCTTTTTATCCGCTCCCAGCTAGCAGGGGATTACAAGCATAAAAAAAATGAACCAGGCCGTGTAAGCCGAAAACCTGCTACCACGTTCTCTTGCCGGGGACAAAGCAGAAATCAAACGGTCTGAAAATACCGCGCCGGATACATGTGTGTACAGGATGATCTGTTGTTCATGTTACGGCCGACAAAGGGATGAGTCTTCCTGATAACATTATAGTGCACGTGCTTCGTCCGTGGAAACGCTCGACACGAATGCAGGCGACGATGTTTTAACGTTGCAAGCTCGCGGAGAAAACTATCTTTTAGCCCTAAATAATCCCCTAATTTTGAGAACGCGTGAGTCAACGGTAGTTTGGCTAGTACAGAGTATTGAATTTTAAATTATTTTTTTTTTAAACTACATTTGATATAAGTATGTGCATTAAATCGGTTTTTTAATAAAAAATTCCAAAGGTCATTCTGTAAATGCAATTTAATCAGTGTCGTCTGATAGATGGTTGACCTGCACTACTGCAAACGAATTAAAAAATATTCAAACTCCTGAAACAAGTAGTTCGGTCTACTAATTGTACCTGGAGATGGAAATTACATATTAGCAACAAATTATTTACAGTAATATTCACTTTCATATCTCGGTGAAAGTAACGCGAGGAACGTAGTAGCAAATATTTTAATAAAATGTCCGCCTACATTATGGAGCTTCAAAAAATGAGAAACGTAACTGTTCATTATGTTCCCTTTCTGTTACAACCAGAGGTGTGCAGAATTACAATTGAATTACTCCAGGAATAATTCAGTCATGTTGTAATTTATAACTTTGATCTTCATTAAATTAAATTACAATGTAATTCGTAATTGTAAGTGGAGTACAATTATTAAATACTTTGTAATTGAATTGCAATGTAATTGAATTGGCACACTTGTGATTAAAACTAATCCCGGCGCCCACGGAATGCAATTATATTTCTCATGCACGAGTAACGAACTATTGTGTATAACTACAAGCCGGATGACATCAAGATGAAGAACAGCATCAACGCTGCTTATCGCCGGGCAGGTTCTTATCCGTCGGCGGATAAGTGAACTGGAGCGAATATTTATTTGCGATAGTCGCGGCGACTCAAAGAACCCCACCATGAAATGAAAATTCGCGGCGGCGTAAGAAGTCATCTCGTGAACGTTTCGCGCCTGTCTTTGTTGTCCCCGTCCTCGTCATGCTTTCACGCTGTGTCAGCCCTTCAATGCCCCACTTGGGGATTCCCTCTGCCGAGAACTCTTTTGATGTAGAATTACCGCGTGTCTTGCAATCTGATTGCGAATCTACGGGCGGCCGGTCGCATTTTTCATTCCAACTGAGCGTCCGAGCCGCCTTTGCACATTATTATGCGTCAGGAATGCATAGGAATGATCGACGCGAAAGTACGGAACGATCCATCTAACTCGACGCTCCGAGTAATTTAGTCCCTCTAATTGCTCGGCGAAAATCCTGAAGTTGAACTGGACTTGCTAGATTATATTTTATAAAAGTTAATAAATGTTTGTTACTTGTAAATAGACTGACGATTTGTATGTGTGTGTGTGGATTCTAAGAATATTTTATGCTTTCCTTCAACTTGTAGTTCACGTTTCCCTGTAGTCGCACCGTAACCAGACGTTTCCCTTTTTCTCAGGAACACTTCATTTGTTTCTCTCGCTTTCTTCCTTCCAGTCTGCCGTTCTATCCAGTTCATCCGAATCCACGGTCTACGTGACTACATAAAATCTTATTTGCTCTTTTCATCCAATATTCCACTCGCATCGTGCGATTCCTAACGAATGTCTGACTACATACAAGACAGACCTCCTTTGACTAGCAACTCCCAACCAGTGCTATTTAATTCGATGAAATTCTCTTTGTATGGCGAAAATGTACTTGCCCACCTTCAAACTCGCCCGACAGACAATGTATCCACGGCCCTCAGACACTATGCAATTACATTAAAAATATTCAAAAGCCCCGTGCGCCAGTACTCAAAGAGTCAATTAACCTCTGCGCTCTCGTATGCTTGTAACGAAAACCTCTGACTGTGGAATGAGTAGATTATGAACGCACTTTAACAACTGCAAATGTCATTATTCCTCTAACAATTTCGTGTTTTATTCACGACAATTTCATCAAAACGGTAATGAAATTGCCTTTCATGCTGCTAGTCTACCTTTCCAATTCTGTGATGTTTAACAGACATGAAATATATACTAGTGAGGAGCAAAAGTGAAAACATATACGATATTTTTACAAAAACGTATTTGCATGCAAAATATGTAGAATACAAATAAAATACACAGCATTAAGTACAAAGTTTTAGCTTTCCAAGAAAGTTTTACTGATCGTGATATTATTATTGTTTTGATAAACACAAACTTTTTCCGTGTAGTCGGTTTTGCATCGTATTAGAACTTTGTGGCTGAGAAACGTAAACATATTTTTTGTAAACAGTGTTATTCGAATCCGGGAGTACTCTAGTAATTGTACTTTTGTTGTTCGTGCAGTAACACGCATTAACATACTGTCATGAAGCCATTAATCTAAGACTGTGAAAGATGGTATCATTTCTCAATTAAAATCTGGCTTATCAACGAGAAAAGTTGCCGAGAAGTTTGCAGTTAGTCAAGCTGTAGTACTCGGGATAAAAAAGTCACATCATCCGCACACCCGAAAGTCACATCAATCGCGGGAACACTGTATACTCACTATCATTTCTCAAATTCGCCAATGTGTCTGTCAGCACTGACACAAACTGTGTTCCAGTGAAATAAATCCAATTTTGTTCAGACATCCCTTCTACCTATTGGAAAAAAAATTGCCAACCAAACTTAAATAGAAAACGTTAACCATGATCACTGGGGAACTCCCAATTACAAGCTATCACTGCCCAACGCGGCAGCAGAGCGTCTTTCAACCTGGACCAGTCATTAAACGTCCATTTGTCCGAGATCACGTGCGATTGGTGCGTCTTTGAACCTCTGCTCCAGTCACGTTTCCGTTTCCTCATAGTTGCCGCAATTAGCGGGACGGCTGACACATTTGTGGCGAACGTTATCGATCGGGCCCAAGGCCCGAACAAGGTGCGACAGTTCGTGTAATCGTTCTATCGAGCTCTTGTTGCCGACTCGGTCGAGATCTCGGTCGGTGGGCGAAATTAAAAATTCCATCATCTCTCGCTCTCGATATATTGAATCGAGAGACCGAAGGGGATAAGAATCGCCCCAACCAAGAAAGACGATTTCGCAGTCGAACGATTCGAGGCCGAGGTTTCCGCGGGAACGGGAAGTGTTCACAGTTCGCTGCTTAGTATTCCCATTCTTTCGGGAAACGCGACTTTCGGTGGCGAGATCGGTTCCTTCCGAAGAAGAGAGAGGCGGTTTCACCGCTTTATACGAAACTTTTTGATTAAATCGGAGCCCCCTGGATGGGCGGACATGATCACGCGAAATGATGAATCTCTCGCAGAACCACCGGTACGTATTACCTTGATTATTAGCCCCTCCACCGGGCTCCGGTGACTCGTGAATCAAGAACGATTTATCGTCCGAAGTATCTTCGTGCTGGTAAATTGACTGGGATCGCTGGCTCAGATAAGCTCCGCTGATCATTTGATCTTCAATTAAGATACCGGACTATAAGAAGAATTTCTCTTGTACTCTATGGTCGAGAACGAGAGATGGTATATTCATGAGATACTCGAAATTGATTGAGGTACATCTAAATTAAATGAAAATTTTTCCTACCGTGTTCTACATTTTATATTTATAGAAACAGTATAGCATATGGTACCGGAAATAAAAAAATTCTGGAGGCAATATTGAGAAAGACAATGTACAGAATAAATAATTCGAAATTGAATGGAGTGAATCTACGTTAAATATAAATATAAAGAAAGACTTTTTAAAAACCACGCTTATATTAAAATGCATTAAAAAGGAGAAAAAAATTTTTTTCCTGGTTCCCCATAAAATACCGAATCCAGTTAAATGATTAATCATATTTTCCCCCCAAATTTCTTCTGTTATAAAATTAGTGTCGGAATAGAGATAAAAAAATTTAATATAAATTTAAACAAAATTTATTAATTAATTAAATTCAAATAAAATAAAACTTATTAATTTAAATAGATAAAAATTTATTAATTCAAATAACATTTATTAATTAATTCAATTATACAAAATAAAATTTATAAATTAAAATAAAATAAAATTTATTAATTAATTAAATTTATATTAAATTTTTCTATCTATTCCGACAGTAATTTTATAACAGAAGAAATCTTGAAATAATTGATTAAAATTTTGGGGATAAATATTATTAATCAAAAAAATTATTTTCTCTTTTTTAGTTTTTTGTATATTCTATTTTTTACTTTTATTGTCATCGGAAGCAAGTGTGTATACAAAATATCAGCAAGATAGGACTATGGGAAGTAAAAATTTTCTACTGCATATTGTACCTTAAAATGATCAATTGTTAAAGTGTAATCACTTAGAGTTATAATTATTGTGCTACAATGCCCGTTTCAGGCGCTTAGATATTTTATAGTTAGATTTCAGTAGTACACAGCTCAATCAGATATCGTACAGTACGTAGTAAAGTGCACCGGAGGATTAGATTACTCAAGAATTCTTTTTATTTCGAAATCTGAACGCCTTTCGAAAATGTGTGGACGCGATTTCCGAATCACCATGTGTAAGATTGGAAAGTAGACGAATCGAGAAACGCCGTGGAAGGTTATACGAGATTCCCAGCACGTACCTGAGGTATTCGGAAAAGTCGCAGTAGGTTCGCTACTTGGATGGATGTGACGGAGCTGGCGGCACCGACGACTCCGCTGATGACCTTTCGCACTGCAGTTTTATTGCAGTGATACTCGGCGCCGTCAATATTGCTTATTGAACCTGGAACACAAACGTAAACGTGATGTTAGTTTCGTTTATATTGAAAAGCAGTGGCAAAACATCTGGCGCTTTATAGACCTACGAGTTTTTATACTTTCGGTAAATATGTATCTTAAAACGAATTTCATCACACAGTGATGCAAGTCGTCTTTAATCAGACGTCCACTGGCTGTTTGTAAAATTATGATACAAATTTTCAGAGATTTTTTCATCCCTCAGGAGTCTCATCTGCAAACTATGTATCTGCGTTATTCATCATTTTTGTCGCCGGACATTACATACATCGGAATGGTAAAATATGAAACTGCAGGAAATGTTCTCCATATCGCGGTAATAAACGAAACGTATGGGAGCAAGGGATGAAGGTTCGTACCTGGCCAGACAAGTGCACAAAGCTAATGCAACAGGTTCAGTATGCAAAATTGAATGGGATTGCATAACCAGGCACGTACAAAAGCCGAAAACAAGATAAGATATTAAAGCGTGAGTGGAATTGGTCTGCCTGTGGTCAGACAATCAGTACTAATTTAATACAATTGCTAAAAATCTACAATTCTTTGAGTGTTTTCAGAATAATTATTTAAAAGAAATATTATTGGACATCTTTTTGACACAGCACAGTCATTAAAAAGTGTATGAAGTTTCTGGTAGCTAGAAATGATGAAAAATCTTCGAAGTACAAGTTTTCATTGTACGAAAAAGTGGAATGAAGACCGCAATATCGGACGAAGAGAAAACTAATCGTCAGTCCAAAGGAACTCTTTATTTCCTGGTCTCAATTGGACGAACATTTGAATATAATCTCTTCGTGTATTTTACAAGTATCGATGGAAGTTTCGGTCACCGGTTTCGCCAAGAAGTTCGCCGAATCGGGAAACTCAATTCCAGGGTTTCGTGTATCTTTCCGGGACGATCGGAAATGAGAATGTGGGCCGTATCGGTTCTGCATCGCGTGACGGAATTTTCGATGACTCCTTCGACGGTAATTTTTCGACGGGCCCGGGTTACAATTTTACGCTTGGTTTGTACTTCGCCGGACTGCAAAACGTGACTTCATATTTTACGTGCCACTGGCTACTTCGTTCAATCAATATACATTTGTTCATAAAAACAAGAGCACGGCAGAAATATTGTTTCGACTGATTGGTGCCCCGTACCAATAATAAAGCAGACATTTTATTAAGGAGTCCTTCCATTATGAAAAATAAAAATGTTCTACAGTGACGATATTATCCACCCTATGTCGAAAATCTCACATTTCAACATATTTTAATAAAGGAGGGTATAAAAATCTGCTTTTAAATAATAATCTCATTTCAAAGTACGAGATTTATTGAATGATTAATTAAAATCGTATGGTTATTAAAAAATTTATTGAAATTTGCCGAGTATCATGGAATTTTAATAAAGCACATTAAAAATCAAATGAACGCCGGTAGATGTAAATTAGTTACATTTTCATGCTACGTCGACCGTAACTTTTTGATTAATGTTTCAGATACTTGTTATTACTAAATTCAACGTGCCGAGTACTTAAATGAATTTTACTTGAAATTGAATTTCTTGAGCAAGCTCGAATAATTTTGTTTGTGCTAGCAAGATTTTTCACGTCCCCTTCGTTCAATACACGAACGCTGGTCGGATTTGCGAGGCTTGAGGAATGTTTAATGTATTACCTGATTTGGGACTGTAATGAACCAATCTGCATAACGCTGGGAATTTTCATAATGAGGGAGAACGAGCAAGATGACCGGCTTTTCATGGAGTAATTTAATTGGAGGCTGTCCGTTCAAAGAAATTTAACAAAAGATTGAGAAGGGGGTACGCTTTCCTTCTGGAATATCGCATTTCTTCGGCTTTATATTTTTGCCTCGGTACTCGCCCAAAATATATAGGTTGGTGCTTTGTACATGGCAGCATTAAATGAGAGGCTCTTCTCTCATTCAGAAGTGCAGAAAAATATTTCTCCTTTAAAAATCATTAAATTACAATTCTTAATCAAAGGAGACACACGAAACAAATTTCAGCAAAGTGTTTTGTAAATATGGAATATTTATGAAAAACATTTGTGAAAAATTCTACCGAAAGGGTGAAGGTAATATTTAAACGTAATATTTATCTACTGTGTCTTGTTTATTATAAATACATGTCTTCGTTATTTATATACCATGTTTATTCTATTAGAGTCGTATTTTCGTGTCAGCACGTCGTATTTCAATATCCATCGATGGTATTTTTTAGTAATATTTTTATTTCTGCAATGCAAATTTGCAAACATTTTATTTTCGCCTTGTCGTCTGTTTAATCGACCATCGATCGTCGGAATTCTATGTTTGTAATTTGCATTTATGCTGCAGTTTAGTTCCGTTGGATAATTTCGTGTGGGGCAGTAGTACGTCTCAGAAATTAAGCCCATGTGTTACGAAACACAGTACACTTCTTGTTACCAGTGCCATTATTTATCTTCAATTTACGGGGGCGTTTGGATTGCTCGTGGAACGACGCCAAGAAATATTAGTAGACTGCAGACGTTTATACATTTGCATTAAGCTAAATTAATGCAATTCCGAAATCAGAATTATACATTGAATTCTTATTAAAAATAGAAACGAGATAGTATTCTAGCTATATGAAAAGTTAATAAAGCACTGTTAGAGAGAAATTCACTTCGAATAAAAACGTAAACCGAATTAAAACCTTACTATCAAAGGAACCCTTTAATCACTTACAAATCCACTCTTCCGAGAGCGTCAGCAAAAAAATTAATTTCATACCGACTAGTGGCGTCACTCATCTTTACCATAGACTGCGGATTTTTATGCATTTATGCAAAAATTGGTTGGTTGAAATATAAAACAGTAAAAAATTGAAAAAATTCAAGAATGTTGTGTTGTTGCTTTTAATATAAAAAAGTCGTTAAGGGATGAAATCATTATTTATGTAACTCCTACTGCCCACAATTAATGCAGAACATTTTTATTTTGCATAGAGATTCGCAGTCTACTTATCTGTATTCATCGGCCTCTACATACTCAAAAAATATTTATGACACCTTTTTTGAGGATAAAGAAGTAAGAAGCGTCCTGAAAAGGAGGGATCAAGTTACCCTATCCAGAATTAGAATAGGCCACGCTAAGGGAACACACTCGTACCTGATGACAAAGGATCCCAGTACCATTATGCGAAACATGCAACATACCGACATCAATCGACCACATGATATTATATTGTTCAAAACAGAATACACTATGAGAAAAATACAAAATTGGAAATACACTGAAAGAGAATCTTGACGAAGATATATATAAAATACAAGACCTACTGGAATTTATTAAGGAATCGAAAATCCAGGAAGTTATACTATAACTATACACCTTCTCGTCGCTAATAACCATGTAGTTGAGATGCGACGTAAAACCTTTAAATAAAAAAAAGGTTAGGCGGCACTGTTAACACTGTTAGCGCAATTCGAGTTTTCCGGAACATTCGGGGTCGAGGTAATATGGTTGATGAAACATTTTTCCTCGAGAACCGCGGCACTATATTTCACGCACGGCACTGCCGATGTCGTTCTCACGTGGAACACCGAAACGTTTCTATCGGAGCCATTATCCATTAACCGTCGAAAGGGTTTTCCAGTGGCAGGAGGAAGAGGAGGAGGAGGAGGAAATTAATTAGTTAAGCGCATCAAAAATTCAGAGTGTTACGCGCGGTAGTAATAAAGCCGGTCTCGTCTGGCGTTCGACGTGCCCCATCGATGCCGGGTGCGATTTCGTTGCGCGCCTCAAATTAATATGGTAATGAGTTTGATTTATGGCCGGTGCAAATTGTTTCGTTATTGCGTCCGTTATTTCGGATCGATTAATCAGTTTATGGTAATGTTGACGCTGTTTCAGCGAAACGAGAGCCCCTCCCCCCTCCCTCTCGCTGTTTCAAACCGAGTATCAGCGAGTATCGGCGACGGCGTGCAAACATTTCATCAGCGATGTCCGAGTTAATTGATTCCCATAGCCGAAGATTTTATTTCGGAGGTCTTCGTCCGTTTGTTTCGACATCCGACCGGCACTTGTTTATATTGAATCGACGAACGTCACGAGATTACTGCCACAGACGAGCCCTGGAATACGGAAGTAAGATTGATGGCGACGCTGAAAGGTGGATCATGGCTAACGGAATTAGCGTTCCGACTCGGCTTCGAGAATCTCTGTGCTTGGAATGAAATGTACCTCGAATTTATGTTACTACGTTTTCTCATTTGTGCAAAATTAATTTTTATCTTGATACTTCAATTTGTAGTTTTCTTGTATTTTAAATTAAATTTTATCTGTATCTTCAAGACGATCTTGTTAACCCTTTAATTCTGCCAGTGACTGCGAATCCAGCAGCTTTAAAAATTTCATACAACCCCGACAATATATTTCAAGCAATAAAAATGTAAAAGTTAAAATTATGGTACGATCCTTTCAATCTTCTCACGATTTGCATATCTGAATCCGATCTAGTACACAATCAGAGAAACAATCTCGATTTCTATGTCGAAATAAATGACAGCATCCGAACTGATAAAACAATGAAACATTGGTTAGAACAATTCCAAAAAGAAGTCTATCACAACTTACAACCAAATCACTCAATTGTCCTCACCCCGAGCTCTTCAAAGAACGTTTTAAAAATCACAAGGTTGGAACTGAATAAAGAGTCTAGAAAAGGGTCGAACAATATAATTCTCTTGTGGCTAAAGGGAATTTTTGAGTACACTCACGACGTCCGGTCGAAGCCTTTCATCGATTTAATCCCGTTCCGATATTAACATGGATCTATTTCTGCGGTTTCACGCCCTCACACACACCGCTCTCGAGTCTTCATAGTTTAGCATGTTACAGTGGCACCTGTTGAATCGGACCCCCATCGGCTTATATATTCGCGGCAGCTATCCGCACTACGATGCGGAAGCAAATCGTGGATGGAAGAACGTTAAACCTCCTTCGTAATTTATGACGTTATGTTGAAGTTTCGCGCGTTTGCACCGGCTGCAGCGTGATTCGTTTACCGTGTCCATTCGACCGGGGAAATTACGCGGCCGTGTTACCTACCCCTGAAATTTCGCCCACGGCTACGATCTACACACGAGGCTGCTGCAATTCTGCCGCGTTACTGTTAACAACGCGCGAATTATGTGTAACAGGTTCGTGGCGTCGAAAACTGACGGCCGCTGCGGAAGGTTTCTTCACCCGGAAATTAGTGGCACCCGCAGGATTTTTGCTGCAGGCGCTACAATGCACTCGGTTTCGCTCATATCATGAATTAATTTCCGTGAACTTGCAACATTGTGACTGTATTAAAATACGGTATAATATATTCAATACAATACAGTATAATATATTCAAGACAATACAGTATAATATATTCAATATAATACAGTATAATATATTCAATACACAATATAGTATAATATATTCAATATTATACGGTACAATATATTAAATATGATATAGTATAATATATTCAATACAATACAGTATAATATATTAAATATAATAATAGTATTTCTTAAAATGCTATGATTCGAAAACCTGTCTTGTTTTAAAATATTTAACCCGTGGGCCCCGCGTTGCGTCTCCGGGGATTAGATCAGTGTTACGACGAAGTTTTAGGAGCGGGATCTGGGTTAAGTGGGATTCAGTGAGGTCAATAAGGAACGCGAAAGATCGCAGTAAAAATTAATCGACAATTCGCCGGGAGTTCCGACGGCGGGTTCAGCTCGAGTTTTGAGCCAGGCGATTTGCCGGGGATTATCTGGGAACACGAAGGAAAGGGAAACCTTAAGGCTGCGTATAGCGAACGAAGGTCAGAGTCGTTCACGGCGATGAATTAATTCTGAGTTGAGGGGAGAGGGTTGGATTATTAGAGGGAACGTTGAAAACTTTCATCCAGCCTTAATCTCTCCGCGAACCTCGTTAATTCGGGAACACACACGGCCTGTAACACGAACGGTAACCTTTGTCTACACTGTTAAAGAATGTGGAACACGAGCACGACCCGCAAACGGATAACGCGGAACTTTCGCGGAAGTTTCTTGAAATTTCGCAGCCTGTCACTCACTGACTTGCCACCCACCCCCACGAGTTAGAGGGAAAGGAACAACTTGGATATCTACACAGACGTAAGTTTCTCCCGTAAGGTTAAACGCGACTTCCGGACCGGCAATATATTCTCGTCACGGGCCGCACACTATTTTTTGATAAACTTCTCTTAGACTGTTGCGGACACTTTCCACATTTCTGATTAATGAGATGAAGTTCCCAGCGAGATTCCGCTCGGGGATTCGGTCGGGACACGACGGGGGAATGTCGTTTCGACGTGCTCCGACAATTTCGAAAGTGACTGGTCCCATTGTGCGAGGGGAGATTAGAATTTAATTCATTTCTTATCTTCATTTAATATTTTATATTCTTGTAACACTTATCAACCCCATAAGTGATCCGCGAAAATCAAGGTGTTCCAAGTCGATATCGATACCCGCGGGTACCCATGTACTGTATTTCTTTCAACAATTTATTAATGTTCCTCTAAAAAATATTACAAAATTTCTCTGAATGTACATTCTTTACCCGTTAATATTAATTTATAATCTTATAATGAGAATTCGTGTAACAATGTTAAATACAGAGAGATTTTGAATAATCTATACGTTTTGGTTGACTAAACAAGTAAAAATTTATGACATTTTTAGGTATGCAAAATTTACTGCTGCTAAGAGGTATTCACGCTGTAATATGAAAATCCCCAGACCCGGAACTCTCCGATTTCGCGAACTATTAATTTCGCGGGGACCGCTAGGTCGTCCGCGAACTATGTCGCCGCGTATAGATCGATATCGCTCTCGATTTATTCACGGAGCTTCTTATCGAGATCCCAGGCCACGGGGCCGGTCCCTATTCCCCGAGCTATCCGTGTAAAAAGAAAATTAGCTGATCGCGCAACCTTTCTATCGGATACCGAAACCCGAGCCGGCTCTCTCGCTTCTTTCTCGCAGTCATTTCGACTCTGGTTTCGCCGAGACGCGTCGAACACGCGAGGCCCGTGGATCGCCGAGATATTTGTACAAGAAACTAGCTGTCGCCTCTCCACACAGACCGTGCAAATGTTTGAGAAAGGCTTAGCATGCGGGTCGGTAAGACGGTTTCCACTCGGGACTATGAATCTCCGTCGGGGCTCGCATTCCGTGGCACTTCCCGGCGGCCTCCGCCGGCTACTTTTTCTTCGTCGGAGGTTTCTCGCGGCTCTATATATAGCAGAAAAAGCCGAACGATATTTCCCGGCGGGCTGCTTTCTCTCGATGAGAGATCGCGTAATTCGTCTCTGCACACCGGCTTGATGTACGGCGCGCGCTACGAACCTGCAGGTACCTCTCTACCGAATCTTTCTCCTTTCTTTTCCTCTCGCTCTTCTCTCTTGTTCACTCTTGTTCTATCTCGTTCTTTCGTGTCAGCTTGCCCTCCCGTTTCGCTCATTTTTCCCATCCTGTAATTCGTTCCCGGACCGCCCAGCAGCTCGTGAAAGAGGCGCCGAGGCGAACCGGGCTTCGAGAAAGCGCGGCGAGGGAAGCTTTGTAGCTGCCCAGCCTTTGGGGATCTCTTTTCGCTTTATGAACTACGAGCGACGGGACGCCGATACGCGTCCAGTTTCATTTAAGGGCGGACAGAATGACTCGCCGACGAATTATGACCTTCGGTGCGCAATTTGTTTGTGCCGACCATGGGGGGAAACGTTCCGGGGAAAGCGGATCCTGGCGTGCTGATGGTGTGGTGTTAGGAGAGGATTCTGTCTTGTAGCGATTATGTGTTGGAGTTTGTAGTTGATAATGCTACAGGAAGATTTTACAGGGCCAGGAACAAACTTGGGAATTTTGAGCAACATGTTGATTGTTCACATAAATGATATATGAATTATTCGTAAAGAAAATTCGAATCTCGAATAGTAAGGGTCCATTGGCCCTTGAACCAGAATTACACTGGTACAAAAATGAAGGGAACATATTCATAATTCATCTGATATGCTTGCAAAAATTTTGTGCATCAGCATTTTTATGCTTTATGAAAAGTAACAAAAAGTAAAAATATGGATTTTTCGTAAAGAGAGAGAGAAAATTCAAATTTTCAATAGAAAAGATCCATTGACCCGTGAACTAGATTTACACTAGTACAAAAATGAGGAGAACGTATTCATAATTAATCTGACATGCTTGCAAAAATTTTCGTGCGTCAGCATTTTTGTGCTTTATGAAAAGTAACAAAAAGTAAAAATATGAATTTTTCGTAAAGAAAATTCGAATTTTCTATAGAAAAGGTCCATTGGCTCTTGAACCAGATTTACACTGGTACAAAAATAAAGAGAACATATTCATAATTCATCTGATATGCTTGCAAAAAGTTTGTGCACCAGCATTTGTGTGCTTTATGAAAAATAACAAAAAGTGAAAATGATTCTCGGCAGACAACCCCCTGTAGAGGAAAAAGAGGGAACGAATATGCGCAAGTGGAGAATATATAGTATAAGGAACAGGCGCATTCGGTCGACTGTGATGAACTCAATGTTCCCGGGTAAGAAAGTAAAGGGAAGTGGATCCCGCATGGTCAGACCACCACTATGATTTCCGAAAGCGAGGGGATCGTTTGTAATTCGAACAAGAGATGGTATAGTACAAAAGTTTCGGGCTCCTCTAACCACATCTAAGGTGTGCGCAAAGGGAGTCTGCTCATACACGACGATGTTACCCGATAACAAACTTCTAGTTTAATTATAGTAGTGAGAATTAATAAATTGAAAGTAATAAATTTAATTGAATATTCAGATTCTGTTTTCATCGAGGTGGGTTGGTTTTAAAACAGTAAATACAGTAGCTGCTATCAAGGAGAATATATGAGAGTTTGGTCGGACATACGCTAATACAGCAAACAAATAATAATTAATTATGAAGTTATGCCATTATGGCTTTCCCTTGTAAATTACCCATTCCACACTATAATTAATTACTGTATAACTTAATAGCCTTGATATACTAACCCTGTACGACCCGCAGGAAAATACTGCCTTAATGAAATTGCAGTTTCGTTCTAAATACGCGAGGGTTTTCCATTTTCCAATTCAATTTAACTCGCTGTCTATGCCTTTGGCAATGTCAACAGTGGAAAGTCAGAACCATGGGCTTTTTGATACTTCTGAAAATATTGACACGTCAACTTCGTTACTGAGCGAGGCGGAGGATAAAGTATGTTTACACTGAATTATTTTATCATCAGATTTGATTCATGTCTTTAAAGTTCTACTATTTGTTTTCTTTGCCCCTAAGTAGAAACGGACCGTCTGTGGTCAGACCACTCCCCACGGCCTCTTAACATCGCTTAACCTTTTGCAACGCTGGTGATCCTGCAGAAGACTACACCGGGTATCAAATAAAATAATGTTTGTTATTACTAGACTGCGGATCTTTATGCATTTATAGCAAAATTGAGAAGATGCATTCCAAATTATTGAAAAATGTCAGAATCATCAGATCATTAAGGGAAAAAATAAAGATCCGTAGTCTAGTTATTACTTTGCAAACCTGTATCGGTGGAGAATATTTAATAATTGAGAGTCATTGAGTTCTCTTGGCATATCGTTTGGCGATTGATGCACACAACTTAATTGAATAATTACAAAACCAAAAAGTGGTCATGAACGGCGTTTTCACGGTTCGCTAAGTGTATAGCGCGAACGGAGTCGTTAGATGAGCGTTCCAAAATTGGACATTCCAAAAGCGCCGCGTTCGGAAAACGACTCGTTACCAGGCGTGTCAATTTGCAGTCATTTACGGAGGGACATTTGCATGTCGAGAGCGTAACACTTCTTTTTTTTCACGCGCTAAAATCAAACGCATGTCGAGACTCGATTCCGTCACAGTTAATGCATGGAATATTTCAAAATGCTCGGAAATAACTAGAAACGTTAATACAGGAGTGGCGGTGTTGTTACTCAAAATAATTGCGGCGTGGATATCCATAGTTCCAGCCAAGGAACACTCGAGCACGTAGTCGTAATAGAGCACGTGCATAGCGATTTGTTAGGTCACGGAGAGATATGAATGCCTATGCGGTTCCTATGTCTTCCAATTTTTATTTTGTGCCGTCGTTTTTAAAGGTCAGTGACCTTCATGATCATATTTTAACCCCTTGCAGTACCTTTTCTTTTACAGATTTCTTGGTGTGGTTCCGAATATGGTACTAGGTCTCCTTTCGCTGGAACCTGCAAATGACACACCATCAAAAAAATATTTTGCCCCAGCTGTATTAATTTTTGAACAAACTTGACCCCAGAATCTTATAGCGAGGAAATAAATCCACAACTGGTAATTTTTTGTTCTCTACCCGATTTGTTAGACTTTGTTAAAAACCTTCATCCCGAGTCTGGCTCGTCAAAGTATGGCAAGGGGTTAAGATTTCGTGGAGAAGGCGCGACGCATTCAGTAAAACATTTAAAACATGTTGAGCTGCTTTAATTTAATAGCTGAAAAATCAGACGGAGACTACCTTGAATTCCTCGACTCGTACCTTAGTGAATGGATCTCTCGATCATTCTCGGCAACTCGCAGCGCGGTTATCTCCTTTGAGCGGTCTGTTTCTTTCGTTCTCGATTTCAGAGCTCTATGGCGCCGCACCTCGGTGACCGGTGAACCGTGACGGTTCCTCGGAGCCATAAGGAACTAGTATTACCGTGCTCGAGGATCCGTGAAAATAAAGTCGAGCGTCGAGCGGCCGGGACACGCGAGATTGAACGGAACTGGTCGACTGGTCCCTGATCGAATGCAGGCCGATCTATCTCTCGAAAGCTGGCCCCGGCTTGTTTCTATTGTTCCGCCGGTCACACCTACCGTCGGACACACAATATCCATCCGCAACGGTAAACTAGCTCGACGGCCACACACCGTGCCATCGGCTCGCCAACGACTCGTGAAAGGATCTTGATTAGTTTTTTCGGAATTTAGAGCAGAGCGCTCCGGTTACGCGGACGACACCGAATCAAGGCGATTGTGGATCTAATTAAATCACGGAACGGGCGCGATCCGTCAGTGAGAGAGTATTTACGGTCCCGCTTTATTCTGCGACTTGGACTTCCAGATTGATTTATATAGAGCCATGCCAGGCAGAATTTTTGTTCCTTTCTTCCACACAATTTCTTCTTTTTAATCAAATACTAATTCAATATTTTCACCCTTCCTCGAGCCATTAGTGGAATTGTTAATGGAACAGGTCTATAATTGGTCAGACAAGTGGCTAGAAATTAGTCTTCTAATTTTTTCTACGCACAGAAAGGTCGATAATTACATAGGCGGATCACTAAAGGCACGGGTTATTTACTTTTGGAAACAGCTGCAATATTTTAATTTTCCTAAATTTTTTAAGAGAGGAACCTTGTGTAAAAAGAAATTTTTGAGCATTTTCTTCACTTAAGGGGTTACGCCACCCTGAGATTTAAAAAAAATCGACTTTTGTTTACATTTTTATTTAATTCAGAGTGTTTTAGTAGTTTCAGTTAAAAATTAATTTGCGTGCTTCACGTTCCAATTCATCTATCGTACTGCATGGATACACCAAGTAGACACAATTTATATATTTTTTTTGTATAAAATGTTTCTGTAAATAATTCATAAGCAATTTAAATTGAAATAGTGTGAACACATATGATCAATGAATTCACTCTATATTCTTGGAGTTTTGGAGCACCGGGCACAACGCCGGGCGAGATTATCGATCATCGCAGGTGCCACAGGATCAATATCCACTGGCGGATCGTCTCCTCTCGATTTTATTGGTATCGGTCCGCTCCTTAATTTCCGATTCCCGCGGTCCTAGAAGTGCTTCTACACTCGCAGCGGGAATAAATTGGGAACGGTTCTCGCCACGGCGACGAGTCCCTTTCGGTTAATTCAAAATTCTGGATTCTGCGGGGATGAGACGTCAGCTGCAGTTATTATCTGCTGCCTGCCGTTTCTTTCGACCGCGATTTTCGGAAGCTTGCGCGCACGCCGACAATTTATGAAGTTTGTCGCATTGAATATCGAACAAATTAAGAATTATGATTTGAATGAATTTGGAGAAGTTCAATCCTCAAAGCTAAAAGATAGCGAACAGTTTATAGCAATTATTAATTAGTGGAACGTGAAATTGGACGAGACTAGCGATCTCCGGGCCGCAAATTTGCTGGCGATTATTAGATGAAAATTATTCCCCGAACAATTGGTCAGGCACTGTCGCAAGTTAGCGCGTGCTCTGCCAATTAACGCGTCATTAATTCTCATTAGTCGATTAATGCGACACGTCACTGGCCTCTAGATGATTCGGTTTCCATTAAGTCCCGGTGAGCAAGTTGCCTGCTCTATTTACTAAAATCCAGATTAAATTTTAATGATTGAATTTCGGTATAGTTTAATGGTCTTTCGCAGTGCGGTCGATATTTCATCGAGGTAACTAATTGGAAATGGCTGATGGGCGAAAAGCGCGAATAAAAGAGAAACATCAAGCGAAATAAAATGAACCGGTAGAAAGGAGGTGGTAGAAAGTAATGAAGCAATCGCGAGAGATCAATTTCTCTGATTAAAATGACACAAATGTCCTGAATATACGGAAATTTACAAAACTCTACAGCAGGTTCCATTGCCATTTTGTCCCGAGTCTGCTGTATCTCGATAAACATACACGCATACAGTCTCTATTTAAATAGTTTCATTGTGGAATTAAAACAGCAATTACTATACCGGATATTTCACCTAACTTGAGCACCTTAAAATATCTTTGTTGTTTTTAAAGATACATCAAATGTCTGAAGGACAAAGTTGAATGGTAAAATGGGGTTCATACGATACCAAAAAGAGTTTTGTCTTTATGTAATTTTTTTTAAAGACATGAAAGTCACCTTCATTTTTTTAAATTGAATGAAGTATTTTTTAATACATCAATACCTCATTCCATTGAAAAAAATGAAGGCGACCTTCATATTTCTAAAAAAAATTACATAAAAACAAAAATCTTTTTGGTATCGTATGAGCCCCATTTTACCATTCAACTTTGTCCTTCAGACATTTGACGTGTCTTTAAAAACAACAAAGATATTTAAGGTGATCAAGTTAGGTAAATACCCGGTATAAAATTGGTCGAGAGCAGGTGCCTCGCATGATACTCTTCGCCGCACTGTGTTTTCATTTAATTAATTTTACATCGGTTTCCGAATAACTAAACTTTATACAGCACAATTTCATTTCACGTTCTAGCAATACCATATATCACTCAATTACGCGAGGGTTATTCCAACGACGGTACACTTTTCATTTAAATTACCATAACTCTGAGAGAGAAAGTCGTAGGTCAACTTTCTAGAGCTCGTTATAAAGAGGACAGCCTTTTTTACGAGTTCAAATTGAAACGAGTGTGGGAAAAATTTTTTCACGCAATTTATGCATTTCTTACGAAATTGCAAGGGGCAGGAGATATTGTGTCGTGTTATGCTAGTATCCGTTTCGAGTTCATAAAACGCCTTTAATTAAACGCGCTCGAGTTTCATCGTTAGCGAGCCTTAACGTCGTTTTCGGCCCCGTCAGCCCCTCTTTTGCTGTTGAAAGGGATCCTTCCGGACATTCGTCTCCCAAAACCAGCGCATTCAATTCGTTTTATCGCGAAAAACCACTGATTACCGCGCGCGAAACTCGAACTTCCCTGCAACGGTATCAGCACGTTTCGCCTGAACTGTATTCGGGAACTCTTTTCCGCGAAATCGCTGGGTACGATAATGAGTCGGAACTTTACGCGTTAATTAGCTAGGCCCAGTAATGAGCTTGCTCCACCGGTAAGTTATCCATACGCTGTTATCCGCGATCTTCCTCCCGTTTAGCGTTGATACATATCTGCGTGGAAACGCTTTAACACCGTCGTCGCTGCGGGAAATTTGCCAGGAAAAATGTATCCCAGGCGAGTAGACCGGGATTAAATTCCTTTAACGAGCGATTATGAAGTTCGGGAGTATCGAAGTTGCCCGGGCTGAACTTTAAATAATCCTTTTAGAGGCGGTCTTTGCTGCCTCTCTTTTTACGCCGTCACTTGTTAACGCGAAACGAAATTACTCGCTCGGCGAAAGGCAAAGCGATTGTCCCAGTTTTTCGCCGTTTATTTTTATCCGGCGAGTCCTTACGTCGTCGCTGAATCGTGGAATCACAGAATTTCAAGCGTTTAATGTGACTGTTATAATTTAATTACTTTCCGCGTTCCGATGCAGGGACTTCGAGTGCACTTCGTGACGCGGTTCGGAAAGGCTAGACGATTATTTCAAAGCAACGCTTTTGAAAATATCACACTGGAAGCTCGCAGGTTTACTGACGCGTGTGTTATTGAGAATATGCGAGGGGAATTGTTTTCAGTGAAAATATTTCTTGAACAAGAAACGTCTAATTGCTTCAGGAAAGTATAATAATTATAATTTCAAAGTTTATTCGACAAATGCAATTGTATTTTTAGGATATGAATGGGGAATTTCAGGATATAAATTGTGAGTTGTAGGACACCCTGTACATTGAGAATCTAAGGTTGCGGACGCAGCATACCTTGAACTAGGTTTTGAAATAACACTACTTAACCGACATAGAAACCCTTCGGATTCCTTGAGAATACTTCAAGCCGAGTTCGTGCAATTGTTCACGTTCCGAGAGTGCCATTTGGCTAGCATAAAGTTGCATTCGTCATTAAAACAACGTTGTGACATCTGCGTTAGTCTCACGATGCTGAGCAGGCTGATCGATGAATTAGAAGTTCGCAGAATCGGAATTAAACACGCGAGAGAACAGGAGAGTCTGAAAGCAATATTTTCTAAGTAGAATAGGTCTATCATTGGTCAGACATGGCACTAAAAATCAATTTATACAATTTTTGTGGCCTCATTATGTCGTCAACTAGTAAATAAGTGCATTGATTGAGCAGAAATCGAACATTTTAGAAGATTCCTCAGTCAATTAAATAAAGTTTAGTATTACTAAGCTACATACAAACACACACATACGAACACTTTTTTTAGAAGTTTGACCATTCCCTTACGTATACCTACTATGCCATGATCTCTGGGAATATATGCTACGACCGACTTTATTTATTTTAAGTTACTCACAGTTGGCAAAATTCTTGGCGAATGAAAACTTTTGAGGTAGAGCTTTCGTTGGTTTATTTGACCGTATACGTTACTGTTCAAACACGGTCGTTCAGCCTCGAAATTCACAATTTCGAGAAGAGAAGTCGTGAAAACAAACACAGAGCTTATTGTTTTACGATTGTTCTAACATCTCCATCCTTTTCGGCAGCAACGGTTTAAAGCGTCTAGAAGTTGAACGAGGCATAAAACCGACTTTCCAGACGCGGGGAATAAACACAATATCGCGTAGAATTGCTAAATATAAACGAATGTGATGCAAGCCATCGAGATTTCAATCTGCAACGAACGTGCAGGGCAAAAAGCTAATAAATTCAAGTCTTTTATAGCGTCCGGCACGAATCTCGAACATCCTCTCGTAAATTGCATTTCCATAGGTATCGCATAACGTCATTAAAACTCTTTTCTCCCCCGGGGGCCAGATCTGATTAGCATTTTATTTCGCCGACGAGTGAATTTCGGGATCGATTCAGTTGCAGCTCGTTTGCTCGGCTTACCGTTCTCGGAATGGTCTTAATGTTCTCCCTACAGTTCTTATTTATCCATTAGAGCCGGCGCATAAAGGTTAAATTAAATGATTGCGTGAGCGATTACCCCGATAATATTCTTTTATCTGTTTGATCTGTACGATGCCCGTATATTGTTCTCTGCTCAGCGTACATCCGGGGCCAAACGGTTCCTAAAAATACATTATCGTCGTGCATCAATGCAGCAGTTCCGTAAAATAATAAATTTTCCAGTAATCATTTATCAAACATCATAAGTCATGTCATGCGCTGACTCTATGTATGACAGAATACATTCAACGTTCAGAATATGCTCTTTCTGTACATGCTACTTTGTTTTTGAAGTTTGCGATCTATCGATCACTTGTACTGTACGGCAGGATGTACAGTGGCCCATAAAAGTGTTCGTACGCCCTTCAAAACAGAATAAAAAAGGCATTTTTTAAAACCTTAAATTTCGCTAATAGCGAAATTCGAAGAAGTTAAAATTACATTTCAAGTGAAAAGAATCGGTGCTGGAATTGATCCTGAATCAGAGGCTTCCATAGTCGTCTCGTAGGAGTCGTTCTTGCCGCTTATGCGATCTACACCGACGGGGTTACGCAACTGACGTCGTTACGCAATCCAGCCCTATCGCTCACGGTAATCGCACCGCAGATAATAATAACATCGGAGCTCAAAGCGTCGGGTTTGAGGGCGTAGCGAGAGGTAATCGAGTTCCCGGACGGGGCGGGATTAACATAATCTACTTTTCAGCCGTCTTACGAGGTAACTACTTGGAAATCTCTTCTCACGGGAATACCCGCGAAACCAAAGAAGACATTGAGATATATAAGGGCCATATAATACAGGTAGATAGTTCGAGAGGCTTCCAACTTGAAATTACATTGCGAGCGCGGCAGCCGAGGCGAGAGACGGGACACCATAGATTTGCATGAAAATTTATTTTTGCACGCTGAAGGACAATACCGGCTAGAATGCCCGTTTCGAGTAGCCTCGAACTATTTTCACTATTTTTTTAAGCAACGAGTACGAGGAGATCGTCAACAGACTGTTGATTTCCATGCATTCGCTGCATTCGTGAAATTACTTCATGAATTGCTTGCAAATTGATTCGAAACGTTTAGGTGAAGGAATATTAATGAAATTGTTCCTTTATGTTTTGAAGTCATCTTCGTCAAAAGATAAATGCAGTATTGTAACTTTTCTAAGCAGAATAAGTCAACCATTAGTCAGACGTGTCAGTTAAAAAGTAATTGAAGTGCATTTTGCAGGCATAATTAATTTTGTTTCATCAATGCTCGATTTAATACACATACAATGGTGTATAAATGGTAAACAATGCGTTCCATAGAAAGCTTATTCGTTAAAACATATAACAATGGTTGCATTTTTAAGGTCCAATTCATTAAAAGAAATTCAATCCAGGCAACAGAACAAGAAAATATATTTTCACAACCGAATGTGTCGATAAAATTTGTGTTGCAATATAATAAGAACTGCGTTCAGTTCGTACGGAAACAATTGCGAAATATTCATACTAGCCCGCCCGATATTTTTTATGAAAAATTTTCAGACAAATATGTTCATTTCGTCATTTTTCGTGCTTGGTAATTAAACTGTTCGTTTATTGCCAAAGCAGTTGTATATTACTCGGGGCTGAGTGAAATTGATGGAAATGAAAAAATAGAAACATTCCTAAACTTTAATATTCATTAAAAATTGTGAATAGCGAATGGAGAACACTGTTTATCAATCAATCTTCCAGAACGATATTGTGTACGACACATCTTCAAGATGTTCCAAGGCAAGGTACAAACATATTCCTATTGCAGCGTATTTTCGTTGTCTGTGGCGCAACCTTTTCACGCAGCATTGCACGTATACATAATACTTACATTATCACGTAATAGACTTTCTACGCGAACAGAATGCAACACGTAGGGAGCGCCACGTAACAATTCTCGTGCAGGGGGAATCCGGTTTCCGTGCGATATTGTTCGCGAGTGCAGCAAATTTTTCACGATTCCACGGGGATTGCGCCCCATCTCTAGAATATTTCATAATTCCGCGTTTCGCGACCGTGATCTACAAATGTAACACGCGGCAATTCACGGGAAAAACCAGGTCCGAGAGACAAGACGCGTTTGCGTGAAGTCGAGAGCTGCTCGGACGTCTTCACAAAAACCGAGGTGGTTTCTTGGAGCGAGGGATTTGCTTTTCACTACGAAACGCTGAAACACCTTTGCGATTCGCGAATTAATGAGCGAAGTGTCTTTTGGCCAAGTTAAACGACAAATTACGTGCCGGAAAACTCGGCCACATTCGCTTAGTTAAAGTTCGAAACGAGTTACATTAATACCTCGCTAAATGCTCCTCATTCGGGTCCGTTGGTGAACATATATTGAATCAGAAGACGCTTACGCGATTTTCATTTGAGTTAGGTCTACATACTCTATGAAAAGATGATTCGTCAATAAAGTGGTCGTTAAATGTTGCTAGAATTTTTATTATTTTACATTTTGTTCATTTGTAAATTTTTAGATTGAAAGTTCATCTATACCATTATTGTAGAAAATAAAATTCTACTTTACTGCTTGTCTATCAATTTGTCTATGAAGATACGAATTTTATATTTAAGTGGCAAATTAATATCGAGTGAAGTTTAAACCGCGTATTCGTTGTGATGAAATTCGTGCAAATATAAACTACACGTTCAGATTAAATAATGCAGATGGGAACTTGAGGAAGACTGTCAGTACCTCTCAGTCTTAATTACGTCACCAGAGGGTAATCAGAAGGGGAATATTGGTTCGAGAAACGCAACGGTAGTTGCTCCAGGAGTTCAGACCTCTTGAATCACTGTGACGATATCAGAACTTGAGATCCAAAAATGTTGAAAACATCGTTACTGCTGATATACATTGCATCCTATCTTTAATGTTTGTTTGGTAACTGTTGAAGTTTCCTCTACAGGCAATTAGTATTGCCAGGATGGCTTGCAGGCAAGCGGAATGTGCGAGACGTTTCCCTAACTGCTCGAACTTTCCTGAATGCAATTTACAATGTCACATTGTTGCTATAGTTATCAAGCTTTTGTCAACTTTCGTAGTTGTTATTTACGAAAGCTTGCAACACACTCTGCATTTGTGCATATCTAGCAAGAACCCATAGATAAGAAAGTTTCTAAGTAAACAAAGGTGAATAGGAGTAGAATAGGTCGGTGATTAGATAGACTGATTATTAAAAACACGTTCTCGTTATGCTTCCTAAATTTTCCTAAGCAGACTAGGTCTGTTCAAACAAATTAATTTTGAAAATGTAAATATAATATCAAAACTTTTTGTGTGTGAAGTGGAGTAGGCGAACCATTGATCAGACGTTCCAGCAAAAATTTAATTTAGGAGCTTTTCGTTCCAAATCATTTCGTCTGGTGCACGTATACACCAACTAGACAACAATTTATACATTTTTTAAATTAATTCTGTCTAGTTTTATTATAACGATTTTTATTGCGTTCGTTTCACAACAGTCCGTCGCCCGACCACTCCAAAATGAATTTAATAACGCTACAGTACTGCGAGCAATTTATCTCCGACAAGAGAATCCGGGATATCTCTCAGCTGAAAAGGAATTTTAATCTTCGCGGAATTTCGTGGCAGTGATCTCGCTCCGTACAGGGTAACGTAATCTCCCGGGGACGCGAGGGGGTTCTCGTTAGGTGATCAGATCATGCGGCACTTTCGGGTTGACAATCAGCGCCCGTTAAACCCCGGTGTCCTTTCATCCTGATCCCGCGTCCCGGCAATCGTGAATTATTCGAAGTACGATGTAAGCTGACAACACGACCTCGCGCATACCTTGAAAGACGCCTCCCGTGCTCTATCGCGACATGAATCATCATTATGCGATTGCTCTCTAGCGTGGCCTCCGCGATGCCTGCGACAGGAATGCATGATTCATAAACCCGGAAGGTGAATAGAGCCGGGTTATAGAGCGGAACTTAACTGTGCCATTAAAGCGCCGTGGAAGTGACAAACACGGCATAGCGGTAATTGATATGTATTGTCATGGTTGAACGACTTGGTCTAGGCGAAATTTGTCCCTGTCGATACATACGACTCAATACTATAACAGCAATTTATAGAATTTTCATTGGCAGTCGTCAACCCGAGGCTATTTATATACTTTTATACAGAGTGTCCCACGTAACATTTTTCACGATTTTTCAATTAAGTGCTTGCGATAATCTGACAAAAAAATATTTTAAACAAAATGGTACTTCAAGGTCTTGATACGGGTTATAACATTTTTTTTATTGCAATGTATAGCCAATCGAAAACTGATCAAATTTTGTTGAAAATATTTTTTTGTCAGATTATCGCAAGTACTTGAAAAGTCGTGAAAAGTGTTACGTGGCACACCCTGTATACTCTATTCTACTTGTCCAAGTAGAATGGGTCAACTGGTAGTCAGACGTTACAATAAAAAATTAATTTACGCGTTGCAAATCTATCGTGGTGCACCTAGACACCAACTAGATAACAATTTATACATTTTTTAAGTAAATTTTGTCTACTTGTGTTTTTTCAAAGAATATTTATGTCTGTTTCTAATAAATGCTAAAAATGTGAGAAAGTGTATCAAGAAATTAGAATAACATTTTTAATTCTGCTCGTGTTTCATATCGCATTCGAGGAAGTTGGGGTGGTAATTTCAGGCATAAGTATCTACACGCGTCACATCGAATTTATAACATGGATGTAGCGGGAAATAGAGCGTCGCGTTGCAGGGAGCAAATTTTCCAGCCGCTCTAAACGCTCTGAGCGATAAAGTGTTTTCGAGAGCTTGCGGAGCATTGCTCATGCAAATACAGATCGTAAATTCCATGTCATGCGATTTGCCAGTTGAGCCTCCGGCCTAGCTGGTCGCCAGCAGTTTAAAGGTCAGAACGGACCATCGGTTCTGAGATATTGACAATTGAAAATTGAAGTGTCGCTTTTTTGGCGAAAACTCCAGGGAAATTTTCCAGCGGTGGTCTGTGACGACCATACGCCTGGGAACGAACTAGTGGATAAACTTACGAGCGTATGGTTCTGTGTTTGCTCTACGGTCAGTGTTACAATTTATTAGCATTGCTCTATCCTATATTTTAATTTTCCAGTTTCCCCGTTTCAAGATTTTTACCAAATGATTCGATTGAAAGCTTCTAGTTAAATTTTATATTTAAAGCTTCTATTTAAAGATTTTATTTAAAGCTTTTATTTAAAGCTTTTATTTAAAGCTTCTATTTAAAGCTTCTTGCTTCTGGGCTCAAGTACCGACTGAATGTTTTTAAAGTTTCTACTTGATTTTCGTGTTCAAAAATTGTTTACTCTTACTGTATTCTATATAAATGTGTTCAATACAATCCTATTTGGCTAGGAGATCACAGGGTCGTGTGTTGTGTCAATATACAAGATCCTCAGCATATATAATACCAGCCTCCGAGATACATGCACGTCGTTGCAAGACAGATGAAGCTAGTAGGAGGCATTACAGTCGACGACACAGGACCAACCCTTTTCGAGTATACATATATCTTGGTACAAATTAATTTAGAGGCAGCGGCCGATAGCCTGGTCGCCAGTAACTCTTGCTAATTCAGCTAGGCCACCTAGTTTATCCGGAAACGAGTAAGCAAACGTCGGCGTGGAAATATTACACTATATCTTGTTGCGGAGGATAACAGTAACACATGGGGTAAAACAATATTAACTCGTATCCTGGAGGGATAACTTTGCTGTACCACTTTCATTAAAATCAATCGGCTTTATTTTTAATCACACGCTTCACGCTAATGATTTTAAAACGTTTTTACACTCGACAAATTTTTCATTGAAACAGAGAATTTTTTTTTGATAGAGTATTTTATTCCTTTTTGTGTTCAAAATTAAAAGGAAGTATTTTTTAGTTTTGTGTATAATTTTCTATCGATTCACATTTTGTATAAAGATTTGGAGGTTATTATATAACGTGGAAAATTTTGGTCAGTGCTTTAACAAGTACGATAATCGAGGACATGGAAGGTAAACAGAAAATCTGAATCGTTTGAAATGTTGGGAATATTATAGCAGACGCGGTTGTGTGTGAGTAAGGAAACCGAGGCCTTTGTAACGCGCTGTGAATATTTAGATCATTTCAAGACTTTTTAGGTTTCTGGGTTTGGTGTGTGCTATCCAACATTTCAAGCTCCATTTGCTGTTTGAAATTCCTGAATTTTAAATGTGGCGAAAATCATACTAGTCTATTGATAAATGAGGGCCCCAAAAGACCATAAGGCCTAAAGCTTGGAACAGTTCAAAGTGTCTAATTGTTTCATTAGTATTGAAATATTGATCGATGCACCAGTAATCCAATAATTGGACCAATGACCTCAATTCGCTTAGTCCTGACACTCCAGCTTACCCCGCCCTACTAATATTAATTTCAACACTTGGCCGTATTATAACAATTTAACAACCACTCAATGGACGATCGTATTATCAATTAGGCCGGTATAGTAGGTATCGTGAGACTGTCGGAATAGGATACAGCAGGATTGATTTCCTAGTCTCCGCTATGAATCGCAGATCCCGATTTAATAAGGATTTACTAGCTTTATCGATGAGAATCATTAACGCACTTCTGATGCAATCGATATACGAAAGGAGAGATCGTACTCTATCTATGCACGTATATATGCGGCTTAGTTAATGCGATAGATTACGAATTTCGTATAATAGGATCAAAATGCATTGAATTTATAGTGCCTACTAGCAATGATGAGTACACTGTGGCCCGAAGTTTCGGGTCGTATATATTCTAGACAATAGAACCAATTTTGATGACTCGATTTTTCCAAGTTTTTCATTTGCAATACTCCCAGATATACTTCGGCAAAAATCTTTTAACGTACAGTGAGTGTACAAAGTATTCGTTCACCTTTTAAAAACTAATAACCATTTTATAATTGGTTAAGCATTGGTTTACGAAATGATATGCAAAAAAGATTTTCCAAAAATTACAATTTACAAGATTGCATGCAAAAATAAAAAAAGGTGTAGGAATACTTTGTACACTCACTGTACGTGTTCCTATAGAATCATGACCCAGTCGATCTTCGGGAATTTTTTAAACCAAAACTATTGCCTCTAGCAAATCCAAACTTTGCACACTTTTTAACAAATGTTTTAGCAATATACAGTATTTTTTAAAGTAAAAATTCCGTTTCCAACTTCCAACTAAAATAAAAAATAAAAAAATGTGTGCATATTCTCCAAGGATTGATAAACTCAACCACAAAATTTTTAGTTCATAAGTTTGTTAACATCCCTATAAAAAGTTCCTAAATACGCGCAGTTTCTACCGACTCGGATTGCCTCGAAGAAGCATTCCACTTCCGCGCGATTGCAGACGTTTGTACGTTAATGTGATACTGCTGTTGCTCTCAGGTCTCTCGGAGATCTCGGCAGAACGTCTCTAAGTAGCACGCAGAGCCTTGGTTTCCTCTCGAAACATAAATATTGCTTCCGGGGTTCTAAATTGCCAGTGTCAGTTGTCGTGACAGTCTGCGGCGCCCATATCACATCGCAAACACTATATCCTTGTCGATGATATTATATCTCAAACACTGTTACCGTTCCCCGCATTTCGCGCACTCTGTTTACATTCCCTGACAAATTCCCCCAGGTGCTTGATTCTGTCGTTTATTTGACTTTTTATTTTGTTCCCTGGGAAAGCGCGCGTGCGAACCGGCATTCCCGCCTCGTTAGGCACCCCCGCTGCGGACCGAGTTGTAAATTGTTTTCCGAAAACGAGCAGCAAGTTTTAATTGCGCGGGAAAAATTGTAATTTCCTGACCGTGTAACGTTCCATCCTTAGATCGACGGGAAATGCGCGCCGAGTATACTCGTCCCGCTTCGAATCTTGTTTTTCCGCCGACGCTGGTCGGTTTCCAGGTTTCACTCGCAATTATCCAATAGTCGAGATTCTCGAAATGAAAATCGCTGAAAGCTGCTGTTGACCGTAATACTTAACACGTTTGCATCGTTAGGGGGATTTGAAAAATGTTTCGTAACGTCGGATGTTTTTATTTCGCGAATGAGGACACCCGATTTTTACGATCTGCTTGGTCCTCGATAAAATATCGCAATTTCGAGTTTGCTTTTAAAATCAATTAGTTGACAAACGAGTTAGCTTCGCCGATCGCAAAATTTTAATATTGGTACATATATTTTGTTTGAAATAAAAAAAAAAACAAATAATTGGATTAAACTTTCACTGAGGGCACTAAAAATTTTCAACTTTTTTTAATGTAATGTCATACGGTTCGATGAACAAATGATGCAATTTTGAGAATGTTTTAAAGGAAAGTTACCAAATATAAAAATTCGAAAAACTTCAAGACCTCGTTACCAATACTTGGAGAACATGTTAGAATTTTATGGCTGAGTCATTTTGTCCAAAGTTAAAAAAGTTCTTCTGTAACGTACCGTAAGAGTCGTCTGTATGGAGAGTTCGACTAGTCTGCAGCAATTCTCGCAAATAAGGAAACTTCAATGAAACGGCGAAACTGCACCAATACAGTGGAAAATTCGTAACAAGCACTTCCGTTTCGGTAAAAATCAGAGCGTGTCACTGCACGAGAAACACCAGAACTGTCCTAGAAAGATTCCACCAATACTATCGCGACACAACAAGCTGCGAACCGTTGAACCGTCGTGAAACAGCTGAACTATCCTTATTTAGGTGGTGGCCCATTCTCCAGGTAGAATCGTGGGTACGATCCCACCACTGAGCTTAACATTGTTGTCGATTTTCCAGGTAAAGTCACGAGTATCGTCCCCTCCCTACGTTTGAAATTGCTTGTTGATTTACAGCATGTTATTCGGGAAACCAAAACCCTGTCTCAAAATAAGAACCATATGAAACGCTTATAAAAACATTGGAAAATTTTTTTTCCACTGAACTCAACACAAATTTTAAGATTGAAGAGCTTCCTCTTTACAACGATTTCTTTGTACTTGATGTACGATTGTATTAAAAATAAATGATACGGAAAGTTAACTACTGCTATTTGCTTATTAATAAAAAAATGTTAAAAGTAGCTGTTCTTATTAAACCTTTGCACTCCTTTGTCGAGTGTGTGTAAAGAAACGTGTTTTTATATGTATTTGTTCCTTTCTTCCTTTATTTAAGTCGTATTTTGTAGTTAAAAACAAATACAAATTCCACAAATATAAATTACAATTTAATACAAAAAATATTTAATAAAATTAGTAAACAAAATTGTTTAAAATAAGTAGCAGTCAAGAAACTGTCCTGTGAAGTAAATTTCAAATGAAACACTTAAAATAGTAGGGGGGTTGTTTGCAACAAAATTGAAAAATAATTCGGAGTGCAAAGGGATAAGAAGAAGTTCCCTCACGAAAGAAATGAATAATTTCTTGCGTGTAGACAAAAATAAAGAGTACCAGAAAAATTCTGCAACACAGCAGATCCTGGTTGAAACGAAGTAGACAGAGGTAGTCTGCAAGTGTCCAAGCCCCCGCCATGTCTTCTAATTTTCTGTTCGTGTAGTGGGACAGGGGGGCGTCGAGAGAAAGAAGAAATGGCCTGAGGGTGTTGGGGAAAAATACGTATATCATTCCGTCGCGTACGTCAAGAGAGGATCCATAACGGATAATAAATCGTGGTTTTCGTGCCGATGTTTCATGGAACAACAGAATCGTATCTCTGACGCTCGGCGGAGGAACAAAGATCGCATCGATCCGCTGCAGAAAATGGAATACGGTTTGCGAAAGTTTGGGTGGCTCGATCGACGGAAGCTGTATCGTCGATCTGACACCGAACAATACGAAGTTTGACGATGTGCGAGTGGGGTGAAGATACGGCGAACATGCTGCGAGAGAGGTCGATCGTTTCTCGAATTATTTGTTATCAGAGCCGGTGTACGCGCGCGTTTTCAGCTTCGTCGTCTGCCGCTTCGTTACACTTCAATTGAACGATCGTTTTTCTTCTGCCAACGGCTCGAATCGTTTCTGTCATCCCGTTGACTGCTGCAATGTCGAGGGTAACGCGATTTAATAAATGGCGAGAACGTACCAGGGGAATCGCGGAGGGATGTATGTATATATATATATATATATACGAGTATACGGTCCGTGGAAATTCTTTTGTCCGCAGGAAGACAATCACTGGCTTGAATATTGGTAAATGCGGATTTCACGGTGCCACCGCGAGACACTATCGTAAATTTCGGATTGTTACTCGGCATCGTGTATTTTCCACTTTGTTTTCCAATTGTTCCGTATGGTGAAAGAGGGTTTCAGAATGAATCGTTGTTTATGCGGAGCGCGGTGGTCACGGTCTTGTAATTATTTCGTGTGACATCTTTATTTCGCCATGAAACCGGAGAATTCCGGAATGCATTGCTTATTGGATGTTCAATGGGTTTTACAAGTCCACGTGTCACTAGAAGGATTTCTTTTCTAATTTCGTAACAATTTATAACGCATTGTAAGTTCTTCTAAATGTAATATAGTAAACTTTAGTGGTCTCCTTATTTTTTTTTGTGGCTGATTAGAACATTGTTAAAATTTGGAATACATAAGTTTTTGAGAAGATCGACACCAGAACATATATTTAAAAAATTAAACATTAAAAATACCATCCGTTCGACGATTACGATCTCAAGCTTTAATTTTAGGACTCATTAGAAAGTGTAAGGCCTGCCAGTGAGAAAGAAGGCCTGTCAAGGTTTAATGAAATCTTCATTTGATTCTCTTAACTTGTTAATAGACTGCGGACTGCGGAACTTCATGCAAATTCACATATTTGTATGCAAATTCGAAGGAACTGGAGTCTAATTGAATTTTATTTCTTCCAGGAACAGTTTTAGTAAAGTGGTAATAGAATGAAGCTACATGTTCGACTACTGTATAGAATTATTCATTTCATTATTCTTTGAATATGTGTGTGTGTATTATGAATTCATGAAGCTGTGGATTTTACGAATTACAGTCTACGATTCAGGTTTATTCTATAAATATGGACCAAACGACTTCAATTTCTCTGTAATGCTAGAGGAATTAGTTTAGTAAGTGACGTCGAAAAAATATTTTGTAAAAATGCATTTGATCGGAATTGTGTGAAAAACAATACTGAAAACTGATTTTTATAACTTTTTTAGATGGGCCAATAACGTAAATTTAAAAGCTGTGTTTGGTCAACTTGTATAAATTATATACGCTCCGAAAATTTCATTGAAATTGGTTAATTGGTTTACGAGTTATAAACGATCAAAAGTGGTAAAACGTGCAATTTTTCTAGATTATTGGGTTTTTTTTACCACTTTTGATCGTTTATAACTTGTAATCCAATTATCCAATTTCAATAAAATTTTCGGAGCGTATATAATTTATACAAGTTGAACAAACACATCTAAACACAGCTGAAAAAGTCGTAAAAATCAATTTTTACTATTGTTTTTCACAATTCCGACCAAATGGATTTTTTCAACATATTTTTTAGACGTCATTTACTAAACTAATTCATCTAGTCTCACAGAGAAATTAAAGTCGTTTGGTCCATTCATAAAAAAGTTATTCTGATTTAAAGTGTGTGTGGTCAGTTTTGCTCCTAACTGTATAGCATAAAAAATTTAATATTTCTGTATTTAAACAATTCTTATTGCAATCGTGTTTGTTGGTCAGAGTTGTCGAGTGGCTCGAGTAACAATGGCGGCTGGACTGTCGGAATAATCGCTGATTCCTTCTACTTTTGATGAAGGGTGCTCGACCTACATGCACGCATACCGATCTGATTCGCTACCTAATTAATAAACACGGTTTTCCGGGAATCCCTTCTAGTTTTCATCACGCGATTTCTCGAACTCGTAAAAAGTTTACCGGGGGCAGCCCACTGTGCAAACGTATCAGGCGAAAAGTCACGAGAGCGAGAAAGAGAGAGAGAGAGAAAGGGAGAGAGAGAGAAAGCTTTGGTAATTGTGCTGCCGGCTCGTGAAATCTGCTGACGAATCAATAATCTCGGGGGTTACCGCCGGAAGACAAATGGATCGCGATTGATCCAATGGTTCGGCGATTGTGCTTTATCCTCGGCACAGGTGCGATAGAATGTCCGTCCCAAACGAGGTCAGGATCATGAGATTTTCCACGGATTTTCGCGACGAATTTCTCAAGATCCATCCAATAAAATTATTAGGCACAGGAGGCGCCTTTGTTTCAAAATTTCGATTCTACTCAACACTTGGATTTTCCACTTCATATCCCTCAATAACACAAAAAATTTTTAAACTCTTCTAACGTTGTCACAGTTTTGTATTTAATAAATACTCCGCAGTTTTTAGATGCATAACTTGTGTAAATTGTAGCTTATAGGTAATGAATTATTTCTTGCAAATTATATTCTGTATCTTGCAGTTTGTAGTTGGCTTTTATCTAAAAGTAGCCTTTATCTTCTATATTATATCTTTTATCGCGCGCGCGTAAATCTTTTTAGCTTGCAGGTTATAATTTCTAGTTTGTACCTTGTATCTCATAAACTGTAAATTGCCACTTGTAGATTACATCGCCTACATTACGATGCTTAGCTTGTATCTCGCATCTTGTATCTAATTATTCAACCACGCATTTCTATGGAAATTTTGTTCTCTCTAATTTCTTGCTTAGAATTCGTCAAATACAATTTCTAAAAATTCAATTCAATATAAATTCATTTATAATATTCTACCATGTAGTAACAGATCGTAAATCGTAATATTACATCACCGAACACAATCGAATGAATCCTAGAAAACCACAATGGCGCGTCACCAGTAGCAACAGGTTATAAAGAGAAACACAATAGACCGACATCGAAAGAAAACGAGAACCTGCCGAAGACAAAATATTACGTCGCCGCAACCGAGAGCTACACCGTATGATATTGCTTCTCATAACTCGGTCATTTTTTAATATTTTGTTCCGAAACAAAATGGAGAATAAGTTAAGAATAGTGCTAATATCACTGTGAAAAACCTGGAATTGTTCACTGGTTAATTATGCTTTAAAAACATTCTCGAGAACACGGCACATTCGTAGATAGTCAAGGTTGTCTGTTAAGTTTCTAGGGTTCGATGCTGGGCGCAGCTGCGCCTCCAAATCTTTCGTAACTTATACGGTCGTTCGAGTCTCGCTACTGTGAAATTCACGGCTGCATTGCACTTTCCGATCGTCATGTCGCATCTGCCAGATATGGCTGTTTCTGTGGCTCGGAATGCCTTTGGCCGAATTCCATGTACCTTCTTGGCAAGATACCGAGAGCACGATCGCGATGGGGAACGGAGTGGATTGCAACGCGTCCGTACAAAGGAGATGCGGTGGCAAGCCCAAACCCGAAAGGTCCTTCGTGCATAGACAATGGATATCTGGTGGAAGTCTAAATTCTCATTGGCTTCTCCCCTGTAAGCCCGCCGACTTACAAATATTCCCGGAATAGACCCTCACTGATTCCAGAACGGATTTTAAGAAGTTTTACACTCATATTCTAGTTTTATTTCGATGAAATTTTACAGAGATGAATTATAATGAACATTATATTTTTAAGTGTACATTTTGAAGGTCCACTTAAGGGCTGTATGACCAGTAGACGAGTTTAATGGGTAACTTTTATAAAGCCGGATTGTCCTATTAAAATCTGTTTAACGCCGACACCGTAAAGCTAGAGTTGATGATTAATCTTTATCGTTAGATAAATTTTGCTAGGATTCATGAGTGCTCACATCGTTAAAGTTATAATAGTCCCTTAGAACGTAAAATAGCTGTTTCCGTCCTGTGAAGATCTCATGAATACCAATGTGCCAGTTAACATGTTAACATGCAATTTTGGCTGGTAAAGCTGTAACATAAATATTTACAGAGAGAGAGATAAATTGATGTACTGCCCCCAAAGGGTCATGCTTTAAAGTATGAGGACTACCTTGGGAGTCATAGCGATCTCTCTATAAATTAAAGCGAATTAGGCAATTGCGTGTAAACGACATAGAACAAAGTTAACAAAATAAAAGCAACTCAAAAATCACAGGAGAATAAACGTATTTAGAAATTTGTGGGTTCACACATAAAAATTTCTAATGTAATCTTAATTATTAATGAACAACAGAAATTTTTAACAATTCGCAATTTTATAGAAAAATATAACGGACTTTGCGATTAAATGAGATTTTTCTTCCCCGTCAACGGTTCGGGAAATTAAAAATGGAATGAAATTCTATTTCACGGATTGCAACTTTTTGAAAACTGCATCCTGTATATATGCATACAATTTTGCACTCTCTTATCATTCTACTTTAATTTGCGAAAGAATTAGACGCTTGCGTACTTTAATAGTGTGAGTTGCCATAAAAAGATTTTCTATTTGACGTTTCAATTAATATTTCCGTACACCAGTCTCGACTTCAAGCATGCTTCTAAAGTCTTGGATCATGCTGTTAGAGGATGAACTCTGGTTGGAGCGTGTCCCTGTTGAAGTTCGACGCGTACAAGAAGTTGAGGTTTGTGGTCGTGGATTAGGTTTACCTCGATCAAGGTTTCGACCACTATGCGACAGATTTCATTTATCCCCTTAAGGGATTTCCGAGACTTTGACAGTGCACTTTGGACTGGGAAGGCGGTATTATCTAAAACAATTACCAACTTCGTTGTGCGGCAGGAATAATTATTCGAACTGTTGTTGGTCTTGGATCGTGATTCACCGTGTAATACCTTGCTTGATTACAAATTCGCTCGAGGGGAGACCGCCGAGGGCACCCTTGTCAGATGAGTGATCAATGCGGAGCAATCGTTTACACCCTTCAAAGGAATCCTGACTTTCAGCTTCTCTGCCAAGGTTCTAATAACTATACTTTAAATTGAAATAACTAGGTCTATTGCAATTTTAACAAGCAATTTTTAATTTCTTTCGAAAGAAATTATTCCCTTCTTTATTTCAGTGAGTGTGAAAATTTATTTTTTTATAAAATCTATGTAAAATGTGCAGATAAAAGATTGCTGATTCATAATGTCTTATAAAACATTTTGAAATTTAGTTGATGACTTTCCAATAATAAAAATCGAAGTAAAATAAGTGGGTTAACCCCTTGTCGTACCTTCTCTTTGACAGTTACAGTGATTAGAACGTCTTTATACACAGAAATATCGTATATATAGAAGTATTATTATATATCTTAAATATTTATTATAACATTCATATTTGTTAGACTTTGTTAAAATCTTCACGACGAGTGTGACTCGTTAAAATACGGCAAGGGGGATTAGAAGGAAATTTATATGTTCAAATTAAAATTAAGTTTAGTACCTCAAAGTGACGAACAATGAAATCGGACATTTCATATGCAACAGCCTAATATTTGCAATGAGTACTCACTGAGAAATAAAATGACGAAGACCCACAACACACGCGCACTAAAATCGTAATGAGGTCGCGGCCATAGCGGTGAAAGACTGAAGAATCTGGTCCCTCTTTTTTGTCACGATCCTACAAAATGGGGGAGCAGCTGGGAAAGAGGGGGCACCCCATTCAAAGGGATGTTGACGAAAACAACGAGTGCTGTGTAATTCGTAGATAACGGAGGGTGGGGGAAGGGCTCGCGACTCGAGGAGACTGCTCGACATCGACGACAGTTGTATTAGTGTCTTCGAAAGAGTGAGACGAGGTTTCAAGGACGCTCGAGGGTGAATAGTGTTGCAGAGTGATTGAATGTGGGCTCAGGCTACTCCAGACGCTTAAGTAACGGTTAAGGGGATAGAAGAAGTCGGGATTTTCTTGGGATGCTGCGTTTCGTGTGGTGAGTGGAATTTTTCGCGTATTTTACATGGTGTTCGTTATTTTTATTGTGGAACTCGTCTTTGAATTTTGAAGACATTAACGTTTATGTATTTTGCTTTGTTCACTTTTGCGTGTACGGTAGAGTACATCGCGTATAATTAATTCGTGTTGCGCGCGATTCTCTTCTCCGGTCCGGAACCACGCGTATCTGTTACAGCGAGTTTGTGTTTAGTAAACATAGCTCGTAGTTATGACATTCGGCACGGTTACAATTACAAAACATCTGCATATTTGCTGCAGGATCCAACGCAGAAGGGTCAACGGCTCAGCACGATATTTCCGGCCGTGAAACA
Source organism: Lasioglossum malachurum (assembly GCA_028455605.1). NCBI lineage: Eukaryota > Metazoa > Arthropoda > Insecta > Hymenoptera > Halictidae > Lasioglossum > Lasioglossum malachurum. The sequence continues at coordinate 20,898,953 of CM052319.1, forward strand.
ACATTGCCACTCCGAGCTTGCATTGATAATTAATGTCAACCAGAAGTTTCTAATTACACGCAGCAAGGTAAATGGTAATCCCTAATTACAGCCGCGGTAATTAACGCCTCGCAACAAGCAGATCAATATTCCCACAGTCGTTCTGCACCGACTAAATACAATTTTTCAGTGCCCCCTCTTTCTTTCTCATCGTGCGCATAATTGAGCTAGCCTCGCCGAGACACGCTTGTTTATCAACAAGTTTATTCTATAAATTTTAACCTTCGGGTCTAGAAGAAGTGGATCATTTATCGGTGTCTTCAATTCTGGGTAAAATGAAAATACTAATTTTTCCTTGTGTACGGAATTGAATTATCTGTTCTGGTGAAAATGCTGATTTACTTGAGCTTTTCCAACGAAGATCTTCAGCATTTCTGTTGTCGGATTAAACCGAGTACGTCGACTCTGTATAGAAATTAAGAGAAAAGTACCAGTGGGGTGCACTTTATAGAATACAGAAAGTTTATTAAAGTTACGGACCAATATTCTCAAGAGCCTTGATTGCAGCAAGTATGCCAAACAAGAACGTGTGCAACTCCTCTTGTCCAGCACTCGAAAAACCGCTGTCTCGAGCAGCTTCAACAGAAATTCTATTCATTACTCGTCGAGTTTAAAACTAAATTACTTTTTGTTCTCGAATCTGCCTACATTTGCCTTAATAAATCATCAACAAATATTTCTTATTAGAAAGATTCCAATTCTTCTCTCGTTTCTATCTCTCTTTCTTGTAATTGATGATTTTCTGAAGGTTCCTTCGTTTAAAATATGTTTCATGAAAGCGTATTTTTTCAAAGGACAGATTTTCCCTAAGAATTTTTGTCGAATACTTCAACTTGACAATTTTTGTCGTTTGTGAGACTAGATTACAGTCTTTTTCAATGGTTCTTTCGTTCAGGTTCATCTCAAACTTTAGTCAAACCGCATTTCTATACGAAAACCGTGAAAAGCTTGTTTGCAGCGCAATAGCTTTGCACACCTGTGCACGGTGCGACGACGACGTGTCTCTATTTATGCGAATCTCCCGGGAAACGTTTAAAGCGTGTCGAAAATTAGAGAGCATTCGCGGACAAATTCCCCAGCGAGAAACGGCAATTTACAGGATCCGTAAAATGCTAAGACTTTCATTGCCAACCAAAATAGAAAAGAAAAAGGTACAAAATAAAAGAAGAATCGTGAATGCAGAAAATAATCGCCAAAAGCCGTTCAGCACAAATGCCGTTGATTTTCTCGTACGCGCAACCCGTTTCTCGTTTATTCAATAATTTGTCCGGATTTCATCGATTATCGTCGTTCGCTCGTTCATGCGGTATGTTTAATGGACCCCAATTGTGTCTGCGTCGGTGATTTCTTGTCGACAGAATGAAATGATTCAGCCATTCTCGCTCGAACGACATCGTTTTATTAATTCATATATTTACGATGATAAAACCAACAGCGTTTGACGTGATGGGATTTTTAATTGATTCGATTCAATCGTTTATAACCATTTATTTTTTATTCTGCTGCGTTGGTTAGCCAGATTGTTGCTTTCACGAATTCATGCTACGTCATTTTTATGAAGTTCCTGCAGTATTTTCGCCTTGATATGGACAATATTGATTTAGGGTACTCTGGGATTATATATCCCGTCGACCATTTTCGCCAAATATATATAATGTTAAATAAAATGAAATGTTAAATAAATGTATATTATTACAATATATATTTTATACATATATTATATTAATATATACTACCTTTTGGCGATAATTTCGTGTTTGGCGAAAATGGTCGACGGGATAATCCCAAAGTACCTGATTTATTATAATTCAAAGTGAGAATAATATTAAAATGTTTTATTATTAACGAAGTGTTACAGAAAAACATTTATGCAATATTTGTACATCTCTTTTTATTTGATTAAGTATGAATTTAAAGATGAGAGAGATAAAATAAATGAGTTCCCACTTTTTTATGTAAACACGTAATGATCAGATAATTTTGATCAGCATGTTGCACACCCTGATAGGACAAATGAGGTCACCACCATTAAAAAAAGTAACTTCTTATACTTGCATACATCAAGGTGAGAACACGTGCAATTAACGAGTAATGATACACCAGCTGTAATAAATCCACAAAGCCATCAAACAATTTTGATTAGCAGCGTACACCCTCTGACAAGAGAAATGAGGTCATACTATTTAATAATGCATCCTGGCACGCATATTTACGAGTGAGAAACGTCGTGTAAAAAGCGGAGGTCAGGTTGGTTGTATTGTTGTCTAATCCGGACTGTATTAACATTGACATGAATAGATGAAATGAATAGAAACACAATAGCCAGACAAGCGAGCTGGTTTGTGGTAAAAAACGAGATAAACCAACAGAGGTGCACAATACTGTTGTTAACAAAACAATACGTGTCATTTGAACCTCGGTTTATAAATTGATGTAGAAAATGTGCGGCTATGTGCACACGTGCACGGCGCATTTCTGAGTAAATGAAATTCGCGATGCATTTTTAAGTCATCGTTCTTTATTTTTCATTGTATAAATATCAATGGGCAAAATCAAAATTGCTCGCATTAATTATAAGACATTGGAACCAAATCATAATTTATTCATTCTATTAATAATTTTAATGAAATGGGAATAATTTTTACCACCCTTCCCGCGTCTCCGTAAAACCGCCGTCATTAAAACCGGGCAAATATTTGACGAAATTTATTCGCACGCGGAAAATATTTTCGTAGTTACTTGTTGCTCGAAAATCGCCGAAATCCCTAAAAAAACAACCCGCGGAGATGGTCCAATAATGAAAAGAGCGCATTCAATGCTTGTGAGGTATGAAATTCATTCTCTCCCTGCTCGCGATTCACCATTCGTTTTCATACTGTTGACCGCATCGCGTTAAAAGTTGGCCCCATAAATTTGACCGACGAGCCAGATGTTTCATTTTTGTTATACGTGCACCCAAGTTTTTGTTTAATGACGTCTCGCGTTATAATGATCACAATTTATTAGTTTTATAATTTTTATACGTGCGCAATTCGCGAAAATTATTATACGAATTATGGAGAATCGTTGAGGTATATATTTATTATATGTGAATGTGGTGTGCAAATGTTTTTGATCACTTTTATTCCTGACATTATCCTATGACGTATTCTCCATATACGTAATTTGTGAAATTTATTCTACAAATTATGTAGGATCCGTCATGCATTTTTGCATGTCAATTAAGTATACAAATATTTTAACCCAATTTCTTTTTGATTGTATTTGTTATTTTTATTTCCGTCAACCCCTTCAGTGACATATTTTTTAAAAATTGCGATTCGAAAGCCCAGACTTTTATCTGCTGAAATGTGACATCTTTTGATGCATAAATTTTTGTGCCACTGTATATAAATTCGTATGTTTTTATATTATACATTTATGCGTTCCACGTTGCCACGAAATTTTACGATTTTTCTTGAATTTTTTAAAGAAGATTTTACCAAATAGAAATCCAACTGTGAATATTAAAATCTGTTCCAATTTTGTATGTGTTGTTTGTCGTAAATATAAATTCGCGTCTTATTAAAAAATGCTATCTTAAGAAAGATTGTGTGACTAACAGTTAAACAATTCTTTTGGTGTCTTTCTAAAACGAGTGAAATCATTCATATTTATGAAAAAGGGCGAGCGAAAAAATGCTGTCACATTAAAAATTCTTTAGACGAATTTCTTAAGAAATCCCTTTGAAAAATTTTGCTTTGAACGAATCGCTTGAGGATTTCCTTTGAAATAATTTATTTGAGAAAATTTATTAAATTTTGTTGCAATCGTACTGCGCATCTTTATGCAAAATGAAATTTTCTTGTGCCCATTGCCGGAGGAAAGAGATAGTTTTTAATAGAAGCTGAAAAAATTCATTAAATATTTTTAAATAACATGCAGTTCCTTAAGCTACGTCCACACTGAAGCAGGATAGATTAACTTGTTGCCTCTTGTTGTATTCTTCTTCTATTCGCGAAAAAAAGAAGAAAGCAACAAAAAGACAAGAAAAATTCGCTCGATGCTGCTTCGGTGTGGACGCAGCTTTAGGTCACAGATGTCTTCCACAGTTTAAGAAATGTTCAGTTGCGTTCTCTCACACAACAGCGCCCGGATATTTTACGTTGGGTGTTCCAAGACCCTTTTATCTCATACTCGGGTGCTCCAAACATTGTTGCACCCAGCCAAAGACAATGAATTTCCGAGTTGGTCGATGAGGCGTGCACCCAACGGTTCCGTTCTTCCGGAAGATTTACCTTTTCTCAATAAATGTTCCTGTTCTCAACAATGTGCGAAAAACGCGTCCAAGTGGACCGCCGGGTGCAATTTTAACGACACCTCCACCGATCTTCAAATATCTTTTACTTCGATTACTGCAACAAACGGACCGGCGTGCAACTTCCTACCGGTTCCACATCGTCGCGTTCCTTGCCATAAAAGCGCGACGCAACTTTACGTACCGTGTCTGCAATTACACGTAAAATTTTCCGGTTCCGCAATTACCATTTCGATTACATCTACCGTGGAATTAGAAAACATTTTTTGGAACGAGCAAATGATTTTGCACTGGACTGTCCCGTTTTTTTTTTTCGCATGAAAGTTGTGCGTCACACAATAGCAACCGGTTTGAATGGTTTCTGTAGAATTGCGTGGAGGGCATATAGCACGTTGTAATTGCTTTTTCTCTTTTGGATTTCCGGTGGAACAGAGGCTTGCGATAGTTTATTGTTGTCGCCAATTTTCAGCAATGCGCTCCCCTAACTGGAACCGTATGAATCTTGTTATGTAGCTGTATTCCTATTGTCTATTATCGCCGATGCACTGTTGCACTGATGCACTGTATAAAAAAATGTTATTGTACGAAACAATTACAAATATTTCATGAAAAAAAATACGACACTGTTTCTCTCTCACATTTTTATTTCTATACAGTAAAGTCAACACCAAATCTGATTTTTATATTTTGTTATTCTCTCTATTTCCGCAGAGGGAGCAGTATTTTTTATTGGTAACAAGGAATGATGTCAAACTCAGAAATCCAAAAAGTCTGAAACTTTGGGGATGTAGAGCGTATATGTAGCTATATATGGGTAACACGATTTTTTGTAGCTGCCCAAGTCCATTTTAAAGTGGTGAAATCGATCCTAGAAAACTCGACTATTTTCCTAGCTTTTTTTTTTATAGAAAAATGTTTCCACACGATGGTTATTTTCAATAAGGACGGTGTATCAACTGTTAGTACCCTCTGAAATGTTTCACGACTTTTGAAAAATTTAAATTTTTTCATTAATTATTTCCATGCTTGTGATAGTTTAGTTATGTATTAAAAGTTGTCCCGCCGACACGGGCTGCCGAAGTGAATAAAAACTTCCGAATTAGCCTGGCGTCGAACTGAAAAAGCAGGCGGAAGGCCTAGAAAACTTTCGATGGGAGTTTATGCGACAGTGTCAGCTGTTTGCCGACGGGGTAGGCGAACACGCTAATAAGCTAAATTTAATAACTGTGCCCGACTGCCGGCTCGCAGCGATTACTCTTTAATTATATATGCGTCGTGACGCTGGCGTTTTATGAATATTCAGCGGTCCTTGGATGGAGCCTAGAAGTGGCCGGCTGGATCCGAGCCCGTCGCGTTTTAACGCTGACCTCGTGCAAACACTATCGTTTCATTGAATGATCCTGTAAGCCGGGACACGCCGTGTGCGTGCGTGTGCATGTGTGCGCACCGGTCCCGTAATAATGGCACGGGTTTCGAAATGGTTTCGTTCGCACGATGGTTCGAAACATCGCGTTGAATCTCATTAATCATTGTCACGTGGCATTGACACGTTCAACGATAAATATTGGCACGCGCGGGACCCTTTATTAGAGCGGCGGCTCTTTATTAATGAATGAGTCGGAACGCGCTCGCATTTATGCGACCGACGGGTAAACGATGATTAACCGGCGACCGAATTTGTATATCATTATGCGTTATTCAATGTTGAATCACAGTTTGAGATCGGGAGTATGCCATTGTGCTTCCGCGGGTTCATTAGTATAGAGCTGCGTATCGATTCGGGGCCAGAAGAAACGTCGGTACATGCACGCTGATGGATTCGGTGCGGGGATTGTGGAGATTTTGCTACTTTGACTTCGAAGATTAATTGGAAGAGCGAAGGGGCTCGAAGAAGTTCAGTGTTGAGAACATCTGGCACGTCTTCGCGGGCTAAGCAAGACTGACGGGTTATCCTAACCCAAATTTATATTTCCAGTTTCGGTAATTAACCTACTGGAGCGCGTAATTTTCGGGTAAAGTACACTAGCAGATTATAATTCACACCCTCGACATTTTTAGGTTTGGTTGATTCAATTTTTAACAAATGGACACCGCGGATCAAGATAGAAACTTGCCAAGTCAATTGCAGGGAACGGGAATTAATCCTTTGCCGTACCATCTTCTTTTCAGCAAATGCGGCAAGGGGTTAAATAATGCATTTCATTCAGTTCACTGTTCTTATAGATGAATAAACTCCGAGGTAGACTAATAATAACAGTCCGGTACTTACAAAAACTTCTTATAATGACCAGCTAAGAACAAATCGCTCTCCCGCAATTAAATATTATCCAGCGGTGTTCCACGGTGTTTAGCGATTCGCGGCACAGCGTACTAGCATTTTGCATTTTTCGTTCATTAATTCGCCCCAGAATTAACACCCCCGTTAAGTACCAATCTCCGTCGAGGGGAAGCTCTACCGTTGATGAGCCTCCCCGCGTAGTTGAGTAATGAACCGTATTAGTCTCACGATTCTTCGTTGGAACAGTTGCAAGCACTCGGGATCCTTTTAAATTATTCCCCGCGGCGCGAGACTTCGGCTGGGAAAAGGAACGGAGATTTAAAGGAGAAGAACGTGCCCAGGGATAGGTTCGTGTTCGCCACGAGGATCAGAACCGTTGTGTGTAGAAGACTGAGGATGCAGCGTATGCAGATTGATTTCGCCGAGACACCGTGCTCGGAAAATATTCCGGGAAAATGCAAGTGTCCGAGGAAGAAACGGTTTTCCTCCCGCGAGGACGACGCGACTCGGCGATCCATACATTCTCCGGGTCAGCAGTCACTGTCAGCCCTATCTATGACCGAAATTAAACCGGAATTAAACAATCCGGAAGAATTCATCGTTCCGAGGTTGCCCAGCTTGATGGCACGGATTGACTCCCAGCGGCAGCACCGAAATTTAGAACGGTGAATTCATCAGGAAGAATTATCACTTATATTTTAACACTTCGATTTTTGCTTCATCAATTCTTTATCCAAACTCGCACGATAAAAATTGCCTTAACTCCCGTCCACTTTTTCATGGAAACGCATGGCGCTTCCATTCCGAATTTCTATCAGCTGTTTAGACTTTGCCTTCCACCTTGTTTCCTTTTGCCATAAATCCGTCCATTCTTGGACGTCACGCTGCCGGGAATATATTTTTTGCGGATTTCGAGACAGTGAAAAATTTCAACGGTGTTTACCAGTATTTATCTCAGCCGGAATTACAACGGTAAATCTCCTTTGCACTTATATTTGCAATTCCGTAAACGTAGCGAGCTTCGTCAGCCTCCAAAAAGCTCTGACCAACGTCCAGACAGCGGATTCGTTTTTCAGCGGGGACGTTTCCAGTCGCTGATAAGGGAGGGTGATATTGATGGTGACTGTAAAGGGTGAAAGGAAATTTTAGCACACTGGCGCGCATTTTTCTTTTCTGCGGCTTTTACTGCGCTATTTGTTACTTGCGGCCAATGCGTTGACTATAACGGGAACGTCTAGATTTTTGATATCAAAATACTTTGGGTTTTAAGGGTTTCTGTCTTTCTCTCGTCGTAAAGAAAGTATTTTTACAATTGAATGCCAGCAGAAAATAAAATAGAAGCTTCGTACAATAAAATTTATTATTATAGATATCATATTATCCATATTCAGTAAGTCATGTGCGAAATTTAGTGTGGAAATCGCGGAATTGCCATCGAGATATCAGTTTCCAAAATTATCTTCTCATTACTGAAGTCTTCAGTCAGTTCAGGGGTTAAGTAGTATGAACTTCACTGATCAGACATTGACAAGATGAATTTAACAATCCCTTACAAGAAGACCGGAAAGCTTCCGGAAGTCTATTAGAAGTTCTCCAATGAACAACGCGATTAAGTAGAATATCCCTACACGAGTCAGCCCTCCCCCGAAACTATTTATTTAAAAAATTACATTAAAACCTCCGCTGTTTACCAACGGCTTGCGGTCCCCATTTTTCGTTGGGTTTCCGCGGACTGTTTTAATCTACGGTGAACTAAATACCAGTGAAACGAGAAACGGTTTTTTGCATCGGGATCCGCTCGTATTTTCAGAGATTAACTATTCGGGAAAACGGATTATAAAGCAGAAGCGAATAATCGGGGAATTTTCGTATCGTCGAGTATTTGAAAACAAATCTGTCGAGAATCAACTCGGAAAAGAGGAGATAGAAATTTCGTATTGTTCGAGCGGCGCCATTGTCGCCGTATCATTCGCGGTTGAAGTTCCGGTTCTGTCGTTTTCGATAAAGACATTAGTATTGATTTCAACGCGATAAGATGCCACAACATTGGCGTCAGGTGTGCGACGCCCACGAACGCGATAGCTTCATTGTATACTTGCACGTTAATACCTGAAAAGGATGCCTGGCTGCCTAAAGATTAGCATATCTCCTTTGGGACGGCGCCGAATAGCGACGCTGCATTATGCAAAGTGTTTCCGAAATTACTTCATCTACTTTGCGAGCTTATGTCATTCGCCTCTAAAGACAATGCTACTACCTATTTATTCGGGGCCACTTTATTTCATATTTATGTGGCAATTATAATAACTGTGTGTGACGTGCCTTTTTTTACATTTTATAATTATATTTAAGGGTGGATTATAAAAGGGTGCATATTTTATAATAATGAATAGAATAAAATTCCTGTTGGTTCTCATTCAAGTTTCTTTGAATATTACGAATCTCCAGCTGCTGTAAATGCACAAATATCCACGGTCTAATTATTAGCATTATGATAAATAAATATTTTAATAAATTTGAGTTGAGAGTAGTATGCACACCTCGTGCATGTTCCTCGTTACGTCGCGTTAAATTGTATAATTTCGAACGATTCCTCGGCAGCGAGAAGCTTGCAGAGCAAGCGGCGCGCAATTGCATCCGAATATAATGCAGCCTGATGAACCGCGCGGCGAGTTAACCACGTGTTCCTTCGACGTTTCGTTACGTCAGATTGCAACGAGTTTAATGGACCGCTTTATCGGTGCATCCCGAACGTTTCTGTTCGTTGCATTCACTCTCGTCGGGAATCACTTCTCTTTCAACGCAGCCCGTTGGAATATAAAAGTTTGTCCCTTCCCTCCGATTGGCGAACGGCGCACCACGATGCAACTGGCTTCGCGGAATTATGACGCAATATGTACCGTCCGTTGAAACACGGTTTCGAGCATCGTGTAATGATATTTTATGTACATCGATAACTCTTCCGTTCTCCGCCAGTTCCAACGGACGCGGAGGCGTTCACACAATAATTGAATGAACCATTTATTTATTTGCGAGTGCCCGAGCGATGGTGGGCGCTGTACTTTCCTGCTTGTTGATTTTTATAGGCACCAATTCTGCGAGGAATAATAATGCGATAATGTTGTTGTGGATTTTTCTGGCAAATATACAATTTTAGAAATGTATTTATTCATAGTCGCATCGAGTTACGTCAAACAGTTCATTAAGCTAGAGTTTAGAGCACCAGTACGATGTTAATAAAAATTCGATGTTATCACGGAACACATAAATGGCCGAGTATTTATGGCCACTGGCCGCGCCGCGCCGGTAGGCTTTTAATAAGTGGAATAAGCGAGCCGTGTTCAGACATGCTAAACAACCGGTATCATAAAGCACACGCACTCTGCGAGTAATCAGATACAATTGCCTCGAAAACGGATTACCGTTCGAACGCATTAATCAAGACTTAATGGTACCGCAGCTCGGGAACATCCTCGACACAAAACTTTATTACACGTTCGCCATTTATTCCCGCGCGTATAATAATCTTTTATTCAATTATGGCGCATATAACTCTCTCCGGGCACAATACCTCACAATATTCCAACGCCCACGTTGGCACATTTAGCACATTTAACAGTAAGGGACTTACAATCATGCCAGTAAAATCAGAAAATTTTTCCAATGTTACATGCAGTCGGAAGTACATCGGAGGATTATAAAAATGTTTAGTAACACATGTTATCATTCTATTCCTCGTTGAACAATTTTCATACTTTTAATGTCACGATTAGAGTGCGGATTTTATGCATTTATGGCAAAAATCGTACAATTTAAAGCCGTGGACACGTTAAAAATATCTAAGGACATCAATGTATTGGCTTCAACTTAATACGAGAATTAAAAGAAAAATACAATTTTTATTAGGCTCCTGTGTCCTGCAATCAATGTCAACGTTTTTTATTTTGCATAAAGATCCGCAGTCTAGTCATGATCTTCAAGTGTTCTCCTTGACAAAAATTCTGAAGATTTTTAATATCGTAGGCATACCTCACCAACCCTACAGCACCGTATAAATTTTTATTTACAATAATAAAATGAACAGTTTGAAAATATTTATAACAATTCAATCACGCTCGGTATTTCATTTTTGATTAGCAGTTTTCAAGGGAGTTGTCAATCTAGTTCACGTTCATGTTTCGGTGACATTAGCCATTCGGTAATCTCGAGTCGACTCGCATAGTGGAAAGAGCGCAACACGAGAATCGGCTTACTAGCTCTCAGCGCGATGCAGTGCGCCGGTTGTGTGCACCGTTGGATGCATCCAGCGAACGAGAGCGTAAGACGGAATTCATCTCGCGGTGCGTAACAGATGTAAATCGAACCTTCGCGAATCGACGGGCACGAGGGAAATCGGTTTTCGCGGTGGTAGAATGAGCGAGGATGGAGAGAGGAGGACCATGATTCGATATTCAGTTTCTCGAAAGGTGAAAGTGGAGAACGCTGCGTAACCCGACGCGTTACGCTTACCGAAGACACTGGCCAGATTAATGCAGCGCGCACAGCTCGCGATGCGCTCGTCCCTGAAAATCCAAAGCCGATTACGCCAGTCGGTGTCCCTCTTTTTCTCGAGGAATCCTATTACCAGCGTATCTGTGTAACTCCGTGCGCGCAACTGTTCCAGCCCTCACTCCACCAGTCGCCGTACACGGCTCCGTTAATGGACGCCTTCCTCCCGGCCAATCGTTGCGCGATAATTTCTGGGCTAAGCAAATTTTACCCCCATTGTTCCACAGCATTGTTTCATTTAAAAAGCGCGCCATTTTTGTCTGCGAAGGTTGGTTGGATTTATCAGATTTATTTTGAAATCCTTGTAATATTGTTTTGGTATGGTCCTTTGATATTTGAATCGTGAAGTGCCTTGTGCAATATTCCCCTACAATAATTATTGGGTTGGCAACTAAGTTCGCGACCTCCACATTTTCTCAAACAAATTTATTTATTAGGGGTGTGCGAGTACCCGAAATTGCGGGTTCGGGTCGGGTCGGGATCACGAAAGTTTATAAAGTTCGGGTACTCGAGGTTAAAGTTGGGGCAAGTTTGTGATTAAAGCAGCGATGATAAATAACTCTGGTGCATATTTTTTTAAACCTTCGCACTCGGTTTTCGCCGATGATGCGATATTCGAAATATGAACTTTAAGACCACTGTCGCTGCTACAGCGACACGACTGTTTTGCTTACTAATATAGTGCTGGAGTTGTTGGTGTACTACATGAATCACTAGGCTGGAGTGCTAAGGGTTAAGATGTCCAATCATCGGTTGTAATAATATTTCGATTTGTAGTAAACGGGTCCCATGGAAATCACCGACACAAATTTCCCCGGCACGGTTCTCACCGACAACATTTCACCAACTCCAGATTTGACCGACAATAACTTTGGCCGACGCCGCCTTCAACCGAAAACGATTTTGACCGACAACGAATTTGGTCGACAACGATTTTGACCGGCAACGAATTTGATCCACAACGACTTGAGACGACCTGTGGTTGACCCCTATTATTTACATATATTTTTTAAGCACGAATATATTAAATCACATTAATTGCAGAATTCAGAGCTTTCCAATGATATACAGTTCAAAAGGAATGGTCACTGAATGAGGTAATAATTACACAATAAGAGAATTACGAAACAGAAGGTCAAGAGAATTTAGTTGCCGACCTAATAAAATGGTCCTGCTCAAACTGTATCTATAACGACTTGGGAGATTCACTGAACGTCTGATCTGAATCATTTTGGAGGCCTTGTTTGGAAATTTTTTGGGATCTTGCTTGATGTCTTCTACTGTTTGGACTGTAGAATATAATTGTTCAAAATAAAAGGTGCCCACGAGCGTCACGAACAAAATTGTTTCTTCGAGATGCAATCGGCGCGCAAACGAAATGTTGCAAATAGGCTCTCCGCGGATTCCAACTGCTCCGATCTTCCAGATTCGACCTCTCGTCCGCGACTGGAGCGCAGCGAAGCAGATTCAGCCGGATCTCGACGAGGACAGAACCGTGGCTGGGAATTCCGCGCGCGGCAAGTTCGAAGACTCCCCGCGAACGAAAATTAAGTGGAAAAGTTAAATCGAGGCAGAGCCGCGGGCCGATCGAACGCAATAACTCCCCGGCTGTACTTTGGCTAAGCGGAATCCGGCGGAAAGAGAGGATCGCAACAGTAGTCTCGGCCCGTTGAATCGGTGGCGTGGAGCGGAACGGCCGAGGGTGCAACAATAAGAGATTACAAACGGCTATCGATGTTGTTGCCGTTGCACCCGACGTTGGATCGGGAGAGGGTAAATGGGGATGATCCGTGAAAGCTTTTCGATCGTTATGCACTGTGAAAAAACGTCGGGGTAGATGGGTTAGAATGATCCCGAGTTCACTGAGCACAAACAAATTCGGGGATTGGGAAGTGCAATTTCGACGTTGTCGGCCGGACTATGCGCAGATAAAAGGGTGCCGAACCTGCTGCAGAAACCCAATTTTCGGCTCTCGGTTATCATCGGTCACAGGAAAAGAGAGGGGCAGAGGGGGAGTGGTTAGGGGAAGAAAATAGTGGAGCAGAAAGAAATGAAAAGGGATGAGGACGGTCCAGTATTCGCGCTTGGATTCAATCCGACGTTGTTCGTTGCCCCCCTCTGCCCGCATTAAATGTATTCACCCGTGAAATGCATTCTAGCAGATTTAATTTGCGATACAGTGGGCTTTGTGCGCGACAAGCTTGGTTAGATCACCTTTTATTCGGTGTTTTAATTCCATTGTGCGCCGTCGCGATGAACCGCAACGCGCGCGAGGAAAATATTCGAGTACCAACCGTTTCCGTGTGTGATCGCCGAGGCTTTCATCTAGTAAAATGCGGGGACGCCTTATTGTGCACGGTGATGCATTGTTGGAATGCATCTCGCGCATTTACTTCTGTTAGTTCTGTGCAATTTCCTGTCGCTGTATCTTGAGAATGGAGTTTGCATACTCCTCCAGGTAGAAAGTGGACTTTCAGTAGAATGTTTCTGTATTGGTCAGACGGTGGTTCACTTGGGAATTGGTACGATGATTCTCAAGATATTCATAGACACAAATATATATGATGCCCTTATTTTTAACATTTGATTATAATTTATTTGTTTGTATAATCGTATAAGCGTATAAGGATTAGTAGAAAATGTTCCTGTAAAAACTTACATTTCTGAACCTATGAAAATTATTAAATAATTATTCCACGGTCTTCGTGCATCCCAAGCACCAAGTAAGTAGTACAACCTCGTTATAAGTCAGACGCTGCTAACAAATATTCATTTTCGAGTTCTTCTTTATAATACCAGTGCTTTTACGTTAACGCGCGATCTCGTGGGACGAAAACTCGATCCATTACGACAAAATGAGCGAAGACTTTCAGTCCCTTCATGATTAAATTGGCTTTTATCCCAGCATTTTCGCGAAATATACTTTGTCAGCCTGTAGCTCGTAAAATAACGAATCACCGAGGAAAAAGTTATGTTTACCACTTCTGATAGCAAGATATAATTACAAGGAACCGCTAACCCGTGTCGAAGTAATATTGTAACCTTAATATATCTTCGGGTTTATCCGTTGCTCCAACTCATGTGCAAACGCGTGCAGAGAGATTTTGCTGTTTGCGGATGACTTATTGAGGAACTTGTGCAACTTGTACATCGCGTATAATTATGTTGGCACGGAGAATTGTCATGGTTGCAGTTGCAGCTGCAATCCGGACTGCAGTGGTGCTACCTAGTGGAATTGTCGCTTTCAGTAACGCTTCCTCTCTCTCTCTCTTCTGGTTTCCTTCCTTCCCTTTCAATTTCTCTCTAACCGTGGTCCCCCCTCTCCCTTTTTGTTCCATTAATTTCTTTCACCTTTTTCTCTCTCTCTCTCAATTCTCCACCCTCAATTCCTCTTTTCTTTCTTAATCTCTTATTCTCTCTTTTTCTTTCTCCAAATTATCTCATATTTTCTCACTTTTCTCGAAGATAAAAAGAATTATCTTTTTATCTTCCCAATTCTTTCATCCTTTATTATTTGATTCTTTTTCCTCTTCCAATTTATCATTTGCGTGACGCAAGAAATTTTATAGATGCTCAAATTGAATCATCGATATGCAATTCTTGCGGGCCCCACTTCCGACCATAATTGAAAAGAATTGCGTTCCTTTTGTCTAATTCGACCAGTCTGCACCGAATAGCGTTGTCGTCATAATGCAACCGGAGATTTATAGACAGCATTCATCTTCGGGATCGAAAATGCTGCCCATTTGAATTTTATTGCTACACTGTTGGCCACTCCTGGCCGACTGCCTTGTGTAGCCGATTCGTACAGTGACACACCCTTTGTCCCCGGATGATTTACCGCTCGAATTCCGGTTATTGAAATTTACGTTTGCCCCGAGGATGAATTGTGAGGATGATTAAAATCGATGAACGCCCGTGCGCCCGGCTCCCCGAGCAACGTTGTTGTAGAGCTTTTTACTTCGCGGCCGGGGCGAAACTACTTGAGGAATTACGCTGATTCGATTAGCGTCAGCGAAACCGAAGTTTCGACACGTGGTCCGATGTATTGGATTGGCCGAAAACACTTCCAGCAATTTTTAAGAAAGTTCAACGATGTTGCAGATTATTCGATTATACCTTCTTCTGCTTGTTTGTTATAGTTGATAGATGTGCAATATAAAACAGGACAAATATCTGGTACACTATGGAAGTTGATAAAAATGATGAAAGAAATGGTGAAAGTGAATCGTGCCGATGGAGTTGGTAAGTCCGGGATCGTAACTCCTAACGAAGTATTCCGGATCTCGAGAAAGAAACCTCGTTAACGGGAGACTTACTACTTTCCTGTCCCCGGATTCATTGAACTTTATCGCATGGCAAATTACGAGTTCATTACCGCTAATTTCGTACGGGGCATTACAGATTTAACACGAAACTTGTCTAGCAGACACGTAATGGCTTGCTGGCGGCATTCGAATCGATACCTTATAGTCCATTTTCGCATTAGCTGATCGCGTGTCGAGTTAATGCCCAACGTAACCGGGAGATTGCGGCATGCGGTGAGCAGTCTGGAAGCTCGATGCGAGTTCTGTGTGTTCACGGGTCATCAGGGATCATCATCGCTTAGACGTTGCCGGAACTAACAATTGAATCTCCATTTGATTTCGCGCGAATTCCTTCCTAGATCTACAGCAAACCGTTCACATTATTCTAAAATTTCTTTCAGAATTTCTTTCAGAATTTCTTTCAGAATTTCTTTCAGAATTTCTTTCAGGATTTTTTTCTACCAGTGTCTCTTCAATTTTTACAATTTTTGCAATTTTTCCGTGACTGGGCTTTAGAAATATTGAATGTTAAAAATATTAGCCACTTGGAAGCAGATATTATTTCCTCAGTAATTTTAATCGCTGCAATATGGTGTGCACAATGGTCCATTTAGTTCTTTAGAAGTTTTTAGAAATTTAATTTTGAAAGTATAAAGAATATTACTGTGTATTTTCTGCTTAATTGTACAACGTATGACAAAGTAAAACCTTTTTATAGGCACTAAATTTTAAATAACCGCGATTCGTAACTTCACAGTGGAAGGCGAAACAATGGACTCCGGTTGTAAAATTGAATCAGCAAAGAATTGTATGGAAACTGCAAATAAAGGCTAGTCGAACAAGTTGTTTGCGTGTTACTACTCGAGCGAAAGAAGTCCAGTCAAAGAGGAATCTTACTTGAAGAAAACTCAAAAGTGAAGAGGTAACCCGAGGACAGATTTTTCTTTGTTACACTGAAACCATGCTGGGAAAATATTCTTAATGGAACGGTGGATGAAATGCTTGTTGAAGTAAATGAAAAAGATCGTATTCTACAAATAACGAAAACAATTCGTCCAGAAAAAAATTATCTGACCATTATTCCGAGGAAATGTAGCAGCATCGGTTGAAATGGTAGTAATATCTGCACAATGACCATCAGCATAGTAAACCAATTAACACGTTCAACAGGCCATGGCATTTCGAGGGGCCCTTCGGAGCTTTCGAAACCTTTCAATGGCGTCCTCGTGAAAAATTAATCCGGCGCGGCGTAAGTTACTCCTCGTCCACTCTCCTGTTTGATTTTCGTCTCAAAGCTCTGCTTCTCGGATTGAGAGCTATTAAAATCTTTTTTTTTCGGTCCCCGGTCATGCTGGCCGTCAATCTACGCCAATGTCCAGAGAGTCTCTCGCAATACTGACTCGTGCTGGACCTTCGATTTACTTAGGCAAAAGCACAGACCGTCGAGCACGTCCACGAGATAGAATAAGAGAGAGAAAGAGAACATTTCACGACAGAGGTAGAGCTTTCCGACTAGCTCGGGGTCAGAGAACAAAGACGATTACCTCGAGAGAGAGAGAGAGAGGATCCTATTACACAGAAGTAAGGGACCTGGTTCCCATTCTATCATCTCGAGCACGGTTATACTCTATCCTAATCGTTTTTATTCTTATTCGAGTTGCTTCCCCAGGGGGACAAAAGCGTCGATAGTATTTCGTTGAATTCGGACAGCTTGCTCCAACGAATGGTTTCATTGATATTCTGGTTCCAACTAATTATATCACTGTCCACTTTCGGCTCTGGGTTTTCGCTTGAACGTCTGACAAGATTTTTCCATTGTTTTTTGTTGGGAATATAGCGGGAATTATATTTTAAAAGGGTCTTGAAGTCAAAGTTGAACATTGATCGATTAAAATTTTATAATCACGATTGATTGATTAATGTTTACGACTAAAAAAGGTTAAAAAAAGAAATCATCTAAAAAAACATAGAAACACGTAAACAGAGTTTATATTATAGACCAAATGACAATACACCTAAACTAAGTTTACATTTTTTAGATAAGAAGATAATCATTAATCAATTATCCGATTGACGATTACAATTGAAAGGAATGTAATCTTAATAATCGCAATTAACGACCAAAGTAGAAATTTAACCGTGATTCCCAATTAACGATTAATAAGTATTTAATCGTTAACCGCAATTAACGACGAAACTAGGAGATTAATTGTTAATCGCGATTAACGATTGAAGTAGAAATTTATTCGTCAATCGTTGTTTAAATATTTGCCCAAATCTGCCTGAAGTAGTACGAATGATCAACATTGATGCCACAGTGACCACAGAAGAATCGCAAATATTCGATAAGTAGTTGCCACGACCAGAAACATATATCACGAGATTAGCAGGATCGCGACATCAGGTTCCCTCGGAAAATCAGAATGCCCCTGTCGAAGTCAATACAAGATCGATGCGCGATGCAAAGAATATTCGGTCGTCGGGTGAATTCAGGGCCCGTAAATCCAGCTGGGAACGTTCGACGGGTTCGGAGCCGCGTAACTTGAGCCGACAGGAACTTTTATTGAAAAACTTCCCTGGTCAGGCAACATTTATTTTCACGCCCCCGCGCCTTCGAACGAGCCCGCGAAACTAAATTAAATCTCCCTATCGGTGGAACGCGCCTCGTAACCATTTAAGAACATCGGTTTCTCGTTCCCCGCTCGGCCCCGCGCTATTGTGACGAGACTTTAAATCGGATCGGAGGTCCGGATCGAATCGAATCGAGTCGAATCGAATCGATGCAAATCGACGGGTGTACGTAGCACCCGTACCAGCCGTGTTACGATCCGCGAATCTCGTATCCGACGTTCAATACCTCCCACAAAGCGTATGTATTCCTGCACACGTACTACTTGCCAATAAAATCGCGGGATATCTGCATAACCGCCAATGGATACGCTCCAGGATTCCGCGGAGAGTGGCTAGCCTACGGCGAAACCCTCGTAACACCTGTTACTACTTCCTATCGTGAGCTATTGAATATTAGCTGGCCGGGGAACTTTGAGAACCTGTAAACTGGATTTTGGTTTACTTCGCAATCGGACTAAGTTATCCTATTTTATCGAGCTGCATCGCAGTTCGGTTTATTGAAACGCTTCGCTTTGTGCTCTCGGAGCACTCCGTGAGTTAGGAAGCTCCGAGTGTGTCAATAAAGAGTTTATTTTATAGTTCAGAGCGAAGAGAGGGAGAGAGAGAAAGTTTCAGTTGTAGGATGCAGAAAAGCTTAATAAAAGCGTCTGGCAAGTTTCTTTACTAGATTTTGTTCGTTGGGAGTGAATATATCCCTAAAAAAAATATAGGATTTATAATTTGTTACATTTTATCATGATTATATGAAAATTTATGGTTGTTACTGCCACCAAGAATGTCCAAAGAATGTACTTGTTAAATCTTTCGAATTCAAGAACTATTGGCGTAATTAAACGGCAAAGAGGCAAAGCTCAAAAATGTATTGGAGTTTCCAATTGTAAAACTGGACTGTGTATGTAACAGTGCAGTGAAAAAACTTTTTTAATTGAAACAAGAACCCCTAGAACTGCGGACTTTTGAACGAGCGGAATAATACACTTGTTTTACAATTCCCTCAAATATGTAGAATGTAATGGGTTTTAAACGTACTGTACATGGACGAGAGAGAGAGACCTGATAGTATCAGAAAGTGTATCGGATCATGCTATTTTCCACAAAGATACTGATAATACAGAATTACAGCAGATGTAACAACGATTAACAAGAGGAATTTCAAATTGAACAGATTCGTCGATAACTTGTTAAATTTTCTTGATTTTGATCGGCGAATCGGATTAAATCATTATTTCTGTATTGGCCCGATTTAGTTATTGATCCCCTATAATGGCCAGAGATTTCACGGGTATTATTGGATTAAGTGGACTCTCGTGGAGATTTCCTCGGAATATTTCAGTTTAGTTAATATCTAATTAATATCTGCGATGTGGTCGCCAACTGCGTCAAATTTTTCATACTTACAGTGGTTTATCAATAGTTCCCCGTTCTCACATTTTTAAAAATAACTTCACCGTATCGAGTACGTACTGCAAATTCCGTAAAATCCACGAATGTGCAATCAACGTCGTAATTTAAAAACATCAAATTGAAATAGAACACAAATCGAAAGAATCCGCAATTATTTCGTGATGATTAAATCTGCAAATTAAAATATATGAAATACCACAAAATAAATGTTAAATCAAATCCGTAAGGATTCATTAAAATAATTTTTTGGAATTTTTCTTTGTCAATCCGTATATTTATTGTTTACATTTTGTCCTTTATATTTTCTTCTCGTGAATAGGAATAAACATAACATACTGTAAATTTAATCCGTACCTACCACGGGACTTTATTTAAATTTTTTAGCATTCATTGATGTTTGAATATTTTTTTAGCGAGTGTTTCAGTGAAAATTGTACCAGTGTTTTACCGAAATGCTTTTCCTGTAATAGCGTTAATTGCATACCGGCAATTGCGACTGAAGCGAGTTTGCATCCGCTTGCGGTTAGGATAATTACTCCTAGACCCGGCTGACAGTCCCTTGTTGATCGAGCATCAACGAAGTTCCTTTCGGTTTTGAGACCGAGAAATGCTATCGAACACGCGAAAGTTCGAGTTGCGGGTTTCGAATTCGCCTCTCCCGATGCACCGAGGTTAATCTCGACTGTCAAGATCATGTGTAAGCGCACTATGGTGGGGGATGCGACCTTGACAAGTCAATTTCCTCGGTCTGCGCATCTGCTATTCGAAAACGAACCGGGCGAGTCACGTCTGTACCATAAACTCCAGCCGTAGATTCCAGTCAGCGTTCATCGTGACGTCTGCATAATTTGAAATCATGAATTTACCACGAGACAACGCATCAATCCACAAAAGTTCGTAAAATTCGATGATTAATTGGTGACGCGCTGACAAATTACCCGAATTAGCGATTCCTCGCTCGTCGATTCGATTATTCAAAACACGGCGTCATTATTATTCGTTATTCAACGATTGGCCAATTATTCGCGACCATTTTATTCTTTTTGGATCACTGGAATGGCGATAGTTGCACGTAATACTATTAAGAAATTATTAGTCATTTTGTACGGTTTTTTTTTTATTGAAAGAGGGCACCTCTAATGATTGTTTCTATTACTGGAAAAATCCGATTGATTAAACGAATCTAATTTATTTCACGGTATTGCATTTCGATCTCTAAAATTTCATTTTTTAATCATTTGTTCCGCATGCAAAGTATTAATTCTCCGGCGACCCAGTTCCGCCGTCGGACTGTTAATACACATCCGATATTTTCCATTTTGAACGTGTATGCAAATAATGCTTGCAGTGATCATGTTGATCTGCTTGATTGAGTACCTTTGGCGACAGCGTCATAATGTTTTTGAATATTTATTATTTGCTCATGAAAGTGTTGCATTTCCTTTCACAGCCTTTGAAAGGTATATTTCTACCACTATCTCAGCTTTCAAATAGTATATTCAATCGTACAAACGCTGTAACATTCTTCAGAATATTATTATGCTTTAGTCATTCGTATATGTTTCCTGGAGAAATTAAATAACTCTGCACCAGACAAAGCGGTAGTATTATTTTAGAAAAATGAACGAACTTATGGTTCATTAAATGACGTAATATTTCGTCGACAAGGTATCGATCCACAATCCATCAATCCGTTGCATTGTCAAGCCAGGGTTTAAAAAACAATACAATATTGCGTTAATGCTATGAACTTATGATTTATCGAATGATGTAATATTCTGCCAGCGATGTCAGTCCATAATCCATCAACCAAGCCAACATTACATCATTACGTTGTTAAATAACGTTTCATTAAACTATTTAATATTACGTAATTTCACCTTCTATTAGGTAACGTAATATTACGTCAACGGTACCAGCGTATGATTTATCTAACGATGTCCAATTACATCAGTAGGGGTCAATTTACAATTTAGAAATGAACAAAAGCGTGTCGAATTACAGCAATCAAAGTTGTCGTTACCTTCGACGTAATCGCACGCCGCGTGATTAATCGTGACCCGTTACCCGAGTGTCGCTCATTTGACACGGTGTAACTGGCATTAGCAGGGACCTCGACAAGCAGAGTAATGTCCTTAGCCGCCACCAAACTAATGAAGTTAAGGTTACGAACGACAGTGTCGAAGCGACCAAGTTGTACCCACAAGTCCACATTAAGTTAATTGCCAGCGTCGTTCCATAAGCCGTTTGCAGAGCCGAGTGGATATCGTATAACCGGCGTGTAATCCGCGAAACCGGAAACTGAATATGCAACAGCTTTACCACGTGGCTGCCTAGGGGATCGTTGCTCAGAAATTATTTCGAGCCAGTCGCGAACTTGAGTCGCCCGGACAAGATGCCACTCTGTTGTTGCATGGTTTCACGACACACGGCGACGAATTATTTCGTAATTTCCGCCGTTGCTCGACTCATCTTCGGATCACGCAACCATACTACAGTAGAGACTCTCGTATCCAAACTAATGGGGAGACAAATGCGACCGGATAGTGGAATTTTCGGATAATAGAACAAAATTAATTTCTTTCGCATTAAACTTCGTTTATTCAGGCAGAAATAAACAGAATTGACAGTTTTTCTCAACATCTAAGGGTCTCATATCTTTTTAGCCGCCAAGTCACATAAATTTTTTATAAACCATCGAAGTCCTTGTTCAAGTGGCTCAAATGCTTCGACATGAGAAGGCACGTCCCCATCGTTACTTTCGTTTGCTGCTTCTATTTCTGTAGAATTTATGATGTTATCTTCATCGCTACTATTGTCTTTATCGCGTTGATACCATTGGCATTACATTATCGCTGTCGCAATCACATACTGGTATTTTACTCAATGTAGTGACAGCTTCTTCAATATGTGCTTCTACTGTTTTCTCTTTCGTGCGGATGACAGAACATCCGGATGATAGAACGTCCGTACATTAGGGTATTCGGATAATGGGGGTATCTTTAATGGTAAAGATAAATGGCTAGTTAAATTTATCGAACAGAGATACATCCATACAATTCTTAAAAGAGGAGTAATTTTAAAACTACTTTTTTGCGAATTGCGAAATTGCGGACAAGATAATTCGAAAATGTTCGTCTCTGGAGTTCGTCCATTTTCTGTACGGCCGGCCATTCGTTAATTAAGCACGTACGAATTACAGTCGCGTGTCGAATGCGAATTAAATCCGAAACAGCATTGCGTAACTACACCTAGGATACGAACTCGACGGGCACACATTCGTCTCGTTCACGAGTTTAGTATTGGCGTGGCACAACAGTCTCGAACAGAAGCCGCACTGGATATTTGTTAGATGATTCATTATGGCGGGCACGGCATACCCGTAGCTTTCCCGGCGGACAGAGATCGGGCGTGGCCTGGTTGATTTATCACCGAAAATCGCGCGGCGGATCTCGCATCCTTAAATTGATCAGCCTCTAATAGACGTCGGCAATTCGCCAGTGTGCATCTCTTCACCGATCGATGCTGAGAGCGTTGATTTCATTACGAACGCGTCGCCGTGACGAATATGTACGCCTGCAACGTCGGTGACTGCTACTCGATTATCGTAATGAGACGGATTTACATCGCTAAGGCGAGACAACGTCGTTAACAGCTTAACTGGCCCATTAAGCTGACCGAGTAACTTCCAGTAAAACCCCGACGTCCAATTATCTTCGGAAATGGAGCATTTAACGGGACCTTACGGCGACACGATATTGCAATCTGTTGACTTTACGGCGTTGTCCATTGCGACGCTTTATAATCGGATTTAATCCTCACCCCGTCTTTGTATGGTTCGTTCAAGTATTCCATAATTCGAAGCGATAGATTTATATTTCAGTATTTATTAAATTATACAAATTATGCAAATATTTCTTGAAGTGGAAGTAGTATATTCTGGCATTAGTCAGGCACACCCGAGAAATTAATATAATTCACTGGAACATGTTCTGCTTATTCTTCCTCGTAACAAACAAATTGACTAAACCTTTGTCCGAGACCTGAGCAAATTGATTCATTAAAATTAATTAATTTGAATCCTTAACAGATGCTCGAAATTCCTTTGGTGTTCGTGAATCGTTCCCACGAATCGTCGAGTTAGAGTCGCGATCGCGGAACGTATTTGCCGACCTAATTATCGCGAAACGATTTTGTAGGACGCAATATCTTCCGGCTGGGTCCATAAAGATGGTCTTAAGTATGGGCACGGTATTCGTCAAAGCATCCAGCGATGCGAGGATCAGTACTGCGCGATGCCTTCGAACTTGTTGAAAGCAACAGGGAGGGCTTTAATATGGAGCTTTAAGCCGGCGGAAGTAAGAGGATGTGTGCGCGCCGATATATAAAGGCTTTTAAATGGCGTTCTGGCTCGTCGAAGTTCGCCGAATACACCCTGAATCTCGCGTCGATGTTCTCTCTGCGTCGTCTAAGTCCAAAGCGATATTACTGTCCCCGCGTATTAATGTTATGCAACTGTCGAATCTCTCGCCACCAATTAAACGGAGCGAACCTGAAGCGGGAGACTTCACCGTCACGTTTCCTGTCGGATGCGTCACGTTCCTCAAGCAATTTCCGCGGAAAACGAACCCGACGCTGCCGCAATCAGGACCATTACCGCTTTACCCGAGGTAAAGAATTTAGGTGTTCATTTCTCTTTAATTTGTGACGCTTTTTATTACTCTAGCTACGTTACAGGGCGCACAAGTGATTTATAAAGCCACTTTTCTTGCTACCTCGAAAATTGCCGTATCTATTTTAATAACACTTTATTTATCGCCGATATTATTTATATACCCTTTGAAAATTGACTAAAAGAATATTGTTTTTTTTTTTGTTAAGATGGCAGAGTTCTTAAAAAGACAGTCGAGAAGATGTGATACTATTCTATTCATAAATGGAGAAGCCAAAATACTTTTTGATACGAGGTAACTGTTCAGTATGTGTTGCTACAATACATAACTTCATGCATGATGCAGATAATATTTTCGGCTCTTGAATACGTATTTCCATAAAATTTCAAGAATCAGTTTAAAAATGTGCATTTAGACGAAATGATCCCCTCGAGAATTACCTCGGTCGGATATAATATTTCAGTAGAATATCCCTGCCTATGGCAGACATCAGATACTACCCTGCTAATGGGTTTCTCAATATCCTTTTAGCCCAAAGGTGCCCAAGAGCAAACATCCTCTCTGACAGCAGTAAGAGTCAAATGAGATCCTCACGACACCTCCCCGAAAAAAACCCATTAACTTTTAGCCAGGTAACACGAGATAAATCATCTTTTTTATTCATCTGTAATCTTAAACCGTTCTCATTTATTTCTCTGTCATAGAGAATCTTGCAAAATAAGTGTCTGCTATGATTATCAAACTTAAAATAACTTGCTTGACCACGAACGGAATTTCCACAGTTGCTGAACAATCTAAAAAGAAAACTCGAAATGGCCGATCTTTTTAAAGATACAACGTTAACTTGAACGTCCTGTACCCTATAAATTTCCAGAGGTCCCAAATGAATCAACAACACACAGTCCAACCAACGCAATACCTCAATATCACAACCATACTCTGTATTTTATTGCCGACTACATTATTCCCATGCCGGGGGACTTCCAGGGAAGAGTGAGGCTCGTAAAATTTTTTAGAAGCGCAGAGGAAGAAGGGAAAGCTGTCCCTCGGCCCTGGGAACAGTTCTATATACTCGCAGTTATTCAGAGTGCGTGCTCAAGATAAATTTCCCCTGTTCGGAATGCGTACGTGCGTGATGTTGACCCTGATGGAAATTTCATGGCTACGAGAATGAAGTTTCATCGAGTGGGCTTTACGGGTCACATTTCCCTTCGAAGATGGGGGGACGGGATTCGTTCGGGGTTTCGATATTCTTCAAGCTCGTAAAAGAAAGCCGACGTTGGCGGGGACGGCGATGTAGCTTTCTCCGGGCGATATACGGGACATGCCGTTTCTTAGGCGACTAAAGGAGCCACTTTTCGACGCTCGCAGACAGCCGAATGGAACTAATGGTCGCGATACGGGTCTCCCTTTCGAATCCGACTTCGAACCCCCTTCTTTTATCGGCCTGAATTCGTTATTCCCCCGATTTTATACCATTGTCGTAATAGGACGCAATAATACGGCTTGCCCGAAGCACTGTGCTCACGTTTAACACCCTTTATTATTGTTAGGAGTGCCTTTACAAATTTAGGTCTCAGCTACGAAGCGTCTGAAAATTGAACATTATTTCTGTTGGCTGAACATAATATAAAAGAGCGTGAGATTCGATCGATTTATTTTACGATTTCTAGAAACTGGTAGATCCGTGAAAATCTTCATTTTGTATTATAAACGTAATTTTTCTTTCAGCAAGTGAAAGCTTTACTGTTTTCAATATTTAATTCTAATACATGACTACATATAATCGGAGTTGGGCATTAATCGAGTAAAATTTTAATCATGATTGACTGATTAATATGTACGGTTAAAAAAGGTAATCATCGAAAAATCGAAGGTTGATTCAATTCATTTATGAAGTTAATCATCAAAATTAACGACTAAAGTAGGAGATTAATTGTTAATTGCGATTAACAATTGCAGTAGGTCGTCAATCGTTCATTAAATTTTTGCCCAACTCTGTATATAATTATTGTAATAATCATGTCGTTGAACAAGGTGTAGAAACTGATGTAAAATTACCATCACGTAAGTAGAATTTGCAAGCACAAGTCAGACGTATGTTAAGCTCACGTGTAACGCATCCCTGTTGACAACGGTGTCTACACCACCGACTGTTTTCTGCAACAGCGACTGTTTCTGAGTTGCCGATCTTAGTAGATCTATGAGACTCAATTAATACTAAATTTCGAGTAATTGCTTCATGAAACTGTCTTAATGGAGAACACGGTTATATAGGACGATCTGGCACAGATCTGCGCTCGTAGTCCTAGTAAATCTGTCCCGTGCCACTGGAACTGTCTGGAAGGTGATTTACTTATTTAATTGAACAGAAATAATTAATGCGTTCGCCCCGGGTAATTATTTAATGAGGTCTCGTCTAGCTGACGATACTGTTTATTAAGTAGAAAGACCTTGACGAGATCAGACATTAATCACTTGCCGGGCTGATGATACAATATATTAGTGATACTATTCAGAAAATCAGGTTCTTAAAGCGCAGGAATGTTGCGAACTTTCGAGCAATTGTTGGGGCAGAAACTTATACCGCTAAGAACAGCCGCTAAGTGGAAAGTTCCTCCGCAAGTCGGACATCAGACAGGCGAATCCCTCTTCCGCTATTTAAACTTGCAGACCGTCTAAATCTTTGTTTATGCCGGGATGAAGTTGTCAGTAATCGTTCCACTCTTTCCGGAGAAAAGTTAAGTAGTACATTCATGCATGACCGAAACATTTGTCCTTCTCAGCTAATTACGTTTTTAGGAGCTCTGTCTGCAACTGGAGTGACAAAAATAATGGATATCAAATCATTGCACCAAACACATTTTTATAACTGCATCGATAATTATGATTTCATGCATTTATGACAAAAATGGGCACGTACAATATAAAATGCCAGTGGACATGTTAAAAATATTTAAGGACATTAATGTATTCGTTTCAGCTGAATAGAATAATTAAAAGACGAATACAATTTTTTTTTGACTCGTGTGTCCTGCAATCAATGCGAACATTTTTTATTAGGCATAAAGATAATCCGTAGATAAAATCCCTAGATAAAACACCAAAGACGGAAATTCTGTTGAAAAAAATTACAGGGAAAGAAAACTACAAGTAGTATAAATCTGGCACTAGCCAGACACAGCAGATGAGTCGTCTGCGCCATTTCATTTCGGTTCTACGGGCTGTAATTGGTCAAATAAACCGAGGAAACCGGAGATTTTATTACTCGAGGATACTATGCGTTCTCCAGAGATAATTAAACACCATAAAGTTCTTATTTTACAGTTAAAATCCAGTGGTCTCGTAACCCAGTCGAATCGAGGAGTATCGGGCGATTAAGCTCTCATTTCCCGGTAACGATCCCATCCGGACATAGCTTATTTTCCGTGATCCCTGCCGGAATACTTCGGCGAAGAACGTAATATTGGTGAATGAATTTCCGCGTGGCCCCGAACAATACAGTTCCGTGATCCACGAACGATCGCGTGCGAGTTTTAATGTCTGCCAGGAGAATCACTGTTCTTTATTACACCACGATACCGTGGCGGCGTGTCTGTTATTTCACCTAACCGGTGGTAGTTTCCTCGTTATCAACGCGCTTGTGCACCGGCACGTAGTTTCCGAATGGAGTCTCTGGAGATCGCGAGCCGATGATACTCGCGAGACGCTGAGTGCCCGCGGTTTGATACTTTTACCGACCAGGACCGCGGATTCTTCAGGTGCTCTTCGAGCAGTTTCCACCTCGGAAGTTATCCACCTTTGAGCCCGCGTAATCCAGGCTTGTTTTCAATCAGTCCCTGAGTGGATTAGAAACGAATTGCTTTGTGGAAACTCATGCCTCGACGCGAACATCTTACAGATAAGATGAGGCAGATTGAATCGAGAGGGTGAAAAGTTCTCGCTAATATCATTTATACTCTCATTAACGTATTCATAGTGACCGATGTCGATGGGTCTTCAAAAGTTTACCTAGCATGTAATTTTACAGTGTACCAAAGCTTTCGTTTAAAAAATGATTATTTTTACACAACGTCGTGAATTTATCGAAGTGATTTTAGTAATTCCATTAGTCACGATGAAGTGAACTGTGGCAGCTTTTAATATTTTTTCAACGTAGACGCGTTTTTGTATTTTAAATATTTATCTGCTCCGAAATTTCTTTGAGAAAGCTTTTGTACATTTATCTGGATTAACGTTTCCACTGCGTTAACTTGTAACAGCTTCTCTGCTGTTACGATGCATTAGTATTCCGAGCAATCGGCGTTACAGCAACAATTTATTTGCCACAAAACGGCTGAATGGTGGTCATTGAATAACATTCTTACAGCCGAGTTTATATTTCTTCAGGTGGAGGGCTACAGTGAACCGTGGTTTTCTTGGACGTGCTTTACGTTCGAATAAACAGGCAGCGTGCAGAAACGAAGAATAAACATGCATTTATTTCGCCAAGTGGTTTCACTGTGAATTTCACCGAAAAATGTTGCGAACTGTACAAAGGGAATCGTATAAATATTGCGCGCACACAGTGCACAATGGTATGCTGGCTTGAACGTGAAACAAGCTGGAATATTTTATTAACGATAGCTCAGATGGGGAGGCGGTGGGGTCACGATGACATAAAAGAAATCAGAAAGGAGAACGTATTCGGCGAGGTAGCTTTCGGAGAGAATTATTGCCTTCTGCCGAGGTACAACTTTTTCTAAGCAACAATGTTATCTGAGAGAATGCGGCACCGCGAAATTATGGTTTAATTTGCATCCGAAGAATGGCCTTCCCGTCCCCAGACACTTTTCAATTACTTAAAGGACTCGCCGGAGTTCTAATAAAACATACAATTATACGGTTCTGCTTGTTTACAGAATCATGACATAAAAATTCATGGACTGCATAATTTAACACGCTCTCGTCGAATACAAACTCTAATATTTATGCGAATCCAGCAGAACAGTTCATTCATCAACTTTATTTATTTCAACGCTAACTACTGGGTTGTGTAATAAATTCCCGCGTTTTTTGTATTTTATTTTTTCCCCAGAATTTTGTGTTTTGTTAGATAAGGTATACAGGGTGTCCCAGCTAACTTGACCACCTTGAATACCTTGCTTAGTTTTATATTAACCTAACCGAAGCGGAAATATAACTCTGACTCTTCTAATAATTTTTACTGTAAACAAAGAGATTTTACTGTATATCACATGTTCCAATATTAGCAATGAAACTATCAATAGGAGTAAGATAGTCGAACAAAAAATTATGGAAATGGTTGAAGACGATTAATAAAAGTCGGGATGTCGCAGCATAATAATCCGGGGAATATTTATGTAAATAGATCATGCGAAAACTGTGGACGTACTTATTATACTGCACCGGTGCAGATTAAAAGCAGCGGCTTTTAATTCTGAGCACGCGGAACACGCTTTTTCGAAGGTTCTTTTTCCCCGTCAGACGGATTCTGCCATTTTTCAGTAGAATAGTTCCGCATGGAGCGGAATTTATCGCGCGGCGTCGTTTTTTCGGTGAAACAAGAAGCATTTGCCCGGGTCCGGATTGTCGCGATAGCGGAAACCGTGGTCGGTGAAAAATTCGGTCAATACTCCGGCGAGAAATTTGATGCTGATTTCCCAAACGGCTCGGCTAATCTTCCCCCTTTGTTATCGTGCGGGGTTTTTTGTCAGGGCAGGAATTTATGAAAGCCCTGGGTACTTGTTGCTTTTGTTGGCTCCGCCGCCATAATGTCGACCGGCGCAGCTTGTATCCCGCTGTCTTTAATATTGAAGCCTGATAGTGTCATTAAATATTTCTCGGGAGAGTAACGAGTCAAAGTCACGATGCTAATTTAGGGGGACGTATATTGATCGGCGAACTTATCCGCTTTGTGGTCTGCCTTCCAGCGTCTTGCTCTACTTAAATACTATTCAACCTGCATATACTGAAATCAACCAGATTTCAAGGTATTTTAATTCAGTTTTTAAAGAAATTATGAAAGATAATCTGTGTCTGACTAATGTGTGGTTGTACTACTTCCTCTAGTCTTTGGTGGTTTAAATTATCTGATTACTGCAAGTTTCAGGCCGTATCTTCCTTCACGAGCTGTCAGGAAACGTAAATTATTATTTATAATCTCGCAGCCCGCGTATTCGTATGAATAAGTAACTGGGTCTGACTAATGGAAGGATATTTCACTTAATCCGTCTTAAGGAAAGCTGTTGGCAGAGAATTATCTCCTTACGTTGAACTTTCCGCAGGAAACGTGCGAATGTAGTTATGCTATGTCCTACTTAATCCTTTTCACTGTCGACATTTATTTATAATTAGACTTCTTGACGTGCACTGTGGGTTTTGATTATTAATAGTTTTCTGGCTTGAAATTGCTGATCTGGTAACGCAAAAAGGAGAACGTGTGTACACGTGTGTCTAGTTGTACATTACACTAATTAATCCTTTGTAACGAAGGTTCCTGTTACGGAAAGGCCAAAGCTCTTACGCAAAATTCTTCACTGAATTTTTTAAACCATGCCTCGCCTGACTAGCACGGTAGCATTCTACTTAATCCTTTGTAACGAAGGCTCCTTTTTAGCCATTGTAAATCCTTTGGAACATTTTTCGCTGTTCCGTTGGCTCTGCCATAAAAAAATCTGTAAACTCCAAACATCTTCGTTACATATACATAATCCCGCAGGAATTAACAAAGAATATAGAATTTTTTGTTTAATGTCACTTTCTCCACAAATTTTTCATCGATCTGTACAGTAAATCACGTGCAGTAAAAATGTTGCATAAACGAGACAATTCCTGACAGCCGCAACATTTCATCAAGATCCGAATTGCGAGCCATCGCGTCGCGTGACCATTATCCAACCTCATTACGTGAACAGATCAGCTAGAAAATCGTCTAACCAGCAAATTTTTGCTCGATATAAATCACATGCAGTTAGACTGCGTGTTAGATCGGACGGCGTGACATCGATAATCCATAAGCTCGCTAAGTACACACATTCCTGCGACGTTGCCGATACGATCGTCCGGTTTGACAAACGATCGCACAGCCGATGTTTCTTTCGATATTCCCGCAGTCTCGAACGTAGTCCTTATTCTAGCCTGAGAAGTCAGTTTCTGTTGTAGAGATAGGACTTGAAGACGACCCGTCACTGATTAATCGCAACAAAGTTGCGCAATGTAGTCTCACCTCGGACCGTGTAATCCCAACCGGACGAACCTGGCAAACAGCTGAAATGCGCGCGAACCGCTGACAAATGTCGGTTATTCATACGTGACGGTGAAACCATGGCAATTTCCGTGCATTTGTATCCGGTATTTACGACTGACCGGCATTTGGCCGACGATGAATGCGTGCCAGCGGCTTCCGAGATCCAGAAAGATGACAACGTGATGCATGAGTCGTTACTATTAAATAAATTCGTGAACCGTGAGCCGACGACCACGTGATGTTTGCGATGCAACCGGACGAAATACGGACAGACGCCATCCGTCGGCGTTCCGCGGTCACGCCGAGGCACGCGCAGCTACGGGATCCCAAACCGCGAATATAAATTTCTGCTTAACGATAATTCATGCTGCCACCCTGCCGAATCTTACCCGGGATAAATTCAATCCTTGTGTTCCCGTCGTTTCGACGGATTTCCGTCGGCGGAATATTGGGAACGTCGGGTATCGAGCTCGTTTGGCATTTTGGAAAATGAGGTGATGGGTAGTTAAACAAACGGGTTTGAACAAAGAAATATTACGAGTGAAAGGCATTAAAGAGGTGCAATAGAACGGAACGACGCAGTTAAATTGAATTGAATTGCCTTAAGAAGTCGCATCCTCGTGCGATTGATGAGTTCCCATGAAAATTGCACTTTAAATTTAGAAGATAAGATACGGCAGTGTATCTGCGAACAGGCACTACGAAATGGAAGGAAAATAAAGTGAAATGATGTGAGAGGAGTGAGGAAATAAAAGTCAGGAATGGGAAATGATGTGAAATAAAGGAAAGATAAGAAAATGTTCTGGATAACGGAGTAACGAGGGTGTAAACTAATTTATCACGTAGTATTATGAAAATATTTTTTATATAGTCTGGCTGTTGTATATATTTTCCTTGAATTTTTATTAACTAGACTGCGGATCTTTATGCAAAATAAAAATTTTAAGCATTAATTTTTAGAAGGAGGGGAATCGTAAAATAATCTTTCATCGTTTAATAATTTTAGTACGGTGAAAATAGTAAATTCATGTTTCTAAATTTTCTTAATCTTTATTCTATTTTCAATTGTACCTACCAATTTTTGCCATAATTGCATAAAATCCGCAGTCTATTAATAATACATACTAGTCTGATATTATTGTATAGCTATCTTACAGAAGTTCTCTCCACTCCAGATTTTTCTATGTCTAATCAATGCCGGGATACTCTACTGAATTCCAAATGAATCATTCGGAGTTTTGACTAGTTAGACTATTACAGGTAGATCTTACTAAGACCCTTACAAATCCAAGCATTGTGTGGCTGAGCATAGCAGGGCTATTCTACTTAATTCCTTACTCTATCTTCTAACATGTTCCCCTAATATAGGAGTATTCTACTGAAAGTCTCATGAGCTCCGGTCTTATTGAACTGCCTAGTACAGGTCCATTCTACTCGGGTCTTACAATTGACTATATATTAGGTGTGCCTAGGGATGGGATATTCCACTGACAAATCTCATTACTGGACTGCAATTCTCCATGATAAACTTTTTATAAAATTAATTTCCATACAAATTTCTCTTGTCTCTGTTTCGTAACTACAATACCGCAGTTAATGGTGAAATAGATTTCCTGTTAAGTTCTACAGAATCGTCACGAACATATTAACTAGTTCATCAAGATCGAAGGGAAACATTACGTGCGTCGTCAGTGAATTACCAAGGACAATTTACTTGATAATTCCGAACGCCAGAATCCATGCAATCAAGTCGGATTAATTATCTCGGTAGAAGCAGCAGTATTATTCGGCCTTGATATTACACGTGTGTTCGTGCACACCAGACACGAATTTAAATTTCCTAGTGGCGGTAATTCAAGTTTCTCGGCGAATGAAATGTTATCCAGAAACGACTAAATCGCTATACTTTCTCGACACGTCGTTTTGCCGAGTTTACGACGTTCGATTATCGTGGGCGCCAGGAATTGCAGTTGAATGTATTGGATGCTGAAGGATAACGATGGAAATGTACAACGCCCGCGCTACTGCCATCTATTTGGAAAACGGATAACAATATATTACGTCGGGCTTCCAACATTTTTCTGAGCTAGAATATTTTAAAAGGGATCTTTGGCTTGACGAGAATCTATCGCTTGTAAACCTTCCAACTCAAAATAGTTTTTGTTGCTCCTGTTGCATTAGATCGTTGACAAAAATCCATCTTAGTGAATTTCTTTTGAATATTTATATGTCATAGCAAAGCATTTATTTTATAAATTTCTTTCCAATAGGAATAGCAAGATTAAATATTAATATTATTTATACGCAATAGGATCAAGTCTAATTATTAATCAAATATCAGGATTAAATTTTATTATCAACCGAACGGCAGAACTAAGAGGATTAAAATACAAGGCTGTAATAATATAACGCAATAAGCAAATTACTGTACTGTTTGCTAATATAAACGATGCATTAATTCACATAAATAGACTGCGGATATCTGATCATTTAAAGCTAATATTACTGAATGCACAATTCAAGAAATTTCATGAAATACATGAATGAATGAATTAATTTCAAATTCTCACAAAGTTTATACATAACTTCGATTTTCATCGATTAGATTTCAAGAGGGTAGACCACCATTCTCCAAGGAAGTTTCAGTTGAAAAATTAAACATTTGAAGAAGTTATATAATCAAATGCCCGCCATTTCACCGAGACTCAATGTTTTGAAAAGTATCTCGGGTACTTCTCTAGATTAAATAGAAGAGAGTATCCACTCAAAATTTCGAGTGAGATGGACGAAAACTATGAAAGTCACTTAGCCCACCGTAGAGAGGTTCGTCCAAAATCTTCAACTGATAACATCGGCCACACCGCCGCCATTTTGTCAAGCAATAGGAACTAGAATATCTCAAAATTCGTACAATAAAACTGTAATAAAAAATTTTTAATTCAGCCTTCCATTCTCTAAACAAAAGAACAAAAGCAAAAAATTCTGTAACCATTGCTTTCAAGGCAGAAAATAGGAAACAGGACTCCCGTATAAGACGACTGCATTTAGAAAACCCAAATTCATTGGAGCGTTCTTTGGTTCAGTTAGTTCTATTAACAACCAACATTGCAGAGATGCCTTTTACACAGACCCTTTGTCCTTTTCCGGCGTACTGACGCCACTCCAAGGAACTACAATAAAATTCTCAACATTCTTCGTGTTGGGTGCACGGCTGTGCGCGCTCCACAGAAAATTAAAAAATTCCACAATGATCCCGTTTACAGATGGACAAAGTCGCAGCGTTGCTCCGTCGCTTTTAAATCGTTCGAACGCGATCGATCAGCCCAGACAAATCGCAGGACCGAGTCTGATACGAATCGAACCGCCGACCGCCACGTTATCGAGCCAATTTCTTTCCCGAATCCGTTCGTGGCTTTTCCCTCGTGACTAACAGACGAGAGTGGTTAAATATTAAACGCCGTTTCAGTTTTAGAGCGTCCGTTTTGCAAATCTCTTGTCAAAGATTTTTATAGATACTTATTTTAAAGAGGTTGGACAAAATGAGAACTTCTTTTTACGGAATCATGTTGTCTCGCGGTCTGTGAAATCGTTCCCAGGGTTCTGTTAATCGCGTTTTTCTTCGGTTGGAATAACAGAGGGTTGTTACTACCCCTTAGCCACAACCCCCGGGGCTAGGAACGTGTAAATGGGCCAAAGGCTCCCGTCGGTATATCGGTTTTGAGTGTCCTTCGGCAGTCTCGAGCGTATTTCAGGAGCTGTTCACGAGCGAAGGACCTGGGGACCTCTTTCGCTCTCCACGAAGAAAACGTTCTGTTCAATGAGCAGGCTACTGGGTCAGATCTTCCACGCGATCTAGGCTCACTCGATTTCCTCGGATCCTGGATCGTTCTGTTGCAGCCAATGGATTTTTCTGTTGAGGGAATACTCGGATCCCGAGCCAGCGAAAATAGCTGATTTTAGGGAATTTTATTTTAATAGTATATACAGAGTGCCCCCCACGTAACAATTTTCACGATTTTTCAATTAAGTGCTTGCGATAATCTGACAAAAAATATTTTAAACAAAAATCGATCAGTTTTCGATTGGCTACACATTGCAATAAAAAAGTTTTGAAGGTGGCCTTGACATTACTAAAAAAATAATTTCGTACTTTTTTTTATTTTAATGTATAGCCAATCGAAAACTGATCAACCTTTGTTTAAAATATTTTTTGTCAGATTATTGCAGATACTTGAAAAATCATGAAAAGTGTTATGTGGGACACCCTGTCTATATAACTATGTTGTTTTAATAGTATGTTTTCAGTGGTTGCAATGAACTTTGAGGAGTCTCAGAGTCAGAGACGTATTTTCGTTTTTGAATAAAATTACATTATAAAATTATGCAATTCATATCGCGTTCCTTTTTCTATTAAAAAGAATAATTAAAATTTATCTAAAACATATTTCTCTAAAGAAATGAAATTTTTTCCTCGATTTTTATGATTCTAGTTCACGCAGCGAAATATTTATGCACCAAATGCATTTTGCTATATTCAAATTGGACTGCTTCGGTTATCTCGCTAAAAGCGACGCATGTGGCCCAGTTAATCGTGTCGTTCTGTAAATAAACATTCCTGTTAATGCGTAAGTAATTCAATATTGAAGTCACTGTTGCATTATTTGTTTTACGCAATAGTTTGGGGTAATTGCGAGATATTCTAAATTGACTTAGTATTAATGAGGTAAATACAAACACGGTGGAAAACGGACGGATCTGTGGTAAACTGGTAGCTAACGGGGTATGATACACTGCGAATTTCCATGCCAAGTAGAAACAGATAACCGCAGTCAGACAGAGCATTTATTTTTGTAAAAGCGGTCTCGTGACTGTCAGACTGTCCAATTTATTGCTTATAAAAGCTTTGCGTTATGAAGTACCATTTTATGTTTTCGATTTTATGCGCGCTACCCTTTACGATGATAAAGTTAGCAATTCGTAAGCCAATATTTTATTGGTGCATCCACTTCAAAGTAAGCAAACTTTGAGTGAAAAAAGACTGAAACATTAACTGCCCTTCAATCCTGAAATATTTAAAATTATTCTCTTGCAATTGCAGATAATTTATTTTCCAAATAAAGTGATATATTTCGGTACGTATAATTTTTAACAATAATATTAGATGATTGCATAAGTTCGTGCCCGATTTTCATAGATGTCCATCATTCATAGATGATGTTCTTTTCTAATTGCAGAGAAACGAATGGTGACTATATAATTTTATTTTTCTTTTCTTGTAGAAAAGAATGGTGACTATATTATATTTTTGCTAATTGTAGAAAAGAATGGGGTGGCTATATAATTTTTTAATGAATTAATTGATTAATGAAGCTGTACTCCTTAAAATTTAATCATTGAATTCTATTTTCAAATCGGGCACGAAGTTATGCAATCATCTGATTTTATTGGAATGAAAGGCGAATATCTAACGTGATCCCATCGCGACAGCATACTTTCGGCCAGTAGAGTAGGTAAGATTCATTTATAGGCGTTGTTACTCCGTGACGCCCCTGGCCTTTTTTAAACGAAATAATGCGTTTCCTCTTTACGGTCTGATGGAGTTTTATGATACCACATCCTCGTACAACGTCTCTGGAGTTTTTATCACACCGTAAAGGAGGAAGCATATTATTCCATTTAAAAAAAGCGAAGGTGCTCGTCGTATCTTGAAAGCATCTTCACTTGCTGCGAACTTTACAACGAGGTTACTTTTTGTGCCCGTTCGTTTCTATAATTTTATACATTCGAAACTGTGCTAATGTTTTCTACTGATTTATGAATAATTTTATATCCTGGGTAAGGAGAGTTCCTTTTCTTCTTCAAAATGGTGTTCTTTTCACGAAGAAATTATTTTAAAGGGGACAGAGATATCGATTTCATAATGCCTTCGAAAATATCTCGCCAGACCTTTTACTTGTGATAAAGATAACATTGTGCAGCCTCGTAAAACATTTTTCATCCACATTTGAAAGGTCGTGATGTCATGCTGATGGCTCAGAGAGCATCGACAATATTTATAACTCTAATTCCGGAGCGGAGTTTCACGAACACCTGATTTCTGTGGCAGAAAAGGTGGTTCGATTCATTCGAGCACTGATGTGCCACGAGGGAATCGAGTTTCACGCCGATGGAATCTTATTAAATATTTTATAGCGGTCTCGGCAGCGGCTCCGGCGTCGCTTTGACGATATCGTTCTGAAAATGTTGCCTCGCCAGACACATGGGATCTATTCAAACGGTCACGTGATAATGGATCGCGCGTGGAATACATTCACGCAGCGAACGCGATCCCCTTTCACCGTGTTGTAAAGCCCGCGAACGAAATCTCCGAGGAATGACGGGATTCTACTTTCTGTCGGCCGTTTTAAAAAGGGACAGATAACACTCGGATCGTCTCTGCCGCATCACTCTCCATCACTCTCTCTCGCTCTCGGTTTTGTGAACTTTCGCCTCGCCCGACTGGAATCCTGATTTTCGCCGTCTTCGTGGATCGTGATATTTTCATTCGCCATCGGTAGAATTTCTCCTATGAGCTCATGCGATCCTCAAACTCGTACGATTCTACGTCGGAATGCACCGAAACCGTACGTCTTTGCATTCCTATCGATTCGACGAATTCTTTGCAAACGGGAGATTCCGTTCTTGTTTATTGTTATCGGATGTCACGTGGAAAATTAAAAACCATTACTGCTCCACCTGAATTATTGTTGCTTGGACTGTAAGCTTTAAGAAATAAAAGGAGTGAGTTTGCATTCTAAGTAGAAAAGCCGAGGAATGATCAGGCACAATGGAAAAGAGTCCGGAGAATAATATTCAAGTGACTGATACTGCTGGAAGTAATTAAAAGACATTTTTATGGAGCAGTAAAAAAGGAGCAATGGTCCGACTTCGTGAAAAAGAGTCTCAAAATGTTATTTTGTAAATAGATTGTATTGTTTGAAATAGTTGAAGAGAATACTTTTGTATTTTAGACGACATCAAAATGATTAAAATGATATTCCAAGTAGAAAAGGTGAGTAATGGTCAGACACTCTGTTAATATTCTCAAATATTAACGTTTCACTGAATATTTTTTGTTTAAATCATTTTCATTTGACGAAATAAAGTGAAAAATCCGAAGTGCATTTTAATTCAGCAGTTTCGTACTGGAGCCTGTTTGTTTTCTGGGAAACGGGTATAATAAAAGTCTAACCAACTACAGTTTCTGTAAATTCGTAATCGTCCATCATCAGAACAATAGTTCATGAAAGGATTAGCAAATGAAACGAGTTCGTTGAAAACCAGCTGAAAACACCAACATCAGTGGAAGCTAAGCTTGTCAGCGATAATAAATTACTGTGTATAAATTACAGAGGAAAGAAAGGATTGTAAGAAGAATCGTTTCTC
This sequence comes from Lasioglossum malachurum, assembly GCA_028455605.1. NCBI lineage: Eukaryota > Metazoa > Arthropoda > Insecta > Hymenoptera > Halictidae > Lasioglossum > Lasioglossum malachurum. The sequence goes on from CM052319.1 coordinate 20,937,804, forward strand.
ACTTCAACCAAAAGGAGAAAAAAAAACGGGAACGATGTTCCCTGTCTTCAGACTGAATTTTCTTGCATTTTCGCAGCGAACATTAGAAACCAGGAGTTGGGTCAACCTGACGAGGGTTTTTTGCCAGGTTGGTATGCTTGCTGGTGGGATGCTTACTTTGTTTAATCTTCGGTATCACTATAGAGGAACGTGTGCTGGTTAGGCACAACTTTTGTGCAATTTTGCGACTCGGTTGGGTACGTGTTCTTGGGTGGAGTCTTTATATTACAAGGGAAAAGATTCTACTGACCAGACAGTTTTACTCCTTTGACCAATTAACTCGTCCGCCTCGATGAAGATATCTTTCTTTTTGAAAGGGACGCTAGGAAATTCTATTCATTCGTGGAAAATTTTGTGGAACCCTCGGACGTTCATTATGCTGATAATTTGGAGCATTTTTAGCAACGTTGATGCACTATGCCTGTCTTCTGACAAGTGAAAGGACGTTCTTTAATTTTTAAAGGTACTTCAAACTTTCAAATTAATGAAGATAATTTTTTGTGTAAATCGCGAGATCATTGAAAAATTGGATTCAACATGAACATGAATAAATTTAATGAAAATAATTCCAAATAAAAATAAAATTTCCACGGTTTATATGAATGTTAAATGGTGTATACAATAAATTTATAGAAACCAGTAGTAAACAAACGGTTAAAAAAATATTTAACAGATATTTAACAAATATTTGCCATTGCCTTTGCAAACAGTTTCAATAAATGAAAACGCAATTCTGCACGCAACGCAATATGGGTCGAAAAAGAAGCGAAGCTATTAAATTTGTCGAAAAATTTCATAGTGCATTTAATTGTGTATATTTTGTTTTATGATCGAGGGTTCGATGCTGAATTTTTCATCGAATGCAAAGAGCTTTCCCGTGGAATGTTTGTCTCTCTCGTGTTGGTAAATTGTGTGAACGATCGGCTGAAAGAGGTGTTAGGAAAGTTTTCCATGGCAATGGAACTGTTACGGTGTTCAGCGAGTCGTTTGTCATTCCCGATCTCTACCTTTGCCAATATTCATCCCTTTCACGAAGTTCAATGTGGGTCACGAAATGTATGCGATCAAATATCCGCCGCGGGAGAAATTGCTGCAATCAACGTCTCAATAAAGGAACACCAGGATCCTTGACCGTTTTTCCTGTTCTTGGCTGATTTTCCTGGTTAGTCTTCTTACAATCACGAACCTAACTCTCTCAGCAAACTGGCTTCGTTGAGATATTGATTAATATTTCATGCTTCCATTCGAGCCCTCCACTCCACTTTAAATTATTGGAAAATGAAACGTATATTTAGATGAATGTAATTTCTTAATTGTGTAATATGTAATTAGTTTATTTTATCCACAAGTGATCGATCCAGTGGATGCATTTTAATTGTTATTCTACAATAAGAATAATATTAGCATAAATGAATTATAAATTGGAACCCATTCATTTAAACTGACCTAAAAATTTATTCGCGGATAGCTAACGAAGCGATGTTCCTACCATTAATTACGACATATTGTGGTTTGATCTAATTGTAATTAAAATGAACTGATAATACGGCGAAACGATTAATTCCTCAGTGAATCTAATTGTTGTTTAATTTATAGTGCGGCGGATATTGGATTAACGCGTGAGTTTCATTGGGGACTATAAATTAGCTCTCTGATTGGAGATAAATAAAAATGTGAAACTATTAAGTTAATTTGATCCGATTACAAATCGAATGTCATTCTATAGGACAAAGAGCGATCACAGTAATAAATAACAGTGGCTCGCGTGACATTAGGTGTACATAAAGTGGGTGTCAATAGCGGTTCATGAAAGATGAGAGATTTCGCAGATAAATCAGCGGCTTATTGGTCCGCCGTATTTTTGCGGATGCGTGAAATCGATTCGATTTTATTCGATCCGATGACAACCGGCCCCACATTCAATGCGATATGCGCGACCATGTCCAAAGAAATTCCAATTTACACCGGGTATCGAGAATGTGACATATGGACGAGCTGTGTTTAAAAACGGCTGCACCACAGGCTTACCAATTACCTGTGTCAATAATTTTTGCGGCTATCGATGCCGACTGGAATTCGAATCTCCAAGGTTTACGAGCTACATTCGATCAATATAGTCGGTATACACTCGCCGCTTTATTGGACGGGACTACCATTGACAGTGTAGTTCTCATGACTCAATAAATCCCGGAATTTTTTCGAACTTTTACATATGACGCTCTAAAAGCGAATGTTGCAGCTATATTCTGGACTCTGTTAATCCATATAAACTTAAATAGACCTTAATACAACTTGTTTTATATTCAGTATTACCAAATGTTTCAAACAAGTCTTTATTTTATATTCAATATAATACTACCTCTTAAAGAGAGCTTTGTCTATCGTTAATAATATTAATGTTTTAATCAAGCACAAAGTTATGAAATGAATTTAAACAAAGTGTTCTCGTAAACATTAGCGTGCAGCAAACTCTCCCGCAGATACTGTATAAATATCCGGCGTCTGACCAACGCAGTGCGAATCTACTCCATCTCATCTCGCCAACAACCAGACTGTAAAATCAAGCTACAATCTTTCGATGGTAGGTAAAGTAGGGATGGGATCAAGTTCAATATGTACCATACTCACGAATCCGAGTCAATTTCAATAACCAAGTTTCATTTCATGGGTTTCGATTACTACTTAGAAGCAATAATGTGTCAACGATTATATTTGAAAAGTATTCATTTTACACAAACTGATATCGAACCTCGGAATGAGTACTTACACGTTGCGAAAAGATACTTATACGTACTTCGATGCTGAAAGTAATCGAAACACTATACACAAATATACATGCAAGTATTATTTCCGTTTACCAAAGTACTTGTAAAAGGTTCGAAACTGTCTGGCATAGGTTCAGGTATACTTAGGAGTGCTATTTCTGTTTTTCGAAGTATTTACAGAGAGTTCTAATTCAATCAATCAAAGTTCGAACCTGTTTGCGATGTACTTGATCCCATCCCTAGTAGGTGGAATTTCCAGTAAAAGTGGGTGTAATCGCCCCGACGCCGTAAACTTGCCGAATCAAGTCCGGGAATAATTGCGAAAATACTTTCGCACGTGTTACGCGGGGTTCGCGTTTCACCGAGCCGCTACGTGGAGGGCGACGCGGCGGCGCTCGGGTTTACGGCGTGCCGATAAGAAACCACGGAGACAATGAAATATTATGGAAGGCTGCAGCGACGCCGGGAATTTATAAACGTCAGAGGCCGCGCGCAGCTAATGTCGACCGGTTATCGATAGCTGCCGGTAATTGGTTGCGCGTAAGGATAATTCCAGTTCTTTCGGCCGGCTGCTATCAACAGCTGCGATCAGCCTCGCTATTTATAGCGAGGCGGTATCTCGGGAGGAAAACTTCGCCACGAGTTACTCTTCCGAGCGGTGGTTCGGTTCGTACGCTAGCGTAATCGAATGCGAAACTGCCAAACTTCTGGCGACAGTTTCACGCACGAGTTCCTGCCGCTGTCAGCCTCAGTGACTCGAGGCCCGACCGCCTATCACGACGGCTTTCCAGTTTTTACGGGCGACGCACAGCGTTTTAAATCGGCGCACTGCGTCCCATTTCAGCAACCTAACCGCATGAAATTGTTGCACATATTTAATAAAATATTCCCTCGTGTTGAGGTACGAAACAGGATGAGCGGAACTCTCCTCGATTGGTCAGACACAGTTGCTCTTTCTTAAGCTGCGATTTCCTTCGCGCGTCTGGACGCTGCGTTTTGTTATTCATACTCCATTCGTCGTAGATCTTTTCTAATTATTTCTAATAAGAAATAATACTTGCAAGTATATTCGAATCTTGGTCGAACAGATTCGAAACTTTTATGAATATCGTACCAGTGATTCCCTCATTTTTTAAAATCAATTATACTTTGACAATGAAGTAGCCATTACAAATAATACGATACCTAATTCATCGACTGCTATGTTAGAAGTGAAAACTATCTAAACTCACGATATTTAAATCGCGAAGAAGACCCGTTATTATTTTGGAATGAAAATTCAGTGAAGTACCCCATTTTATCAAAAATGGCACGTGAATATCTTTGTACAATGACCACTGTTGCACCTTCAAAAAGAGTGTTCTCAAAAGCAGGAAATATATCATGAATAACAAATATCCAATCATGCTTTCGCAAGGGAGGGTATTTAGGCAGTTTTGGAATTTAATGGTCTAAATGGAATGTTCCAGCAAGCGCCAGACAGTGGTAAGAGTTCCCATTAATCTAAGGTATTATTGCGTCGCTCACGGTCCGAAATATAATATTGCGTAATATTTCAATGACTCATTTTAGCAGTGGCTCTTCAGCAGTGTTATGTACACTCGTAATGGATTCTGTGTTGAAACAATGGTGCCCTGGAAAGTTTCCCTTGTCCAACGGAGGCACCATAACTCCGACGCTCTTGCGATTCTCATTGGACGGCGGCGCATTGTCCATGACAAACGTTAGGCGGACCTCGTGTACTTTGAATAGTGTTCCCACTCCTTTTGAATCTTGCCATGGAGTTTATCCACCAGTTGTCGACCGTTTCGATGAGAAAATTTCGTTTCCCGTGCAATCGATATTCACTCAGAATTGTTATAGAAAGGAGAATGACAAACAACATGCTGGCCTCCTCACCACCCTCCACTTGCTTGAATTATTGTTTTTATAATGTCAATATGTAATTCAATTGCACCGTGTTCTTTTGCAATATAATCAAAACAAATAAATGACGCACACGAATACATATCGTAAAATTCGAGCATAGTGAATATGCATAGAATTTATTTTTCATAATTATTGTGTTATACGGGTTGCAATTTGATGAATCGTTTCGCTTTCCAATGTTTCACTGTAAATAAATATCGTCAGGAATACCGAGGCCGACAGCGAATGGGTAGAATTCAGTTTTCAAGAGAAAGAAATTCTGCCTGTTAGCTAGATTTCTGCTTCACAGGCTTCTATGTTCTCGCAGCTGTTTTCTCTCGGTTGGTATACAATTTTCTCTGCGCGAGGAAATTTTTACTTTTGCTGCAGAGAATTTCTTGGCGATTCAGAGCGCCGAAACAGAGAGAAGTTTTGGTAATCGTATTATCCTTCGCCTGTGCATCAAAGCTGCCGGTGCATTGTCTATTGCCTGGCTGATTTCGTGTATATGTTTATGTTCAGAACAGGAAGATGTACACGGTGATTTAGTATACTGGGACTATAGAATCCAACGTTTATTCTTTTTTAGGAACAATTATTGAAGCATTTAAGTTAATGTTGTATTCACTAAAGTGCAGTAAGGCCACCACATTCTGCGATTCATATAAAACCCTGTTTTTTTTCAAGTAGAATATTATCATGAAAGTCAGACGACTAGATTGATTTTCTTAAATCAAGTAGAAGATTAAATTCAGTAGAAACGGAGTAGTTGTGGACCCGGATTGTCATCTCAAGATCACAAATAGAAGAAGCTCACAATTGAGCGTCCTCGAAGAAATCTGAGGCTGCACCTCGTAGATGAAACGTAAAATCGTTTGCACGAGACGATTACGCGAAACTGTTTGCTGTTGATAGGCATTAAACCTTGGAACAGTAATATTTCTTTAATTTATACAGTCTCCTCGCGAGCATCGTCGACTCTACTTGCGTCAATAGCAAAGCCCATAGAAACCTTATCCTGCCACCTCGCAGGACACTTTTCGAGCTGGTAACTGATATTCCCATCAAAGGCTGCACTAACGTCTTCGATACGCAGCGAAAGTGAAAAAACGACGAGCTGGCTGACAGTATTACGCCCGTCGCGGAAATATCTTGGCTCGAGCGTTGAACGCGACGCAGAAATAAAAAGTATAAAGCTACCGCAGAAGCTTTCTCTTCCTCGTTTCTCCGCTTCTCGAATTTTAATTGCTCCCGTGGCAGTACTTAAGAGGGAAAAGTATTCGAAAATGTGCAAAATATAGGGGTTTTATTGTACATATTTTAATAGACTGACGTTTGAAAAGTTCTACTGAACAAGTCCGACGTGAAAACATTTTCATCGTTAAACGCGCGCGCGCGGATTTTCTCAACTCTGATTTTCTTCTGGCGGCTTCGCTAAATATTCAAATTTGCGTACGGGTGTTTAATAAGATCTCGCGTCTCTTAACGGAGTCTTTTCGAAACGCTTTTTCTCGTTTTTCAATTGCAATGAAGGATTTTCCTTCGAGAAACATTTTTATTTCTCGGGTGTTTAATAAATTCCCAAAAGTTGTTCTGTAGGAGCGAAAATCGGTCGATGAATTTCGGAGATGGTATTTTTGAAATCACGAAACTCAATATCTGCTCCCGAGTATCAAGGTATGGAAGCAAAACACGCACTGTTTCTCCTGTTCGTGTTTATTTGACCGAATAACGGTATTAAATCGGGAATTTTGTTATTGTTTGAGGAGATCCGAGTGAGAGATTGATCTGCGTCACTGAAATAATAACGACGGCTATTCGTCTTGCCGGGTGTAGAAGCAGTGAAAATAAGAGTCGGAGATTTGAATAGATTAAAATGCTTTTATCGTTCTCATCACCGAACGTTTTCACGACACTTATGGGTTAATAATGGTTAAAATATTTTGTATATATTTAATTTTCTATATAAACGCATTTTTCGTATAATTGAAGGATAATTACGGAAAAGCTCACGAGAATTGGATTGAAACTCTAATGGATTTAAATTCATTCTCCATTATTTCCTTTCGTCCATGTTACGGATTCAATAAAAGCAAGCTTAAAATTTTTAATCTTTATCCTCGGAATTATTGCGTTGCTTGTTTTCCCATTGAAAGCTTGTAACAGCTTATTGTTTTTCATCCAGTATAAATGTTTCAATAGTTCCAGAGAGGTAATAAAAGAAACACAAATTTTTATTGAAGAACCTAAAGTCTCGTGCAAGTACAGATTATTTTAAACATTTCTTTTCAAATCAAGGATCATTGTAGAAATAGTACTAGAATGTTCAACAATAAATTGTTGAAGCTTCAAAAATGTTTCTGCAACGAAACTCGAGGAGTTAGATGGATAAAAAATTGTGTCACGTGTACGTTTCATATGGGCAACATGAAAACATCGAATCTGTTTTTCTGTGTATGAATTTTCGCAGTCATGTTCGCGCCCAGTGAAAAGTTTTGTGCAGATGGTCACGATTTGTCAGAAGCTCGACAGATCGGTTTAATTTTTCAAGAAGCGGTCAGGAGTTATGAATGCATGCTGAAATTCTAGATCCGAAATGGCGATGAAAGGAGGACGTTAAATTTTTATTTAAATTCCAGCACGCGAAGGAATTTTAAAGAAATTGTGCAACCGCCGGCACAAAGCTCTGCTTAAATATTCAACATCTGCGGTAAAGTAATTTGGCGAGTACGCCAAGAGCAACGTTACAACCGAGCGGAATATCCATATGACGGACCACGTCCATTTGTGCAATACTCGAGACAAGGACGGAAATTTTATTGTTGGAACCTATCAGACTTTCAATTTCGGTCACAAGACAGCCCATTGCTTTGAGCGAAGTCTGTTTCACGCTATTGAATTTTATACAAATTTTCGGCGGTGTCTTTCGGACGTTTTAGTCAGCCTTTGCCGTGGTATGATTAACTATGTCCAAAGAGATTAATGTATTATTATATTATGCCATAAATTACGGTGTCTCAATATTTTTTATTCTAATTTTCGTGAAATTTTGCTCCTGACTTTTGGATTTACGGCTCACTCTATCATATTTGTGTAGCGACGTCCACTTAATTCGTAAATTCATATTTAAATTAGATTTATTCAGCACCAGCGAGCATTGAAATTATGCAAATTTTCTGAAATAGGTGACCATTAATATTTAGACGTTATGAAAATCTATTGGACACATTGATTGTTTGACGATAAATACTTCCACCGAAATGTTTCTATAAAATTGAATAAAATATTCCCTCGGACGAAAACTGTTGTAAGAATTTCTAATCATTGTCTGACCTATATACAGTGGTTCACGAAAGTACTCGAACGCCCTTTGAAACAGAATAACTTTTTTATAATTGTACCAAACGACCTGATTTTTTATAATCAATTAGAAGCATTGGTTTATGAAAAGATATGCAAAAAATATTTTCCAAAAAATTATAATTTACGAGGTTACATGTAAAAATAAAAAAGACATTTTTTAAGGGACCTAACAAAAAAGTTTTAAAAATGTCTTTTTTATTTTTGCATGTAACCTTGTAAATTATAAATTTTTGGAAAATCTTTTTTGCATATCTTTTCATAAACCAATGCTTCTAATTGATTATAAAAAATCAGGTCGTTTGGTACAATTATAAAAAAGTTATTCTGTTTCAAAGGGCGTTCGAATACTTTCGTGAGCCACTGTAAGTGTATTCTACTTAATCCAATGTTCTGCTTGGTCTACGTAATCCTCTCGTGTTTTCGGCTACAAATCGAAACAGAGAGAAGTCGAGAAGAAAACATCCCTGTGCAGCACTTCACCCTTACGTTTTCTTACTCACCCCATTCCGTACAATCCCTTGCAACAGTATCCTCAGTTCAACAAAAATAGAGGTAAACCAAGGCAAAGAAAAACCTGTGTAATCCCACAAGAAATGGAAATGATGTCAGTCCTCTGTTTATAATTAGATTCCACGTTCATGAATAAAATTATGCATCGTATTTACATACGTTGTAACACAATAACATAATTGCAACTACTAGTGTTCTATACGTTTTCAAATTAATCTCTTAATTTCTTAACTTGTCTGGTGTATATTGCTTTTAATAATCTCAAGATTAAAATTTATCGATTCAGACTTCTCCCGTGTAATTATTCTTGCAGCACGTGCTTCAATAAAGAAGTTTATTCGAAAATGATCGAAAGATATTTGTAATTTCAATCATTGTGAATGAAAAATGAAGAAGAACCACGATGCTTACGGGGTGATCAGGCAGCTGGACCAGAAAATGAGAATAACATTCAGGATAGTGGTGAATAAGACTCGCGCACGGATGTAGAAAAACAGGATGCGAGGGACACCGTGGATCGATAAGCGCTTAACCTACAAACTACCGATGTAGCGAATTTGCGGCGTCGAGAGACGAGCGAAAAATCGAGGGATTTGATAGATTAAATCCGCGTGGAATCATGGTGGACCTTGTTAATGGTAGAACGTCTGTAAGGTGGATAAAAGTGGCCGGTTTTCGTTCCTAAGATTGTCGAGGAAAGCCAGGCAATTGCAATTTGGCAATTACGGGCGCGACGCGATTAAAAGCGGCGTTGAACGGATACCGGAAATTCGATTAATGCTTACAAAGGGGCCGGCAACGACAGTGACACGTAAATTGCTTATACGACACACAATCGAGCTCGCGTGTCAGCCTGTCGCGGCATAAATTATTTGCAGACTTTCGCGAGTCCGACGACGACGCTTGCCATTATCGCCGTAGGTTGATGAGCAGCAATAACGGCGCCGAACTGACCATCGACAATGGCCAATTATTTATAGACCGGCCGCTACATTGATTTATTTGCAACAATTCACCGTTGGAGACTTCCCCACGAAATTCGGGCACACGTGTCGTTTATTGCGTCCGGTCGCGCTTAGTTAATTATTGGTTAACTAAGAAAGTTCGGGCCGCTTTAATCAATACCGTGACCCGCACACTTGTCCATATACATGTGTCCCACATGACCATTTAGTGTAAAACTTATCACACGCATGCTTGCAAGTTTAAAATTTCATGGAATTGATGTCTACTTCAATTAATCTACTTCGAACAGTCCTCAGTTACATTTTACGTTAATGAAGCTCTTTCGTTTAGGGCACGAGTAACTTTTAATTAATGCACTTCGTGAATGAGTGAGATAAAAGTTTCAAGTATGATATTTTTCTGCGCTGTGTAAATGACAGTACGCAATCAAGATAGAATAATATGTCACGATTGTCAAATAAAGTGAAATGGAATAGGGAAAATATGGCATCGTTGCGACATTTCGTTTGCACCATAGTCGAGTTTAAACAATTGTCGAGCACGCGTGCCATTGAATAGGAATCGGCTACCGTGTCTGTCCATGAACAACTGTTTCTACTTCTTGGAAACATTACCGCAGGGGCTATCCAGGCAAACTTTCAAAGTCGATTATCTCGGAAACGAAGGCTCGTGTGGAAACATTTTATTGCATACTTTCGACTCGGTGTTCCATGTAGAATGTTAATATTATCTAAAATTTTGATACACCAATTTTTTCATTGCAGAAACGTTTACGGTCTCTTAATCATGAACAATTTCGACAACGCATATGGAACGTAGAGAATTCCGGTTGTATATGCAACAAAGTGGAGTATCTTGGAATAAATCAGACTACACAATGAATATAAATGAAGCAGCAGTAAACGAAGACGTACTGTAAATTAAAGCGGTAATACTTCTCCCCGTGGCAACTAGCATACAATTGTTCGAGAGACAACGTTGCAGACATCGGGTACGTAAGCAGACTTATACATCACACAACGTTACAAATGGAAGGACTGTACTGCGTACATAGCGCGGTAATATTTTCTCCAAATTAAGTAGTATATCCTCGTACAAGTCGGACGACCCAACAGAAATACGGGAAATGAAAACAGTAGACCGCGAGATATATTAATATCAGGAGTAGAGAAAATATTGTCTACTCATTGCCGTATGATGTTACTGCGGGATCAAGTAGAATGACTCCGTAGGAGAGAGAGAGAGAGAGAGTCGGTCCACCTTGAGCCGGCTAATCAAAATATCGGGGGAGAAATAATATTTCTCTATTCAGCTCTAGAACGAAGGGGAACATCCGCGGGACTTACAAAATATTAAAAATATGTTATTCCTGTCATGTACGGTGCTGAACAAATATTTATTGTACCGTATGTGTTCATTGCATCGGGAAACATTGAACAATTGTTGGTTTAATTTATTGGTTCATTATGGGTCCAATAATCGATAGATTTCAGACTTATTCATGGTAAATCTATAAAACGCGTTAACCTAAATGAGTTTACTAAATTTTTGAATATTTGCATAATGAAATTTGGAACAGTAGAGTAGCATAAAATAGTTTATGGAAATTTGTACTTGCACAAAAGCATAAAGAGCGTTAATTGCATGCCGTGTTTGTCGATGTATATAAAGTTTTGTTTAATTATTTCGCACGAGTTTCTGCTGTATAGGGATGGGATAATGTCAGCAGGAATTTTCAATCGCTTTTTCCGTGTCTGGTCGTTTTGTCAACATAGTGTTCGCTTTTCTCTTTAAAGAAAAGGAACGGCGGGAGGTGGGTGGCGGAGGACCGAGTGAAATATTACACCGAAGCTTTTTCACCTTCGCCCTCCCTCTATTTCGATTTCCCCACAAATGGGCGTGTTCGTCGGGCTACACGATTCCACCTGCGAATCACTAATGGCTGCGATAATTATCGGGACAGGTTCCAACCGGGTGAAAGCGGTGTACTCGCGCTGGTACCGCATACACCCCTTTCTCGACTTGTTCATTCTTTATTGTCGCCGTCGCGGCAAGAAGTAACCGAGCTAACGATTCAAGAAAATCGTTACGCTGCTTAATGTTGCAACTCCGCCGCCGCATCTTCCCCTATTACGGTGCAAGGACCGACGCCCCAATTCTGCCTGTCACGTGATACCGTCGCGGTTGATAGCGGGCGTTCGCTGCATTTTCGCCGAAACAGATGAGGTAAATCGTGGTAGCAACTGAAGGTCCCGTTTACCGTAGAATCATAATTTAAATACAGAAAATAGAACTGGTTCTATTATAATGCACTCGTGACAAAAATGAGCTAGTATCTCAACAGAATGTCCTAAGCATGCATTAAGTGACGTATTTTCATGAGAAGTTCAGCACACAACAGACGCAAAGTAGTGAAGCAAGATCGTAGCAGGTGTCTTCCCCAAAGCATCCAACAAAACCTCAATCCCATCTACAATTACGCCACAAATCATACAAAATCCCTATTCAACCAACGAATTCAAAAGTTCCTCATCAAATCCCTGAAACACCCTCATCTAGCATCAGCCAGCTGTCCCATCCACCCCATAATCGCAACCGTCCAACATTGACGTCGGCCATCCTTCTCCCTTGTGCTCCACTTTTTCATTCTACCCGAACAACTCACCCAACACCACCCATCGCACAAAGCAAGCTTTCGGGCAAGCTGATTCGGTACTCACCCTTTATGAAATCCACTGCCATCTCCAGTCCGTAGGTGTCCTTATCGCAGTCGTCGAGGATGTGCGCGCCAATCTTGACACCTGGCACAATGCCCTCCCCCTCGTTCAGCTTATCCAGGGTGTAAAGCATGGCCTCGAGGGCTTGAACACCACCTTGAGGCATCACGGGTCCGCAGGTAACCGAGTCCTCCCTCTCGTGGACCATCATGAGTCCACCCAGCACGAGATCTCCTTCGACGACAGCTTCCTTTTTCACAGGCCAGGCGACTTGAGAGTGAGGGTTCAAATCCATGGATCGGAACTGACGTCGTCCATGACGAATTGGATGATGGGTTTCCGGGTTCTCGTACCGGAAGAAACTCTGCCGAGATCGTTGATGAGTCCTCTCATCGTTCTCTACGATCTCGTCCGCGTGCGGGTAGAAACTCCGCGAAGATCTCGCAAGGTAGGACGATCGCTCGAGATCGAGGTCGGTCTCTAGATCCGGATCGTCCCTGGATCGGGACAGGACCGACAGCCACTTGTCCCGGGGCTCGTAATCGGCCGAGCACACCACGCCGAGCAGCAACACCAGCAGAAGCTTCATGACTTCATCGTTGGAGCCGTTTACGCTGCGGTTACCCGGCCGCCTCGTGCAAATATCGTTACACCACCCACGTTAACGACGTTTGGTCAACAGTGTCACGATGGACACAGATTCCGCGGCACGATCCTCGACGGGTCCGGACCTCGGCCCGTCGCATTGCAGGCTGACAACGCGATACGCTCGCGTCCACAACGGATTTTCGATGCCTTTCTCTACGCCACGGTTAGGTCTGGTTTTCTCTCTTGTTTGCGGGACTCGGACTCGCACTCCGGCTTTCTGCGGACTGAATATTGATTACCGGTTGATGGCGGTTTGATGGCCCGGCTCGCACGATCGTTCGATCCACGAGGAATCGGCCTCGCTTCAGGGAAAGGTCGGCGCGGTACCCGATCCGCTTTTACTGCTGATGGCGGTCGTTATATGGCTCGATCCACGCAATCAGCGCTCAGAAGAGAATGAAGGTTTGCAGACCGGAATACTCTCTTCCGTGGATATATCGATGGTTCGTCGTCGAAAATTGTGCCTCTATCGTTACAAACAGTCGAATCGGTTTTTTTTTCATGCTCGGATTATTATGCACTTACTGGGTGGACTTTCGTGAAATTTCGGTATGCATTGAACTTTAAATTGTATTACATCCCAGTTGAGCCTGAATTAAGTGGGTCTTGGCCTATTTTTAAATGAGCCTTGGTTTTATCTGATTTCAAGTGGAACGAAACTTAAATTACAGCTTTGATAGAATATTTTTTCTTCATTGAACTTTTGAGTGTCACTTTTATTTGAAAATATTTGAATTATGCAGTATTATATTTGCCTCTACTTCAGAATTATTATCACTATTGGATCGTCCACATTATTTTCATAATCTCGTTGTAGACGGATACGTAATTAGTAAGTTCCTCTCAATTATCTTTCATATAACTAACCAGGTATGCGACCGCCAGCTTCCACCTTGAATGCTAGAAATTGTTCTACCTTTCTCTAACAACATTTCAGAACTTCCCTGCATTCCCATTGTTCGGATAATTATACGCTTCTTTATGCTCGCTGTGAAAAAATGTGCACCGAATATTTCGAGTATGAAAACATCAAACTAATTAAACATCATGGAAAATTTAAATTACTGTCCTGCTCACGCATTCGTCCACATATATTTCCAACCAGAACGAACTGCAATAATTAGTCCGTAATTATATATTTACTTCGGTTATTCTTTACTTTGACATTCCATCGTGAATATTCAACTCGAACGCAAAATTTTCGATTTCTTGCTTCCGTGAACAAATACGCGGATCAAGTACTAATTGCCAAGTACTCGGTTAATGTGAGTAGTCGGGGAGGCTGCGAAGTTGCGAAAGTAGCAGTAAAATAAACGGGAAATCAACGGAAGTCGGAAAATCATTCGATGCTACGACTATCGCAAAACCGATACCACGAATTTCCGGTGGTTCAGTCGTGCTGTGTAATCAACGCCATTCAATGCGCTCTTGAACGCGAAGCTCTGGTTGACAATTGAAATTCACCGGTCAGCCGGTCGCCCTGCGAAAAATTTGGCTGATTAACTGAAACCCAAATACCGCACGGCACACTGTGCGTTTGTTATTTGACACTTGACGGTTTCCGTAACTGTGGCCTACTGTTCCGGGAGCTTGTTAAAAATTTTCGTCCCGGGGAATCTTGTTTACATTCGCTTGGATTGCATAACTATTCAACGAAGGTAATTAACATCATAACAATTTCTAATAGGCACACGCTAGCATTATCTGATCAAATTTCTTTCTTTGGATATACAGAGCGAGGCACCTAAAACAGGCTACCCGAATAACTCGGCTGCTATTGGAGTTAGGAAAAAATGCATCAGATGGAACTTGCTTGGTTTCGTGGAGGCATTAATGTGATGTTAGTAGCTTCCTTGTAGGTGGACGCGTAAAGGACATATGAAGGTTAGCTTTAGTTTTTTAAATAGAATGCTGAATATTTTTGCTTGAACCCGGATGAAGCACAAAATAATTTTCCATTTGTTTTAATAAAATTGTTTTAATATAAAAACAATAATATGAAAATTAATTTTATAGAGAATTTAATATTCTGTTTAATAGTAACATTAAATTATTATGAGAATTGATTTTAATATTATTGTGTGTGAGGGGAATAGTATTGAAATTAATTTTCCAGGGAATTTGATATTATATAAAAATATATAGAGCTGTGTATTCGTTGACACTTCCTTCATAAAAGCCAAATAATTTAGTAAAAATTTGAATAGCAACCGAGTTATTCAAGTGGCCTTTTTATTTTAGGTGCCTCAACCTATAAATCATAAAAAATGGCTGAAATTTTGATAGACAGGTTTTTTGTTATTTGTATAAATAGTCGCTTTTAATGGTCCGTAAACCCAGTGTTAAAGATCGGCGACGTATTGGACGACGGTGCCGCGTTGCTCAGAGCAATCTGGCGATCCCTTTATCGGTTCGGCGGCGAGATCAAAGCGCGTCGATTACAATGGGCACACGGAAGCGGCGCGAATCTATCGGAATTCTGTGATTGGATAATCTCGGGGTGCCTCCGGCGAAACTTGGGCAGCTGGTACCGGGGCCTTGTCGGGAAGTTTAAATTACTTGTGATTCAGCGTGTCGCGGATTCGCGTCGTCGATAACGGTCGGCCGCGAGCTAATTAAAAACTTGGAGGCGTCCACCGTGCAACCGTGTCTTCGCCGCGGAATCTCGCCAGAAACACGGTGTTCGTCGGTGTGTTTCGTTGCTCGTTGCGCACCGCGGCGATTTGTTACGTGCTATAACCTGTTGCGCTCCGTAGAACTTCTCTCTCTCTCTTTTCCTCCTCCTCTTCTCTCTTTCCCCATTCGCACGTCTCCTCTCGCGAGACCCTTCACGCCGTTGCGACGTCGCGTCCACGCCGAATTGTTCGCGGATTTTTGGACAGCGAAACGCATTTTTTCCCGAATCCGACAACCGTGACACCATGACCAACGCCTCGACAATCTCCGTGCTCCGTGTTACCTGTTGCGCTTCGTCACCCGGAGAATCGACGATTCCGCTGATGTTCGAGCTACACGGATCGATCAACGCGACGCGATCACTCTGTTTCGAGTCGAAATTATGCATGAGCTCCGCGAACTATGATTGTAGTTTTGCCGGTAGATTGCCGGTAGAAGACGATAGAATGCTGTGCTTGTTGAGAGAAAGTTTTCGATTGAGTTGGTCAGTAAGTAGACTTAGCTGTATGGTCAGGCAATGTTGGAATGAGGATTTAGTCTCATGAGACTTCGTGGTGCTGTGCTATTAGCATAGTTGCTATTAGCAACTTGTAACTAGTAGATAACGTTTATTAGTATTTAGGGTTTTCTGATGCGATTTTTTTGGTTCGCCGAGTTGAGTCGAATTAGGTTCTTTGGTCGGGCAATTTTTAATTGTTTAAGATCAAGATTAAGAACACAACTTTTACACAACGAACCGGAAATGTGAATATTTTAAATCCACGTTCTAGCAGTTGAATGCATGGGTTTTTACATTATAAATTGCTTTTACTTAAAAGATTAATCCTGCCTCGGCCATACCAGCCTCTCAAATTTCAATCCTTTGTTTCGATCGATGAATAAGTCGGGACTTTCGGTTGACTAAGGCAACTGAAGATCAATGAAGATCGATTTCTACCACTACTGGAAGACTCATTAAGTGGAATATTCTTGATTCAGCCAGTGCCTAGAATACGTTGTAGACATTTCTAGTTTAACTGCCTGGTAGGGTGTTCGAATTTCCAATCCATTCAGGTGTAGAAACGAGACTATATCGATTTTCCGTAATGGAGTAGTAATTAAGTAGAAAGTAGTTGCATTAATCAGACAGTGTCAGCACTATTCACACACAGTCGGGTTGAAATTAATTGCTTGGTTTCTTTTATTTCGTTATTTGAACTTCAATGATTCAATGGGATAGTCTAAAATGGGTCAGGCTGTCCAAAGGAAGCGGACGTTTGAGTTATCGAATCGATTCATAAGAAAAATATCATTGTCTACGAAAATTAAGTGCTTCTATCGTAGAAATATCGACGCAGTAGATTATTCCTGCACTGGTCAGAAGCGTGAACATATGGAACATTGAAATATCAAATATTTAACAAATACAGAGTTTACCTCTCGATCATAGATATCGATATTCGATCCCTTGTTATTTTGTTTTACAGAGAAGATATCGAGTGAATGCTTTTGATAATTGAGAGAGCATTCGGTTAAGTGAAGGGGGAAGTATGCAATCGACATTTAAAAACGATTTTACACTATGGTAACGAACTGTGCAGGTAGCATCGTGTGTGGTTAGCGACCATTGGTGTTATTCACTTCCTGAAACAAAGTGCTTTTCAATCCGGTATCCCAGTAAATTCAGAATTTTACGTCGAATACTCTTACACAGGAATCCTGGCTGGCGATAGCCAATTTCAAAGTGAAACCAACAATTTTATCTCTGAATATGAATTCCCTGTGTTTCTACTTGAATTTTTTCATTTTTAAAATTTTTAACAGGAAATCTGATTTTGATATATTTCGAGAATAAAAAATACTTGAATACCACAGTTTCAGAGAACAGGTACATGGAAATCGTTGAAATTAAATTTTGTGGTTTAATTAATTAGATTTACGTTTAAATGATATATGGATTTAGGTGAATCACATAGAGCAGCAAAAGTGCTACTGTTTGATTGATCATACGTGATCGTTCAGTAAGGTGTCCCCGAAATTAGCGGAGGATACTAGATGCGATGTAGAATGCTCCTATAGTAGCCAGAACCTGACCTCCTGGGATTGATTATACGCGATAATTAAGTAGAATAGGTTTGCACTGGACAGACAGCCCCAGCTGTTGCTCAGTGGCCTGTAGTCGGTAATGCAACACTGTCGTCACGGTAAAGCCTAATAGATCTAGTCTGGTTCTGAAATATGTAAGTAGAATATCCCTGTCGTAGCCAGACACAGCAAAAGCTAAGAAATCTCGAGAAGTGATTCAAGTAAAAATTAGTTGGTTAAGTAAAAATTAATAAATCAAGCTGCACAAAACTTTACATTTTTGTATTTGTGTGTTCCATACTACCGAAATTCGCCATAAATTCACAAATTTGGCCAATTTCGATCTTCTTTCGCCGTACTTTTAATAAAGCACAGTAAAACGCGTTGCAATGATTATAAAAAAAAATCAGCTCATTAAACATTCCCCTACACTTTCCCGAGAGATTTAGCTGGTCGAATTTCTCGTGCAGCTCAAGCTCTTAACGAGCCGTGTTGCGAAGCGTTTCGGCTCTCATGATGTCACACGTTTACGGGCGGTCGATTTTTCTAAAATCTCCGCCGCAAATGTTAATTACACTTGGTAATATCGGGGTGCCGTGGCCGCTTTCTCAGCGTATAGAAGCCGATTAAAATTTTTAATTAACAAATTTCTCTCGCGAATTCCGGCGCGCCGCGCCTTGAGTAACGTTGCTCCGCCGAAATTAATAGCTTTCCGTACTTTATCGCTTTCATCTCAGGGGCGTGCGGTTCCGTTTAGCGTGATCACATTTCTCGGCGAGGTATTAGCTTGAAATCGCCACCGAGCTTCAATCTCTCGTCAGCGCCGTGTCGGACGAATACCGAAAAAATTAACCGTGGAATTTCAATGACGCGAATTCCGTGAACACCGAGCGGTCCTGGCATAACGTCCGCGATATTTTCGAGGAGAATTTCTCCCGTCAAGTTGGAGACGTCGCATTCCACGAGCAATCTCACAAAGTGGTTTTCACGTAGTGTCACCTGCCGAGCGTAATCTCGCGTGAAATTATGCCGCTGTCTGTTCCGATTCCAGCCGTTTATCCCCAGGAGCACGTGATACTCGTAGCGAGACGCTCGTGGATCGAATGATCACGTACATACTGAACAACGATAATCGATGCTTACTCCACTCCGACTATTCTCAAACGACGTCCAACGAGACGCAGCGGGGTGCGTTCAGGGAACGCGAAACCATTTCGATTTTCCGTCCACCTGTTTGATTCTTCTTATACATTTCTTCCGGCACAGTTAGTCGAGACACGCGACCGAAACTCGAGTTTCGAAGCTCGACTCGCCTTGCCAAACCAGCAGGGACACCGAGCAAATTGGCAGTCGATCACATTTTATCCATTTTACAAGGTTCCTTCTCACCGTCCCCGGTGGGACGAGATCGATACGCGATACTAAAGAGTTTTATTGTTTTAGCAAACTAGTCGACGAGATATCGAAGAGCGCCGCACAGGGTGTGTAGAGGAATATGTACAGTATATGTCGATTTAATTTCGTCGCGATCAGAGATACTTTTCTGTCATGGTTCCGCGGTTTCCGGTCATCGTGTTAGCGAACCGGTCGAACGGGAGCACGCGCCCGCCTCTGTGCCGTGGCAGCCACTGACTGGCTCTGCGACTGCATCAACACTACCCTCCTGAAACGTATCAACCGCCCCCCTCCCCGGCACTGCCACTTCGACGTCCCCCGCCCCTTCTTTCCCTACTACCCTACCGTTCCTACACTTTCGTCCACCCCCGCTGTTTCGCGCCTTCTATCCCTTTTCCTCGTCGCCCTATCCTTCCTTCGTCCCCGCAACTCCGAGTGTCGCGCAACGTTCGTTTCCGCCGCCGACGGTGTAGATCGTCGATCATAATTCCGCAAGCGGGACGCGACGAGCCTCGCGGACAGACCCCGGAAGGATTTTCTTGATCGTTTCTCGCCGCGGAAAGTCGACCAGGATCACGATCCTCGATCCGCCGGGAGATACTTTGATTAATGGTCCCACCTGTCCGGTAATCTTGCGACGCGCGACGACCCACGTGGACGCGGAAAGTAGGCTAGCTGGTACGAGCGTCGTGCGTGCCGACACTTATGCGATCGAAGAACTTTTTTGTTGGGTTTCATCGTGTTTGGAATTGTGGTGTCGTGAGGAGAGGAGGTGCGCGATACTGTGGATAGAATTGTCTGCTCGGTATCAGTTCTTTGCAATTGATGTAGACAACTCTTGTTTTGCATAAACGTTGGCAGTATAACGACGAATTTCAACCTCCCCGTTTAGATTTTATTAATTACTTGATTTTGATTCTATGAGATTGCGTAGGGCTCGTATTTGATAATGAATGCGTTTATTGGACTAACAAAGAAGTCGTGGGTGTTCGGATAATAATGGGAGTTCGGTGGTGCTACAAATTAATATTCCATAAGCTATTGTTTTAGATACGTATTCCGTCGTTGTTGTACAAATCAATGAAATTCGCCACAACACCGTAGAACTTCAAACGGAAATCGTGTAATAATGTAGTGTAATTATTCTCACTGTCGTTACTGTTACCACAACATATCCTTTCAGTGCTGTACTTATCAATGAAACATCATAATAACATTGCACAATTGTGGAACATGGTGGTACAACGTAATGTTCTATATTTCTCGTTTTATGATCATCAAATGTTATGCTGTCATCGCTATGAACTCAAACTACATGAGTACGTAGTCTGTCTCTCACGCAGATTGGATTATCACTTCGACTATTATATGACGAGTAGTAAAATTGACAGTTTAACCCATGGTGCTAGAATATATTACGTTCAGTAGAATATTCCAGACAGTAGTCAGCCAACAGTGAGCTTAACCTTGTAATAAACGTAACGGGCCATTCGGCAGACTATTGCTGCACGTGTCGTACTCCAAACATGGCACTGTGATACGAGCGTAATTACGTTCAGTAGTGTGTTCCCACAATAGTCAGACACCAGAGAACATGCTATTGATCCGAGTACAATATTATCTTTTCTGGTATGGAGTTATGGTACAAGAGGGGACACAGTATCCTGGCATGTATTGGAATAATCTGCCCAATGAAAATATCCTGCAATGATCAGGCAACGTTTAATTTTCAATATTATAAGACGCGGGATATTATTTTACCGGACCAGTGCAAATATTTGATTAGCAGAAGCTAGTAGAACCTCGCGTACAGTGGTCGCGAATTTCCGCAGACATTTCCATCGTGATCATTTATTCAGCCTATTAATTACACATCGGACCCTGCGATAAGATTGTTTAAATCGTAGTTGAAGACCTAGTACCCTCAGAGCCGGAAACGTTAATTTCGATAGACAGAGAGAGAACAAGTCTCCGCGTGAATATTCTCGACTCTTCATAATATTCTCTCGCAATGAATTCCTCTTCGTGGCTCTCGTTGTTTTTCACCGTTTCTTACTTCTCGTCCGCTTCTCCCAAAAGCCGGTTCCCGCACGAATGTCCCGCGGACGATTTGATTGTCGTTTCTTTTTTGTCCGTGAATGCACCGCGAATAAAAATGGCACAATCCGCGCTCTCGAGACTCGGTCTCTGGGAACTCTTCCGAAAGCGATAAAAGAGCAATTACGATGGCCGCGAGGAGAGGAATGAAAACGTCGGAAAGGTAATGGCCTCTTCTCGTAAATTCATCAGCCCCGCCCGTGGAAACTGTAGTTAACTTTTTCGATTATGTAGCGATCGTGGAAAATATAATTGGCAGCCACTTCATTGTCAGTGGAGCAGTGCGATCCGGAAGACGGCTCCGCAAGTTTCGATTGTCGCCGGTGAACCGTAAAATATTATTACTTTGGTGAATGGGACTTGAAATTATAGTCAATCAAACTTTATCGTTCCGATCGTTGAACAATGCCCAGCAAGACGTTACGGTATAATTTGGAAGAAAATCGAGTGGTCGAAATTTGCATAAAGGAAGCATTCAATTAAAAAGATTATAATACGTACAAAATACAGTGGTGCGTATATAATTATAAACTCAACCATATTTTTATGTTTCTCATAGTACTGAAACAAAAATTGACGAAACCGTTTATGCATTTTTATATTCTAATACAAAACAAAAGTGAGAAAACAAAAAATAATAGTTTTTTTCCTCAGAAATCTGGAAAAAATGGGGTATGTTCTTAAAATTGTGGTTTAAGCTGTGAATAAGTATAGACTCATTATTAATTTTAGCATCTTTCATTTAGTATTTAGTATATTTTCCATCATTTTTTAATACATGTAAGAGCCGGCAAGGAACACTACTAAATAGAGCTTATTTTAAATCTCATTTGGAATATCTGCCCAAGAAGATTTTATTCTTTTTTTAAGTTCGACAATAGTTTCTATTGGTGACAAAACTTCAGAAACGTTCTGAATGAGGTATGAACAGCGACTGAGTTTATAAATATTCACTGCTCAAATCTCCTTGTTTTGAAACATTGAGCTACTACATTGCACGAAGAAGAGTAGTATCATCATAAATGTAGTAAAACCTACTTAGTGGATTCTTGGAAATAATAACGAAAAAATACAGCACTGTACTTTTAAAGAAGCATAGCAGTAGACGTTGTTTCAGGTAGAATATCCTTATCACGTGTGTGGGAATGAATTCAAAATAATTTCTTCACCAGGATTGAATAATTGACATTGTATAGCAGAATGTTTAAGAGTTTACTCGATTGAAACTAGAGAAAGGAAAATGAAGACACGTGAAAGGGAGCCTGGGAAATTGCGGAGCCGTAATTTAGAGACTGCGAGAGATTGGATAATTAGAAGGCCAGCACGAAATACTAATAATTGCCGCTGCCGTTCCGTTGTCAAACGATCCCCACTTATTTAATTTGAGACAGCAGAGAGACAGAGAGAGAGAGACAGAGTCGCCACGAAACTCTGAGAATAGATGGAACCGGATGCGCTAACAGCCGCTAGGTATCCAATTATAGCACTGGATCGTGCAGCTTCGCGGAATTGCTGCGAAATCTAAGAGCGAAACTATACGGTAGAGCATCGGGGATCGTCTCTAACCGTTTCGAGTCGAGTTTCCGATTTATCTAATGAAACTTCTTGCTCAAACGATCCCCCGTTTGCTCGGATTAGAGCAGAATTTATCCCCACGTCTTTATTGCATCAGCCACGCTCCTCTCCTTGATTCGTCGTCGAAAGCATTTTTCGAAATGTCTGCCTCCCCGCCGCGTCGTCGTCATCGTGCATCGAGAGGACACTCCCATTTTCCTTTAGCATCTGGAGTGTCTCGTTCTTTGCATCCGACAGGGAGGATTCGGTATCGATTCTCGGTTAATCGACACGTATTCCGGCCGTCAATTTATTCCTCTCGAGGAAAATGGAAATACTCAGTTGCAGACGTCAAGGAATTCTACGGCGAAATACTCGTGCATGTCGGGTGCCGCGAATTTTCTGACAGACGTCTCGCCGCGTTTCTGCCGACGCAGTTGATGTAGAATGATAAATTGCAATTTGACTATTTCCTACAACGGACTGCATTATTTTACGCGAGCACACCGGGTTTCATGATGTACCAGCGTACTTGAACGGTAAAGTCTCAATTCAGTAGAATAATCTTGTTGTGGTCAGGCAATAGTGAGGAAATTGATCTAGATATTTTCTACTTAAGTAGAACGTTCGCGTTCTAGTCAGGCAGGGCACGCGAAAATTGTTTACGTCCACTCGGAATCAAATTAACCAAGTTGTGGTAAGTCTATTATAGTTGCTAAAGACATTAGAGGAGAAAGTTTTTGAGTTCCAAGTAGAGTAGACGGGCTGTAGTCTGGCAATGGTCACGAAAACAGATTTAGATCCTTTCAGAAAGAAGTCAGGTAGAATATATTCACCTCGCCCGATAATAATCACCTATAGCAGCAGATTAACTATTCAACTCTGATGTGAAATGTTCTTGCAATGGCCAGACAACGAAGGGGATATTCTTGCATGAATTAAATCGTCTGGCATGTTTTGCATAGCAGCTAGTTACTTACAGGTAGATTACACTTTTTACCGTGTTCGTTGGAACAGTCTCCTAATGACCAGCCAGTAGAAAGCATAATTCCGTAGTAATAGTTGCTTCAATTTTAGTAATGCGTCCTCGGGATCATTAAAAATAATTACTTCTTCGAAGAAACATTTCAATACACCCATCTCAAAATTAGATACCCGGCGTCGCAGTCGCGACTGCGACTATTGAAGGTAGAATGCGATTCGCGTCGTTGCTCGAGTTAACATTTTCTAATCTGACGATTAACCTCGAAGCGTCGCAACCCGCGGAGCACAAATTCGAAATATTCTCTGTTCGTTTCACGGTCCTTTCTTCCCGGCGCTGTGATTCTTCTCGGCACGGTTAATCGCGCGTGAAAGGTTTAAGTGCTATCGGTAATTTGTTCTCTGGTCTGTCTCGGCTGGGTACTCGCGGACCAACATGGCAGAAAAATACCGTGCAACGGTGTTGCACGAGCATTATATTGCCACCGGTGGTATCGATTCGCAACGACGCGAAACAGCACTTCCGCATATTAAATCTCCCGCCAGAAAGGAAATTGCTTTACGAAAAGATTGACTCGCTTTCCCACTGTACTTTCTCTCGATCCTCGAAGGATTTCCTCGTTCCCAACCGCCTGGTGAACTTCAAACTTTCGGCTGAATGCACCTGTTCCTGAATATTAACCGTTCAATTCACGCGGAACATAGCCCGATCGGCTCGCGAACGCGATCAGAGAAAACTATTTCCGTTTCTCGTTCATTTAGAGCGGATCCAAAGAGCTTATGTCCCTCCGAGAACCGTACCGCTGTTAGCTCTACGCTTATGCTAGCTAGCACGCTTAGCATCTCGAGTTTCTACTGCATTTGCATCACTTTAATGCGGCGGGGGGAAGGCTGGGAAAGTATATGATGAATATTTCTATACGCTCCCCCTACGCATCAGATTTCATAAAATTGCCGTATCACACAGTTGGACGATTTTTGGGGGAATGTAATATTGAATTCCGGGACGTATCATCGTCTGACGTTCACTACAGTATGTCGTCGACAAGATCGTATGCAAAATATTACAACTAATCTGAAACCATGTTTAGCGATATTGTACCATTATCGTCAGACGTACAATTTGTTATTGAAAATTTAAATTGCACCTTTTCTTTTTTATTAGACCAAACGATTTCGATTTCCCTGTAAGGCTAGAAGAATTAGTTTAGTAAATGACGTCTAAAAAATATGTTGAAAAAATGCATTCGTTCGGAATTGTGAAAAACAATAGTAAAAATTAATTTTTACGACTTCTTTAGCTGGGCCAATAACGAAAATTTAAAAAATGTGTTTGATCGACTTTTATTAATTATATACGCTCTGGAACTATCATTGATATTGGTGAATTGGTTTACGAGTTATAAACGATCAAACGTAGTAAAAAGGCCGTAGATTTTGAAAAATTGCAATTTTTACCACTTTTGATCGTTTATAACTCGTAAATCAATTCACTAATTTCAATGAAATTTTCAGAACGTATATAATTTATACGAGTTGACCAAACACATTTTTTAAATTTTCGTTATTCGCCCAGCTGAAAAAGTCGTAAAAATCAATTTTTTCTATTGTTTTTCAGAATTCCGGGTAATTGAAGTCGTTTGGCCCATTCATAAAAAAGGTATGCTTCTAACAGTAGCCATAAACAAAGAATGCTGTAAGAAATTCGATTTTAAATGGATACCACGAATTCCATTGAATATAAAAGTAAGTAGAATATGTCGTGATTGGCCAGACGCTAATTGGCTTGCGTCAGCGTCAACAATATCGTACGTTCCGGAACGCATTACATTATATCGAAAATCGCGCTGTGGCTAACACGCATTGTAATTAGATCGATCTATATCTTACAATGCTATTACAGCAAACCGCCAATGATGACCAGATCGCGAGGGGTCCCTGGCGGAGGCAGATCGATAGATGACCGACACATATCATCGCGCGCTAGATTAACTTACACGCGTGCTTGAACACGTGCGGCCATACAATTGCATGGTACTCGGCGCGGAAAGTTCCGGGCCAAGTTGCTGAACATAATTTCAGGCGAAACAGATGTTGCACGTTCGAGGGAATTACCCCTTGTCCGTCTCCAAATTAATTGCCAGATTGGCTTCCTGCCAAGCGACGGCGATAACTCGGACCGCCCCTATTTTTAACCTACCATGGAGAGCTCTTAACTCAAGATGAGGAGCGCGGAAGTGGGTGTTAAATGTCATGGAAGTTGTATTTCAAAATCTGACCGTCACGTCCTCGCGTTCCGGAATGCCGCTACCTTAATTTAACGCGAATTACTCAGCCTTTAATGGTCCCTTCCTTCACGTTTTTATTTCGAGGAATGGAATTCTCGCAGTATTTTCGCCTTGAAGAATGTCTGCAGCGATTATCATAATTTATGGCAATTAACGTACTGCGGATTTTGCCCGTTTGGGACAGAAATGAGTGGCTGCAGTGTGAAACAGGAAAACGATTAAAAGAATTGAAGAATACCGATTAATTACTGTCGATCTACTATAGGATCATAGAACAGTTACAAACCCACAAATTTTTATTTAATGGCTAACCTATCGCGAACACTTAGTCGGAGACTCAAGGGCTACTCCAATTTAAGGGACACATTCCAACGAAGAATCCGCCAAGGGTTTCACAAGAGTAACGACCCACTCTCGATAAAAATGAATACCTACTCAAGAAACATTTCAGTTCGACCAATCGGGGAAACTTTCAGCTACAATTCCCACCGTCCACCGAGCCATGGAGCAATTAATGGGACACCGTGAAGGGTTATTCCAATTTGCGAAGACCCGAAAAACTTCCGCCGCAATCCCGAGGAACTAACGACCGATTTGCGGAAAAGCAGATATACGGAAACCGAAATCAGTTGAGTGATTAGGGTCTTGATTGAGCAAAGTATCGTGGAATCCCGGCTTCTCGGCGGAGGCCGGGCGGACACGTCGCCGTCTGGCAAACAGGAAACGAGCCGGGCGATCGTGGGCGAAGGCAATATCGACACGATTTACAGGCTAATAAAACCGAACGCAATAAATACTGCGTAACAACGGCTGGCAGGATCGTAAGCGGCGATGGCCCGGAAGAGTAAAAGCCGGCCGGCATTATTTTCTGTGAGTGGCTCGCAAACCATCGACATTAGGGAACATTGTCGCCCCTCGACTCGACGGGCCTCCCCTTTTGTTTTGCCGGGAAGCGACAGTTTGCCCACGGGGATCGGTCTAGGTGATAACTAAGTATATTGGAGGCGATGATAGCTTCAGGTAGTTCGTGCCATCCACCGGCGACAAACGGATCTCCCATCCGCCGGTTTGCGGGAAACTTCCAAGAAATCCCGACGACGTCTGCGAGGGGTAACTTCCTAATGGGAATTAATCGCGGCCGTATCGATATTCGATGGCTGCTCCAGGCTCCGCCAACTAAATCCAGGGACGTCTCCGGACGGGCCCTTCACTATCCAAGTTTCTGTCCGGGAACCGATACCGCTTCCCCGATGATTTGCTAATGACCCGAGGAACAATGGGAAATCGACGGGAATTACGATCGTCGCATTATGTGTCTACTTGCACCACTTGACTGGAGACATATTCTTCCGAACGATGGTTAAAAATTTTTTAAAACTATTCCGCTGGAGAACTTAACATCCTGCAATTTTATTTTATTTTACGCACTGATTAAAACTACTTGGACAAATATCGAATCGATAAAAGATTCATGAAAATCGGTTGAACAGTTCTTAAGCGAAACTTGAGTTCCTGACAAGCTTTCTTGGTTATGAATCGAATCAATCGCAAGCACTCGTCGCGGATGATATTAAAAATTTCTTGGCAGAGTTCTCTCGGCGACCTTCGCTATCGACGGAGAGAAGGAGAAAAATATTATTCGTAGGACGCAACCGGCGACATTTAATTTCGATGCCACAGTTGGTCACGTCGTTCTCAGAACGAAGGATAATCACTAGCAGAGTCACGGGGGGAAGGCGTCGAAAACCGTCAGGAAGCAAATGGAATGGAACTCGATTACTGGCTGTTCGGGGTTGACAGCCTCGACAACTACGCCTATCTGCCCGTAGCCCAGGCATACGAGATATATCAGAGGAATCGTACCAACAAACACGCGATTCCCTGGCGGAGAAGCCTCTCGTTTGGATTTTGAGATGTGTCTGACCGACATCCACGAGAATGACTTAACCCTAATACATTTTTCCCATCGTCGACATAATTCTTTTTATTGACATTGGAAACAATCTTCATATCGCTGTAGAAATAATTACGTTCAACTGTTTAAGTTGATTAGATCGAAAATGGATAACGACGAACGGTTCTGGAACATTTCGAAAGTGAAGGCATTGCTGGCACGAACGTGGAACTCGGAGAGATGAGAAAGCGTCATTACATTAGAATGTCAGAAAATCATCCACTATGCGGGGACATCGGGATTCCATTTTTCAAGGATTCTGGTCCTTTTTGAGAACGTCTGTGCTAGTGTAGTAAGTAACTGGGCCACAGGGGAGACAGATAATTTTCCAGATATTGGAAAGTCACCTCAAATGAATTAATCTTCCCGAGTATGCCCAGTCATCAATGAACTTATCTTCTCTCTTCATAACCAGTTTGGGAACCGAGAAATCTAATATGATTAATATGTCCTAAGTTGAACCATTACTCAGAGTGTCTTACAACGGGAGGAACAACCAGGAAGAAAATCTAGATTGACGTTTTCTTGGAAAGCAATTTCGTTTTCGAAGTGATTTAAGAATCTCTCTCTCTCCTATGCATATATCAAGAGACCATTTAGCATCTGACTATTATTGAATATCTCCGGTGGTGACGACAGACACTGGCATCCTCAAATTGTTTAAATTCTGTAAGAATCACGTCATAAATCATACGACAATTCATGTAGATTTGATAGACATTTTTCATGATCAACAATGATTAGTACAGAAACACACACTTCAAACCATGAACAGAAGTAGTAACAGTCGATAGTGGTCAGACGCATTCTCCCATTGAATAGAACAAACAGGTGTACAGACAACTTAAAAATACTGTTATACCAAACAACTTTTGCAGGCACACGATTCGTATAAACAGAATTCAATTGAAAACTGCCATTGGCAATGGACTCGCTTTGTATAGGAATTCGGTGGGGTTGTTGAGTTTGAAAGAAAGGCTTGTAAAAACGATTTACTGAATGGATCGTTGAAACTTCGACGACGAAATACTTCACCTATTTTCTCTTTAGTAGAATCATAGTTCCCCCGCCATCCTTTACGATACTGTCCGTATAATAAACGCGCGATAACAAAGAGGCGATTACGTTTAAGGTACGCGTAAAGGGAGCGGGCTCGTGTTCGTAATGTCTCGTTTAATTAGACTTATCTGACGCCCTGGTAACCTGCATAAGACACGAAACGACATGGTAATAAACGTCAGACAGCCCTACGTCGTCGCACAATGGCGAGAATCGCCAAAATTCTGGCCGAAATTAATATTCCTGAAGCTGACAGAGTAATGTTGCGCCAGTTCAAACTAATTGCAATCAAAGATTAAATTTCCATTGACCAGATGATAACGTCAAGCACACGGGGGAAACATACAAGATTCACGTTTCGGATTATTGATCACCGCAACTGTGACAATAGATCAGTAGCATAGCTAATGTTGATGGATTAGTAGAGGATTATAGAAACTATCAGTGTCGATTGATTCGCGTGATAGGTCGACGTTAAGATGTCATAATTTAGATTGAAACTGAAAACTGCAGCTGCAATAAATGGATGCGGCGATTTTCGGCGTTTTCCTCGCTGGCGCAGGGACAAAGGGAAAAAGATGGACGTCGAGTTCGTGGCCGGCCAGATATATCGAAGACGATTATCGGAGGGCGAAGGATTCCCGGGGAAAAAAGGTCTACGTTTTCTCGAGGAATCACGCGCGATTACACGGTGCCGTTCAGCCGGTTAACAACGCCCTTATCTTCCAGCCTCTATGGCGAAAATTTATCGGCAAAGCGCAGGGCTTCCGGCACGAGTTCCCGAAACCGCCACGGCTCGGTCGCCGCGGGCCTCTCGTAAGTAACTACGTAAAAACACGCCTAATCTATTTTCCGGGCCCGATTTCTATCGTATTCTCCGAGGCAGATACACCCGGCCTCACCTGGCCACACCTGGCCAATGGCAACGCTTGTCATCTACCGGCACGCTCGCGTGCCTCGCGCACCTTTTGTTCGCTGTTACCCTAAACCGATGCTTGATTGTAGCCTCTGCTTCGCTTATCCATTCCCCCCCCCCCCCCGGTAACAGAAACACTACACATTTTTCTCTTCACGTGTTTTATTAAAATTTTAACATCCACCGACTTTACGTAGACGATTGTACTCTATCGTATTTTATAGATATTTACAATCTTAAGATTGTTTACCTGAATTGTAACAAACTGGATCCAAACAGAAAATTATTTTCTTCTTGTCTGTCAACTTTTCTCTCCTATTAGTTTTTACCAAATAATTGTCCGAGATTTTTAACAGCTGTTGACTGACTTGAAAAGATTAATTTTTTACATTTTATAGATGCACAATCATTTTTCACGTTCGCGAGTGGAATACTAGACTGCCGAACCACAAATTTGTCCGAAGTGGCATTCCACGTGACCATTAGTTTTATTATTGGTTTTCAGAAGTGAAGTTTGAGGTTCTCCTCGAAACACAATTTTACTCTCGCAATTTGAACGCATCCCTTTGCGCCAATTCGCGGTGCTGTCGTGGTTTGTACCACTCGGTTCATGGATTTGTTGACGATGACGAAACATCGATTGCTACTCGTCTGAATACCGAGCTTGTTTAACTAGTACTGCCGGCGGAAAAGTGGCGACTCTATAGAAGAAAATGAATTGAAAATCAAGTACGTTTTCCACTGCGACAACTCGAAAACAAAAAAAAAATTTCCATTTATAAAATAAAATAAAAATCGTTTTACAGTTTCGAATTCACTCACGCCGTTCCATTTATTTACGTCTACATGTTCTGTACTATTTAACAATAGAGTGTCTTTCAATTTAAGTAGAATAAGACTGTCAGCAGCCAGACAAGCACTCTAAGAAGAATTGTAAATATTTCTATGCTCCACTGCATGGCATATATTTTCAAAAATCTCGTGGTTGGTTACAAAAGAATATCTTTCAATCTAAATAGAACGAGATTGCCAGCAGTCGGGCAAGGAACATGAAAACCTCGTAAATATTTCTATCTTGCATTACGTGGCATATATTTGCATTGAGAAATCCCGCGGCCGATTGCGAAAGCAAAATATCACTCCTACTAAGTAGAATGGACCAGCTACAAAGCAGACGTGGGTCATTAAAATTCTTCTGATCGTTCCATAGAATTTCGACGCGAATCAACAGTCAGAATGCCGAGTATCAAATTCAAATGAGATCGTGATGAATGAATAATATCTTTTCAGTGAAGTAGAACGTCGCCGTCAGCAGGCAGGCGAGCGACGCAAAAATTCTACGGAGCTGCGGGCAAAACCGTGAACGCGAATCGACTGTCTGGAATTTATGGTATCGGGGCAAATTCGATCGTGATATCTGATTGGCCGGGTAACGAGTAAAAAGCAGCTTGTTTCGGAACTTGGGAACACCGGTCTGACCTCGTTCGGGACAAGGGCCCAGGCTCTTGCCCCGTTCCAATATATCCCTTGATATATCCGGGTATTTTCGTGCACGGTATCCAGGAGTTTCCTTGAAAGGTTTTTTCCATCGATATCGCGCTCGAGTTTACGTAAGACCGGTGGCGCGGCGGAACGAGGGCACTGGGATATCCGCTTTAAAATTTGAAAACCTAATTTCATCGCCCGCGAGGATTTTGACCGTCGCCGTGTCGCTATCAAGGTCCCTTCCAATATCCCTCGATTCGCCGCCCGACATTTGCATGCGCGAATCCGCCCGAATAAAAGCGCACGGCTGCCGGAGGTGACGCGGGAATAGTTTCTCTGAGAGGTTATCAAAGATACTACCTACCCGCGGCCGAAGAAAAGGCGCATGGATAAAGATCTATCCAGGGACTCAGGCCACTATCACTTATGGTAAGAACTTCGACAGCTTGACAACGGTATTCGCTTCGGTTGGGATACTGCTAAAAAAAAACCATCGCTTCCTCTTTGTACCTCCTTCTCTGCCGTAGACTTTTTTAAATGGAGATCAACTCGGAGAAATGTTTCGAGAAGTTACAGCGGCAGCAGGGATACAGTTTCGCCTGTGGAACGGGACACAATTCTTCATGCATGTCCAATAACTTGTTTATGTCCTCTGATATGGACGTATAACAAATAATATCAATATTATCGGCGCACTGGTTCGATCATTGAAATTTAGAAGCAATTTTTCAAATTATCACATTAAGAAATCACATTTTGCAAGAAATAATTGCATCTGTAAAATATTGTAAATTATAATGCCAGATGAAATATAAAAGACGAATACACAAAAATTCTTCACAGACGCAATTAATTCTTGAAAATGATCTAAATTAAGATCGAAACGTCGAGGTTAATGTGGTAATTTGCAAAATTGCTTTTAAATTTCAATGATCGAACCAGGGTGCCGATAACATTAATATTATTTGTTAACAACATTATACGATCGAGAAAATGAAATATTTATTTGATATGGACGTATAATGTTATCTTTTTCGGACTTCCATTTTTAATATCATTGCTTGAAACGTTCGATAATTTTGTCAAATTGTCACCTGTCGACGTGTAAACTTTTGATTGACTGTGTGCATATCAGTTTGATAAAGACATCAAATATGTTTTAATTTTAATGATCCAGGCTTGACTCATTAGAAATGCAGATAACTGTGATTGGAAAGATGCCACCTGCAGTCATGATTTAAAAAATTGATTGGACACAACTCTGTACTTTGTTAATAAATAAACAGAGATATAGATATATAACCGATTGTATGACTGTCACGACTCGATAACTTTGTTCATATAAAATTCAGAAAATCAACTGCACCTCTCTGTGACATTTTAAATCCCTCGCAAAGCTGTTGCAGTTGTTAAAATAAATGAAGAAATAAAATTTGATACAGTTTTCGAACGTTTTCACTGTCTTAGAATTTGTCTCTGCCAACAATTCGTCTTGGAGGTTTAAGCACGTGTAACTCTAATGTTACGACCGATTTGTAAATGCGCAGCTGGAACAAGCGGCACACTGATCAAATAGACATTAAAGAAATAACTACAGTGAGACAATGATGTATTATACATTAGCAAGTGGATTGATCCGATATGTAATCGGGCAAGAAGAATGGGTCGCACATGCTGCGTATTCTGCGTATCCTCCGCTAATCTAGGCACATGCAGAGACACACCTGACAAGCAGATTGATTTGTTCTGGAGGTGAAACAAGTAGCACACAATACATTATACTGTCAGAGGACGTGGGATGAGATGTGTACACTGTTAGTCAAATAGAATGACACGCGCATCTAATCTTCTAAGTAACCCATGAATTCTATTCAATTCAATGTGTAGTATGGTGCATGTTCCTTTTGCAGCCAGTGAAATAAGACAAGCAGAATGCAGAATGTGGGACCAGAAATAAGAAAAGAAGGAGCATGGCCAAACATTGTACAAGTTGTGAGTTACAAAAGTGAATTTTTCGTTTCTTTCGGAATTATGTAAGTCTATAAAAGCCTCGGTACAAATATAAAGAAATTCTGAACAGTGCTAAAATAATAAATAAACCAGAACTAACTTGTCACTGTGTACTTTGGAAATATATTTGATATATTTTTCACTGATATTTGTACACGTTTTTCCTTCGGACATGAATTTTACATTTTTTAAATTATGAGTGAACTTCGATTTTGCCATATTGAGAAAGTTTGATGGAGTCGAACGTTTCAACCAGCTATCCGCGCGACCATAAGGGAATAATGGTTTATGCGATCGTGCCGCATGCAGTTCCCGTGTTTGTCGTTCTAAGCACAGTATCATTTTACGGCTACATTATTGTTAGGTCGTTACCGTCGGGTAATGGAGCCTTTCTTTTGGTATACTTGGCGCAACGATAAAAATTATGAGGGAAGTTAAGTGGCAGTAATGAGCGAGCTCTGTGACAGGCTAAGGGTAGAGGGGGGCTTCTTGCTTGGAAGAAAACGAGCGTGTGCACCCCGCGTGCCAAGTAACGAGAAACTCGAGAACGGTTCGAGGACCGGTCGCCGTGGACCTCGCCAACGAAAGTGTTCAATTTTTACCTGCGCGATAGCCTAAGTGAATATTATCCTTTACGCAGCGAACGCTATATTTGAGCGATAAGGCTGGTTTACGAGGCAATTTTCCCCGGGAACGGGCCACAAGCTCGCGTGTAATTGCACGTTTCGTCTTTCCTTCTTTATCTTTCTCCCCAGCCTGTCCACGAACCGACCGGGGAACCTTTAAAAATAAATTCGAAGGTGCAACGCTCTTGTTCGACGAGAACGAGCTACCAAAATTTTTTTTAACTGTAAAGTGAAACTGTAAAGATTTTCATGTAAATTTATACATAAACTGTCACGACAATAATAAATATTTTATAACGTATTCAACTCGGTTGGAGTTTAATTTTGGACAGAATGGGGTTTTCTTTTATCAAGAAGTATCAAATTGTACGAAGGACGAGACTACACAGCAGACGTTGAATTATTACGACAGTCGTGGTAATAATTTTTATTAACGTCAGAAAGGGATTGATTTGATTCTCTGATTTTCGTATAGCGTTTCCCGCATGCATTAATAACAGAGTCTGTGCGTTTCTGCGGTACGATTATGTCAGCGTAGAACAAAGTTTCGACGCTGTCGACGTTGCCAGGTATCCGATCTTTCGTGTTGGACATTAATTTCGGGTTGTTATCGTGGCGTTCGAGCGTTGAAAAAGTG
The DNA here is from genome assembly GCA_028455605.1 of Lasioglossum malachurum. Taxonomy (NCBI): domain Eukaryota; kingdom Metazoa; phylum Arthropoda; class Insecta; order Hymenoptera; family Halictidae; genus Lasioglossum; species Lasioglossum malachurum. Next base: position 20,972,462 of record CM052319.1, read on the forward strand.
ATTTTGTTGCGGACCCTGGTACGCGATAGCAGAAATTCCATTATTCATGAGACGGCGAGGCATGGAAAACGCGTGGCGCAATTTCAGCGCAATTGAGAATATGAGACGCTGCCGTGCGCCTTAGGTGAGCAGCCTAAAGTTGCAGAACGCTCGACTGTTACTGCAACCGTTAAATCTAAGTGCATGCTGCAAGTAGTTTTCCACGTTTCGAAGACTTTCAGCACACTCGACTGTTACTTCACGATGTTCGTATAATTCTGGGGAAAAATTTATGTTAATTACGTCTCGTGCTTCAACACATTCACTGCCACGCGAATTCTATACGTGCGTCATAAGCGAGACTTATTTTATTCGTCGCGTAGATTAATGCTACCGATACCAGTTACTAATTGTTTAAAAACCATAGATTTGGTACTCAACCACTGTTATTAATGTTCATAATCGTTGTAATGATTTTTAACACGATTTTAATGCATTTAGTAGTGTTGTGCATTTAAGATGACAAATATCTTTTGTTAATATACGAAAAGAGTGGATTAAAATGTTAAACTTCATTATTTTGTTAGATATTAGTAACATTTATGTGTTAAGAGTTATTTCGTATTTCGAGTTCCATTAGCCACTTTTACTAAAAAATTAGGTGGTCAGATAGTCAAAGGACTGTTTGTGGACATCGTTACCACAAAAGGGACTGTTATAAATAATAAAATAATAAATTTATCAATGATTACCATCACAACGATCGAAATCAACTGCAATTAGTTGAGGTGGGGAGAGTTTCGCATCATTGCGCACGTGCCACCTGAGCTGAGCGAGAGCGCTCAGTCAGCCAGTCAGTCGGGCCGGGGATTCCGGCAGGAGCGGACGGGCTCCGGGACCAGGAGGACCAAGGGCTGACCAGCTGATTATTTGCTCCGCAATAATTACTCTACATAGCGTCCTGCGTAACTTAGTAGAAGTCCGTCGTTGTAAGAAAGGGAGCCAGAAGGAATATTGCATTCGTTCTGAATCCCTTTCCGGGTCTCTTGTGCAGCAACCTCCTCGTGGTGAGACCTGGGCAATCGATACTATCTTCTATTTGTAAGAGGTTCTAGTATCTTCCGAATAGTGGTTAATATCGAGCTAATAGCTGCACATTTACAATTTACAATGTAGACTGCGGATCTTTATGCAAAATAATAATTATCTGCATCGATTGCAATAAATATAAACCAAACTGAATGTCATTTCTTCCCTTAATGATTTTAATACAGGAGAAATCATACATTGACATCTCTAATTTTTAAAATTTTTCAACAATTTTGAATTTCATCTACTCAATTTTGCTATAAATGCATAAAGATCCGCAGTATAGCGATAACATTGTATAGTTGAATTTAAGACTTGCAAAATATAAAAACATGTGTTTTTCATTGAATTGCTTGGAGTTGGCCAAGGATACTTCAATGCTTTCTTTGTTACCCTTAGCCCACCTTCAGCAGCTACTTTCAAGTATTAATCGAAACACAAAGTTTCTGTTTTAGAATACGAGTATATTCAACGGACATCGTCAATCCTTTTTTGCATTTCTAATAGGAATTTTATTCTGAACTTTTCAAAAGTTCTTCTTCTCAAGTCGCTGCTCAATATTTCTTATGAAACAATCGTCGTTTTTAACAATATTTATAAATTTTCATGAAAATGATGCAGCAGAATTAATGAAAGCATGAAAATTGTCATGGACACAGAAAAGAGCTAAACTATACAAACTATGAGAACATTGCGTTCGCGGTCGAGCACCGCGACTAATTGCTTAAATTGCGGAAAGCTCATCGCTGCCGGGGATAATTGGAAACCTAATTAATCTAATTAGAAGTGTGCAGAGGTAGGTAACTGGAAAAAATCTTGTACTGATAATATCACTTTATGTTTCGACGAGCGTACACAGTGCGCAATGGTCGATTTCGTTCTCGCTGAAAGTCCTTGCGTTTGATGTGCGGTTCTGCTGGCTAGGAAAAGTTTGACCGTTCGATGCAATGTGGGTGGTCAACCTGATACGATAAATTCGCTAGTGCTAGTTATAAAAATTGAATACATCAAGGCTGCCAAAAGCTTGATATCGAATTCCGGTTACTTCGTGCGCGTATAGCCCTTCGTGGGCTTCCATTTCATTTCCGTCTGCGTGTAACGAAATTCACGTTACAGTGTTGTAAAAGTTTTACTTTTATTATAAGACCTTTATTATAAATGTGTCTGTAGTTTTGGCCCCCGTTCGTGGGACAAATTTCTGAGTATTCTATTTCAGCCGACTCTTGGTATATTTTTATAGCAATTTTTATTATGTACGAATTTCTATTATTCGTCAATTTGTTAGATAATTTATTAATTTAGTGTATCAACTCGTGGTTGTGTTTCTACGACTATACTTTAATTGTATCCAGCTGAGAACGAATTTCCAGTCCTATTCTCTCTCAGCGCACATATTAACATGGTGGAAATAGCTCCGGTTCTTGCTGCCTTGTTTATCAAATGGCGGTTCGTGTGGTAGGAACAAATATTATCTCAGTTTACGTTTTCTTAGGCAGCACATACGTCCATTTCCATTAGACATCTATTTTCTCTTTTATGAAGTACTCTGGAACTGTTCAATCTCCCTTGCTTGTAAATAGAAACTGACCCTAAATAATTTCTGACTGTCTATACATTGAAGAAATTGTATATCTGTTTCGTAAGGCACATTATATTTTATTTATCTTCGTCTGTTCACAGACAGTCCTATTCTACTGGTTTACTTCAAACCCAGTTCAGTTCTAATGTTTCGAACGAATTCAACTAATTTTTACAATTTCATGTATTTATTCTACTTATTTTTCGAAAATCCATTTGCAGCGGTCTGATTATATTCAGAGTTATTTCACTCGTTATAGTTACACTACACTTTCCTCGTTTCCTTTTAATCATCCATTCAGTAAAATAAATCCCCATACACCCTTTAAAGCAGAATAACTTTTTTATAATTATACTAAATGACCTGATGTTTTGTCGGTAATTAGAAGCATTGGTTTATTGAATGATGTGGAAAAAATTTAGAAGGTTGCATGCAAAAATAAAAAATTCACATTTTAAAACTTTTTTATTTGGGCCCTTAATAAAAATTTAAAATAAATGTTTTGTAGATCTATGTTAGTTACATACACCTGTTGAAAATTTAATTGAAATCGATTGACATGCACACGAGTTACAAGCGGTTAAAAATGGTGAAAATCGTAGTTTTACACGACGTTTGATCAATTTCTGCTTAAAATCCGCAGAATCGTACATCTGTCGATGCGTGTCGTTTTTTCCTGGGTCAACCGATTTCGATGAAATTTTCAGCATGTATATAACTAATATAGATCTACAAAACATATATTTTAAATTTTCAGTAGGGACCCAAATGAAAAAGTTTTAAAAAATGCTTTTTTTATTTTTGCATGTCACCTGATCAATTGTAATTTTTGGAAAATCTTTTTTGCACATCATCTAATAAACCAATGCTTCTAATTGCTTACAAATAATCAAATCGATTAGTACAATTATAAAAAAGTGTTTTAAAGGGTGTAGGAATACTTATTGGGCTGAGTGTATGTTCGGATTGAATTCCCTGTCGACTCGAAGAAAATCGAGAAGATTGGCAATTTTATTTTTCCCTTCATAAATACAAACTACACGTGGCCACAGCTCATGTCTCTTGCACGACTGTATCGACTGTACGAAATTAGGTCTGTATCCACGGTCGACCATTCGGCTACGAATCGTCCCACGAGCGCAGGAGATTCTAGGGAACGGTTATTCCAGCATTTATGAGAGATTTGAAGCGGTTTGCTCCCGGGATAATCAGTATCAAAACAGGAAATTCACAACGTTTTCATTTATGACTCTGTGATATCGTTCCCTGTGCTCTGGTCAAGTGCCGTGTGGCGTTGAAAGTTATTTTGCAACAATTGCAAACGGTATTAATAGATTTTATTACTGTTTAAACTATACTGTTTAAATTATAGTAATTGGCACATCTATTAACAAAAACTAGAAAATCTCTGGAGAGCCAAGTCCAGTGGCTTGCCTTTGTCCTTGTGATAAAATCTAACGTAGTTGGCATTTTTAACTGGACCTTCTTCTTTGATTAGGATGATTAGGATGTTAGCGGACAATCTTGCTTGAATTTTGAGGTCTCCGGTTAGGTCAGCAATTGAAGCCTTGATATCTGGCGAAGGACTATCTTTGGTCGCTTCTTTCGCAAGTGACACTACTTTCTCGTTACCCATAATTCCTACATGTGCTGGTATCCAGATAAACTTAATAAAATTTTGGCTTTTGTTATTCTATATAAACGTAGAGTACTCAGTGTTAATTTCAATGATTTGATTACTGTTGCTATATTTGAAAGTTGGCTTCTGTAGTGAGTTGATTGCACTTTGCGAGTCGGTGATGATGAGAAAGTTTGTAGCATTATATAAATTGGCAATATCCAGTGCGTATCAACTTTTCAACATTTTTTTTCCCAAAGAATAAAAAATTTCACCGTAAATTCATTTACTTATACATCAAGGAAAAATAAAACCAGATTTTTGTGTTTCGGGTGCATGGGTTATGTTTGTGCAAGGAGCTATTCAATTAGATGTTGTTCGAAGAATCACGTCGTCAATAACATGGTTTCGAGACATTTCTCCCGTGGAAATTGTAGAAGGTTACTCACGACGATGACAAAATTGCGGCTGAAATAGAAACCGTCGCGGTAATAACGCGAACTTTTGTTATCAGATGGGGGAGGTCTGCCCGGCGATCACCTCCGTGCTCCTAATTGCTCAATTATTTTTCTTATTATCACGGAGCAACCGTGGAAGATTTCTCGATTTCGCGCGACGAAAGTTTCCTCGTTCGCGCAAGTTCACGCGGATTGAACTTTGAATTCTTTTCGAGTCGCCGCGATTCTAAACGTAGATCCACAACTGCAACGAGAATAGCGAGTGTCCTTCACTTAATTGCTCCTTTAAGATTTTAATTAAAACTTCCCGGAAGAATGGACTCGAGACGCGCCGGCAGTCACATCGCCCAACAGAAAACGATTATTTACGGTTGTCGGCCGCAGAGGAGCCTCTGAAATTATGATTCACGATGACTGATGATTCCGGGGAGAAACTTTCTGTTCCTGTGACAAAAAGAAAAAGAAGGGAAGATCGCATTGTTTCGATCAGGAATCGTTGCTCTCTCTGTTCCGCGTACCAGTCGCCATTCGATTTTACCATTATCACCCAGCCCTCGTGGCTTCCCGTTATGAAAAATGATGTTTTCAGATCGTCTGTCCGGAAGAGTGTCGTGACAAATCGTCACGTTCAACGCTCGCGATAATGTCCTCCGCGGAAAAATTCGCATCTCGCCGGAAAACTCGTTTCCACCGATAACGAAGGGTCGTCGACGGTCCACCGACCAGCTGGTTGCAACTTTACAGCCTTGTGTGGCTGCTACAATAGTGGGCATTAATTTTTTTTAGCTGTAGTAACTCAAGTTTATGGGGTGAAACCGCCAAATTGCTATCCCCGAAGTACAAACTCGGAAAAAATGCTTTAACTGTCGTTCGGCTGGCTTGCCCTGTGAAAGCCAACTGTGTTTACACTCGCTTCGGATAAAACACGAAAATACTGAGTTTATAGACGGTAAAGGAATTTCTCTTTAGCGCGCAATTTTTATTTATTGTTATTTGGTGAGAAATGCTTCGGAAGTAATTAAACAGCTTTGTGAACATGTGGTCAGATTTAAACATTCAATTGGTCTGACTCAATACAGTCTCGTTCCACTTGTTCTGGTTCAGCATACTTTTAATATCAATGTAACTAAGTTTTAAACGCATATAAATTTTCAGCTCGGTAATTTCCATTGTCACACTAAAAATTAACAGTATCGTTCAACGAAAGTACATTGGACCCAACGCGAATTCTTTCACTTGAAATTCGTAGCTGGCAGGGAATGTGTTAATGCGTCGGTGACGAATGCACGTAACAAATTTTGCGTTAAACCGTGGGCAATCTCACTGACGTGACGCTGTTGGCATTCAAGACAGTAACGAGTTTTATTAATACTTTTACGAGCGGTACTTAAAACGCGCTCGGGCTGCCTTGCTGCGCCGTCATTGTGCTCGTTACACGACGGCCTGTCGTTGTTTCAACGGCACTCGCGTGCATTTATTTTTTTAAGAGGCTGCACTCATGACGTCGCAGGGGCACCGCTCATTTGGCGGCATTGAGCACGCATAATTTCTGTGGCGTGAAAATTTCAGCAATTCGTATGCCGGCCTGTGTCCGGGCCGGTAATATCAGATCGCGAACGTTACCGCGGAAAGTGCGCGCACCAGCCCCAACAAATGGAAGCCGTAAAACCGTGGAACAACATTTATATGGCGATTCCGACGATATGGAATTTCCACGAACACCGTAAAACGGTCGGCCCTGCTGAAAGCAAACGGGAAAAGTGTTCTCGATTGACACACGCCTCGTTGGAACTTTTTAATTTTGCAGCCCCGGAGGCACAGGACTGACAAGGGCTCGTAATTAGCTTCAATGGCGGGGTTCTTTGAGATCAATTTGCAATTTTTCAACGCGATATTGGAGAATGGAAACTCGATGCTTGTCTGGCTGCGAAAATCGACCTGCAGAATCTAAATGGTTCGAGCATAATTGGCAGTGGCAGGGGAAGACCAGAATTTGCAAAATACACGAGGCTGATAATTAAATATATTTTATGACCATTCAGCCCTTTAAATATTTAAACGAAAAATCAAAAGGTCTCCTCCCATTTACTTTGCCTTTGAAAACAAACCAATCTATCCGAAACATTTCGTAACAAAAATTCTCGAAACAAGATCACCAAGAATATTTTAATGAATGCAAATTTGTTAAGCTCTTATAAACGTTTTCTATGAGTGGATAAAATCTGTAGGGTAAATATCCCCGTGGTGAACCTTAACTTTTTAATCTTTTATTTCACTCAACCGCTCCGGTTTTATGAAATTTTTATGGTTGTTGTTTTACGGGGCAACGCGTTAAGTACGAGGCTTGAATTATTAATTGCTGGCAGCAGTGAGATATGGTATTGCTCAGACTGTGGACGGCTGTTGAATAATACAGCGTTCCACTTGTACGGTTTATTAAATTTTTCGTACGTTGCTGGTGATCTGTAATTTTCAAGCAGCTGCAATTAATTCGCTGCCATTGCCGCTTTCATTTCCCGGCGAGCTTTTACTCTTCTTCATTTGTTGAAATTTTCGGCTCCTACTATCCATAGCAATTAGCGTTTTTCTCTCGGTTGGTTAATATGATTTTGATGCAAGAACTTGTGGAAAACTGTTTCGTGAGAAATAAGGCAGATGAAAGAAGTGTCACGTTAAAAATTCATGTGTTAGAAGTTACTTTATGGATTCTTGGGTACATGCATTGTTGTGAAATTTATTGGATCTTGATATAGAAGGGGTTGCAGTTATCGTCGGTACACCACGCACTTATCGATGGAATTTTCTTCCTCCACGTTTATCTGACGGTCGCTGGTGGATCACGAGGAAAACTTATCGACTCGAGCTTGCAGAGCATTCCAGCTTTACCGACAGATGATATCGAGCTTCCACGATGTAACAGGAAGCTTGTGGGAGCTCTGTATCCACGGTGTACCGATATTGTATCGATCCTCCCTTATCTACTCTGCTCGCATACGTTCCAAGGGTAAATCTTGCAGCACACAAAATTTGGTTGATGTGAAAACTGTCCGTCTTATAGCAAACACAAAATTCTATACCTTAATTTCTGTTTGCTTTAAAAAATTGGGTCGAACAAAATAATTTGGATAGCTATCAAAATTTGTGGTACTGTGTTAATAAATTCTGTCTGACTAAATATACTCTCATTCCGCTTGCACTTATAAAAATTCGTTGTCTAGCTTCCAACAAAGTTTTTCACCGTCTGTCTGATCAAACACAAACTATTCCACTTACGCATATAAAAATTGATTGTTGTGAACCCACTAAAGACTTTTGATTATCACAGATATAAAAAACAATTGACAAGAATCTGATAAACATACTTTCATTCTACTTACTCGAATTAATTCTCCTTAATTTAGTCACGACTCGAACTTTTAATGGCTACTATCTTCTCTTCATACCGAGAAGAACGTTCCAAAAACCGCTCGGTTTAATTATCTTTTCTTGACGAGAATCCAGAAGACGTTCTTATCGCAGAAGCGAATTAAAATAGTCTTCGCCGAATTGGGTAATTCGATTCAAGACGCACGAAGCTTCCGTCGAAGTTTCGAGAACAAAAACGGCTCGCCGTTCTAGAATTAGTATTCCTGTTACGACAAAACAAGATCAGAAAAGGACTGGCTCTTTCCTCCGTGGAAGTTCTGAAATCGAAAACACGGCTGCGGGCACGTACCAGTCGCTGATTCTGTATTCTCGTCGCGCAAAAATCGTGGGAATCTGTATCGAAGTCATCGTGTGTACGATTATACGGTAGCAGTTCCTACCTTCGCGAAATCGCGCGCGCCACGCGATTCGCTGGTGTGAATAATTTCTGCTCTTTGATGTGTGCACAGGTTGACGATCCTGCTCTTGGAACACCCAGCTGGAAAATTATTGTTGGCAGAGGAACAAACGGACTCGTTTATGATGAAGTTGAAAGCGCAACTTCTGTCGCGAAGGTGAACCTTCGGCTCACGTAGCGCGAACAACAATAAACAAGCATAATAAACAAGGGGAGACGCGTTTGTTATTATCTTATCGTGGCACTGTCTGTTTTCGTACTTTGCGTTGGCACAAGAACTGTACTCGGTTGTTTTAACCCAATTGTTGGTTAATGTTTCTTACTGCTTTTAAAAGACCACGTTGTCTCTCTTTTCCTTGGAGAAGAAATGGAACTTTAATCGCTGTGAAAGACTGGTAAGTGGTATTCACGAAGATGTTTCAACTGTTTTTCGAAAAAACATCGTGAAATGTGAATGGTGGTTAAAACAATTTCTAAGAAACAATTACCGGAAACTAATTATTAGAAACAATTTGTCAATTTGCATTTGTCCGGCGCAACCGACAGTTTTTATTTTTCGATACGAATTCTACAAGCAATAATGACCATTTTTCGTCATTACAAATTATTTCTTCCGTAATTGCTTGAACGACGAATGCAGCGTTGCTTGAAATTAATGAATGCCGTTGTTCGTGTGCGCGCAAGAATGAAAATTACACCCCGGGCTTCGTAACATTCATTTGAAATTAAAAACGAATCATTGTAACTGCTCCTCGCATTACTGGAGCAACGGAGTTGCGATACTTCTGTGTAAGTGATACTCCCATTAAGATTGTAGCACGGGAAAAATTTGATTGAAGCACGGTCCGTTTAATGATCGCGTTTCAAACGGAAGGGACAATCGCAAACATTCCAGAAAATAGGAAACTATAATTACTCCTCGACGGTGCGCGCCGGATCCCGTGTAATGTATCTCTATCACGAATGCAAACCGTATCACAGTAAACTGGCAACGCGATGGCCCTGCGTTTACGATATCCTTCTCAAGGAAATTGAATTCTAAAGAGCTTATCGTTCAAGTCTCCGTGGAGAATTTAGCGATAAAACGGCGATCTCCTGCGGAATTGGAAACACCATCTGATAACAGAAGTGCACTCTAATTGGGATGCGACAGTCCAAGACTGACACGAAACCTAGGTGACCACTTGAGGACAGTGATGAGGTCAGAGTTTCAACACACATGTCATCTATATAGTGGATGATAAAATAATTACTTTGACTAGTAATATAAGTGGGGATGGGAAATCCATGAAATGAAACTTGATTATTAAAATTGACTCGGATTCGTGAGTACATATTCAACTTGATTCTGAAACTTGATTGAAAGTTCATGTGACTGTTTACGTTGAGGAGTATAAATGAACGAATTATTAGACAATATACATTACAAATTGTTGTGGCAAGTAGTATAGGTCAACCATGCATAATAAAAGCAGCATAGATCGATAAAAATTGATTTACCATAGATTTATAATGCATCACTGAATGATCAAATTAGTTAGCCGCGAGAATACGTTTGTTTTTGTGTGTTAATCATCAGGTAGTCACGCCATTGATTAGTCAAATACTATAGGTCAGTAATTATGTAGACTGGGTAACACAGACAAGCGATTAGCAAGCCAATTACTGTGGCTCAGTAATTGGTTACACAAAATAATTTGTCTGTGTCCGAGCTTATTCTGTCAAGTAGTGTGTATCAGTAATCAATCGGACAAATGGAATAGATCAATAATTGGTCTAACAGTAGTGTTCGTAAGTGACTAATTATGTACCAGAGTAATTTGTGGTATAACCAGCCGTTGTAAGTGTCACACAAATGCAGCAAGTGGTAGTAATCTGCGCTGAAGCAGACAAATCAAATAATTTCCGACGAAGAAATATTTTCGCTGCATTTAAAAACGGTTCCAAAAATAAATTTCCATTTATTCCGTCCAACCGTTGGGAATGAGAATTTACAGAACCCTTAACTTCAATGGTAAAGTACTGCATTGGGGGTTGTTCATGATCGCAGCGACGATAATTCTGTTCTGGAAAAATATATGCGACAGAGGCAATTAAGGATCCGATGGTAGTATGAAATAGTAGGCAAACACATATTTCCATACGATGCTTCATTACCGTGATGATCAATGTGAGCACATTGAGGCCTACGCGGACTGACTACCGCGCTTTGGCTCGATGTCTGATCAGTACTCGATATTTCTACTTGCCGCAAATACTGACATTATCCGTTTCTCATTGATGTTGCCAGTTGTTTGACCACCACACTGTGTCAATACGTTACTGTCAATTTTTTGCCTGGAACGTGAATATTAACGAGATATGCCATAAATCGTTCGGAGAGCAAGTTTATACGGAAGATGAATACAGTCAGAGTTGGGCAAAAATTTGATCAACTATTGACGAATAAATTTCTACTTCAATCGGTAATCGCAATTAACAATTAATCTCATAGTTTAGTCGTTAATTGCGGTTAACGATTACATTCTTTTCAATTGTAATGATTAATGATTAGTAATTATTGATTACTGACAATTGATTAATGATTAACTGCTGAAATTTCGAAATGAAATACGGAATGAAAACGGAGTTTTTGTTGAGATATATTTCTGTCAATTCTGCATCTCCGCTCGTGATTTTTGTAGTGATTACATTTTTAATCGTACACATTAATCAATCAATCTTGATTAAAATTTGAATGGATTAATGCCCAACTCTAAATACAGCAGCGCTTTGATTCGTACAACTGTTCCCCGAACTCGGAGCGGTAATATTTCAGAGGCAGGTAATCTTAATGCTCTCTTTCGCAGTGTATACTCCCCTTCACGTTCTGTGTTCATAGTGTTTAATTAAAAATCCGTTGTCTCATCTTACAGGGGGCACCCGTCGCATTTTGTACTTCTCCTATCACGTTTCACGGATTTTTTCCGGCGTTGAAATGGTAGCTGAACCGGCTTGAAGCGCATTCTCATTTAATCTGTACCACGGCTGAACCGTGGAACCGGAGAACTCCCTGCTACGATGACAAAAACACCGGCAGCGTGTTAATTAAAATGTGGTAGTAATTTGTTAAATGGTTCAGTTCAATATGCAGTGATATTCGCACGCACGTGGGAACGGAAGTTCTGCGTGTGTTTGTTTTATATGGGTGCAGGAAGTGTGATTAAATGTCCAATACTTGAAACTGCGTCGGGTGAGAGCACGAGAGAGAGAGAGAGAGAGAGAGAGAGAGAGAGAGAGAAGCGATCTCGGCGACACTATAAATATTTCTGCAGAATTTTAATCATCGAAGCGTGGCGAGAATTCGCAACGGATTCCTAGTTCGATAACCACAATAATCGATATTTGTTTTCCTTCAGCTTATTCATGCTACGTAGAAACGCGCGTTTCGCACCAATTTTTTTATAATTTAAATTTGATCATAGATCGTGATATGTGCATAATTTTTTAACTTTTTAATTTGCTTTCGTTCATTATCCAAATTTTATAGATCGCACTTTGCCTTTTTAATCCACCTTTATTCCTCTTAAACTTAATAATTTATTATTAATCGCGACAGTAGTATAAGTACGTTACTAGTCAGAAATTCAGGGGTTGTTCGTCGGAAGAAGGGAGAAAGTCCTCAGGCCGGAAAGTTTACCGTAATTTCACGAAGTCCTGCGGCGTGGAACGCATTTTTCTCGCGGGCAAAATTTTCCATATGGAAAATTGGTCTCGAAGATATTCCCCGCGGTTGTTTCGACGAGGTATTGCTCGCATTAGAACTTTCCTTCTGGCCTTTAAAGTTTTCACGGTGATTCGAAGGGAGGACAAGGCGCAAGGGTTCATGCGACGAGTTCGACAGTGAAGAAGCGTCGCGCCGGGAATGCTCGATGGGATCTGTTCATTTGTGGCAGAGTTCTAGGCTACGGTTACCTGACCAGGCTACCTTAGGGAATACGCGAACAAAACTTGTCCTCTAACATTAGAAAAACCGGATGTCTGAATCCCGGAGTTGTGCCCGATGTCGGACGCAATTAACGATTACAATCGAACTGTCGAACTCGTCCGCCGGTAACGCTGGTGTAACTTGTTAGTGACTTATACTACTTAGGAGTTTCGCCGGGAATGTTCGGCAACCGGAAAATTAAATAAATTTGGAAGTTTGCGTAAATGTGGCTCGTGGGATGCTGGGACCTCAACAATTTTTCTTCTTGATGAAAATACCCTCCCAAGAAATCTTGAATTTCTCATGTACCTTATATAGTTTTTCCTAGATATTCATTATAATAAGAGAGGTCAAGATTTTTTTTGGAAGAGTGGTTTCAGCCCTATCTATGTTTTTTAGCATTTAACTTTTTCCTGTAACATATATAGTTTCCTGACTAATCACAGTAATGTGAAAAGTTTAATTAAAAATTCTACTGCTTCCATCGTTTACATTGCGTATATGCGAAATTTTTAAAGGACAACATTTTTTATAGAATTTCTTCTCTCACCATTCTCATGATTTTAGAACCTGTCTGTTGTTATTTAACAAGCTGATAAAGACCTGGGTAAAGTGTGCAGGATTTTTCTTATTTTGTAAATTTGGCTAGTGCATGTAGGTATTCAAGACTGAATAAATATGTTCTGTACGTATACAGGTTTACCCCACATTCTGCAACACAGGATTGAGTTTCATGTAGCCAGCTTCATGCTCTTGAAGCACACACACGGTCATATCAATACCACGATCGCCAAAGGAAACAATTTTCCATACAGACGATTCATAAGCAGCCGCTACCGTACTAATTAAGCGGAATCTTCATGAGAGCCGAAGTTTTCAACAGGCAGAGGGAGAATATAATTTTGTGAATGCAGTTCGCATAAACTGACGATAATTCCGTTTGGAGGAATTGTTGAGCTGCGAAGGACACCGACGACCGGAATCCATTGTCTCGGAACGCGATAATTAGGCGCAACGAGCGAAAGTAATAACTTCGAATAAATGACCCTACGCGACCGGTTAACATTAACAGGGCTTCTCTCTTTCTCTTGGTATTGAAAGAAGCAGAGAGGAAGACAGGAGGAGAGTAATTAAAACGAAAAGCGCGCGTGTTCTTCGCTCGCTCACGGTTTTTCCCTTTTGTTTATTGCGTACGGTTTTGCAACGGGCGGTGTATTTTTCACCGGGTGCACGGCGACTCGACATAAAAGTGTCACCGTGAAAAATTAAGTAATATTTCCGTGGCCGCGGCTGGCTTCAATGCCGCAAACAACCGGAGTAATCCGAATACTCTACGCCGGATAATCCTCCGAGGATGGAAGCGCTTCTACAAGATGAAGTTGCATTCAGTTTGCACCAGTCGCATCCGAGGAGACACAGTTTGCTGGAAGTCCATTGTGTTCACGGCGTGAATAAGAAATAGCGGTACATATTAATGAAATGATGTTCTGTCTAGACTAATCCAGCAATGAATATTAACCACTTTTAGCGATCACAGTTCAGTAATTCACGCTCGATCATAATAAAACGATGTTTTCAACGTTTCCACAGTAAATTTTTGTCGACGTGGAAACTCGTGATACTTCGTACAGCCCAGGATGCTCTGAATTACATTTATTTCCAGTGGTATGTTTACCTCGCGCGTCTCAAGGCTATCCGACTAACAAAACAGCTGGGTAGAAAGTTTTTTTGTGGTCGTTAAGCTGCACATCGCACGAAACTCACTACTTTTTAAATAAAGGTAAACGAAATTTAGCAAAAAAAGATTGAGCGCATTTGGGTCACAGCGGTATTTTAATGAAAGCGGTACGTTAATGATCCTTCGGGGCAGAATGTATACAAGATGTACCGTCAATATAATGCATCACAGAATGCAGGATAGCAATGTTTGAAGACGAGATATAACCAAACAAAACAGCCTAAGCATCGTACACTCGATCCTGAATCCCAGCAGATCTATCGGCCTTTGGTATCAGCTTCAAAGCCAATATACTTCGCGGCAACTCATCACTCGGACACATCGGAAAACCCGTCAGCGATACCAGCATGGTTTCCGGAATTACCGTATCGCGCGACGCATAGAGCCTAATATCCTGTCAATCATAATCCTGGGCAGTAGGTATCGCCCCCAATCTTCCCGGCAACACATATCAAACAGTTGAACCTACCTTTGATGAAGTCCACGGCCATCTCCAACCCATAGGTGTCCTTATCGCAGTCGTCAAGGATGTGCGCGCCGATCTTGACGCCGGGAACGATTTCTTGCTCGTTCAACCAGTCCAGCGTGTACAGCATTGCTTCCAATGCTTGCACGCCTCCCTGAGGCATCACGGGACCACAGGTAACACTATCTTCCCTCTCGTGAACCATCATCAAGCCACCTAACACGAGATCACCCTCGACGACCGCGCTATGTTTCACTGGCCACTGATCCTGATTCGTGCGTTCGTGCGCCGAAGCGTTCTCTGAACCCGCTAGCTCATCGTCCAGACGAATGTAGTCATCGTTCTCCAAACTGGCCACCGTGGAATCCATTTCCAGCGGACGGTCCAGGTCGTCGGTGTTCAAGGATGAGACCTCCGGATCCTGCTCCGTCGAAGACACCTCACTGAACGAAATGACTGACTCGTAACTCTCGCTCGGAACCGATCGATCCTCACCTCTGATAGACTCCGGCGGTCGATCCAGCGAAATTGGCCCTGGAACGTTGCTGCTGCCTGTAGGATCGATGTTCAGGGACGTGACACTCGACGCCACGACGCTGCCAGTCGAATCTGTCCCCGGGTGCAAATTCCCCGTGTCAGGATTACCGCTCCTAACCGAGGACCTCCTTTCTTTTCGGGGAAGCAGCTGGTCTTCCATCAAGCCACCACTCTTCCTTCCATCTCCGGGAGGATTAACGTCCTCGGAACCAGGTCTACCCGGTTCGTTACCCCTCCCGCTGTTTCGATTCGACGAATCCCCCGACCCTTCGGAAACAATTACGCCCGTCCGCTCATTACCCTCGTCAAAATCCTGCGCTAACGAGATCGATCGGACGTTTGCTTCTTTTTTCGGCGTGGGCGAGTCCGATGCACTCGAAACGATCTTGTTATCCGCGGAATTGATCACCGTAGGCTCCCGCGAACCGGTCTCGAGTCGCGAATTCCTCGGACGTCCTTCCACCGCCTTTTCCTGTCCCCCAGATCGATCTTCGGCACTTTTGCCAGCGTTCTCGGCGACGTTGCTCGCTCTTTCCGCGTTCAGAGTGTTCATATCGTTCTCCAGATACGAGGAATTTCGCCCAACCGCCGGCGAGCCACGCTCGGAATTCGTCGAAGCGTTCCCAGACTCCTTTGTTATGTCCTTCGACGTCGATCCTTTCATCGGCGATGTCGTCGAGGAATCTTTTTTAGAGGTCTTATCGCGATGCGCCCGACCCCACCGTCTTTTATCTTCCGTATCGTTATTTTGATTATTTGTTGCGGCTCCTGGCTTCGCTGTGCCGCGATCACTCACCGCTTCGCCAGTTAGCCGGCCGATCAATTTTTCATTATTTGAGACGATCAGGCGAGCGCCAGCTTCTTCAGCGGGTTTATCGGACCTGGGGGAGTCTTTAGCGGATAATCTTGTTGCTGCGATAACGGGTTCTTTGTTGGGGGTTCGCGAATGAAGAGGCTCGGTGGTTGGGGGAGTTTGAGTGGGTTTGGTGCTGTTTGCTCGAATGCTGGAGGCGGGGTTGACGCCGTAATCTAATTTGTTAGGTACAGTTATTGTTTGTTTGGTGGGACTTGTTGAATCGAGAGGTATGATGTTTGGTACAGTATCATTATCCCTGGTCTTAGGATTGCTCCCATCACCTGATTTTTCGGGTTCAACGCGTTTTTCTTTATCGTGATTCAGTGAATATACTGTTTGATTATCCTTAGTTTGAGCAATGAGTTGTTCTTTCTCCTTCGGATTTTTATCGCTGTCACTTTGTTCACTCAAATTTCCATTATCCTGATAATTACTTCCATTAACTAGTTCCTCTGCTGTTACTTCCTCTTCTCCTTTGTGACTTATTAAATCCACACCTCCGTCCTTTGATATACCCCGATTATCCATTCCATTGTTTCTTTGTTCAGTAGAATCACCATTATCCTTGGGACTGCTCTCATTATGCAATTCCTTCTCTTTACTACCCTTTTCTTTATCGTGACTTATAGGATGTACAAGTCCATCCTTTAATGTACCTTCATTCTCCTTGTCATTGTTACCTTTCCCACTAAAATAATTATCCTCGCGATTCCTCGAATGTTCTAATTTCGTAACTCCAACATCTTCTACTTTATTCCGACTCGTTGAACGAACAAATGTACCATTTGATGCAGTTTGTTTATCTTTCTCATCGGCACCTTGCCCATCAAATCTCCCATCATCCACTCGATCAAACCCATAATCCTCGCGAAACGATTCACTCTTGCCCCCATTCTTCAACTCTCCGTCTGCATCATAACTCTCAGAATACCTAGCCCCATCTACCTCATCTCTATCTCCACCATCCTGTCCATTTAACTTTAAATCATCCAGAACGCCATTCTCCGCATAACCTTTTCCACGCGGTCTTCTAAAACATCCCTCAATCCCTCGATCTCCACGATCCTCATTGGCAGTATAATTGGATCTATCAGTCCTCTGCAGCCGATTATCCTTATCAGGATCGCCCGGACTACTCAACTTCGCATTTTTATCCTCGCAATCTCTCCCATCTTCGGAATCCGAGTCCCCGCTACCTCCAGCCACCTTTTCAACCCTCAAATCCTCGTTAGCACCGCTCGAGGTATCCGCTCGATCCCCTCGATCAGCAACCGGCGCGATTAACGCCGCATTCCCGATCCGGGGTTCCTTTAAACTCGCCGTGGGATCCACGGGATGGCTCCTGGTTCCTGCTGTCACCGCGAACGAGGCAAGAAACTCGTTAGACGGCGTGTCCCCATCCCCTAAACTGCCCGATCCTTTGCCAACCGTATCAGAGACACCGTGCTCCTTGTTTTTCCGGTTGGTTGGTGGAGGATCGAGTGCGGAATGAATACCGATGATCGTCGCAGACTCTACGACAGTGCTCGACCCTTGTTCGTGGAGCAAATCCTGATTCCTCGAACAGGGACCACCACCAGCATTGTCCTCGCTGTTTACCGTCGATCTCTGTTGCGAAGAGACACCGGGCACGTACACTCGTTCCGCCACCGCTCCCGCTGATTTACAAGACGTCGGGACGACCTCTTCCTCTTCTGGAGCCCGTTCTTCGTCTTCCATCCCCGAGGGGCTGTGGTTCCAGCCCGACTCAAACGGCGACCGAGATTCCGAAGACTTTATTCCAGCTTCGTGTGGATTCGTCGAGCTCGAGCGAATTCGCTCGGATGAGCTCTCTGTGCTTCGGCGACGTCGACGCTTGACGGTCATCAGACTGTACAGCGAGGTCTCCTGGCTGGCTGTGGGACTCGAGAAAGATAATTGTTGTTCGCCGATTTTCAGCTCGCTCTTGGAGTTCTTTAATGTTTGCGAAAGTTTTAGTCGCAGCTCCATGTCCACTTTCCTCTCAGGGGGTCTAAATGCTTCGGGTCCTTCTTTCTTGGGTCTCATAAAATCTGCAAGCTGCAATTTCTCTTCCGGATCCGTCTTCTTGGATGTTTTCGAAACACGTGAGCTGTGTCGATCAATATCTAGCTTCTTCTTCGCCTTCTCAAACGCATCAGTCTCCTCGTCCCTTGAAACATTCGAACCATCCCAGGCAACTTGCTGCATCTTCTTAAACTCATCATCGAGTCCCCCAATCTCCTTCTCAGCCATTGCAAACACTTCGCCTCTCGCCTCCACACCTCCGCCATCAAACCGCCCATCATCGTTCACAGTCCTACCAGCCGAAGATCGTGCTCTGGCCCTAGAACGCTCCGGCAATCTAACATCGATTCCACCAGGAATATCGCTGGCAACCGGACCGGAAGTCTCATCTCCCACTTGATCCTCGAATCCAGCTTTCCTCTCCCCATCACTCCGGGAGCTCGTCACCGAGTCATCATCGCGGGAACTGCTTCCGACGTGACCGTAATACTGATGGCCCGGTTGCACGAGACTGCCGCGCGATCCCCGACGATATTTCCCCCAGCCGACTCCTCTTTCACGGCTCGCTGCCCTTCGAAAGATCCCTCGATCTCTGTGTATCACGTCGCCGGTCGTCCCAGGCGGGGCGTTCACCGTGTCGCGATAGATCCGCGATGATAAACTTCGTGCCTCCGAAACTTGCGACGCTCTGTCCGGTTCCTGGGTCTCGTTGATCTTAGCTGGCGATCTATTCGTCGCCCCTGTTCGATCCTCCTTCGCAGGGGACTCGTTCGAATCCGGGAAATCCTCCTCGGACCTGGCCTCAGGATTTGGAACTTCTCCGAATGGATCATCGCTTCGTCGGACATTATCGAGCAGATTCGCATGTTCCACGCTCCCCCAGGCTAGGTCAGGGTTTCTGTTAGCTACCCGACTAGTTGGATGGTTAGGCTTGTTGGTTCTCGATAGGTGCGATACAGTTTCGTCCGTTTCGTCAATGGCTGCAATACCGGGGGATGAGGATTGTTTAGTAGGGTACGGTACCTCGCTGTGATCTACCTGGCTGCCATAAACGACTGGTACTCGCTCACGTGCCGAACCGTGACGCAGAATTGGCAGCGCCGTCGAAAAGGCCAGAACGGCCAGCCAACAGTTGTTCCGACGCATCACCTTTCTCCCCTGGCGGTCATGTCCTGATCCTAGAACAGAAACGATTCGAGGACGATTAGAACTGGTGTATATCTACGGTGTTATGGATTATGAAGCAGAGAGCTTCGGTACGGATGGGAACGAGAAGGTTCAGTCTTCCGGAAGAGGAATCGGAATGGGACTGTGATTTCGGGGTGGTAAGCCTTCGCGCAATTCAGTTGCTTGGGAACCACCGAGCTCTTCGGCAAATAGCGATAGAGCTGGTGCTAATCTAACTTTATTTTGGTCGGGTCGAGTTTAGGGAGACCCCATTCACGATGGAAAATTAGACATGCGTTCGGTGGAGGTCGATTGGAGATTGCGATATCGCTGATTGGAAATTGGTTTAATTCATAATGGGAATGATCGTTTAGTTTAATCTTCGACGGATTTAACCACGGAAGAACGCGACGTCGAAAATTATATAAATTATTTTTACTTTTTGTTTTCTGAGCGGACTGCGGATTTTTATGAAAAATATGAATTGTTTGAGATCTAAAATTGAATTCGATAACATCCTAAAAACCTAATCTTGCAGTGCAAACCTGTGAATCATCTCGATCACGCGTGACTTATCCACGCTGCAGGTTGACACACAGCTCCGTAGTTACGACACGAACGTGCCTATCTCTTTCAAAAGAACCCACCGGTATCATCGACGTTTTTCTTCAATATACTTGCCGAGTGAATTTTCAATTAACGACGGTGGAGGTTCCCTATGCGAAAGTCACGATATCAACGTGATTAATCGCGGAACACCGAGGAGAATATTTCACCCTAAACGTTCGCTAGGCTCCGGATTCCGAAATTGCTTATCCATTAAACAGGAATTGTTAAAATGACCATTGACGGCGCGCGATGTAACCGCGGCTGACCATCGGCTCTCGGTTAGGCTTGGAATATTGCCATCAGGCATCCCGTGGCAAAGATGAACGACGAAATGTCTCGTTATTCAAACGGCCGGGGGCTGTGACAGTGTGAGTCTTCGGCATGGTTGGCCCGCTGCCAAATTACGTTCCCATTGGCGGAAGATGCTCAACCGCTGACGTTCGTTCGTCAGGATAAGCCGCGTTGATTGACTTCCTCCCCGGTGACGATTCGCCATTCAATCTTTAACTCGAAGATCGGCTCAATCGATCGAATCATTTAGCTCAGCTCGCCGAGGAAATATAGTTACTGTGAACTAGTTCGGAACTCTTCTTCGAGTAAATAATCCGTAAAATAAACAGTTTGCGTTTACGTACGTAGCACCTAAATTTTTTAAATCTTAAGTCGTCGATAAAATTTACAAAATCTATCAGGAAGCTAAATGTACAGAGTTTCACGAATTTGAATTCGATATTATTCATGCAATTGCTATTAACAGAAGCCAGGGAACGTAAAGGGAAAGCTGTACTTATTCAGATTCGATGGAAACTTTATTGGCGTGTTATAACCCCATGGTATTCTATTTAAGTAAAACGAAATTTATTCCACATCGAGAGTTCGCAGCTTTCGAGATGTTGAATTTATGTAGGATACGACGGAACGATTATCGATTCGTATCTGCAGTATGGGTTTTTTGCGAGCACTTGTCCACGATATAATTGAATTGTGAATACCATTGCGATTTCTTTTGCAGCGTGCATCCTATAGGGAGAATTTAGAGTCGAGTGCCATTCAACGAGTTTCTCCTATGTCTGACCAGTACTGTCTGTTTCAACTTGGTACAAGCATTTCTACTAGAAAGAGCATGCTTTTGAATTGAATTCGGTTTTCTAATTGAAAATTACAACACTGCATAAAGACATTTCATACGTATTGTTAGTTGTCTCGATTGATTTCTTTGGAACGTATCATTTATTATTGAGTTTTGCTGTCGTGCAGCGAAAATTGAGTGACTGCGTGTACATATAATTTTTCGTGAATCGAAACGATTCTATAGCCAAAATCCGTATTCAAGGAAATAAAAGCATTGTAATAATGTGCATTGTTTCACCGAAGAATGATTCGTGGTAATAAAACCGTTTGTGCTCGTTATCCATGATAAACCAAAGAATAGCGATCATAAAATCTCTATAATATTGATGAACAGAGTATTAAGCACAAGAAGTGAACAAATTCAATCGTGCCAATTACTGCACCACCGGGAAATATTGATTTCCCCAAGCGGGTACTAGAATATTCAATAAACGGCAGCGATTGCGAGCAAAAAGCCCCGAAAGCTTTCGGCAATCTAGCCCGAGTAATCTGCAGCAATAGTGAAGATGGACATAGACGAACGTCCCGACATCTGTGGGTTTAATGGGCCGCAATTTCATCGGACGTGGCCCCTTAGTGGATCAACATCGCCATCAATGAGGTCTCTGTTCGCCCCTTCCATTTTCTCCTCGAATATCTTCGATTTTATCAATTTCACCCTTAACAAACTCGGACGCGCACCTTATAGCCTCCGGGGTGGGGGCGGGGCGAAATGAACTGCTTTTTCGGAACGATTCAATCCCATCAATCGCGCGCACACACCCTAAAACGATCCGCACATACGGCGTTCCAATCGCAATCTTCGGTGCGGATGTACGACGGGGCGTTTAGCCAGGGACGCATTAGGGCTTGTCTCTCTTCGAGAAGCTTGTGTAATCCAAGTTTCGGGGAAGAGCCAAGGGCGATTTGTGTTCGAACGCAGTCACCAAGTGTTAGGGTAGTTGTGCGCTACCTCCTCTGCTGCTTGACACCGGATTCAACAGTTTCCGCCCCCGCGAACGATTGCGCTCATCTTACTAAGCGAGAACACCCCGGCGGAAATTAACGCTTTGCTGATCCCGTTAATTTTCGCTTAATACGGTTCAATGCAAAGTTTATCAATCCCTCCGGGATAATACACGCGCCAGACCGACGGAACAATATGTAGGGTAAAGTGCCCAAATATATGCTATAGGCCCCTATTATAGCACTACCTTATATCTTGTAAAGGAGAAGTCGCACTGTAGTGAGAAAATCTTCAAACAATTGTTTACCATGTTTACTCAACAGTGTGCAGCGCATTCGCACCATTCTATAGGTTTTAGTATCGATCCATCGCCAGTTGTGTCTCCACGTGTTGAATATTTTTGTGGTTCAAAATGGTACAAAAAGTGGTTCATATTTGGGCACTTTACCCTATAGTATTGGGTTAGCTCGTAGGTCGTGCCATTGTTCAATATTAATTTCAACCCATTTTCTGCGTTATTTCGTAATATATAATTCTAAGGTAGTCTAACGATGAGAATTCAAACTAAAACCGAGACCAAAGCTACGCGCTGAAACCTGAGGTTGAAGTTGATTGTGAAACGGGAGCCGAAGGCGGTGAAACCAAACCGAAATCGAATTTAAACACGAAACTCAAGCGATATCGTAATCAGAACACCGATCAGATCCAAAACGCTAAAATAAAAAAGCGGGAGCAAAAAGCACCGGCAAAATCGAATGCAACCAGAGAAACTGGAGCGCGGTTGGAAGCAATGTTACAGCCGGAATTAAAGGTGAAACCGTCGCCGAAACCGAATCATTTCCAGCGACCGGATCCCGGCACAGATGGCACAGGTACACGAACGCCGTTATCAATCTGTTGTCCCATGTGCGGCGTGGAATCACGAGTGTGTATGTCACCTGCTAACTATGGTCCATTACCCGATAACCACTCACGGTAGGCTAACAAGACGCCCGAACCATCGAAAACAGTGGCGATCATAACCCTCGATAACGAAACGTCGTCCGTTCCGGCACGTTCCGCGGTTTTCTAGCACGATAGCATTGTTCTTCGTGAAAGAGAACACCTTGATCCACGGAGTCACCGGTGCCACGGAGTCCGGGAAACTCGTGACAATAAACGACGATACTCGCCTTTGTCAACGTGACACTGGCAGGGATGACGAGTGGAGGCTGGCTCCCGTGGAGGGCACTGTCGCGATATTTTTGAGGGTACAAAGGGTTCGGATGTTTCATCTCTTCTCGCACAGTGAGCATTAAGAAGAGATTAGAATTGATAAGGCCTTGGGAGTGCTTTTAAATGGATTTAATACAACGACGATGCAATGTGCCGATTTTTATGAAAATTAAAAATGTCACATTAAAATGAAATGTTTCTTCTAATAATTCTAGCAAGTTTTAAATGGTCTAACAATGTTTTTAAATTCTTCAAAGTTTTGTACTTCGTCAATTCTGTTTTGTATACATACATGTTCATTCTAATGTAATTCTGGTGTAATTAAATCTTAGCTCTTTTTCACGTTAGTTTTACTGTCAGTTCGAGCACTCAAATTCGTATCAGCTTCCACAAATTAAGCGTCAATTATGGTTTCTGTTTGTGAATATTTTAGGCCCCGTGTTGATTGCAGTCGCCTTTTTAGGTCAACGGTTAGAAATTAAGCTACGTTTGTGGCTTCGGGCTTGATACAGTCCCAGCGATCGTGCATTAACGGTCAGACGAAGTAATTCGATGCTATAATCGATTGGCGACGCAAATCTGATCGGGGAAAATATAGTAGCGTACGAAGTACGTGGATTTGGCTCGTTGCGGTTTAATGAAATCGTGTATCATACCTCTAATGATTCATTGTGTTGTGTTCGCAACGATCGGTAATAAATTGTTAGGGGTACTTGAAATTATATCAAAGAACAACACAGACGAAAAATAATTGAAAAATTGTCTGTGTCTAATTGTAGGGAACAAGAATGGAATAAAAACTTTTGAGCATTTTAATGAGATGCAAACAGTGCAACAGTATCCTTAAAACCCGGCCGTAGAAGTACCAGTAATATTTAATTTAAGAAGCAATCAATCTGAAAAATTCAGAGATTGCAAGTACGCTTACAAAAATGTTGCTTCGACATTGAAGAAGCCGAAATCGTTTCATAAAATTTCAGCCCGAAAGAATTTTTACGAGCGCGGTCTATCCGTTCCGAGTGAAATGGATTAGATCTCGAACGCGGGTAGTTTCTATGCATTATAATGCATAGAAGTAGCTCCTCTGCGGCAACATTTAACCCCTGAGAGGCTCGTAGACGTTCCATCCACGGTTTCCTGGCGTCCTCGAGCGTCGCTTCACCGGCGCGCACCTTTATTCATCCGCGGTCGTCGGTTGCAAGAAGGCACCGAGCTCGCCCAATTTGCATGGAAATATGGGACGCAATATTTTCCGCGTAATTCCACATTCCGCGCGCAATTCCGAATGTGTTGCGTCTCAGGCGGTGCGCGGTCACGAGCCGAAAGAGTTCTGCGTGATTCCGTCGCCGCATCCTGCGAGCTCTACATGCTGTGAAGATGGAACAAAGAGAATCCTTAACGACGCGCGGGTTTCGAACCGATGAGAGTCGGTTCAACGGAAATAATTACGGTAAATATCGTTTCAGAACCGCCTGCTTACGGAGCGACGGAAATTGAAACGGGGCGCTCGGGTTGACAGAATTTTACCTTTGAACGAGGAAATAAACAGCGAGTCATTTCATTACGCTTTAATTAATTATTACCTGCAACCTAATCTATTAATTTCGTTCGTTCTTTTCAGTACTGGGTCGTAACAGAGATTTTTGTCCAATATAATCTCCCCACATACGATAAATTATAAGATTTTATATATATATATATATATATATATAATTAGTAGAGAGATTTTATTTAATCACAGATTTATTGCATCACATAAAACATCCCCAGCTTGAGATGTAACAAAAAACGTTTCCTGCCTAAAGCAGGGAAATCTACATGTAAATATGAGAAAAAATTCTTTCGTAAACCTACAATCCAGCCCCATAAAAGAATCGTTTCTAATGCACCCGAGCAAATAGATGCAGAGGGTGGACGGCAAAGGGTCTCGCGCATGATCCATAATATCATCCGTGTCGAAACGTTTAAAGCGCGGTCTTCCAGGGGTCGGGCAGGGTAAAAAGCGGAAAAGCCGAAAAACAAAAAAAAAAGCTTAAAACAATTGCACGTCGAATTAGAGTCGCGTCCATTCTCTCACGGCGTAACAATGAAGGCGTTTTTCACGTAGCATTCCGATGGCGGAGTGAAATATTGTCGCGATTTTCCGTCATTGCGTGGCCCACGGTGAGTTTTTTTTTTTCTTGTTTTATAGTTTCGGGAACAGGGCCGCTGCCTTATTCGCCGGCCAGCTCATCCGGCGAACAGACAGCCCGAGAATGGGCCTTTAATCTCTCCGGAACAAACGGCCCGTCGACCTTCTAACACGGGAAACAATATATCGTTACGACTATTCGTACCGTGATTCCACAATACAGAACAAAAAACCAGCTAAACGATGATCCCGAGGTGATTGTGACCCGAAGACTCCAGTTTTCCGGTTCCGCGCTCTCGCACTCGCGCGCTTCGACGTCACGACGATGATCGATGAGCTCTGATACGATATCGCCGGACATATTTTTATTGGATGCTCGTAGCTGTGTGATACGAGATTGATAGCGGGATTTTCGTACACGACGAACTTTGCCTGCCTGCGGAACATTCGCGCGCCCCCGATTTTTCGCGAATTTACCCGGGCAGCTTTTCGAGTGTCGCGACACCATCAACGCGGCGTGGCGGAACATCTTTTCCGGATGTCCTCGTACCCGGAAGTTCCGAACATATTGATTTATCGATGCGGTTTTGATAGAATCTGAATGCAGGGACCATAACTGTTATAACGAAAAAGAAAAAAAGTCGTAGAATAACAAGTATTTCATCGACTAAGATCGTGTTGGTTACAAATCATGGTTATGAGTAACCGACAATTTGTTCTCTCTGTTCTGTCGTTGAGAGAAATTCATTTCGATCACTTATAACAGTTATCAATGAGAGCAGTTCATATCCATCGCTCATAACAGTTATTGATGAGGGAATTTTATAATAGTTATTATTAAATAGTACAACTTTCAAATGGTAAACAATCAATTATTTCATAAATTTTTTATTCGTAAAATTAATTGCTACAATCAAAATTTAATATGACTAACGAACAGATTTTGTGTTGTTCTCATGGTCTGTTGTTTCGTCTTGTTGTACGAAACCTGCTCAATGAATTTCACAGGCTTGCTACATCCGAAAAAGAGTACACAACTCAGTAAATACTCAACCAGAATGAATTTTCGCATCAATAATTATCATGAACAGGTGAAAAGAAATCCACAGTGGGCCGCCATTTCTGTTATAAAGGGTGTTAAAATTAAAGTTATTAAGGGGTGCAATTAATTTTTACTTACATAATCCTGCTTTTCAAAAGATAGGCGTTTGTAGTTTATACTATGTAGTAGCAAACGCGACGAGTTTTGGGCGTAATCAGGAGAAATTGATTCTAATCTATTGCCTCGCGATTACCGTAAACGAACACGATTGGGATTCATGGTAGTCGCTGTAAACAATTTATGAAAATCGTGGTAGACACGGAGCTGGTTCACCGGCGAACTTTCTGCATTTGTCTTGGCGCCCCCGCACTTCGACCCGTAGCCGTAAGAGAAGGATTCAAATTACAGCTTCAGACAGGCAAGGGAGAAGGTTAATGGTCAGTGCACGCACCGATCGTTCATCAAAGCCGGACCCCCGAGGAGCACGGGGCTCCTCGAACCAGTAATTTTCTCCTTACACGAAAAATCGTGGCAATCGCTTTCCTCTGTCCGGCCTTGCCCAGTCTTTTTTCCCTGTCGCTTAATCCTCATGCTGTCGCGTTTCTTCGGTGTGCGTAAAAACTGCCCGGCGATGTGTACACGTACGACGCTGGTTCCATTAACATGGCCATCCCATCCGGTGTGTGTAAAAACAAAGAGGACGTGTTGCGTTAAACTTCCACGATGTTTTCATCGCGCGAGGTCGGGCCCGGGCGGGATGGATCCACTGAAAAATGGAAAGGCGAAGTGGATTATCTTCTCCCCCGTAGCTAACCGTTCGTGGAAAGCCCAACCGCGTTGTCCGCATTCTAAATGACAACGCCTGGTTTTTAAGGGCGCCCCGTGATCCTCCTTTTTACATGGTAATATTCGGTAACATTTCGCATTCTGACCTTTCCGACCACTTCTTGGTTCGTTAGAATTCTGTGACTCGTTATTTTCACTATTTTAGGGAATATTGACGGCGAGCAGTTTCTTCAAGGATTTATCCCATGTGATAAGGGCTCTGTTACACGGTGATTAGAGTGTGGATCTTTTTTATTTTTATTAGAATATCGTACGATTTTTATTTACTTTGGACTTTTACAAATGCTATTATCAATGAAGGTGGGATTTAATTTAGATTCACTTTCTTAAAATTCGTCTGCAAGACTTGAAAATTGCATAATGCAGTCTATTATAAATAGACTGCGGATTTTATGCATTTATGATAAAAATGGGTAGGTGTAATTCAAAACAATAAAAAGATTAAGAGTTTAACAGTGTCGATATACTATTTTGATCATATCAAAATTATTAACGAGCAAAATAAATTTTTACTTAGCTACTACAGATTGCAATTGACGTACACAAATTTTATTTTGTACGAAAATCCGTATAAGAACAATCTCGATTTCCTTGACGGGATAAATCAAAATCGCACGCGTAGAATTACGCATCAAAGCTGCAGCAGAAGCAACCGTTAAAATACACAAGAACATTGCACACATTTAATGAAAAGTAAACTGCATTAACTACGTAACAATCAGCCGTTCATTCCTGTATCGATTAATTATTTCACGGGAATCTAGTGGGAAGGCTGCACTCTTTAGCAAAGAGCTAATCCAATCTGGATCGAGAATATTTGCGCTCACAGAGTAGCACAGGTATATTTGCCGGATTGTGCTTTTGCCTTTAACAGGATCTTTATTTTTTCAATTACACAGTTTCCCTTTGTTCCTCTGTAACCCGTGGAATAATTTTCAATTGAATATTGTAGCTCCGAGTGCTTTGCCGAACGCTCGAGAGGGAAGAAGAGGAAAAAAAAAGTCGAGAGAATGCTTAAAATTCGACGTTGTTCAGAAACGCGTTTCGCACAGTTGCAAATTCAGCGTCTTTCGCATTCTACGTGGTAGTAGGTGGAAGGTGAAATAAAAAATGGCAGGACGAGTTCTCCAATTCTCTCGGGCGGACGTGTAGGTATGCATGAGGACAGGAATACTCCTCTCCTCGCATACAGAGTGCTTCCGAGTTGAAATTCTCTCGAACACGCCGGAGATTTTTAATCAACGCGAGGCACGGAAGGACGAAATCTTAATGCCGACGATGATGAAGGACCGGCACACACAGGCACACCGGAAATGCCGGATAAATTATAATGTTTCTCGGACGGTTTACCGGAATCACTCGTAATCTCTACACCCCCTTCCTGCACGAAATCTGTGATTCTCTCACACGAACAGTATCATTCCATTGTTAGAAATGAGTGAAGAAATGAGATTTTATGCATGAGGTCTATCAGCTTTTTATTACCACGCTTATATAAACTTGCCGTGTTGTTGTTGCTTGCGTCAAATCTTGTAATCGAATTATAAACCTCTTCCCGAAGTCCAATCTTGCTGTGTATACACACTTGCTTGCGATGACAATGAAAGTAGAAAATAAAATATACAAAAAAAACTTTTTAGAAACACAGAAAGAGAGAGCGCTTATATTAAAATGTGAAAAATATTAATCATTTAACTGGATTCGGTATTTTATGGAGAACCAGGAAAAAGATTATTTTCTCCTTTTTAGTGCATTTTAATATAAGCGTGATTTTTAAAAAGTATTTTTATATAGAATATACAGATGAACTTAATAATATAATGGAATATAGAATGGGTTAATTGTGTTTTTATTTTAAAGGGTTGTTAAAGAAGTGGAAGTCTATTTCACAAATGATAAAGTTGAATCAATAATATTATAGTAATAAATTAGTGCACATGAGTGTATCTAATATACATTATATTATTTAAAAAAGACACCGTAGTAAATCCTGTATAGACAACCACACTGTGTAAGATATAAATATCGCGTAAATACGAACTACTGGAAAGTAGCACTCCGTCCTCGAAGAAAGTCGCAACACCAATTGAAAGACGGAGAGTCCTTCAACGACTGTTATTATTACTGACCATCACGGTTTCGGAGGAGTGGGGACCGGCCGGGTACGAAGTGCCTCGTCCTTTCAATGCACCATACACACACGAAGACTTTGAAACTGCGTTACTATTTATCCTCAGTTTTTTCATCTACCTGAACCAGCCCACTGTAGTTCGACGAGTTCAACAGTTACGCGGTGCTGCTTGTAACGTGCGGTTGTGTATTTGCAGCGACTTCTCATTGGTGCGCGGTGCGGTATACGAACTTCTTATTTGCTGTTTGTGCGCGGACTTCGCGATTGCTGCCTTTTCTCAGTTCGCACAAACATACTCCTGGAAGCTACACTCCAACTGCGGCAATTGCACAAATGCGGCACAACCCAACCCGGACCATAATCTTGTAAGTAGTATGTTTGATCAAATAACTGTTAATTTAATGGTTCGATTATTCAATGACAATCTTTCTTGTGAGATGATTGGCAGGTATTGTAATTGGAATCGATGGGGTATAAAATTGATTTTCTTGGATCATTTTCTTGGATCGTTTCGCCGAGCATTGGACGATTCGATACTCCAATTCTTCTGCTTCTGCGAGCCAACTTTTTTCATTCCCATTAATTTTTTTTACCGTGAATGTAAGCTCCTCTGTTCGAGGGGTCCTGACCTGAATTTTTAAGCGCTCACAACTAAAAAACGAACGCTACTCAGCAACTTTGCTCTTCGGAATCTGATCTGATAATGCTGCTTGAACGTTTGCCTTTAATATTTTTATTCGACTTTTAAACCTTTACATTTTTCATGCTCAATATTATTTAGTGGAATTTCAATTCTCTAGACTAAGAGACATTGCCTGACTGTTAATTATCGCAAAACGTTATTAACACGAAAATAACCACTGCTGGTCAAATGACCAGTTTTAGATTGTTTATCTACAACTATTATAAGGGTGTTTCCACGGGAAACGATTCAATAATTCTCTTAATTCGTCGCTCTAAATGAATTCAAATTAAAACTATTACGTACACTGCTTGATCCCATTGATACATACATTAAAATTTGTGTAACATATCGGGCTAGTATGTAGTGCACAGTTTTAGATTCTTTAATAAATAAAAACACAAAGACTCGGGTCTGTATTAGAACCTTTCACCGGGCCATGAGTTATTTACTTGTGACGGATAAAATCGATGGCCGCGTGTGTATCGAGCAAATTGAAGTAACGAGCAATAACCATTGATTGAAACATATTCAACGGGGATTGCAGTTTACTGAGCAATTTTTTCTAGTCGATGAAGAACCTGCTTTAATCCTGTTATACGGATTGAATTTTCGATTCGTTGGATTCGTATGATCGCTGCGGTAGACACGCCGGTTTACTTAAACCGATACGTCGGCGATTTTACACTATTCTATTACTATCATCAAAGCCTATAAACATTTATTTTGATTGTTGTTATAGCATAGAAAATATTTGGTAAACGTGTTTACTTGCCTGTAAAGTCTAAATTATGATGATAAATAATTTTATTCCTCAGCTGATTCAAATATTTAATTATTTAAAGAATGACTTTAAATTCATTTTAGATTTAATACATTACGGTAGTAATTTTGAAATAATTTTGTTTGTTCGAACTTCTAATTTTTTTTATTGTGCATATTCGTTTTCAATTTTGATGAGAGAGCATAATGGAAAGAGATGGAAGAACGAAATTGTAAAAAAGAACGTGTCAAGCCCGCAAACAGCTGGAGTACACTGGAATCTTTTTGACCGGGCAATTCGATTGACTGATTCGCTCCGCCGAAGCAGTTTAAGAACTAATTTGTAACTCGCGAACTCCTGTCTATGACAGGCCTGTTTGCCATTCAGAAAGCAGGGGCGAAAAACTTGTGGAATTTGAAAAATGGACCTGCACTTTCCGGTTCCGACGTTTCCAAACAATGATCACTTCTTCGCTCGGAATTGCGTTGCTCGGCGAAAGTTTGAAAACACTCTGTGGGTCGATGAGAATGAAGATATTCCTGTTAAGAGAACTTAGCCAAGTGACTACAAATAATCGCTTTAGTTTATAAAAAAACAGGCGCTGGGAGTATCTTAAATCATTAGATCAAGTGAGAAAGGTTTGTTAAAAATTGGGATAGGAATACGAATATTTTTTCTTTGCTACTATATATTGTATTATGAATATTCTGTGGATGTACAAAACCAGTATTCATTTTTATACACACTCATTCGAATACACGCGAATTATTTAGAAATTTCCCTTGGTTCCATGAATTCTCTCTGCAAGTTTTTTTAGGTTCTTCGTGAGTGGAATTTGGTATATCGATCAGAAAGTCGCGATTCAAAGCAAAAAACAGCGCGTGCCGAAAATACAGATTTCAAGAAAACAATCCCACTCGGATGAGAATATTCTTTTTCAACTGGCTGCATTGAAATTCATTTCTGTGGAGTTTCTTAAATGTCTAACGCATCAAAAACGACTCTTCATGCGCGCATACAATTCGTTCTAAAATTTGCTTTTTCTAGCCAGAGAGAATATTCCTTCTGTTAAACTGTATCTCCCTTGCATTTTCAAAACTATCATCGTGGAAAACAAACTATTATTCTGTTCAGGTTATTTAAATTCATGCTTGGAAAGGTAAACGCGCTAGAAAATTTGTGACCCGTCACGCGAGAAAGGGAAGGATATAATTTGAAAATGGTTAAATTTACCGAGTTGCAGAACGAGATCCCGGCGCAGTCGTAATTCGAAATTAATTTCGACCCAATCTGGGTCTTCCATTAAAGTATAATACAAGGAGAATGGCTGAGCAGCGGCAACGGGTATTTCAGATTCATCGTGTTCTACATTTTTCATCGTTCCGCGGGAACACTGAAAAATGTACAATTCCAGGGAATGAACATAAACTACCGACGTTAATATCGAACAGAGGGAATCGTCCAAATGAGCAGACTTTGCAAGTAGTAGATAAATTTCATTGATTGACGACTGCCATTTATTTAATTCAGCTTTCTTCGCAGTTTAAGCAAAATAGTGACATTATTTCAATGGGAAACCTTGAAAGAGCTACCTACTCTTGGATCTTCCGCGTGGTGCTCTAGAAACCGCGTTATTCACTGAATAATGTCTCGCAATCGGAATAAATGAATGAACTGAGTATAATCGAAAAATGTAAAATACATCCGGAATATGATTTGCATCGGGAACTTTGATTTAGAGCCGGTGGAACGTCGGAAGGCAAACGAATTATAGCCACCAGAGTGCTATAATCAATGAGAAATCGATAGAATACATCAAGTCATTTCTCAAACAGTCCGAAATTAACGTATATCATTTTTCGAGAAGGTAATAATTGGAATTTATATTAGTAATAATTTATTTCTCAAACAATGAGACATAAATGACTAAAATATATATGATTTACCAAGCCGTGGCTGCATGCAGTAGTAATTGGATGATGAAAGAGCAATTTTTCCCACTCTTCTGTGACCTTATTAACTTCCGAATTCAGAGTTCCCGCTTTTGAAGTAGATCTTGTAATCAGTTGACAGAAGATCCAAGAGAAATGCATATTCATGATCTTTCCCGTGACCGAATATAATCTACGCGTTCTCAGCACTGTTCCCGGTAGAATAATTTGATTTAATTCCCCTCAAAACGAGTATTTACAGTCAGTGGAAGCTTTTAGTCAGCGACTCCGACGTGTTCCCCGCGTTTTTCTCTTCATTACTCGGGAGTACCACCGAGTCGGTCGCGAGGAAGTTCACCTTTCTTCGGAGCCGGATAACCGAAAACTTTTCATTATGAAGTCGCATCGTGCTAATTACTTTAACGATCGCAACTTTCTTATCAGTCGCGTCATCAATTCTAGTCCGTCGATGTAGACGAGATTTTTAACCAGAAATTAATGGTGTTAAAGTACGTTTTCACCTACGTAACATTGAGGCTGCGAGATTTATCTCGCGGTTTTGATAACTCGATTCCCGTCAGGTATCGAACGTTTTAGTTCGACGAGAACTTGAGCTAAATTTTGTTTTAATTATGCAAATATTTTATATTCGTAAATACATATAGGATACCACGATGTACTGTAAGATAAAAAGAATAATGTATTAGAAATTCGGCGTTCATCGTGCAGGAAATTATCGAAAAATCTTCCCGGATGGAGCCCACGGGAATTACAACAATGCAGCCGGCCAATATTTTCCGAACTCGGTTAGGCAATAAATGCACATGAACGGCTTATCAAAGTAATAGAACCAGGTTCAACAAAGGAATTTGAGAACAGGTCCGTCGGAATCGTTGAACAGTGGACGTCGCAGCATTTTGTTTGGACACGGCACGGCATCAGCTTTTCACGATATAAAGCTGATGTTAGCTTTCCGGTAAAATGTATACCGTTCCGCGAGGTGGGGTAGATTTCCTATGAACTTACGAGCCGAGCCGTAGAACGTCGACAGAATTCTGTGGCAAGGGCTCTTGGGTAGCAGACCGGGAGTAACTTACATTACATATTTTTCTGGTAGTTCGCCAGCCCTCCCGAAAACTTTCGGCCTGAAGTTATTTCGACTTGCCGGCTCGCAACTTGAAATTTGTACGACGAGCCTCCGGGTAGCTCCCGTGGATTTTCGGATTCACATGCGAGGAGGAATCACTGAACCGGAAAGGACTGGCAGTCGAACGGGGAATTCGGAGGCGGAAAACAGCGGAAAAATATTAACCGGAAAGTCTACAGGCTGTGCTCTTCTCTCAATTTTAATGTGGCTCGAAGATCGTTCGGGGGAGCTTTGAAATATTTCAAATATTTCAACAAAAGAGCATACGGGGCTTTTACAATGCTTGAATCAAAATCTTCCTTTTCGGCGAATTTATTGTTAATATGGTCCATTCCATTATGAGTCTGCAGAGAATTTGAAGACGAAGTCTATTTTATTTCACTGTTTTCTAAAAAATAATATATTGACATCTTTAAATTTTTTAAATCAAACGGACATCCCACTCTGAAACGATAGCCTTGTGCATAAATACACAGTTAGTCCCCGAAGCATCGCAGAATGCTCAGAACCGTGGATTCTTTTATGCAGTTGCACTTTGTAGAACGAAATGACTTCCTGAGCCGATTGTTTATCGGCGAGAATTGGAGCGTGTCCAACGTTCTCGTCCGATTGTCTCCGAATTTTGTATTGTGAGACGATTCTATGGCTGCCTACCGGTAAAACCGGGCTCTCGAAACGGGACGAGCTGATGCCGCCATTAGCATCGGGGAGCTTCCTCCGTTAACTTTCCGATATCCAGTTTCTTCGTAAAATCGATAAAAAAGTGAAATATCCAGAGGGAGATAGAGAGAGAGAGAGAGGACACATCTTCCCGTGCTTGAGCGGAAATCGCTTTCGATATATTTCCTTATTCGATTTCCCGGCGGGGATCACGGCATATCGGCTCGACTGTTACACCCACCGGCGACCGATCCGCGTTCACCGTGTGTCACTAGATAGAACAGCGCGCGTTTTCTGTTAAAATTTCATAAAACCGTATCTTTAGAGCGGCCGATAACGCCGGAGGTCACGCCTGGATTGAAATAAGCGAAAGGTGTTACACAACCGAACGAGTGCTCGCCGAATGAAATCACGCGGTGTGAAATCACGCGGCTCGTTGATAACTCGATCGCCGGAAATTTCAACTTCACCGACTTGCCACAAGTCGCTTGACGAGGAACAAAGATACTGATGAATTTCAATTTACTGCCGAACTTCACCAAACAGAAATTTCGATCTATTTTATACAGGGTGAGCCACCTAACGTTGCCACCTTAAATGTCTTTGTTCTTTTTAAAGATACGTCAAATGATACCAAAAAAATTTTTCTTTTCATGTAATTTTTTTTAGAGATATGAAGTCACCTTCATTTTTTTTAATGGAATGTCCTATTTTTTATACGATAGATCGATTGAGTATCAAATTCTGAGTAGAAAAGTGTTGACCTTCATATGTCCTAAACCTAATAGTTAACGAGATAATATCCGAAGAAGAAAGATAATTGTTTCGATAATATCTCGTTAATTATTAAATTTAAGGTCAACACTTTTATACTCAGAATTTGATACTCTATCGATCTATCGTATAAAAAATAGGACATTTCATTTAAAAAAGTGAAGGTGACCTTCATATCTCTAAAAAAAATTACATAAAAACAAACATTGTTTTGGTATCGTATGAGGCCCATTTTTCCATTCAACGTATCTTTAAAAACAACAAAGATATTTGAGGTGGTAACGTTAGGTGATTCACCCTGTATATTCTTTGAAACGATGTAAAAGGAGCTCGCTGTGAAACTTGAAAGGGGAATGCAGTATGCCGTAGAAATAGTCATAGAATTATAATAACTGGACTGCGGATCTTTATGCAAGAAGAATTTTGTGCATTAATTTCAAGAAGGAAGAGCCACATAAAGAATTCTTTCATTCTTTAATAATTTTAATACATTGAAGATAGTAAATTCATGGATCCAGATTCTCTTAATCTTCATTCTATTTTAAATTGTACCTACCCGTTTTTGCTATAATTGCGTAAAATCCGCAGTTTAATAATGACATTATTCCAGAATTTTTAGAACGTTGTTTTTTCCGGAAATGTGGTTAGTCGTTGTTAGGGGACTGGGACGTGTCTGCCCAGTACGCGTCGTTTCTACTTATTCTGAGAACTGCTCCGAATAGAACTTCTGCAAATGAGACTTTACAATTTAAAATGCATATACAGAATTTTTCAGTACAATTTATTTAATAACTTGAATGAAATATAAGTTTCGATTTCATTAAATTTTTGAGCGTCAGTTTTTTTTTCTAAATTGTGGTTAGTTATTTAAAAGAACGAGAAAACTATAGTTTTCGGAATGAAATTAATTCAAGCCCGGACAACGATGTGAATTATTTTCGCGGAATCTGTTTTTAAATTCCGCACGATATGATATACTGTACCTCTCGGAGCTGTTCCCTCTAGGTTTAATTCAGAGTTCCCTTGCTATCATAAATCTCCGACGAGCTCTAAATAACTGCCGAGCACACAGGGAACGAGTGTGATTGCACACAAGAGCAATTTCTCACTCAAGCGCTATTTTCATTCCTCGCGACCCCGGGGCAACTCTACTTAAATTGCCATAATCATTAGAGCGACTCCACATTAACCTCCTTGCGATATTTATCACGACGGATACGCTCAGAAATATTTAGAAAACTCATTTCGCTCGGATCCGACCTCGATACGAGACCGCCAGAGATCTTTCGAGTTCGTTGATTACTCTAGAGACAGCTTTAACAGCGATCCCCGTCTTATCGGATGCCTCCTTCGCTCTCGAGAAAGATACCGAGAACTACAATTGCGCTGTTGGTGAACACTGCCTCGGAGCATTCGGATCGTTTTCGTTTAAAAGACACACATAGTGTTTGTTCGCAATTCAGTCTCCAATTTTCGCGTTATCGTACTGCGTGGGATATTCGAAAAATTTCTTGGATATTCCACTTTGATACTTTAAAGGACAGCAACTAATTAAGGAATCCTCCCGAAGTGGAAGTTTCTCTTCGCTCGTCTTAAGAACTTCGTGTATTCAAGTTGCATCAGTTTTCTCGGCCGAGTTTATTGATTAATTATCGAAAGGAATTACGA
The DNA here is from genome assembly GCA_028455605.1 of Lasioglossum malachurum. Classification (NCBI taxonomy): domain Eukaryota; kingdom Metazoa; phylum Arthropoda; class Insecta; order Hymenoptera; family Halictidae; genus Lasioglossum; species Lasioglossum malachurum. The sequence continues at coordinate 21,009,440 of CM052319.1, forward strand.
TGGACTTTCTCAATCTCCTCCTTTCTGATACTGCACTCTTTCACGATTTTACGGACCTCTTTCGGTGATCTCCACATTAATTATCTGCAAGATTTGTTTCTCAAGATTCTTGAGATTCTAATTAATTTATATAAGGTTAGATTGGCAATCAATGATGGTTGAAGAAAACAATTCTTCCAATATTAGAAACTTGGTGTTTATTTCTTTTTATCCCCAACACGACAGGTAAAAGATTTCGATAATGAAGTTACAACTTATTAATTCTGAGAGCCACAAATGTGGCACGGATGGATGCACTAAATTTTGTTCTCCGCCGTTAATGAACTATTCAGGCTCGTTCGAAAGTTCTGAGTTTCGAAAATCGCTGGGATGCAAGGTCATAGCGAGTTAGAAAAGACATGTAACTTCGGGCTGGGAAAAGTTTCGCCGAAATTAGGGTTCCTCGCGCGTGCAGAGATGCGATTGATGATATCATCAGGACGATTGGTGACGTTGAAGCGATGCACTTTCGCCAGCGTTCGTACGTCTCCGTACGGAGCAAGTATAGGTTCCCAGGAACGTGCGGTGCATACGGAATTTCCGCGCGGTGCATGCGGAATTTCCGGGCGGTCGCGTGCGACATCCCTTATCGCGTTGAATAGCGCGAAATAGTTCTTGCTCGCGCTATGCGCCGTGTATTATTCAGGTGCGTTTCAACGGGACACGTTGCAGCCAACTTCGAATTCTTAATTTTCCCAGAGATTCTTTCAGGCTTTCGTATATTGCTGGGACAAGTTTAATGGCACCTCAACTTTTCATTTCTCGGTTGCTACGCCGGCTTTTTAGTTTCGCCGAGATTTAGATCGAGAGCGTTTGGCGCGATGTTTGAATGGGCGAGACGATGTCTAAGAAATTGTAGAAACTGCCCCCGTTTATTGCCTGCCGCGGATGCAGTTAATGGAATTTTCAATTTGCCGCCGATGCAGTGCAACCTGACGATGTTCTGAATTTTAATGGCGCTTTTACGGAATGGCCGCCTCGCTGTTGCAATCAGCTCCTTGATCTCGGTGAAATTTTCGAGCTCGTAAATTCTGCACTTTTGTAACAACCATCCAATCTTAATCCGTAAGTAGTGTTTACAAAGATTACGAAAATCCTGTGTGAATGGTAGCTTCAAGGATTCGCGTTTTCGAGAAACGCGTCTAAAGAACTACATTAATTATAAAAATTCGATCAAATCCTTTTGGACACATATCGCCGCCTGAATGTAAGAACTGGGTAACTTATAATTCCTTATTTTAGAGAAATTAATGAAACAGTATTTTAAGGTTTTAAGATTATGGTAGGGAGTCCGTTATTTTAAACCAAATCTGCTTATATTTCTTTAATTTAAGTGGAACAATACATGAAAAAACATCATTTTGGATCAAAAAAATGTTAAACCTTCCTTTTTTTTTGCAAAAAAACAGTAATGTAATGTAAAAAACATAAATGTATTTCTTCAGATTTTTAGCGATTTTTATTACTGTATTATATATGCTCACTGAGATAAATGTATTGTATAATTCTTCTTCATATTTTCTCAGTCTCATGTTTCATATTTCAACACTGCTATTCGCGAGACATACTAACGCCCATGTAATTCCAGCAATCCGCAGGGGCAGCGCAGGAAGAAATTCGTATTACAAGGTAGTAATAATGTCCGAGTAATACCGGATGACAAAGTGGCACAGAAGAAATCGCCTTGACGAAACCAACTTTACTCGTTCGGTCCAGCGGAGTCCTTAATGCGGTACATTTCGCGAATTTTCAAGCGCCGTAGGATCCATTAGCGAAGTCGCAAGAAAAGGAACGGGAAGTGGATTCCGCGAGGACATAAAAACGGGAACGAAACATTGTTACGCCGTTCGAGCAACAAGTGTTAAAATACGAGCCTCGGCTCGCGCGGCGGATTCTCTGCGTGTTTCAGATTCGAATGATTCAGCTCCGAACCCACAGTTTATTACTTCACAAAGATAATTTATACAGCCCGAAGAGCATCGGTAGTACCACAACCCCTTAATCGAAATCGTGAACGAGATTGTTGAATGAATTATTTGAGCGTTTAATAAATGTGAAGAATAATGTAGTCTACATATTGATAAAATGTTTGGACCTACTATACGTGTGAACTTATGAAGACTGTTCGAGTTTACAAAATGTTTTGGATATGGTTTGCATAAATTGTAGACTAAAATAAATTTCCTCTATGTAATTACACCGCTGCCGCGTAATTATTACACTCCAGTTAATTAGTTGGTTAACGGGGAAAAAGCACACTTCGCAGAGAAAAACATTGCGCAGAGAAGCAGAGAATTAACGTGGAAATGAGATTAAAAAACAAAGACAAATTTGTTATTAACCGTTTGAAGAAACCAGTCTACTGTTATCGAGAAACTGCTTCCCTTAAGTAGAATTAAATTTAAAAAACTTCTTTTTTTCTTTCTTTGATAATCCGAACAATCTGTGGATAGTACATCGACATTCTTACATTCTTTTAATATTTTTATTCTCGAAATTGTACCAAATTATTCTTGTCGCAATTGCATAAAAACCATAATCTAATAATTATGACAGTAGACTGTCGATTTATATGATCGAATAATTTTTGCCGATTTTAAACGACAACTATTCAGCGGGACTAATACTGCATTTTTGCGAGAAAAGAACCAGCGAAGTAGTAGAGTCTCTGATTCATTGTCTACTTTTATTATTTCATTCCGGCCCGGGAATAAGACTTTGGAGAATGGAAGAATATAATATAGAATGTTAATCAGAGTACTCCGGTCTCGAAGGCTAGTGGAAAATTTAATAAAATTCTGCGCCGAGGCGACCGTAAATTGCCCACTTCTTCATAATGCATGTTATGTCACAGGCCGTAAAAAAGGTAGGCGATATTAAGAAGTTTATAGTGCATCGGGACAAGGTATCCGGGGGTTCTTCGGATCGCAGCGATCTTGCAGAAAATATTTGCACCGCGGTCGGAAAGCAATTACGCCGTTTAATTTTGCTTTATGGGATGTAACGTCTGGCGTCTCGCGTAATTCGCTTTACCATTATTGGAGTTGCGCGCGAATATGTGTGTTTTAATGATCTGCGCGGTGTTCCATTAAACGGGGAGTTTGATTATCGTTGGGGAATGGGTTCGTGAGAAATGTGATTGCGCGAAGCTCGGATGGGAAATATATTTTTTATATATTATTATTACTATTATCATTATTATTTTATTATATTCGAGCGCTGTACGAAATGTTGGAAATTTAAAAATTATTTAATGAATCTTCACATTCTCGGAGGGGAAAAAATAATTTTGTAACATAAATTGTGAAGGTAGTCAAAATAATTGGTGTATAAGATAGGGTAAAGAGTGCCCTAATATGAACCACTTTTTGATTATTTAAGAATGCTCTTTTTCAACCAAAAAATTACCAATTTTAGATTTATTTCCCCCCGATAAGATTCTGGAGTCGTGTGTTAAAAAATTAATACAGTTTGGAAAAAATATTTTTTTTTTTGTGGTGTCATTTGCAGGTTCCAGCAAAATTGGTTCTTAATATGGTACCCCTTGAGTCCCTAATATGACACCTAGTGCCATATTTGGCACCCGAACCAAGAATATCAATAGCTATACCCATATTATATTAGGGAACCCTTGGTAGTGCCATATTTGGAACTCCACGTGGGCTGATAATACTAGCTACTGACAAAGAGAAAATGAATTTCAGCCCAAACCAACAGTTGGCAAACATTAATATAAATAAACTGAAACTGCAGATATGTTCAAACACTCCATAATCACTTACCATCGTCGAAAAAGATACAATCTAAAATCTAACCACAAAAATATATTCAACACGTGGAGCACTGGCGGAGGATCGATACTGTAAAATCTATAGAATGGTGCGAATGCACTGTACACTGTTGAGTAAACATGGAAAACTATTGTTTTAGGATTTTCTCGGTAGTGCCATAATACGGGACTATACCGTATTTGGGCACACTTTACCCTATAAATCCTGTGTCTAACAATGGTTGCAAACAATTTCTATTTTCCACGAAAATCCTCTATTGATCGTGTGAAATGTTTGGTCCGATTCATCAAGTATGTCGAATGTCTGGTTCCATTGATTAATTATGTCAAACGTCCGGATCCATTGATCAAGTTTCAGGTGTATGAGAGGGATTGAGGAATGAATGGAATGTCTGAATGAAAGTCTGAGCCTACCGTGGCGACGTGGTGTGAACGACCGGGCTCTTCGAGCAGTAATCAGGAGCGTATAGTGGGCCGAGGAATTAAGCGGTAATGGCGGGCGTCAATCTTATGCTAATGGCTTATAAAATGGGATTCATCCGACAGCAGGCGTCCACGGAATTCGTTGCAGAGCATAACCGCGTCTTGCCAGACGGAAGTTCCCCAATCAACGTTTCCTCCATGCTTTCTCGGTTTACGAGACGACGGTTAGGGGAGACGTAACTGCGGCCTGTTGAAAGATTAAAATCACGGGAATGTGTACACTCTCGGCCATCCCGAGATTTCAGCGATAGAGCTACGCCACTGGTGAAAAATATTCGATCGCCTATAGCTCTCGCAATTTAACCCCTTGTTTCAAACAGTCGAGGCAGACTCGTAGCGAATATTTATTTATGTTATTCATTCGTATTGAATCGGAATAAATTTATATTAGATGATTGCTTAAGTTCGTGCCCGATTTGAAACTAAAACGATTTGAACTAAAGTTCAATGGTTGTATTTTAAAGATTGGTTAAATTAAAATGAAAAAATGGTAATTATATCAAAATTAGTAAAGTTGTATTCTTTAAAATTGAACCATTGAGTTTTATTTTCGAATCGAACTTATGCAATCATCTCATATTATTTTATAATACATACAATATCATACCCGCAATATTCACTAATTCACTGATCAATCAGAAATCGCACAGACGAGTTTTAAAATCCGTACCAGCCACGAGAAGGCTAAGCGAAAGGGTGCTCTAATTGCAGAAAAGTTCTGCTCGCGAGAATTCAATTCCAGCGCGAATAATTCCAAGATTAACAACGGCGTTTACAGACGGCGTATCTCGGGGTAAGTTGCAAATGGCAGTGCTGGAGCCGCGATAAAACGTTCAGCTGATAACGACCGTGGGTTCTACAATTCCCAGGAGAGTTCTGCAGAGCAGTTGCAACATTAAGGCCAAAATGAAAAAAGAAAAACGGAGAAAGAAGGCGTAATCGTTCTCTTGGCGCGACTAATGGCGTCGGGCGAGAGCACGAGAAGCGCTGTTTAATTTATAAACGCTAAGCCTTTTTAAATACACCCTCGGCCGACGACGACGACGTCTCACGTTCGTGGCACAAATTTTTCCGTTCGGTTCAAAGTTCCATTTTTATGCCGCCGGCGCCACTTGTAATGTTCATCGCCGGCTTTCTCTCCGCGTAATGGCAAATATAAAGTAACGCGGTTGCATTGTGCGTTCGCGGGGACAGCGTTCTTTATAATGGCTCTTATCATTTTATGCAGATTGCTCGGCCCTGCTTCGTATCGTATAGTTTTTCCGGCGAAGTTTTACCACCGGCGCTCTAAATTCCTTCCTATTAACTTCGTCTCGTAATTCTCGGCCACCGAGAAAGAAAATATCCGTTGCGTTCGCTTCGCCCGTGCCGATCACAGCGCTCCTGTCGAAAATTCATTATGCATGCAACCGTCGCGATTTTATTATGCGTTTCTTTAGTAAAATGAATAGATCGAGCGTAATCGCTCGAAAGATTATAAAGTAGACTGCGGATCTGCATGCAAAATAAAACATGTTTGCATCGATTGCAAGACACAGGAGCCAAATAAAAATTTCATTATTCTTTTGGTTATCTTGTCAAGGTGAAACTGATACACTGGTGAGCTTAAATCTTTTTAATACCTCTACTGTTTTAAATTTTACGTACCCATTTTTGTCATAAATCCATAAAATCCGCAGTCTAATAATAAGAATTCAATCTTCCTATATATAAAAATTCCGGAAAAGTTTAATGAGGTACTTCAAGATGTATGGAGTTAGAAAATCCGAACGTTCAAGTGAAGATCAACGTCATACTTGCGATGAACATTCAACAATAGTTTACTTCAATGTGCAGAATGCGATGGAAACACGAGAATTCGAACAGGAGAATTCTTTGGTATTTTATTCCTTCGATAGTAGAGAAAAGTGTGGTGCAACGGATAGAACGCTTTTCGAGTTTCCAGGGGAAACAGCTACAGCAGCTGGGCTTGTTAGTTTTGTTGCAAACTCTAATTGGCTGGTTATGTTTACAGGCTGTTATCGGAGTTCGGGAATAATAATATAATTGTGGTCAGCCCGACGAAATTGGCCACGTGGAAACTTAAATCGTCAGGTCGCTGGAAATAAAATGTGAACTATCGGAAGTTGGTGAGCAAATGAGGAAATGTGAGCCATCACGTTTCACCATAGAATCGTATACTTTTATTAATGTGTAACGATAATTCTACCATGTTCTACATTATCGTACATTACACTGACACGAATTACAATGTAGAAGCAGAAGAGAAAGAGCAAACTCGATTTCGCTCGAGCGTCGTGCTTAGAACAATTTCGTAATTACCAGCACGTTCGAACTTTCCATTTGCATTTCGGCAAGCTGATTATAAGGCGAGTATTCGGCACTGACTACCAGACTTCGCCAGAATAAAACAGTATTGCATGGAACTAACGAAATCACCATACCCACGAAAGGGTCCAAAGATCCTCTCTCTCTCTCTCTCTCTCTCTCTGCAAATGATATTTCATGCAAGAAACTCGAAATAGCCTATTAAAAGATACGGATCTTGTTTCCTCCCGACAGTTCCGCCATTCGTTCTACGAAGTCCGCTTAGGTTAATGAAATCGCAACAATCGAGATTATTACTTCTCGCGTCGGGCAACAAATATACAGGTCTCCGTGCGCGGAATACGCCGTCTGCTTAAGTTAAATCGACTCGACTCGAGCCTCTGGCGAAAACTTTATTATTACTCAATATCCCCGACGCGCTTGAATCCTGCGGCGAACCGCCACCGTTATCCTCTAATGGTTTTCTTTTTTCTGTTTCATAAAAAAGTATCGTCTCTCGGTTACCGGATTTTTCCGCGGTTAGACGAGTGAGAATTTTTTTCCGTGCCTCGGGACCTCGGACATTCAAACTCGAGCAATTATATTTCTTTCTCCGTGAAATTCTATTAAACGCGGCTTTTTGTCTTAAATTGTACTAAACGTAGCGTTTTCTTTTAATTTCCACTGAATGAGGAATTTATTATTTTAACCCTCGGAGCTTTTATCCAGGTAGCTTAGGATCTTTCACAGATTTATTTATCAATTATTTGAAACAGAGTTTTGAAGATGCGTGTAACATTTTACTCGTTCAATTTAATAAGAAATTGATTTGCTCATTGAAAAGCTTAGAAAGAACTTTAAAGTATTCGTATAATCGTTTCAATGCGTAAGGGCTATTAAGAGACAATTGCAATTGATGAATGATTCTCAAGTATCGATGCTACTTACAAATCAAAATATACATGAATAGCGTAGTTCTCTCTTCGAAATCCTTCAGATAACTAGCGACAGTAGCGACACGAAAGCGCCATCGAGTTGGATGAAAATGAAAAAGAAAATTTACAGGTATCTGAAGAAGGGTTTAATGAAAGGAGAAAATAAATGCATTTCCAAGGAGCCACATTCAGCTCTCGGCACGAGAGGAATTCCACTTGTCAATTAATTTGGAGAATGCCGAGAAACCAGATCGACCAGTCCATTCCTCGCGAATCCGGATTATTGTACAATCATTTGTGGCAGTCCATGGAAATGGTAATCAGAGAATCTGGCGGCGACCCGCCGCTGTTAATTGCAACAATTTACCTTCGAATTATCTGGGAAGAGGTTTCCCCGACGGACATACAGAGGAGCGAATTTTTCCGCTGCTCCCATTTCTCCATGAAGAGCGCCCAGTGAAAAAAGGAAAAAGGAAAATAAAGAGAGCAGGCTAACCTCATTTACAGGCGCGGCCATTTCAATTCGACACGGGATTTATTCAGCGGTTCCGCGGCGACTTGAGTGGCGACCGAGAGTGGTTCATACAAAAATTGCTTGGCCTGTGATTATCGCGAATCTCATTGAGCGGGAATGGTTGGGCGGATGCTAGTAGGTTTGGAAATATATTCATGTGTGCTACCCGGTCGCGCAAAACCTCACGTACCGGCGGTATTCTTCTTTTTTCTCAAAAATCCATTACTAGATATTACCGGTGCATGTGTACTGCCCCCTGCACAAAAAGTAGTTGTGCTTAAAACAAAATTTTTTCGGTGATCAGAATACCGATGTGACCCAAATTGTGTGATCGCGGTTTGATCATTTTTATGTAAAACGGATTGCGTCATTTTATTCGAATTGGGGCTAATTGTTTATCAAGCCAAAGGAAGAGTGACACAATTTTTTCGGGGTAATTATTATCTATTCATTTTTGGTTGAGATAGAGTGAAACTGCAAAGTGATATTTTAAAATATCATTAGTATACAGTCGGTTTAAAAAGTATTCGTACACCTTTTAAAACAGAATAACTTTTTTATAAGTGTACCAAATGACTTGATTTTTTCGTTACGCGTACGGATACTTTTTACACCCACTGTACATTCATGATATATAAATGCATACAATATGTAGTCGAGTATCTAAAGATTATTTAATTTTCGCATGTTTAATCATAGATTCCTTAGTTGAGCAATTATTTGTTTGAGGTGGGATGCAGTTTTCCAGAGGACATGGAAATTGTGCCACTTTGTCGAGCGTAATGGAAGGGGTCAGGTAAGAATAGATGCTTAATTGAACTGTCTTCGGTAATGGTAATTAGAAGCTTTGCGCCTGATAGGATCTGCAGGTTTTGTCTTTGGTCAATTGACGGTGTTCGTGTAACTACGGCTTCCATGGTGGCGTCAGTTTAACGCCGCGCTATACGGTTCACGTATCGCATCAGTGGACTATGTAAATTGGGGTATATCCGCAAGGTTCTCACGTCTCATCCCTAGGATTACGATTTAATCGAACATATTGAACGCTATTTGCAAGCTATGTACATGTATGAGCGAATGAATATGCAAACTACGCATACTTTGAGTCGCGATCGCAATGGTAAACAATTTATTGTTCGATTAATTTACCCTTATTGGCCCGCGTATGCATTCAACGCGAAAATAGCTGCGGTGCGATTGGACCACTATTTGACACTGATTAATTAAATGGCCAATTATTCCGACCTAGGTGACACATTCGGCCAAACTATATCGAATTTAATACTGACTGATCAATCTGAAGACATTCACGCCCACAGGATCAAATTCTATACAAAATTGTTACATTGGTGTACGATGATCCAGAGGAATAATTATAAATTTTGTTTATGGTACGTGCAGATTTGTACATTGTGTAACAAACAGGCATCCTCGAGTTTCAAAATGGACACGGAAAATTTAGTCATGAAAATAATGTACACCAGTTCTCATTTAGTGGAAACTTCATTACACTTGCTTAAAAAAATTGTTCAACCCCCTATGCCAGAGACGAACTCATTTAAAGGGACACAGTCCTTTATCCAAGGTACACAATTAATTTTTACTGATTCGAGGGAGTATTTCATTGAAATTAATTCATTGGAATTACTTCATTGAAATTAATTCATTGATATTAATTCATTGAAATTGATTTTTACACCAATTCCGAAATAAACGTTGCACTTGAGTTAATGAGGAGAGGGCAAATGGCGTCTCTGAAGACAGCACGCCGAGAGTTTGTAGTATCAGCAAGCAATATGTCGGTTTTGAGTTTCGCGGATGCAATAGCATCGCAACTAAGGCGGTAACGAGCTGCTTGCGTTTCCAGTTTCTAATGAAATTTCCCGCGCCGTTTCATTTCGAGAATACCTTAACGCGAATTAGGTCAAATATCGTTCTTAACGAACCATGAGTTACATCGCTGACGATCTAATTGTTCAAGCCACTGAACATCTTCGGAACTCGCCGGTTCGTGGGGTTCTTAACCAGCAATTAAATGCCGCATACGGTAGGTGATTACCATTTTTGCGGGCAACCATAAGCGGCCTGGAGTGGCAACCAGCATCGTGCAAATCCGCAAGGGAGTTCGAATGCTAACGAACCTAATAAAACTCGTTTACGCGACGGCTTTTGCAGAATGTGTGACTGACACTCTTGCCAGCTTTTGCACGGGGTTTTGGCTTGCTAAATGCTATTAAATTCTCTCTCGGGCGTACTCTACCAGCTGCCGTGTCTTTCTAGCAAGCGAGAATTAATTAATTGAGTGATTAACCTGAAGTGTATTCGTAGCCTGCGTGCGTACAAACTCAAACGAAATTCCGCGTGAGAACAGGCCCCGCCGGAATAACTTATTCACTTTTAATTTAATCATCGCACTTCTTCCTGCCCCTTGAGAATTTACAAGATAACGTGAACGTGCTTCCATCATCTCGGTGAGTTTCTATATTTTTTCTGGATTTTATTTTACGGGCTGGGAAAAGAAGACGAACATTGGATGTGAAACTCTTCCTTAAATGATGTAGTGTTTATTTTGTATTTTTGGAAGAAAGGAAAATGAACGTATGATTCATTCTTACGAGGAGATGTATATCAAAGATTATGCAGGGAACGTGTTTGAAATGGTAATATTAGATAAAAGAATACAATCTTCCTCGTTAGTGTTTCCCAGAATACGTAAGTTCGAATCTGCATAACGAACTGCAGTTTAGGCAGCAGTAACGTAACGAAGTGTCCACAAGTTGCATAACTCGTGTATGACACACTCATGTGTCTTCTAGAGTGCTCGGAGTTTGCATAGTTTTCCATCCTCGTCTAGACGAATGTAAATTTGCTGCTTCAGTGGACAATGTGCATTTGTATGTCGCGGGATTGTTCAGTAGTTGTCTAACTCCGTTTTAATGCCAATATACTGCTCACATAGTGTAGCAATTAATAATTAGTCTTTTCACAGGAATGCATTAGTGATGCAGTTTAGAACATGCCTAAAAATGATCAATCATGATAGATAGAATTTTGTTTAAGTACATTCTTTCTCAATTACATCACATAATGAAGCAGATTAAGAGAATTGGGTTGACAGAAAGTAGTTTCGGTATTTTAAGATATTTTCCTTTTTGTTCGATAGTCTTTTGCAAAAAGGAATAAATAAGAAAATATTTTATTAATTAAAGTTCATCGCGTTTGAATAAAGAAATTCGGTTTTATTTCACCTTAAAATACCGAAATTACTTTCTTGCCAACCCAATAGTAAACGAAAATGGACCAGTTTACAAAATGCACACAGACAAACTAGATGGAAGTGCTAAAAAATTGGAATCATCTCAAGATCGCAATAATAGTGCCCCAATTTTTATAAAAATTCTAAGGCACAATATAAGTAAAATATAAATAAGAAGCACAACCTCTTTTTTAAAAGACTCCGAAAAAGGAGGAGGTTACTCAATTCGATCTGTATGTGTCTTTTCTTCACTTTTCTTCTATGTATGTTCACCGATTACGCCGAGATGGATGGACCAATCGGAACGAAACCTTCTGCATCTTGTAGAGTATGTTCCCGGGGTGGTCCCGTGAAAACAAATTTTGCATTTTTTCATTCTTTGCGGTTTTTATTGCAAATAACGAATGAGGCCGAAAAATCATCCTATGGTGTTCTGTAAATTCTGCTCGTTCCACTAAAAAGTATGAAATAAAAAAATTGTATGTATAAGATTAGACCGACTTCGAAAAAACGCTCTAAAAAAATGTACTAAAATTTAAGTTCGTGTGTATTTACATAAGATTAACTGGAAATTATTTTCGACCATTTTCGACCATTTCCGGCCAGAGCAAATGAATCGCAGTCGGCCAATCAGGCATCAACAAATCCGAGCCATTGGATTTACAGGTCCCCAAAATTCGGGCGGATATCCACGTCGCCTCTGGTGAACGGAACGCTGAAGAACCCCGATTTCGCCCGACAGAGGGTGTGTTCATCCGACGTAATTAAGTTTCCAACATTCGATTATCGTCCTTCACTCGGTCAACGCGGATCTCTGCGGTTTAAGGGTGGTTTATGGGTGGCTTGCAAATACGAAACCTGCATTCGCCGTTTCAACTGATTAACGATCACCACTCGCTCGTAAATTAACGTCGCTAGAGAACCGGAGCGTTTAACAGTGCCTCGCCGTGCGCCGTTTTAATAGGAAGGGTTTCCTGTTTATTCTTTATGCTGCGATTGGCCGTGATTCGCATGAATTTCGCCGGGCGAGTGCACGCCAATCGACTAAGTACTTCGACGTGTCACATCGCCTCCGTGTTCCCTCTCACGTGCCAAGAATATTTGTCCGATAATATTGAAATTGGATTGCAGACCCGACAAGAGTAACACGTGCAGCCCATCCTGTCGCAATTACATCAAGGAGAACGAAACACCGATGGGAGGGGACCGTTCGATAGGATAAACTTCGTAATTCGACTGATGTTACCGGTTCGAAGTATTTATCGTGTATCTATCGTTGATGCGCGCACGGTAGTCTTGCAATCTAGAAAATGCTCGGTACCGTCAGACATTTCATTTTTCTTCCAATTTAAAAGCTTTACTCGCCTGTTTCCGTTCCAGCAAATAGATTAGTTCGGATCCGAGAGATTTCACTGGATGTTCGCACTTACGACATTTTCAGAAAATTAACGGTGAACCTAAATGACTAAATTAATTTCTTTATACCCGAACATTTGTATATTGACTCTGAGTCTGACTGGAGGTGCAAGGGATGAAGTAAAACAATGCTTAATATTTCTTCCGAAGGTTCCAGGCTCTTCATTCGATATAATAGAATGGCAGTTGCATCGAAGCCGGGCCGAACAGGGATCGCGGCGTTATTTTTGTTTCGATTGGTCGAACGAAGCCCCCGGTAGCCCGTAATTAATTTCTCGGGTGTAGCGGGACGGCGAAAACGATAGCCCGGTGAAAGGGTGCTCTCCCGTACGCTCTCTTAAACGAACCGAAATCGATTTCCAGTCTCTTCAGGATCTAGAACGCTCGTCCTGTAACGCTCGTGCCAATTTCCGTGCACAGATGCGTGTAATACGATTTCGCTCGCGCTGTAAATAATCTTATCGCCGGCCGAGCAGGTGTAGTCAACCGCCGCTCTGTGTCCGGTGTGCAACAACAAATTTCGTTCCTTCCACACTCCGGCCAATAATTTCAATTTGCCCGCGAACGGGACCCGCGAAATTGTCAGGAATTGCTGCTCTAGTGCGGCGAGAGCCCTTCGTTTGAAGATTCGTCGTTTCTTCACTAACTGCATCTCTCTGTTCCCTCGAATGTGCTGCCAGATTTATATCAGACACAGAGGTAGTCGCCAACACGCGTAATGCGAAGTTCGATAAAATTTTACACAGTAATGTGATTCTGTTCATAATTAACTAGAAATTCAAGCTACCACAAAAGCGTATTGTACGTCTATAAATGAATGGTTCTCGAAACGAGGCTGTTACGGAGGCGACTTAATTTCGTAGAGCATAAAACGCGCGACGTGATTGGCGTCCTCGAGACTGCGTCGGTTTAATGCGTCATGCATAATGTAACATCTTGGACGACTCTTTACGATTACGAGCTATCGATGCGCCCGTATGAATAAGTATGAGCCATCGGCCGAGTTTCGGATTGTAAAATTTAATTAATAAACCAGATAGTAGATGGTTTTGATGTTACGCGCACGGACGAAAACTTTGATTAACTCTGCTTAACGAGCGGCTCCCTCTCGACGACTGCCATAGTTGCGCGGTGCACGCGCCATTTTTATGGAACGTGTTTGCATAGCTTTTAAAAAATAGGCGTAAATTAGTACAGATTTTCAGTAAATTCTATAGTAAAGATATTTTAACAAGATTAGGGGTAAAATTGCTACTGTTTAAAACACAGAGTTGGGCATTAATCGATTAAAATTTTAATTAAAATTGATTGATTAATGTTTACGATTAAAAAAGGTAATCATTGAAAAATCGACGATTGATTGAATAGATTGATGAAGTTAATCGTCCATTGTTGATTGAAAAAGAAATCATTGAAAATAAACTTAAAAGCACGTAAACAGAGTTTGTATTAGACCAAATGACAATACACCTAAACTGAGTTTACATTTTTTTCAGTATTCATATAGTTTTGATTTCGTATTTCATTTGTAAATTTCTGCAGTTAATCATTAATCAATCATCCGATTGACGATTACAATTGAAAGGAATGTAATCCGCTAACCGCAATTAACGATTAAACTAGGAGATTAATTGTTAATTGCGATTAACGTAGTTGCGTCTTCATAGCATTTCAAGAGAGCATTTCACGTCTGATCACAGCACGATATTTCTACTTGAAGTGCGCTATGAAGTAGAAAGGTGCTGCTCAGTGCGCCGCGCCGCTTTTAAGGGCCGCTTTACAAATTGGTGAATCGGTCAATATCAATCACAGCTCGGGAATGTACCCGCTACTATTGGCATCTGAAAATTAGAACGGTGCGAGTATGTGTGTATACATACGTAAGAAATGCATTACAGTGATCAATCATGTAATGTATAAAGCCACAACGTCGCGGTTCTGCCAAGCAGCTAGTGGCTGCGTTCGCGGCACCGGCGAGATGAGATTACAAGAATGGCTCGACAGTAATTTATCAAATGCGGTTATGTCTCGAACTTCGAAAGATGTAGATGGGCAACCGGAGTATCGATTTCCGGTATCTTAACTGGTCGGAAATGTATCCGATCGCGCCCCCCCCCCACCCCGTGTTCTGTTACCAATTTCAACTTTGTTCTCCACCGCGGATTAATTATTAATTCCAACTATTAGTTCCACTCCCGCGTGACGACTAGATTACAATATTATATTTCAGCAATTTGCCGCAGAAGAGTTAACGCGGCTGTTGTTGTGAAGTCAGCCTCGGGATACGTTGAAGAACTAATTAGTGTTCTGTGTAGTGTGTTTAATGGCCCCTGCCAGAACTTCAGTGAAGTTTCGTCTCGGGATGAAGAACAACCATTCGAGGATGTAGCAAAAATAATAATTAGTACTGCTTCTGGGTCCGGTTTCCCTTTTGCGTAATGTATTAAACTATTTTATCTTGTGTTCTCCTGCAATTACGAATTTAATATAAATTTTCTCGTGCAGAAATGCAACTCAAAATTTTGCGTTTGTAAATTAGTTGTGATATTGAGATTGTAATTTAGGAGGTGCAATAGGATTTTGTTTTACTTCCAAAGGCCACTTGGAATAAAATTTTAATGGATTTCGTTATCTTAAAATTTCTCTGCAGAGATGGAACAGTGCACGAACAGGACAAGAAATAAATGGAAAACGTTGCGTTCGCGATATTAGACCTTTATGGAAAAAATATGGACAGACGCGTGAGTCACTCGGGCTTGCGAACATGTGTACGTCATTAATTTTCAACGTCAGTTTCAACGGAAGTCAAGTCCGCTACGAAAAATATGTTACAATTTTTATTTGTTTCTTTTTTTTTTTTTTAATTTAGACGTTCTTTAACTGGTAGAGACAGTTTTTCCATTTTAATAGAAGACGTATGTGCTTTAAACAAACAGTCTGCAGACTTTGCTAATCCTCGTAATATATTCATTAACATTTTCACGAGCAACGTTTTACTGAAAATTTCATAATTTAAAGAAATTCATCAGCTAAAATATTTTACCTTGTCTGGACACGGAAAATGGGTGAATTTTCACCAGAAGAACGAATGCGTTAAATATGTTTAATATTTGAACACATACGTTTCTTTTATTTTACAAATGTACGCTTGTCATAAATCTGTCAAAATCCGTAATGTAATAATCAAAGAAATTGTTATTAGCGTTAAATCCTCACTAAAAATTCTTCCGATCCATTTGTAACACGAAAACGATAAAGTTGAACAGTTCCAATATATTGAACACGTAAATAAACGAAAAATATCATATCACAATTTTTACTTGTTTTTTTTTAAATTCCATATTTAATAGAAGACGTATCTGCTTTAAACAAACAGTCTGCAGACTTCGCTAATTCTCATAATATATTCCTTAAAAATTTTCACGTTCTCGACGAGCAACGTTTTACTAAAAATTTCATAATTTAAAGAAATTCATCAGCTAAAATAATTTACCTTGTCTGGACACACGCACACACAGGAAATGGGTGAATTTTCATCAGAAGAACGGATGGAGATTAATATATACGTTTCTTTCATTTCACATATGCACGCTTGTCATAAATCTGTAAAAATTTACAATGTAATAATCAAAGTAATTTTTAAAAGTTTTAAATCCTCACTAAACGTTCTGCCGATCCATTTGTAACACGAAAACGATAATGTTGAACAGTTCCAATATCTTGGACACATAAATAATTTGATTAGACATAAATAGTATACGATCATGCTGCATCTGTTCGTAATTGTCTCAGTATGTGTTCGGAATAAGATTTTATTGGCTCAGTATTTTATTGAAATGTTCACTATACTCGCCAGACCATCGCGTAATATCATATTGAAGAGAACCTTGATCGTACAGATAAGAGTTTACCGTCGCAAAATGGCCGCGGAATATTATGTTGGTCCGTGGAATCCCGTGACTGAACGACTTTTAACTCGACGTATCGATATTGTGTGTGTACTAAATGACGAGCGCCGCGACGCCGCCGTCATAAGAATACAACCGGAATCGTAAAACTGGATCGGCTGTTGTTCACGCGTTTATGCTCGCTGTGCCAGAATCGTTGAAACAGATGTCGATGGAAATAAAACCCTTATTTCCGGAGCAAGCCAGGGTTCGTAATATCCGAGGACACGAAAAGCTCTGGCGTGAAATACAAGCTTTTTTTTTTATTAGGAATGAACGCACGTATGGGGATGTGCGAGATTTCATATGGGAGTATTACGACTCGGTACTCTACATCATCTTCTACAGGTAGTTTCGCGGAATGGGAACACTGTTGAGACACCCCCTAATCGAATCGACGGAATAAAAGTGGCGAGGTACGATCCAGATATTGGCGTTTTACAGTCAGAATTATATTCTGCATTTGAATTGAAATAATATGCTGACTGTGAGCAATGAATTATAAAATAAGAACTGAAGCTATGAACATAAAGAAGGAAATTTATTTTTCACGGTAAATGATCTCTAGTCTTCATAATAAAAATTATGCAACGAAATAAAATGAAAATATTTATCGGCACAATAGAAGCAGTTGAACGGCGAATGTCAGCAATAACTAATATTTGCACATCATATTTAGCTGAACGAATTCGTAAATTAATAATATCGATCTAATAGCCAGTTTCGTAAATTGCTCTGTGGAATGTAAATTTTCATGAAAAATGGATTTTTCATGGGAAAATAATATTCAATCAAAATGTAAACGAGTGTTCGTATCTTTTCATGGAGCCTCGAATTTTGCAATGGAATCAAATGCCATTCGATATACAACGCTCTCAGCGTTGGAATTATGAACGATCGAACATTTAATAAATATCTCGGAATACTAGTTTTAATCATTTCCGCAGCACACAAAAGGAATGCTCAGCAAACAGCCGCGTCACCCGCCCACAAAATGAACAAGTCAACACCGGTGCAACACAGTTCTATGAATAATAAAACCGGTGTAATGCACGCAACTGGTTCTGCATACGTAAAGACAACGGCACAACGAATTACGCGTGCCATTGACATTAATGTAAAACACGTTACACTGCGTTCACATAAAACTGAATATTAAAAGTAACTCCGAACTCGCGCGGGTTACATTGGATGAACTGAAAACAAACACTGAATCCCCGGACAAATAATTAAAATCCATTTGCATGTATAATACAGTCATTCATTTGGCACATTTTCACCCGGTAGAACCTTTCAGTTACAGAAATAATTGTACCTAAAACAAAATACACAGACAATCTGCACATTCCGCTTTATTGTATTAACCGGAAACAAAGACTGACGGTGTAGAACAGGAAGCTCTTGGAAGAAATAATTAAAATCCATCTGAATACGCGATTCTGTCATTTGTGCGACACGTGTTAGTCGATTCTACAATTCTACACCTGTAAGCAAACACTAATTAATTACACGGTTATCTTGTGGTGAGAAATAAATAGAATTCTGTCGTCCACCCGGCACATTGCGATTGATTCTACAGATGAAATGCAAACATTAACTAATTACCAGTCTGCGGATTTTGTGCATTCATGACGAAAATAACTAGGTGTATTTTAAAACAATAGAAAGAGAGCTAAAATTGCACATGATTAACGAGTCTCGAAATTGACGAGGAAAATTTTCATTTTTCCCAAAAAAATCCGCAGTCTATTCATTACCAAAGTGCCTTGTAGTGAAAAGTAATTAAAATCCATTTGCATGTCGGGTTTAGTACATTCAACATAATTATATGGCATTTTTTAAGCGCGGTGATACATTTACGGCAAAGAAATGTTAAAAACGCTGTCCTCCCTAAAACTGTACCTCGAATGGATTCATTTTTGCGAGCGTGTTTTAAGAAAATTAATGAATACTGTAGCGGCCGGGTTCTGACGTGGTTCATCAGGAAAAAGTTAAACAAATGACGCTGTTGGAAATGCGTGAAAATCCAAGGGAACATTTATCACGTAGGAGAAGACGGTTCCTGCGAGTTCGCAAGGACGAATGATGTGTCGCCATGTCGACCAAGATTTTTTCCCGGAGACAATGCGACCCGTCGTCCATTCCACAATTTAATTTATGACGCTCCGTGCGAACGCTTTTATATATTTCTTCGGCAGCGCGTTGTTCTTCCGGCCAGTACTCTTTGAGGAGCCGAAGAAAAATGGCGAAGAACTCAAAAGAGAGCCACGATGTGAGAACGAAATGAACACTGGCACAAAGAACGACCTGCTGCCTATAGTTGATGCGACACGTATAAAACACTGATGCCCCTAGATCGATGTTGTTTTATAGGAACCGCTGCCGCCAATCGTAAGAAACCTTTTCTCGGGATTTACTGTCGCGAGGAACATTCGAGACAATTTTCCAGACGCCGTGGAACCTCTGATTTCATGTCGATTTGAAATTGATCTTCCCGATCGAAACACGATTGCGATTTATTCTTGTATATGTTACACCGTGGGAATGGCTCATGCATTTTTTGAAGAAATCCCCGAGTTAACTTTTGGAGACAATGATCTCTCTATGAATTTTTTAAAGAAAGTCGAACACATCATTCTTTTATTTCAGCCATTGTCTGGATCGAGTGAAACTTGTTGCCAGCATATCAAATCGAATATAATCTAATTCTCCAGAGTTGAAACGGAACGGTATATTTCCGCTATCAATATTCTACGTGCTGAGCGTGCGCTTAAAGTGAACGTAAAATTCCCATTCTTCCAGTAAATTAAGTATTAACGATAAAGTATCTCTGGTGAGCGCGCAGTCGAATAAAAAATCATAAGGTAAGGGGCTGATCCTTATTAGAGATGAAGGAATTCATTATGCCGATAAAAACTCGCGAATAGTGGGCGGAAGAAGTGAAATAAGAAATTGGTTTCCTCTCTTTTCGTTGATTAAACGCTAGACTTTCGTTCATAAAATGGGAAAGTATGTTATTTCATCAGAAATTGTTCACTGTTCAACATTGACCCATTTCATACAGTAAGAACACTAATTTAGAGACTTTGAAAGTTTTAATCTGAATTACTTTTTCTATCATAAGCTTGGTCATAAAATTTCACTTCTTTTATAAAATTAAATTGTATATCCAATTCTACCTATAGCTTGATAATATGTAGAAAATATTGTTCAGGTTTAATACCCATTCAATTGTAGAAAATCTGCAACCCGGAGATTTAAAAATATTTTTCTATGATTTTAAAGAGCTTTCGCCACAGCCAACCGGGTTTCTCTCAACAATCGCAAAGCTTGCCGAATGCGGAGTTAAGAATGCATTCGTACACCTCGGAATAGACTCTCCCCACGAGACCTCGAAGTCCCATTCACACGGAACTCGATCACAACCCACAGAATGACATCGAAAGACGTATTCTCCCTGCGAGAAGGCTTTAGACGTCGGATCACGTCCCACGACGTCTTCCTCCTCTCTTCCACAGCGTCGTGTATTAGCAAAATTTATATTCATAGATCAAGGGGAGTAAAGAAGAACTCCCGAAAAAAATGCTATCTTGTTTTACGACACGATTCTCATTCAATCCTCCGGGCATATACTTTCCCCGCGCGATTCGAACGGAGCGAAATTAATTTTCAGATTTAATATAAAGGACGACGACGACGACGACGGCTGACGGTAATGGCAATACGATAAAAATCTGATTCAGAAAAGCGCGCGAGCGTGTGTGTACGTGCGTCTTTTTTGCGAATCCCCGTGCCTTTATACGAAAGCTATGTCCCCCGACATAAATATCGTTCGAGGTGTGCCGGTACTCGGGAATGTCCGTTTATATTACCCGCGACCTAAAAATCAGCGAGTCCATCGCTTATAGGACTCTCGGACGAATTTGGGGTTGTTTTACGGCCCTATAAACGAGTGGTGGCTGCCAGTATCTCTTCTATCATCATTCCTCGTGCAGGATGTTAAGTGTAACGTGCGAAAACGTCGTTGTGCCAGGAAACTGATTTTTCGATAGATCTTCCGCGTCATTCGGCAAATTGCTATATTTTTCTCGTGAATTTTCAGGTCGTAAATATTTATTTCTGTAAAAGGTTGCCACATCAAAATTGACACTATCGTGTCGAAAGCGTTTCCTCTGCTTGATCTACTTTCTGTCTGATCCTAGAAGATGTGAAAGTCTTAAAAAGGACGCACCTTTTCCTCATTTAAAATGCATTAAATTTCCTTAAGGTCGTAGAAAATTAAATTTTCTCCTTCCTCCCTCGTTTATTCTTAATTTTCCGTATTCGTCGATTGCGTTCTGCATCTTCGACATTTCAATTACCTGTTCGTACCGGTCCGCGCCCTTATCGAATCAATTTGCCAGGCCTGTCAATGGTCACGGACGCGATGCTGACGTAACGACGGCTTTCTCTATGCAAATTTAAGGTCTACTATAATAAGAGTCCCGAAGTCACTCTACCCCGAGGGCGCAATTTAATCGGTAACCCAGCGTCCCGGAATTTATTTGCTGTGTTCCCATCTCCCCTACCAAAAAGGTAAGTGAGTATCGTCTTACAATGGAAGGATCCCAAGTGTCCGACTTCGATTTTGATAATTGTTTGTGAGACAATATGGTACATGGTTCCCTAATGATGTCTGCAAAATATTAGTTGTAGTTACTCAATAGTTTTAAAGATATAAACAATTGAACTTTCACGCAACCTGCTTACACGGCTAATAGAACTTCGAAAACTTGAGATGATGATGAAAGTTCAGTGGTTTGTATCTTTAAAACTATTGAGTAACTACACCTAATATTTTGCAGACATCATTAGGGATCCATATACCATCGTCTCACAAACAATTATCGAAATCGAAGTCGGACACTTGGGGTCCTTCCCTTGTTAGAATATGCGAGCTAACGATGTTTCCACCAAGGACGGACCAGTAAATCGGTTCTATCGCGACCCTTCTCCATTCTTTCATCCCTTGTATCCTTGGCATCTGATTTAATTTCTTCTCGACGATTACGCTTTGAGTTCCCGACGAAAAGAAGACGGCCGGGTTACTTTAACGTCTATCAACTTTTACAAGCATTATAAAACCAAACGACGATGTAACATTCTTTGAAACGACCCTTTTGTCTGGTCTTACCCTGCCGGCAGATTAATTTCGGGTCATTTAACAGGGAAGTGAGCCAATTTATCGATCTCTCGCGATTCTGTCATTTTTCAGGGGGGATTTATGGGATCTGGCGTCTGACAGTTAAAGGGAAATTAATTGCTCGCGTTATGCTTGTGGAAAAGTGCAAAAATAACTTTGGGATCCTTGAAATTCGTTGGGGCTGCGCGAGTCGAAAAAGTTTAAAATTACGTATCAAGGATTTTTATGAAAATATAGATTATTCTATTGGTATGCTGCTGATTTTATTAGAATTCGAATGAATTATTAATTATGTCGGGAGGCTAATTATAAAATAGCCTCTTTGAGACAATCAAATTATTAGAAAAATTCTTTCACTTCTCGTCCTTCTATGTTCCTTGCTGAACAAATAATTTTGCATGTTTCTTTTCATAAATTCGATGAATAAAAATCGCAGAATGTGAACGAATTTTTCGATCAACTTTTCGATCAACAGCTCACTGCGTTTGCATGAAAATGAATTTCGGCCTCGACGAAATGATTCACTTGCTGCTCACAGTGAACGCGTCGAAATTTATTCGTCTTTTTCTTTCCGGCTGAGCGTGCCGCTCAATCTGTTGGCTTTCAATCGCGAGATGCACTACCGCCATTGTCCTTTCCCCTGGAACGTCTTTTTCATTATTCAGCCACTGGCACTGTCGCGCGTATTTCTTCGTTACAGCCCGATTTTCCCATCAATGCCCGCTGAACCAGAGCTCCCCTTCAAAGTGCAAGATTTACAATCGCGTCGCGTCGCGTTTGCGGGGAAACTTCGTTTATCCAGCGTTAATGAAAAACGTCAGAAGACATTAAGATCCGTCGGACACGCAGGAATGGATGCCCCGATAAATCGCGTCAGATGAATGTCGCCCAGAAATTGTTGAGAGACGTCCCCACGAAACGCAACTAGACACTTTCATTCTATTTCTAAAATTAGAAATAATCATTTCATTGAATTCTTTCCACGTTCTTCTGATATCGACACCATTAATTAACGCGCTGCCACGCCTGCTGAGCTCGGTACGTTTCAATTAAAAAGTATTGGAAACACTGACTGAAATACTTTTATATAAGCCAGACAGTGTTTCAAGGTTTGCTTGCAAGCTTCATAATATTTAGAAAACTGTATTTGTTGTGTATAAAATGGAATTATCTAGGGTAATAGTGTTTTTGGGGGTGGAAATAATTATTCTATATAACGCAACTTTTTGATAACACGTTTTACTATCATACTCTGCATGTAAAATGGAATGATTTAGAGAAATAATATTTTTGGGGGTGGAAATAATTGTTCCAACATATTACTATCCGTAAAGTAAGACAATGTCAAAGCAACTTTTTGATACTGCGGTTTACTACCATGCTCTGTATGTAAAATGGAATTATTTAGTGAAATAATGTTTTTGGGAGTGGAAATAATTGTTTCAGGATATTACTATCCATAAAGTACCACGAAGTCAAAGCAACTTTATGATAACTAGGTTTACTACCAAGCCCAGCCCCGGATTTGCGATTCTGATTTTATCTTCCCTAATGATATCTCATAACTCGGCAAGGGAAAGACGTAGCGAGCTGAGAATGGTCGCATTCATCTGGATTAGCCCGACATAGTGAGCTGAGGCACATTTTATGGTCCGAAAGTTTACCGTTCGAAAGTTTTTAGGCGTCAGACAACACATAAATATAAAGTGGTCCGAAAAAGTGTTTGAGCACTAAACTACCAATTTTTGAAGCCGGGTCGATATTTAAACTGTTATAAAGTCGTGAAATGCGATCGTATAACAAAAGCTTGGACATCCATCGTTCGTTTCAGCTTTAAAATGAGGTTGGGTTTATCATCGTACGATCATTTGTTACGAAGCTGTAATACAGTTCAAATATTTCCAGTAATGAAAGTGTTATGCGTGACCTACTTGATCGGCGCCACGGAAAAAAATCGACGACTCCAATTACTTAATGAACTACGTCAATTACGGGTCTTGTTACTGGAATCTGTTCCTCGAGGAGCTGCCGCAGGACCGCCTTTTCCTTTTTACTGGTACTCGAAGTGTTCCTTCGCGATTATTAATTCAGTTAACAAGCCGGAGACAGAG
Source organism: Lasioglossum malachurum (assembly GCA_028455605.1). Taxonomy (NCBI): domain Eukaryota; kingdom Metazoa; phylum Arthropoda; class Insecta; order Hymenoptera; family Halictidae; genus Lasioglossum; species Lasioglossum malachurum. Next base: position 21,033,420 of record CM052319.1, read on the forward strand.
ATTCGATGAAACTCAAGGTATATTGAGGTCGGACATGTAGTCGACTTGAAATAATTCAACATTAACATTCTCCGTTTATCTCTGAATTATTATTTAATGTCCTAGAGTTGAAGAATTAATTATTGCAAAACGCATAAAATCACAATAAAAAAATAAATAGTTTTACTTCACTTTTACATGAAAAATTATTATCAATCTTTTATACGAAAAATACTGTGCTCATAAATAGACTGCGGATGTTTTTTATGCATTTATAACAAAGATTTTTTTTAATGCATTTATAACAAAAATTGGCACGTGCAATTTAAAGCAGTGGACATATCTAAAAATTTTAAGAACATCCACGTATTAGTTTCAGTTTAATAAGATAATTAAAACAAGAAAGAAATTTTTATGTAACCTCTGTGTCTTAGAATCGATGCAGACATTTTTTTATTTTGCATAAAGATCCGCAGTCTACTCATAAATAAATATACAGATTCAAGGATTATTTATTTTTCGTATCGGAATATTGCAATATGATATCGCAGCGGCAGCGTCCAAAATAATATTTTCAAGCTGAATTTCAAAGCGAACGGATCGAACGCTATCATTTTTCCCTCCTCCAAAGAAAATGTATTTCGGCATGATTTTTGCTGATATCGAACTCATTCCTTCCGGGGTTCTCCCGTCTTAAAGCATGATCGATGCGTGGTACGCTTTCTCTTGGCTCACCTTATGCCGTTGCATCCGCAGCATAAATATTTATGCCTAGCCGTCTTTTGCCGTAAAATCGCGTGCAACATGGTGAAATAATCGCGCCCGCGAATACAAAACTTTCGCAAGAAATGCTCGTCGAATTTGTTTGATTCGCGGAGCCAACGATACTGCGTCTCATTTCGGGAGATATATTTTCCGAAATGCTCCGGCTGTGAATTCTAGTTGATGGCGGGTTCCGTTTCGGTGTGAAAAACACGAAGAGATATGTGGAACAGCACGATACATATTTATTATTCCTTAAAGAATTATTTGAGCTGAATTTATGCTATTGTAAAAGATGGAAGATCTTGAAACATAAGAGTTAGTTGAGATTTTATAATAGATTGATTGGTAGTTTTACATCGGTTCTGTCATGCATACATTTTTATTAAACGTAACTCAAGGTTTTATTAAATTGCTACTTTTTGTCTGTAGCATATCTCAATTCCTCAATGCACCAGAACAATGCAACAGCATCTCGAACGTATCACGTATATTGATAAATGATTTCTCTCTTTTATCCTGAAGTGATGAAGTGAGACGAGTAATTTAGAAGCTCGAGGAATTCTTTCGACATCGAGGGTGACTGAAATTTCGCCTCGAAGTGGTTGTTGGCAAATAGTTGAGAATTTTCGGAGTCGACGCGACAGGGCGTGAAAAATTCAGATGAAGCGTAGATAATGATTGAGGCAGGATTGGCTTTGTCAAAAGTTGAGGGGTTGCTTTGACAGAAAGTTTACGCACGAAAGCGAGCGGAACGGGATTGCTCAAGAGCCGAGCATAAGTGGTCGTTTCCTTTCAAAGAGCTCGAACCGATCGTTAAAACTTTTCAGGAGAGATTGTTCTTCGACTATGAGGAAGCAATACCTTGCCCCCGGTGTTGAACGTCGCCGCGTGAAGATCAATTAGATCCCAGTGATTTCTCTGATACGGAAACGTGAAGCCGCTCTTTCCACGCTCTTCAATGCACGCTCACGAAACTTGCTGATCCAACAACTATGCCTCTATCGAGGCAACTTTGCTCGTTCAGTTCATGATTAACCTGCTGGAACTTCCGAAGTATTCTCAGTCGAAAATTATATTGCATTATGCTAAATATTATTAGGTAACCCGACCACATGCAATAGATACACATTCTCTCATGAATATTATTTTGAAGTCACTGTATCAGAAAATATTCTAAATTCGATTTTATTCGACGAACAGTGCATACGTTTTGGGAAATAATTTTGAAAATACATCAAATCCAGGCAGTGCCAAAAGTTCGACCGGTTGGCGAACGTAAATTTTTGCGAAAATATAACTTGAGCTTCGACGCGTGCACCGAAACACTTGTTGATCGGAATTTTCGGCGTGTTTTCGGCGCAACCCTGCGTGATTCCAACTGATTTTATCTATTCCGGTTATAAACGGAGCATGCGGTGAATATTTAACAATGAATTTAAACGGTTCCACTCTGTGTTTCAATGGTCTCGAGCACCGAACCACTGCGATTGATCTCCCGAGCGGCACGCGCGTTTCAATTTATTACGAAGTATCGACGAAACGTCCGGCCACTGACTAATGAGACTGACTTTTTCCCATCCCCTGCGTGTGATTATAAATTTCCCAAATTTTTCTTGCGACATTATCGAGCCATATTTCATTGCTCGACGAAATAAAACTGAAACTATTGTGGATATCCACTGGGGATGATTAATGACTGACTACGATATAAACTCTACTGTAGAGAGCAAGGTTCTACAGTTGATGCTATTTTGACATTAAAAATTAATTCTCGTCGAGAAAATTGCAACGGCAGATTTCGTGGAAGGTGACTTCGTTTCGTAACTGCAACTTATAAGCTCCGTGAGAAATGATATCTTTGTTGACTGACCCAGAAAATTGCTGGAACTGTAGGAAACAGTAGAAAAGACTTGTTTCAATAATCGTTATATTAATCATCAAACTAGGTGTTATGGTGTCAATTTTGAACTGATTGCTTAAAATTTTGGGGAAAAATACTATTAATCATTTAACTGGATTTATGGAGAACCGGGAAAAAAATTATATTCTCTTTTTTAGTGCATTTTAATATAAGCGTGGTTTTTAAAAAGTTTTTTTTATGTATTTTTTATTTTATACTTTTATTGTCATAGAGGAAACAAGTGTGTATACAAAATTTCAGCAAGATTGGACTATGCGAACAGGTTTAAAATTCGATTACAAGATTTGACGCAAACAACAACACGGCAAGTTAATATAAGCGTAGTAATAATAAAATTACCTGAAATTCGACTAAATTTTGAACATGGTCATAATATGCACTATATAATACATTATAGTATAAATATGTATTATTTGCACTGTGCAAGTGTGAAATCGGGTCGTTTCTTTCATTCCCGTAGCGGAAACAATCGCGCGAGCATTGTTGCGCCACGCGAGAAAAAAACAAGTTTGGGAACGAGCTGCAATTATGTTCGTGAAGACGAGTGGCTCTCTTTTCGGACGTTTTCAATGGAACCGGTCATCTGTCGCGAGCACAGCCTGCCTGTGGCTGAAGGGAAGTTCGCTTTTAACGCTCCGAGCTCTCTCGAACTTCCTTCGCGAAGAATTGTTTCCACGGAGCTTCGCGATACGCTCTTGCACGAAAATCTGTGAATCTCCGTTCGTGCGAACGATAATTGCCTGAACAGAAGGATGTCCTGATTATTCAAACAGATTAGCCCGCCTCGTCCGGCAGAATTTGCAATGGAAATTAAAAGTCCGCCGCCGGAAAGTTTCGGTGCCGGGCCGTCACCAAACTTCGCGCCCGGAGCTTAGGCGACAGCTCAGACCGCTCTCCCCGTCTACCAGAAAAAGAGAAAGTATGGCAGGAGCCAGATTTTTCGGATGGCGAAACTCCGCAGACGTCAGCCGCGTCGAACTTCCCCGAGTCAATCGATAGTCTCCTCTCGGTGTTTGGACTTTTGTCGGGACTTTCCGTTCGTAAAAGTATGTTTAAATATTAGGGCGTTATAAGTTTCTGTATGGAACGCAGGTTTCCCTGGAATATTGGAGACGGGAGGGTGGAATGAATTTTTTATGCAACTTGTGTTTCTCAGCTGTCTGTTCGTGGCCGGCCCTTTTTACTTAGACGTCGTTATCATTTTATGTCGAGCTTTGTTAACCTGTGTTGTATCAAGCTATTTGTAATTGTATCACATGTGTCTTTTCCGAATTGTTTTTGGGGTTTCACTTTGGCTCATTAAGGTAAAGTAAAGTGCCCAAATATGAACCATTTTTTGATTATTTTAGAATGCTCTTTTTCGTCCAAAAAATTACCAGTTGTAGATACATTTCCTCCCTATAAGATTCTGGGGTCAAGTTTCGTTCAAGAATTAATATAGCTTGGGAAAAATATAATATCTTTTTTGCGGAAGGGGTTCTTAATATGGTACACCTTGAGTCCGTAATATGACACCCATTGCCATATTCGGCTCCCACACCAAGAATGTCAATAGCTGTACCCATATTAGGGAACCCTTGGTAGTGCCATATTGGGAACTCCATGTGGACTGATAATACTAGCTACTAACAAAGAGAAAATGAATTTCAGTCCAAAGCAACAGTTGGCAAACATTAATATAAATAAACTAAAACTACAGATACGTTCAAACATTCCAAAATCACTTACCTAGTTCGATTGCACTGTACACTGTTGAATAATCATGGTAAACTATTGTTTGAGGATATTCTCACTAGAGTGCGACTTTCCTTTACAAGATATAAGGCAGTGCCATAATAGGTACTATTCCATATTTTGTCACTTTACCCTACTTCTACTTAAATCGTACGATCACCATGCAGTAATGCATTTGTTTTTCACTGTTCTAAATATCTTATCAATCCCTCGGGAACTGTTAAATGAAATAAATTATGAAACACGATGTAACAAATTTTCCAATGTTGAAAATGTGATCACAATCTCAAGTTGTAAAATATAAAGGAAAAGATATATAATAAAGTAGAAATATAATAGCGTAGAACCCGTTCCATTTAAAGCTTTGTGTTGTACTTTATCGATGGGAAAAGTATGTGGCGTGTCTGACCGCGACTTGCCATTTCTACTTAAATCATAGGTTGTCCGTGCAGCAACATATGATTTCTTTCCTATCGATCCACGTTATATTTAGACTGCCTACACATTGTATCCAATACAATAACACAATGGCCACTGTTTCTTTGTCGAAACAAGTTTGTAGCTCTAATACCAAAATTTTTGGAATGTACAATACTTAGATCCACAAGAATTTCTTTTTATTCGCACAGGAAAGTTATTGAGATAAAGTACGAATCTAAAATGATGGTTCTGAATGAAAGTCGGGAGACAAAGGGTTAATACGAGAATCGCAAGTTTAAGGGTAATGTACAGTGCAAGGAGTTAAAAATCACAGTTCGCTGGACTATTCATTGGAACAGAATACATTCGTGGCGACGACAATGCAGAAAAAAGGAAACAGCCATTCTCTTCGAGACACGAAGACGTCTTGCTAGAAAGGAAACTCATTGTCAGTGTTCCTTTAGTCCTTCCGTTTCGTGCCAGCGTTGTTTCTTTTTCCCCTGTAAAAGGCGGAAGCCATTCTTCTCAAGATAATCACCCTGCTCAACGAACGTATGCACAGAGTTATGAATATGGGAAAGGAAATTTTCCTTCTGGGGAAAAACTTCCATTCTACTTGCAACATTTATATATACCTTGGTTCTCGTAATGTTTTTTTGAAAGTCGACACGCGTTCCAATTATTTTGTACAGTGTAAAGTAACACAATGGTAGTCCTTCATTTTCGATGTATTTTCTTCTCTTGTAACTTTAGATTCGATTTAATTGTTCGCACTAATTACTGTAACTATTCCTGCGTAAATTTCGCGTTTGTAATTTTTCATTTTATTTTCCGCAAACAAAGGGGAATCGCTGCCATTCACTCGCGAATTTCCGCGAATATTCGATTGCACGTACCTGCCTGTGTTCGACGAGGATTATCTTTATTATTTAATTCTGGCCATTGTCCGCGTCATAATTAACTGTGATGTATGATCGTATTCATTATTTTAGCTCCAGCAGTACAAATATCAATCACTTGTGTCGTAATAATTTATGATGTAATTTATTATTAATGGGATTCCGATACCATTCATCGAAGGACAAAATACATGTCATTTGTACGAACAATCGAACAGCGACCTTAAAAACTAATTACAGTGAACCGAATTAATATTCGGACGCTCTAAAAAAGACGATAACTTTCTTAATATTGTACTATACGATTTGGACTTTTTCGGAAGCCAGAGCAATTAGTTTACTACAGGATGTGAAAAGAAATTTTTTCAAAAATTGTAATTGTTCGGAGTTGTAGGAAATAATACTAAAAGTTGCATTTTATAACTTTTTTATGCGGGCCTATATTGAAAATTCAGAATAGATCTGTGTCAATTGTATACACTGTGAAAGTTTCATCGAAATCGGTTGATGCGGGAAAAAACGATGTAAGTAGTCTTAGATTTATTGCAGTTAGAGGCCGAAAGTGGTGAAACCTTTGAACGTTTGAAGCTCATTGCAACGTCGACCGGTTTTGACGAAATTTTCAGAATATGTTCAATTGACACAGATCTACAAATACGTATATTTTTTAAGTTTTCAATATAGGCCCACATAAAAAAGTTGTAAAATGCAACTTTTAGTATTTTTTATACAATTCCGATCTATTGCATTTTTTGAAAAAATCTCTTCTCATATCCTGCAGTAAACTAATTGCTCTAGCTTCCCAAAAAAGTTCAAATCGTATAATACAATACGAAAAATTCGGAAAAATTGCTGCATGAGAAGCATGCCAATACTTTCTGTCAACAAAAGTTGCATAGCTGTCACTGTCAGGATGCCAAACAGGAAATGAAGGAGGTAAGAAAGTTATTGTTAAATTCCATTGCCAGTGCATCAGGAATGATCTAATTTTCCAGATAGTCAAACCGAGGAATGGAAAGATTCGCAGGAAATTGAATTGCATGTGTAATGATTTGTAGCTTTGCATCTATCCATTTAGACTTCTCCCGGCAAGGAAATTGAAGATATTTATGGAATACGTATTTTATATGATTTCCCTTGACAAATAAGAACGAAGTTATGTTACTGTTCGCGGAAATGGTAGAGAAATGTCGACGGTTTCATATTTTCATAGTGTAAGTAAACTGCAGATTTTTGTTTGAAATAAAAATTTGATCTGTGTCAGATACAGAAATATGGTAAATAGAAATGTCGTAAATAGACTGCGAATCTTTATGCAAAATAAAAAATGTTTGCATTGATTGCAAAACACAGGAGTGAAATAAAAATTTCTTCTTTTAATTATCTGATTAAGCTGAAACCAATACGCTGATGACTTAAAATTTTTTTAATACGTCCACTGCTTTAAATTGCACGTACCCATTTTTATCATAAATGCATAAAATCCGCAATCTATTCATAAGCATATAATAGACGAGTGGTCTACCGAATAACGAATGAATTACTATAATTTTATCCACAAGTTCAGCGCTGATGAGACAATGTGATTACAAACCACGCGTTCGGTTCATTAGCCTGAATTCCTCACATGATTAGGCAAGTAGATTATATGCACTATATGCGCAGACCACTAGATTAAGTGCAACATATGGTCAGACCAGTAGATTAACCGAGATATATGACTAGAGCAGTAGATCAAGTGCAACATATGGTCAGACATAAAGAGGTGGTCTACAATATCGTTTCCCTGGTAGATTCAGTATAGTTAGCAAACGATGAAACCACTAATTTCACTAAAATTGTCCACACACACCGTGAGATATAATATTAAAATAAATAACGTTAAAATTGATTCGTAAAATAAATTGGTTGTCGATATGTTTACTCGAACATGTGAGGATGTACGAAACTGTCAGATCGCATACAGTTTTTGCTGCTGCATAAGTTGGGCACGTCACGTCGCTCATTTAATCAATCGTAAGGCATTTTAATGTCCCCAGTGTGATTGTTATTCACGAAACCGTCGGGACCGTGGATATATGTATTAACGGAAAGGGACACGTATTAATTTACGATGAAAGGAAACAGAGAGGTCCCACGATTTATTCGTCGTTCGCGTTATGTTCGCGTCTAGAGATGCGTGGATGAACGAACTCGTCATTCTATCTCGCGGCACGATTTCGAAATGCAATCTGAGCCGTAAATTTCCTCATGGCATAGCAGCGATAAAACACGACAGAACGTTGCGCGGCGATGATAAATTTTTATTCTCGACCGAAACTGTTAGCTGACCAGGTTTGTGTTCCCCTTAAACCAGATCCTTGTTTTTCTGCGAGACTGCCGCCGTTTGTTTTTCGAAACGGTGCAAAACTGAGTTCTATTTGCAGCTGCCATTAAAAACGCTTTTTAATCAGTAATATGTGTACTAATATGTGCCACTGTATTTTAATTTCTTTAAATTTTGAAACATCAGTTAAGTGGGACGTCTAGCCTGACCATATACTGATTATTCTACTTACCAGGGGCTTTACACTAAGCTTATACACACATTTTTAAATCTATATAAATTCTATGATGTCATTTTTATGAGGCAACACATGCTAGCCATTTTTAGAACTCGGTAGGTTTAGTGGTAAGAATTGCTAAGTCGCTACACAAATTCTTAAAGATTCGGCTGCGGTTTCTCGAAAAGCTGTTAAATTCGGCGAAGACGTCGCCGTTTGTAATTCACCGGGCTTTAATTGAACAGCGTGATCGGTACGCGCGAGATGTACACGTGCTTTCGTAATTAACCTGTAGCTGATCGATGATACGGCCCGAGATATTTGCGGACCGTAATTACAGAGAGTGCTGATTACTCCTAACGATTTCCGCGGGCGTTACACAACGGTGACACTGTGATTACAACGAGCCGCGTTGGACGCCGATCGACGTGATGGCGTTTTCGAACGAAACCATTTAATGCCGATAGTTTGGGGACAATACTTCGGCGCCGCTATTCAATGGGGGCAATCAATGGGCGGAGGGAGTAAGGACTGTCTGTAATCAGACACGGGAAAACGGAATTCACCGTCCGAGATAAGTAAAATTGGGAACTGCCTGGACGGTAAGTGGGATGGGGCTCAAATCAAATCAGTTGAGTGCAACGAGGGTGGTTTCGGGGCAAAAAAACTGATGAGAACAATTATTTGGTCTATCGAGGGTTTTGGGACAGGCTGCATATACAAATGAAGATCTTCTAGTTAGTGGCGGAAGCAGTATTGGAGTTTAAATTGAGCGAGTGGAATTAATGTTTGTCTGTGCTCGACAGTAGAATGAAGGGCTTTTAGTCAGACGACGAGTGTACTTATTTTAGCGTCCGTGCAATCAGACTACACGCTTTTACTTGTTCATTCGGACAAAGATAAAATGAAAATTGAATTTTGCATATACAGTAGTCGCGCGTTTACTGTTAAACAGCCGTGTTCTGTACTGACAGTGATCGTTCAGAGACACTATTTCTTTATTACTGCGTCTACCGCGCTGAGACTTCAATCGAAAAGCCGAACATAGAGAAGGACAGAATGAAATAAAGATCGCGTGGCCGAAGCGTGTCGCCGTCGCCGGCACAGTTCAAAGGCCCGCGTGTTCTCACAATGTAATGCCAGTTAAAAATACTTTATTTTTCATTACATATTTTTTTATGGGACTTTGAATAATTTATTTCTGATTAAAATGACACCAAACACGATATAATTTCAACTGTATTTAGTGGTTTAATCGACGATGAAAGTTTCGAACGCAACGAAGAACAGCGTATGGGAAAGAAAGAGACGCGGTCAGTCGCCGTCACAGTTCAAAGGCCCGCGTTGCCGCTGTACTTTCTTGTTCCCGAAACTTTCACAGTCAATTAAACTACTAAATACAATTTAAATTATATCGTGCTTGGTGTCATTTTAATCACAAAAATGCCAGAAAAAAATTAGTGGAAGTCCCATAAAAAAATAATGAAAATTAAGAACATTCGATTCATTCGAGTCAATGTAGTGGTGTTCACACCGATATACCCGAGCCGAGATCAATCATCGCCGCCCTGCGGCGCGGCGTGGCGCGGCGTCGGCCGTCAGTGGAATGGGTAGGCACTTGACAGTGCTCGTACAGACGACTCCTGACAGTAAACGCGCAATTATTGTATTGGCCGATTAACAAATGAAATTAGCATCGTATTAAAAAATTGATCGGGAAGCTCTCATTGTTTTGTCTGCACTTATTTTAATCTTCAAAATGGAAGCTGCGACAGTAATATTGTTGGAAAAATGATTTGCTCTTGCGAATATGGTCTGCAAACACGACCTGTGATAAAGTGCATGGGGGGCTGTTGCATTTTGCACGAGATCCAGTCCGAGAAATGTGAAACAGAAGATAGCTGAAAATTTGTTTCACATTTCGTACTTTTTTATTATTTAATAGATTACGCAGACAATTTCAGTCGGGCGATTCTCATCTTTATCCACGTTGTATAATACACACGCAATTAAAGAGATGACAAAAATTAGGAGAGAGAGAGAGAGAGATCCCTTTAATGCATTTGAAAGTTTAATTTCATCGAAATCACTGACGGGTCCCCGGTAGACCGAGCTCGTTAAAATAGTGCGCAGCATAGATCATTATAATTTTCACGCAGCCATTTGGACCGTAAGATTGTTCCGGCTTTGTCGTGAACGTAGTTAACCGCAGTCTCATGTGTAGCCGAGCAGACAACTGTGTTGGGCAAACGATGTTCCGAGAACTTCGGGTAACGATGACACAGCGATTCGTCTGAAAATATTTCGTCCGATGTATTTGTTTTTCTCTGCGAATGTACTCGATATTTTACATATTGATTTTGAATCAAATATATTGTATAGGTTGGTAATTTGTTTCGCTTTGTGGATGCACAGATCAATTTACTACGGCGTTATTGAGTTTATCGAATCCTTTATAGGAGAATCACTATCCTTGTAATTTTATTCAATTGTTCAGGCATTTTCCCACGAGACCAATACCAGCGAACTGCGGATGTGTATATTAAAATTTTTAAACGACAGTATTGAGAATTCCTTGTGAAATAGAATTCTCTTATTGCATTGACATTCTCAACATACTGAAAGCTCAATATGATCGAAAAAAGAGGAATGTTTAATTAAAACGTTCCATTCGAATTTCGATTTCATCCTTCCGTTGAGATCTTTACGGAGTACAAAAACGAGTAAAAAATTGATTTTATTTGTTCGTGTCTCCATTGTTATCCTACCTCCAGTGATCAAAAATCGAGCACAAGGGTGAATCAAATAAAAAACGTGAATCCTTCTCTGTAAACACGCCGCAAAACTCGTTCTGCAAGTACAAAATGCAGCCAGACCGAAAGCTTTCTCCTCTCTGTAAATCGACGGATAACAGCGCTTAGGTAAAGTGTTGTGTGAAACTTTCCACGTCGTGGAAGCACGAGTCGAATATTCGCGTGCACTCGGGCGGCGTGGTCGATTCTCATCAAAATTAGAGTGTCATGCTCGGCCGGATCTCGTCCTGTTGCGCTATTCCACGGGCATAGAATGATTGAATAGCATGGCCGTCTTATTTTAGTGCGTCGGAGCGGCACGTTCCGCGCAAACGTGGTCGGACGATGTCCGATGGATGCCGGATGCGAAACCGGATTCAACGGAATTTAAAGCGAACCGAGGCGTGTATCTATTCAGCCGCGTGTTTCGAACGTGACGCTGAATCCTCTGGCCCGTTAGTTTATTTCATTAAAGTTTCACCAGCGTCTGCCTCAAAGCGGAAAATTCTCATCCGTGACCGTCCATTGAAGATAATCGAATGTTTTTTACGTCGACAAACTGCGAACGAACCGCTAAACCTGTAACGGATGGAACTGGATTACAGGTACTACGGATCCGTTGCTTTTTTGATTTTTGTAACCTCAAGCGACGGGGACATTTAAGTAGATTTAATGTGTAATCTCGAACTTTTTCTTGTTACGAAGTGCGGGAAAACGTGATCACTGTGGATTATTCCTAAAAGCGACATTTTTTAATGTCGTTTAATTAAATTAACTATTTTGTTTAATTAGATTACTGACAATTAAAGGCGACATAAGTTTAACGAAGCAGCGTATGGTTTAACAGATTTGTCGGCACTTTTTCTTTTTTAACGGAGAGGCGAGAGGTCACCGTGGAAAGTTTAAATGGAGTCTCGTTAAAATTCCCTTGGACGTTTGGACCCATCAGGGAAAATTAGAGCATGACAATCAATCGGAAGTTCAAGTTGGCTACTCGCTGTTCCAGATAGTCACTTCTGGTCAGAGTGCAGTCAGACGGAACTGAGCTTGTTATTTATTGGCCCGAGCCGGAATGGACTTACGTGCGATCTGTCTTTGGTCGGTGTTACATTCGGCTCGGATACGTGATGTAAAATCGTGTACTCGGAAAATTTGCATGCGTGAATATTTATGTTGGCATTTAATTATTTATGAAATTACCAGCGCCGAGCACGGTCATACATATGGATCGTTTAAATTGTTCCGCCGTGAGTAATTAACAATCGGAAAATTCGGGAATTGATCATGGTAAAGCGGAATCTTTAATGACGAACTAGCAGGGGAGAAAAATTGGCCAGGCACGAGATAAATCGGTAATGTCAGAAGTTTTTACGAATATCCATTTTATATTCGACTTTTCCGACAATTTTCGAAAACTTCAAAGTTTCCTAAACATCTGTCCACTGCGCCAAAATTTCCTTGAAGTTTGTCCGGCCGAATTCGTGAAACTTGAAAAATGTTCACGTATGCATTTGACGTCCTGCTGTAACATATCTGCACGCTATCGAGTGGGAGAAAAGGCTGGCGGGCAAACTCGTCGCCATAAAACAGACAGTTTTAGGGAGCTTTCTGCAACTTGTGCGCGGAGGGAATCGCAAATTTACAACCAGCCGGTGCCAAGCATCTCATTTGTTTAAAAGTGGAGAACACCTCACCATAGTAAAATTATCGAACAGAAAGAAATGTAGCTGTTTTCCTGCCGATTTATTGTTGAGCTATTCTACTTGCTTTTACAACAATTTTCCTGCTCTTATATTTAGTCGAATTAACAAGGGGCTTTCCTTCTGACATATCATTGACTTGTACTACTTGTTCATACCTTGGTTAGAACGTCTGGGACGTAACTACGGGTTTTGGGAATAAATGAAATTCATCGGATAAAAATCAAACGTTAGAGAATGTTTTTTCCCGTATTTTCAACACCGCGAGTGGCATACCCAGGGAAATTTCTTTGCCGTTCGCGTTCCTCGTACAGTTTTCCAGGAAAGTTCGACGGTCGAAGCGTTCGTCGAAAATAATTCCGACGGAAAGCCTGATCGGGCCGAAAGGGTTCGATCCCTTTCTCAGGTTCGTTTGCTGGCACACGCCCCGAGGATCCGAGCATTGATAGACGGTGCACGGCACGCGGTTGTGCTATGCCGGTTGCGTTTATTTCCGCGGGCCATCATCGCAAATCAGAAAGTTCAGCCGGCTCTGCTGGCTGGGTGTAATGCTGGCCCGTGTTTCGAAGGCCCGAAGCCGCTTTTCGGCTTTCCGTCCGGGAAACATGCCGAAACTTCTTCGAGTTCCACCACACCATTGCCGAGAACTCCCTTTCCGGCTGAACCTTTCATTCTTAGTTCCGCTGTCGGAGTTTTCACGCGAAGCCGCAAGCGACGCGGAACTTTTGCAAAGTATCTCCTTTGCGTGGCATTCTTCATGGTATTTGGTCGTTCTTCCCGCCGTGAATTCGAGTTGCGTGGGTCACGCGAGCCCTCCGCGCTGAATATTAAGCACCCCCGATGCATCTGTTTTGGAAAAAAGAAACTTCCATCCCTGTTTCTACGGGAACACTCTGGCTGTTCCTCTCGGCCGATTTATCGCCGACCTCTTCTACTTATTCGAGTCTACTTCGTAATTGGTCTCGTCTCGTTCCTCCAACTTCTTCCCTTTCTGATCCCCGGTCTAATTAGCAAGGTCCCGACCGTCTGACAAACCATTGACTCGTACCACTTAGACATAACTTATTCCAGACGTTTGGCATGTAACTGAGCTGTGTGGCGCTTTATGTAAATTCCCGTTTCTTGTACTGAATGTTATAAAGATTAAAATAAGGGAAAAACTTCTTGACGAAGAACAATTGTAACTGTTTACCTCGACTGAATTATTGTTGAGCTGTTCTACTTCTTCCAGTTTACCTCGTTCATTTGTCTTGACTTTCATTATTCTCGTCGTGTTTCTACAAGTTTTTCCTCTTCTTTTCCCCGGTCTAATTAACTAGGGGATTCCCGTCTGGCGTACCGTAGACTTTCACTACTTGTTCACACCTTGTTTTGAACGTCTGGCTTGTACTGCTGTTTTCCATGCTAATTCCAGAGTGTGATATGGAATTGCATGAAGATTCGAATACGAGAAAACTTTCTTAAATAGTTTTATAGGTTACTAGTGCAAAAATTAAAATAAATATATTCATATTTATACAAACATTACGAGCACTTTCAATAGTGTATTTTCATTTCCAATTTCTCAGAATCCTGGGTCGTTAATTTAACTCTTTACTTGTTCATCGACTACTATTGGTCGAATAAGGTTGGCAATACGAGGGACGGGCGTTCGTTAAGTATGTCAATGCACTTGTTTCGAAGAGAAGAAACTTCGTTCGACGTTTCTCACGGGAAACAGTAGTTATTTCGTTCGACCAATTTATCGTTGACCTGTTCTACTTGCTAGGGTCTACTACATCGACTTCTATTTGTCTCGATTCCAGCTATTCTCACCTCGTTTCTAGCTATTCTCACCTCGTTTCTCTGACTTCTCACACCGTTCTTATTTCGCTCGGACGAATTGACAATGGACAGACCTGTTCGCCTGACCTACCATTGCTTTGTACTTCCTGCGCGGCCCAGTCGCGCACCCTATTCTCGATGTCTGACTTATGACGGTTCTTATTCCACTTGGCTGGCTGATCATCGATTGGATTCTACCGGTCTGACGCCAGAAAATTCGATTTCATTTATCTGACCATCCAGCCATTCGATTCTTCCCGAAAGAAAGGGTCCTTAACGGATATATACGACACTGGACCTCGTAGCTCCTCATTTTCACTTCCAGGTGCACTTTAACTCGTTTAAAAGAATATTTACAGTGTTCTCTGATGTAGAATTTTGCTGATTCTGTTGAAATCGCTATGTACAGTCTAATTTCATAATTTGTCTGGCTCTTGGAGGACATATTCTACTTAATCACTTTCTTGCGATTAAGACGAATTTTGAGAACCTCCTATTTTCATGCGAAATGTAGGTGTAGCATTTCAGATGGGCGATTCAAAATAGTTGAACGCAAGGGTATCATAGATTTCGCAATGCATTGGGGGGCCAATCGTTTATAGGCCGATCGCGTTATGGTTACGTAGCAACGACCAACAGGATACATAGAAAGTTATGAAACGGCCGGGATACTATCGGGATTCCATACTCTAAAGTGAGAAATCATGGTCAGTCGACGGTAGGGTAGCATGTGGACCGAGTTGTTGGAATAATTGCATCGCATATAGAAGTTTGATGCACAGCAAGTGCAGTTAGGTAGATTAGAACCGAGCTCCGGAAATTGACTTTATCAAGTGCCATCCTCATTGCGATGTGCGTTTAATATTATCTACACGTCACGCGCAACCCTATTTCCTCTAGATTTTCTCTTGTATTGAAACTCTCTGCCAATCAAAACCAAAATAATCAAATAGTTGAAAGCTCTTCCTGTTCTCGAGTGAAGTACAAAAACAGACCGTTCACATTAAGAATGTCTAACAAAGTGCAATAAAAAGTAAATCCAATGCACAAAGGACTGACTAAACAAATACTTTAAAGCTGTAAAAAAATATTTAGCGTAGTTCTTTGTCCTGCTGGACAAATGTCGAATCGGGAGCTGGAACTCGAGCTGCCCTTTCATCCAAATTCCACCGAAGTGCCGCCGAGTCCACTAATTGCATCGATCGTGTGCATTGTATTCTAACCGCCGGGCAATGTTTACAGAATTGCCGACTGGATGCCGCGGATTTCGACTCGGCCGAGTTACTGTATCTCTCCGGTGTAGTTCGCAGTCGCGGCGAAAATTTACGGCCGGACTCTCGGCTCGGCTCGGGCTCGGCTTTAAGCGGCTTTCATGTTCGCGCGGGCACTTGAGAGTTTTCTCCAGAGCCGGCTCTCTAACAAAGTGCTCGGCAAGTGAGCCGGAAGTATCGATGAATGTCGGCGGACGTCGGCCGAAGGAACATGCCAGGAAATGGTCAAAATCTTGGTACCTCCGGCTCAGGAAATATCGGAACCACACCGTTTTATGGGTCCTCTGGAACTGCGACAGTTCTCGATCATTTGCCACAAGTATAATGGAAAAGTTGGGGATCGTTTGGATGCGGTGGAGGGTGCACGGAGAGAGATGAATTGGCCGAGGCTGACTTGAAACGAAAATATGTTTGAAATGCACGAAATGCAACGATTCGAATATCATTTTCTGCTTGAAAGTACGTATTTATATTCATGTTTTTCAGAATGCTGGAACATGCACTTTTCGATGAAATACAGTAATCGGTAAATTAATTTATGCTTAGGATATTTTACTTTTATGCCATGACTATAAACGTGTGAACAGTGTGGGGTGTACCGATCGATAAATTGACTATAGCTGACTTCAAATGAAAATAGTTTGGAAATGAATGCATGGAACGCAATGGTTCGAAACTCGTCTTCCACTTGAATGTTCGTATTTATTTCTCGTGTACAAAAATGTCAGAAATTCTAACCAGCTACCATGAAAAACTATAAATTGCAGACAAGAGAAATTATAGTTTTTAATTAATAATCTCGGTATTAATATTCTTTCAGCTCGCTAGATTGATATAGACTTTCAGCTGTGTAATAGCGTTCGAAAATCGCCTGCTCATGGTTTTTCTATCGATTCCTCGCTCTTTGTGCCGCCAAACCACGAAACGTCAGCGCCCGGGAAAGTTCTTTGAGCGTTCGATGTCGCGATTATCGACTGGGGAATATTTGCCGTCGAGATCCACGGGAATCGGCCGCCAGGAGAGCATGAAAACCGTGTCTCCGGATAATCGACAATCGGGTTACAAGACGTCGGGACGGAAATCCTCCCCCTCTGATACCCGGCCGCATAATACAGACGCGTGCAAAGCGTCTTACGGGGTAAGACTCTTATGATTTACGAGTGACTTTTCAAATATCCCGCGGCTTTCCCGCGAGAAACCTGAGTAAACCGTGAAGGAACTTTTCCTGGGGATGCTGGAACTCCCTGGCAAAAATTAGAATAATTTCCCCGAGTTTCGGGAGGACCGCGAATATATTTGCACGGAGAATTCTGCAGACGTTCTACCAAAATTGAGAGTCTCTATTTAACAATTTTCACTGCAAACACGTGGGCTATTTGTGCTAATAATTTTTCTTTTTTTCGCATTTACAAGGTAAATCTGGTTTCGAATTCCTGCAATTTTTGTAATATTTCCTACTAATATTTACCACTAAAACGCAAGAGAATCAAAACGACGGATTTAGAAAAGTTTGACTCGATTTACGGGGGAGTTCTGTAGTGGCGGTGAAAATTAATCAGTGGTAATTTTTTTAACGCGATTACGCGACTCGTCGACCAAGTTATTTTGCATAACTATGAGGGAAGAGAGTAAAGTATACTGTGATGACGTACTTACGAAATGAGAATATTCCATAGCGGTCTATTTTTTTAATTAAGCTTGTGTAGAGAGTTTGAGCCAGCGAAAATTGTCCCTCTCCTCCCAGAGGTGGTATTAAATTTCATATTACTTTTTAGCGTAAGTATGAGCTGAAACGTACAAGTTCCCAATCCGATTATTTTTCGGTATTTTTTAAAAACTAAGTGGAACTTGATTCTTTAATTAATACAGTTTGTTTTAGTCGACGAAATTTTAATAAGAGGTTTCTTAAGTAGAAGAAGCTCGCATTGCTCAAACAAGTTAAGAAACTTTCACTTAAAACTTTTTAGGTAGTGTGCATTTTACTGCAGAACATTTCTTAATTTCTGCACAACATTTTTTAATTTGTTTTCATACGTTTCGTACGGCGTCCGACAATTGCCGGACAATACTACTTGAATTGTTGGTCGAGAATTTTAACGTGTTATTTCTGCATTTGTTGAAATGAGTTTCGCGTCTAACAATAAGTGCTGTATGATATAACTACTTTTATTCG
Source organism: Lasioglossum malachurum (assembly GCA_028455605.1). NCBI lineage: Eukaryota > Metazoa > Arthropoda > Insecta > Hymenoptera > Halictidae > Lasioglossum > Lasioglossum malachurum. Next base: position 21,051,441 of record CM052319.1, read on the forward strand.
GGTGTTCCCTTAAAAGATTATAACTTCCGTAAAATTGGCGGCCTTGTAATCACGTACAACGTGGTTAGATTTCGCAAAACTTTTTAAGGATTCTAGCAGTTACGAAGCCCGATGGTTTTCTTAGGAATTAGTTGGAAAATTTTTAGAAAATCTCGCGAAACTGTCATAATACTTTGGTGTGGATCAAAATTCCGAAGAAGCTTTTAAGAATTCAGGTCAACAACAGTCTCGTGCTAATCCCTGCGGAATTAATTCCGAAGTCTTTAGAAAGTCTTGCAAGAATATTTTAATACTTAGTCTAAAGACGAGCTTGCACATTCTTGAATAATAGTAACAGCAGTATTCAACTGGATTTTAATTGTAAATCTTGTTCCAGCAGTAATTTGTATTACACTTTTCATTTAAGAAATCATTTATTATTTCCGTAGTGTCTTAGAAAAGTGGGAACAATAAAAAATCTGCAACATTGCCTTCCATTCTGAGAGAGCAGAATGGATTTGAAAGCTTGTTAATAATTGACCTAGCCTTCTAGAGCGAGGAGAAACGTAGCCGCCCTCTCACCGCTTAATTATGAGAAATGCTCTTGTTGGCAATGCAGGAGGAGAAATACAGCTCCCATAAATACAAATTACAATCTGTGGGTCACATTTTTTCTTCAGCTAAATGCTACTGATTAATATAAACAAACGCGCGTTTATTATACTCGCGGTGGTGAGATACTGCCGTGAAATTAATTCTTTTTACTTGTTTTAAAGACATTCTGTATTGGGTCTGACAACTGCTCGACAATACTACTTGCATTTCTACTTGACAATTCTAGCACCTGTAGAACTTGTCCTTCTTAAAGTGGAGTATCATGTTTAAACCCCAATAGGGTTCCTGTTTCTATATTTGTTGAAATATTGTCAACATTGATACCAGTTTCGACTCAATTTCAATTATAATCAAATTTTGTTTTTTCCATGAACCTGATCTCTCTCTCTCCTCAGGTCCTATTTCCTGTACAACTAATCCGTCCCCAAGGAAATATGTTTTCCACCGATCTTCCTCGTGGACAACGCTAGCACAACCAGTTACGCAATTTCCCTAGGACCCAGCAAGGCAGAAAGAAAAAGATTTTCCTCAATCTCTAATCGGCCGCATCTACATTGTCCTCGGCGAGAGGACGAAAAAGATAGTGGTCGGTTTTTACATATTCAAACGAATCGGGATAGGACAAAGAATTCTAAGCAAACTGGGTGGAATCTTATTACACTGTCCTTCCTTGAGAGCTAACGTCCTTGGACTTTCTCGGTCTCTCTCTGTTCTTCAAAGACACGGAAACGACGGGATTCTAAAAATCTTCTCCGCTGCCAGTCTCCCATTTTCCGGTTTCTCTTGACGTCTCGTTCCTTTGTGTATCCCCTGGACTATCCATATAATCTACCTGTTCATCCATCTTTCTCTGACCCACCTTTCTTCTCTCTACCACCTTTCGCCGCCCCTTTTTCCAGCTCGCGGTATAGTCGGATAAGAAACACCTCTCGGCCAGGGCACTTGCCACCGGAAACACGCGCCAACGGTAATCACGTTTAGTGCCCGGAAGTAGTTTTCGTAGTCCCGAAGCTCGCACAAGCGAACGGATCTCGAGCTTAGCAGCGAATTACCGACCAGTCAGCGGTTTTATTTTATCGTTTTAAATGGCCTCGCTCGGCCTCGAAGTATTCCGCTGCTCGAAAGCTCCAGGAGCCCTTCGGTTTTGCGGCTTTACGATCTCCGGACAGGTACCGCGGAAACTACAGAATTTTATTCTACGGCCAGAGTGTCAGTCCCTCGAGAATTATTGGTGGTTTTTGCGACGGTCCGGTTAAATATTTTATTTCAGCCTGGTTCTATTTGCAGCTCGGCTTACGCGGGAACTTGTGGAGCTGGATCTGTCCTTGGCAGACGAGTTTTGAAGCGTGCTGAATTTTTGATCGTTTTATTCGCTGGTGATAGAGACCCTTGAGATATACATATTACAGATTGCTTTTGGATGGTTCGCTTAAATATTTTATTTTAAGCGGGTTGGGGTTGAAGGAAAAGTGACGCTTACTGGATCATTTATACGCCAGTTTATAAATTCGTATGATTGACAGAAACGTTCTGAAAAGCACTGAATTTTGTTCAATTTTAAAGAATTTTATGTACTTAATCAATTAATGTTCTGTAATGCAATTTATATTTATTCCACACCTACGTTTAGTCTAATTATTTGATCTACATTAGGTTCAACTCAAAGAGTTGGCATTTAAAGTTGACCCTACACGCGAGCTTTCGAAAATTTCGAGGGGTGCGAACAAGTTCTGAAAAGTAATAAATTTTATTTAGTTTTACTCGTTGGTTGTAGAGTCAGTCTCTCGAAAAACATCGCGGCTCTTTTCCAGTGGTTAATTTTAATATTTTTGAGTCAGCAGATTAACTCTGAAAAGTACGGAATTTAAAATAAAATAAAATAAATAACACATTTATAAAAATTTATGTGTCCATATAATTGTATACAAAAGAATGATTTTCATGCTGCATATATAGTATTTATAAAATGTAATGTGTGAAAATATCAAATTGTAAAATACGTGAAAATACATACTTAAATTAATAAAATACGTAACGTGTAAAATACAAAAACGTTCATGCATAAAACATCAGAACATCAAGTATTACAGATGAGATATTTATCGATGTTTATACATTCAGAACGTTCTGTCACGCACCGACAAATGGCTCGCCGCTCTCAAAACAAATGAAAGCGCCACGTACCAAAATTTCTCAGTGCAATGAAGTTAATATGTAGTTTATTCCTCCAGAAAGCATGCGGATCCGATTTCCCCAGAGAGCGGACGTAAACACAATGAGAGACGCGGGCATGAATGAACAAGATCTCACCCAGAGTGTACGTTTAAAATTTCCCTGGGAAAATTTCTCTCCAATTACATAGTATTCTCGTCGCCTTTGCGAAGATCCGCTTACAAACGTTTGCTAAAGGGAAACGCTGGGATCCTCGAACGGGGACGATAAATATTGCCGTCTAGTCGCGCGTAAGATAGTTTCCAGAAGTCTGGTTCCACATTGTCTTTCCACTTTACGTCGCGACACAAAAGACAGCGCGTGTTTGTCGCTTCGTTCGCGCGGTAATTATGCGCGTTAATACGTAAAGATTTATACGAAGCTCTGCTGAAGCGGTGTGAAGAACTTCAGAGGAAAGTAAATAAGAGCAACGGTTTATTTATCCTAGAGCTGGTTTGGCTACGGGCCGACTCGTACTACTTACTGGCTCGTTTCTGATCCGCTATCAACGGATTTGCATATTTCATGATTTTCTAGAGATGGTCCTTTATTATTGCGCTTAGCGGTTCAGAGATAGTGCTGTTCGTTATAAATTTTCATAATTTAATAGGATCTCTCGTTGTGTCTCGAGGGAGTGAATGTTATTGCGGAATTCGTTGAAAAGCAGTAGGATATTAGTGAGCGAACTAACAGGAATTGTAGAATAACAGTGGAAGTAAAAGCTAGTTTCGTTTTGCGTATGTTGAACGTTGGGTAAATACTTTCTTCTTAAATATTTCTTGTTGCTCATATTTAACAGAAGTACGTTAGCACGGTTCTCAGGTTCTCAAATGGATGAATTAATTATTGATTTTACAGAAACACTCGTCCCTGCTCGTTACGATTCTAAAGTAATAATTATATTGCGGATTTTATGCATTTATGACAGAAATGGGTACGTAAAATTTAAAATAGAGGAGGTATTAAAAAGATTTAAGGCCACCAGTGTATTAGTTTCACCTTAATCAGATAATCAAAAGAAGAAGGAAATTGGCTCCTGTGTCTTGCAATCAATGCAATCGTTTTTTATTTTGCATGAAGATCCGCAGTCGAGTAATAATATTTTAAAAGTCGTCGTATATTTTCACTTTCAACTCGATCGATTCATTTCTGTCAACAGCGCACAAAATCTACAACGAAATAATGACCAACACACGAGTCGCGTTGCATCAAAAGCGCTGCCTATTTCCCGCGATCTATCGGAACCCCATATTCGTTATTCCAATCTGCTGATAAATCCGCGCGTTCCCTATAAACCTGCGGGGCTGGGGCGAAATGTATCCGCATTGTTCCGCGCAAAGTAAATAAAACAAAAGGGACTAGACGCGGAGAGCCCTGAAAATAAAACAAAAAGAGAAGCTCCACCGTGAAAAAAGAAAGAAACGTGGAAAAGAGACGGTAAGACGTGTAGGGAGGACGTCTCGCCGCGTCAGTTTCCCTGGGAATTCACGTGCATCAGCTGCAACGTCGCGTAATGGAATGCGTCTGATGCATCCCGTCGACCGTACATTTGCCGCGTACAGAGTAATACAGAGTAAGACAAAGGCGCGAAGAAAAGACGGATGCACCACGAATCCACCCCCTCTTAAAACGAATCAATGGCATCGGGAGTTGTGTCATCGACATCCGGGATGACGGCTGCACCGAATCCATCTTCGCGAAGCTTTACGAGCCGTGCGGCTTCGCTGAAAAAAAAAAATATAGCCTGCCAAATTTTCCGCCACCCGACCGGAATTTCCTATTATCCCAGGCCGCTGTCTTCGCCGCCGAATTGAAAATCAGATTCAAGACATGGGAATCGCGAGGTTTACCCTCCGCGCAAATATTGCGCAATCGTGACCCAAGGGACGATTTTGATTTCGCTTTTATGGGGGCCTGCTTCCTACGTCCTTCTTACTTATACCCACAAGGTATTTCTGATACAGGTGCTTCGGATATATCGCGGTGGCACTGGTGAATACTAAATTGAATTTTGTAATTTACAGGATCGGTTCGTGCGATATATGTAAATTGCACGGGCCTGGGTGTTTACGTGGGTTGCTTACGGAATGTTCGATCAAATGATTTCGCTGCGATGATTGATGCAGTTAAACTGGTTTACAACGTGTCTACAGTTTTTGTCCACCGCTGGCGAACGAATAAATTGCTGCTTCTCTGGAGAAGTTACTTATTCTCTCTTTAGGCGAACAAAAGTAGTGCGTCTAGTTTTACGAAGGTTGTTGCAAAGATGTGATTTTAATCTGTACATCCTGGGTTATTAGAATAACGCAAAAATTTTTATGAATTGAATTATACATACAGGGTGTTCATTTGAAAACTTTCCAGCCGAATATCTTGTGAAGTGTGAAAGATATTAAAAAAGTGTAAAACGCGTGTCCAAGGATTTCGAAGGGGTATCAGTTTTTTATTTGGGTTCAAGGTTATTTGCGTTTTCAAGGTCATCTCTGAAACTAGTGCGCGGACAAAAAAAGGATCCTACGAAAATTGCTGGTCTTTTCACGTACAATAAGATCCCATAATAAAAAATATAGGTGTCCATTTGATAAAACAATGTTGACCTTCAAATGACCTTGAAAACGCCACCCAAATAAAAAACTGATACTGCCCCACTCTTTCCCTCTCGAAATCGCTTGTGTTTTACTCTTTTTTAACATCTTTCATATTTTTCGAGATATTCGACTGGAAAGTTTTCAAATGAACACCCTGTATACCCAGTATATTCACGAGAAAGTTTTTAGCGGCGGCTGTTCCGAGAGGAAAAAATGTTCGGAGAAAGAGAAACACCAGAATTCTAGAGCCAAGGAACGCAATAAAACTCTGTGTGGGAGGCGTAATGGCGTCCTTGGGTGGAATGTTAATTGCAACAAAACTTTGCAATATCCTTTATGGGCATTTGAGCACGTATCCGTAACAATTCGCTGTGCTGGTGCATTGATGCGAACCTAGGGGGTTGCAGCGCATAGGAATGCATGAGTAATTATGCATTCTTGTATCCAGGCTTTATGAGGTTTACGAGTTAGCAGGGTTCACGCGTGCTCGCCGGGCATTCACGACGAGCATAGTTTCTTGGCCCGCGGGGGTGGGACACAGCGTCATCGGGTTTTCTGTTTATGGTGTGGGAATTCTGTAACGCATATACGCGTGCAACCATCACGGACGAATACGTGAGCCGGTGCAACATTGCGCAAGCTGATTTCGCGAAAATGTGGGACGATTTCCGCGAGGTTCGATATACTCGGATATAATCGTTATTTTCCTCACTCGCGTGCACCCTTTCATCTTTCCAAAACACAATTTTAGTTTTCTAATTCCGAGCGGCGGGCGGCTTCCATTTTGTTTATCTGAAGCCAGAGTTGTGCAGAATTACAATTGAATTACTCCAGGCATTATAATTACAAAGCAATTGAATTACATTGTAATTCGGTCATATTGTAATTTATAATTCAGATCTTCATTCAATTATGTTACAATGTAATTGGAGTACAATTATAAAATAGCGTTAAGTATTATGAACGAGGACGAGGAATAGAAAAACGTAAAAATATAATATACTAATATAAACGATAATATAAATTAATCCTCAGCAGTCGAGGGGTGACTCAGATTCGCAACTTAAAATAGCTCCGACTGCAAAGGGATAATATTAAAAGAAATATAAAACGAATCCAAAAGTAAATTTTCGTCCTCATTTTATTTGCAAAATATATGATCAAATGTGTGATCAGACATTTGTTGTGTTTAACGAATCAGGAAGTGCTGAATTTATTCTGGTTACCTAGAAACCCAGGCCCTGCGTTAATGGAAGTGTGATAATCGAACTGATTAAAATTCGCAGATGTGGTGCAACGTTGCAGAACAGCGTCGCGAAACAATACATGCAAATTCTCGATTGGCCAGGCGTCGAAAGCTTGTTCTGTTGATCCACACAGTACCTCCCCGATGGAATCTCAAGTTCCCCGGGCGATCAAATTAGTGGCGTTTTGAGATAATTGAAATCCCCGAGCGTGACAAATGCAGTTCTAGTTCAAGGATAGCTCCGTTAATTCTTCTCATGACCCCTTTTCTCGAAATGTCAACCGATTATGTTGCACGTAGAACGTAATTCGTTTGCCACTCTGTTTCCCGAACGAATTTATCGTCCATTTGCATGACTGTTCCGGGCAAATTGCTGCGGGATCTTGCGCTCCCAGCGATATTCTTGTGTTAACTATACATAAATCCTCCGTTAACGTTTCGACAAATGAAACATATTCTCTCCTTAAAGATTACTTCCCTTAAGGCCAGCGCGTTATTTATTTTCAAGATCGAAACTATTCTTGGCTGCACACTAAAAGGAACCTTCGCAGAAATATCACCTTATTTATGGAAAACTACACGTACACAGTTTGGGAAGATTAATACAAATATTTAAAAGGAGAATAGTTTCAGAAATTTAATAATATCACAGAGTGGACAATTCAGGAAATTTAAGGAAAACAGAAAACACAATCTAATAAGGAGGAACACTCACAGTTTAAGAAGTTCGAGAAGAACGTATACATGGAATTTAATAAGAACGCACCGAGTATAAGATTTAATTAAAATTAAGAAATTTAATAAAATCCAGAAGCACAGTTTGAGAAATTTAATTACACGAAAAAGCACAGTTTCAGAAGTTTAATGTGCTCTCAGAAACCAGTCAAAGTCCGTATTGCAAAATAAATTGATGTCACATTATTAGCCTTGATTAGTGCTGGAAATCGAACGGGAACTTCATTAGCCTTTCAAGCAAATCTCGGTGGTGGGAAGTACTCAAAATTCGCAGTCGAATGGCTGCATATGTTATCGTCTGCCACATTGCGGCAATCAGTTGATCAGATATGCACGTGGAGCGCCCTGCGAGCCTTGACGCTCAATTTACACACGTGGTTCTCAAATGTTTCTAATTTCCAGCGAGACATTTCCACTTTCGGGGATCATTTCTGTCGGTGGCAGGGGTCGTTTAATTAATCAACATGTGACGACGGTGCTTTAATTGAGCGCTTCTGATTCGGGCGCGCCTTTTCACATATTATTATTAATGGGTCTGGTCGATTAATCATTCATAAGCGGCCGGTTTATGTTCCGTATGCGTGACAGCGCAGAAAAGGACGTCCGATGACGGTGACAGGTTTGACTGGAGGTTTTCCAAGTCGTTTGATACAACTGGCCCGGTTCGAATCGTCGAGACAGCTGCTCGGTATCACACAGAACCGCCACACGTGAAAGTGGTTTGCAGCGCGTCGCGTCTGATCGAATCAAGATTTCCATATGCGATTCCAACTGTTTAGGAGTGTTGGCTTTGTCTATACAACCTGACGCCACGATCCCGCTTCTGATTATTCATGCCTCCAAGTGTAATGAACATATCTGTTATTACGCATTTGACGTTACTCCCTGCATTAATTAATCGAGGAATGCGCAGCGGCCCTGATAGAGCAATGTGCCTCTTTTAATGCATGGGAAAGCAGATTTATGTTCGATCTATCCTGGTGATTACTCTCTTCATTGTCTTGCATCTTGTAAGCTTTTAGCAATCAGAAGCCTGCTACGCACACACGTCTTCAAGATCTCATCTTCGTAAAATGGAACTTTTATATAAAATTCTACGTGTATCTTAAATTTTTTTATTTACCTCCTATTTTTCTCTTTTTTGGGGGATAGGCAAAGCCTAATCCGATTTCAGATGAGATAGCCAGTCCTAGGATAAGGTACGTCGCTAATTAAGGAAAATGAAAGGTGAAACCACTACCGAAGGTGAACTACCGGGATAAATTACATCGTCGCGTTTTAATCAGTTTTATTCGCAATCTCTAAGATTCGCTTGGAGCTTTTAATCTTGCGAAGTTTCTCTGTTGACACCAAGAATCTTCTCTTAGCTGAATGAATTCTACAGACTTCATTTATTTATTTCCGCGTTTCTGAAATTGCGTTAAAAAATTTTCCTCGGGTTCCGAGTAAAGTGGATCCGGAGCGGTAACTCAATTTTTTCGTAAAAAATTGACACTTCGAGAGATACTATGCTTCACGTTGGACACCAGCCGACTTCAACGATTCCGTAGAAGCTCCGGCGCCGAAGCCACCGATGCTAAGGGGTAATTTTTCAATCAGTCAACCGAGCACGGAAGATTTCTGTCGCGCCAGAAAAGCGCGAGGGGACGGTTTCCAAAAAATAAGAAGAGAAACAATGTGAAAAATGGCGAGCTGGAGACAGAGATATCAGGTGAATAGAAAGAGAGGGACGGTGGTGGGAGTATAAAGTGAAAGACGCGATAGGAGGACGCTAAGAACAGTGGAAGAACGAGCAACATTCAACTGCCAAATCCAGTTCGGTGCTTTCTCTGGGCTCAAGATTGATGGAATAGCAGATTGCTGGTATTCAGAGGGACCTTTCGCCACGCTCCTCCTTCATCCTGAACCCCCGTCAACCACTTCTTCTTCCTTCTTTTTCCTCTTGCCGAGTGCGAACACAGGAAAGTTGCGAGATCCTTTCCTTGAATAAATTATCGAACTACGCTCCGCGGGCTTACCGGTGGGAATCTTTTCGAATTCTTCCTTTTATTTCATTGCTTCTACGACCGATTCCAATGCCGTCGGATTCTTCTTCCTGTTCTTTTTTAGTTCTCCCGAAGACCCGTTTCAATTTTCGCGTTTACTCGAATCCCTTAAATAAGGGTGAAATCGAAATTCTTTGAAGCTTCCACTATGACGGACAAATTTAAAGTTGCGAGCCATCTGAAAAATATTTTCTACGTTTTACGCTGTAAATCAATGTTATAAATAATATAACCTTTAAAAATAATATAAAAAATTATGTGTCACTTTTAATAAATTTTTTCAAGTGAGGTCTCACTTTGATTACGATAAATTATCACAATTATTTAACAAATTATCGTTGACTTGACTCACTTCGAACTGCGTTACAAGTCCCGCTAATATTTAACAAATATTCTCGATTAAATCTCCAGTTAAATTTATATAGACATTAGGCGAGGTATCATACAAATGTTATATAGTAAAATATAATACACGTTCTCACATACTTTGCGAGAGAGGTAATTCGAAGTACAATGCAATTATTGTTTCAGTCAAGCATTTTCGATTGTGTATCACACAATAATTTCATTCGGAATTGTTAGGTTTTAAAGTGGGTTATTATGAAGCAAACGTATGTACGGCAACACTGCACGTGAATTAATTAACAGAAACCAATTTAGCCGGTTAACAGGGAGCAGTATAAATGGATCAAGAATTATTTAATAGCGACCGGTTACTGAAAGCCTCAGTCCCGGAAAATCTCGCAAAAGTACGATAATGACTGGAAATTAATATCGGCCTAGCAAGACCAGATGAGAGGGCCGATTAATTTCCGGACCAGTCTGGAATGAATAGTTATTGCTACTACGAAATAGCTTCTGGATCGAAATCGGGGGTTCTCATTAACTGCGAATGCATTGCATACACGGAAACTCGGCAGAATGCCAAAATGACTGACAAAGTTGAACAATCTGATTCTTTTTGGGCAGACATATTTTTCAACAATGTTCATTGTTGGTTCAATAATTTCTTGGTGTAAAATTCTTGATTGTCATCGTTTGTTTTCGTAAAGTATGTTACAAAATAAACGAGGGAGTCTGTTCTGTGTGTGTAGCTTTGATCACACCAGCATCAGAACTTTTAATCTTTGAGCTTATTTGCATGCAAGCTTTTGCAAAGCAATTTCAGTGGCTTCGAGCTCTATTATGATGGAAAGCATGAGTAGAGTGTCAACGACGACAGAGAATGTGTGGCGTAGGCGACAAAGTATTAACAGCAACTATCCATTCATCAAAAGTATGACAATGACGAAACGCTGAATAGTAATTCTTTCATGAACGTACACAACGTCTACACAACCATCGAAATCATTTTTCCATAGGTCCACAATTTATTCTAATAACTACAAATTTAATTAGCAATATTTCAGAAAAAAACATTTTCGTTCCAGCGATGTAATTGCATTTGTAATTCCATTTGTAATTCCATTTTTAATTGCACGAACGTGCGCTGATTTTCAAAACTGATTTCCCGTACGTCGGTTTTCTTTTCGACCCAATGAATATTAATGAAATGCTCTAATTCACAAGGTTCAGTTATCTTGGTGCGAGCAACGAAGCGCGACTAAACACTCGTCTCATTAATATCTATTAAATGTTCAGACCGCGAAGCAAGAACAATGGATATTATTATTGCGGCGGCGCGTGTCGGGTGATACATGATTGGCGGCGTTACCGCGGCTAATGATTCGCAAGTGGCCGGCTTGTATTGGAATTAGCGATTTTACGATCTTGCGCCAGACTAGTCGCAAGAACATTGCGCGAGGCGCCGATAATAGACTCGTTCCGGGCGGCCTTGAACCACTTTTTCACCGCGGAGAGATCTCACGTTCCCGTGGTGCAAGGTAATTGCATGCAATTCGGCGCTACGATTCACCGATAAAAGAACATTGTTGTGTGACAAACAGACTGGAAGGAGAGAGAAGGCTAAGCGTCGGTTCACGTCGCATCAAACCCCGGTTACTGGTCGTGAAACTTTGTCTATTCCACTGTGTCTTCTGGCATGTCTGACTATTAACCACTCTTTCTACTTACAATGAATTCTAAAGGTTCATTCTCTATGTATATTCATAAATGTGTCCTCTATATACCTTAGCTTCAATGTATGTACTATGTACCACCTGTGTCATGTCTGACTATTATCCACTCTTTCTACTTCGAATCAATTTCGTGATTACTTATATTCATGTCGTATTCATTATTTATTGCCAATGCTTAGAGATCCTGTCAGTACAATTACCACTGAATAAACATGGACAACAGGTGCAAACAAATAAATATGGAACACACTCTGAATAAAAAATGACCCGTGCTAAATTATGTTCGACATTTTATGTATGTTTATTCAAATACAAAGATTATTCTGAATTTATAACATGTATATACAGGTCTCTTTGCATATTTATATCCTTATGATAACTGCATGTATTGTGAACTGGGCTTAATAGTTGAACGGACGCGGCCCTGGCGAACTCGTGAGCAGGCGCGGAAGGGACAGTGAAATGTGCCAGCGCTGTGGAAACTAATTAAACCACTCATTTATTAATTCACCAACGACACGACATTGTGCCACGTCAAAAACTCATGACATTGAGGAAATTCTTACTTTGACAACGCGTTAGACGTAGAGTTTTTTGGCAAAATATTTGCCATATTCTTTTTTAACCAAAGACTTTTTCCGAAATTCGGAATGAAAAACGAAATTTTATTCGAAGCAGGTTTCTACGAGAATATCTCTGTCCCCAGTGGATTTCTCGTCGCCGATGGACAGGGAAGCTCGGTGTGATACGAGGAAAAAGTTTTCACGACTCTAACACGTGGTACAGTCGACGAGAGCACAGGAATTAGTCGATCCGTTCTGTCGCGAAATTGTTCACAGGAGGACGGCCACTTGTATTTTATAAAACCATGCGAAACTCTGAGCTGTCTCTTCAGTAATCGTTTACTTTCCGAAACTGACGTGGTCGTTTCTCGTTAGGCACACACCGAATCTGTTTAAGCATGCTGGAGGGAATTCACCGTGACACAATCTGCGTGAAAGTTGGACTTCCTGTTTTGAAAAACATGGGACATCGGAGTCGAGTGTTTAACTTTAAAAATGGAAACACTGTTGCTCCGTCTGCGAGTCGACATCGCTGCGTCCAGTACTCGACTCGAAAAGCGGAGCTTGTTATCGGGTAGTTCTATTTTTAGGAATGATCCATCTCTGTGTGGAAAAATTCAGAAAAATCTCAACACTGATTACATATAATTCAAATTATATATATAGTAGTTTAGATTACAATAAATCGTACACCCTATTTTACAGCACATGAATGTTTTGAAAATTAGAAAGATTAAAAATTGCTGTATAATTGAGTGCAATGTTAGTTTAGCTTCACTCCAGTGGAGTTACTAAGAAAATGAAACTATATTTATCTATACTACCCTTAACTGTGTCTATTAAATTTTCAATCTGCAGAAACGTTTGCAAGCCACACGAATTCAATTAAATTTTGTCTGAATTTATATTGCTACTGACAAATCCAAAAAAAAAAAAAAAAAAATGAAATGGAAATTTAAGGTGGTTCTCTTCGTTAACACTTTGAATAGATAACAAATAAAATATTAAATCTTGTTCTATGAATACGCAAGCATCAGCAGTCTAATTACAAATGTCATTAACTCGTTAAGAAAGGGAAACAGATCTGATTCGTTTATTAAAGATCTAAACTAACTGAAATTCTTTTACTAGGCAGAAAATAAAGTGTATCAGCAATGCCAGCGTTTCGTGCACTCCCAGCGCATAAAGCCCACTAAGCTAATTATAGCCGTCATTAATTTAGTTCAGAAGCACAGAGCAATCAGATCTGCGAAGAAATCAGCTTGTAGAAAGGTCGTCGCGAGCCGACGGAAAAGGAAATCGTGATTAATCACTAAGAAATCTTAAGATCAGAAGGAACGAAAGGCTCGGGGCGAGGCGAGGTCAGCATTATTAATCTCATGGAAATATTTCGGTAAAGATTTCGAGTGACATCCTTTCATAAATCATTGGTCAATGTTTGCTGTCTGTTCGTTCGGGCTCATTATCGTCAGTGTCGGCTGTGCAAGATATATGTGCCCAAGGAAAATGGTTTCGTCGATAGAACGAGATTTCATTTTCGATGGAAAAGGTCTCGGCCGTGAGTATGCCCAGCTATCTTTCGTTTAACGTGGAAGATAATACGAATGTACGATGCCGAGGCGAGACAAGGTGACGGCTCTGAAGACTATACAATATATCTTGCCATGTTCGGTGATCAAAAAGTCTTTGGGGATCGGGCAAATGTATTTTCGCTTCCGTGGATGCAAGCATTAAATCCTGGTATTATAATTCACGGTTTTGGACAAATCTATTCTAGTGGTCTCCTATTCCATATTCATTTCTCACATTCCATATTCCACACATTGTTGGCTACTGAATTATTAATTCAGAATTATTATTCTGCCTACTGAAAGTCTTACATATACAAATTCTCTGCGAAATATTATTTTATATTATTGGATAAAATAGAATGTAGAAAATATACATATTGTTGCAGCACGTGCAAAACAATGCACTGATCTGATCCAGTAATATGGTTCAAGACGGATTCCGTTTCAAAGGGGTGGCTACCCCTTCCCTGATAATTATTCAGCACGTTAACCAACTACATCAAACATGTCGGGCTATTGTCAGACAAATGAACGGCGAACTCCCTATTGTCTACACAAGTAGACTATAGGCGTCTCAGTACTCATATAAGTGGAACGGAAATCTACACTCGTCGAGGCAGTAGAATGAGAACCGTATAATCAGCCAAACTCAACATAACTAGTACCTGGCCGAGTAAGCAAGATCGGAGCCCATCTCTCATTAGACAAGTTATAATAGGACTATGGGTTTACCGGGATCAATGGAATGTAAATACTTGCACGTTGGCAGCTAACTGGTATCAAGACTGTACTGTCTAAATGGGCGAAGAAACGCTTCAACTCCAATTGAAAGTGCTCCACAAAGAAAATATTGTTGTGTTAATACTAGAATTCAAAAATACTATTCCAGTACTCGATGCTAGTTAAAATGTTTCAGAAAGGAAATCAATGTGCACGAAGCTCCTCTATATATCAATAGATGTTAACAATTTTAAATAATTTACAGATTACGTTGGTTCGTTTAAACTTCCTAATAAAATCCAACATTCCACGCGCAACAAGCTAATACACGAAATTACTGTGAAATTAATTCCGACGTATTAATTTCAGCCGAGCAGATAAAACTGGGACTCCGGTTGCTCCTCCATTAATTAAAACCCGAAGAACGCGCGACAGCCAGCGAATTTATGGTGGAAGAAAAATATTTTCATTACAAGAATTCGCAGCCGAAGTATCCCAGCCTCTCTGATGGAACTATGCCCGCTACTCGCATTATTTTTTCCCCGCATCCCCCTCGATCCCCGTCTATCGCTTTGTTCCATCTGTCGCGTTCGAATTCAAAAGTTCAGCGTGTGCAAACGGCGAGAGAAAAATGAAAAAGCCCGCTTCTAATTAGCGGAACCTGGCGGAAATTTATCGGGTGCCCGAAGCGCGAGAATTTGCGAAAAAAAAACGAAAGTTTAATTGAAATGAAGACGAGCGCGTACATAGAGAGAAAATTATCGAGCCGACACGCGACGATTATCGATACGGCCGGCGATAATTTGAGACGTTCGATTAATTAAATTCGATGGCTCTGATCCTAAGTAGATAATTATAAATTATACGGTGGTACCGCGAAATAAACCGTATCAACGAATTCGCGTTCTGATAAAATCTTGTTTACTGATCATAGCTGGTTATAATTTACGTTTTCAAGTCAATTAAAATTTTCGCCGAGCCACCGCTTGCTACAATCAGCTCCGTTGAGTTTCTACTTTTAATTGGATGGCGCGTGATCAATACGGAACGCTGGGAATTAAGTTCGTAGATGTGATGGTATAATTGCTGACAGACAAATAATTTGTTATTTTGCTTTACTTCTGTTTTCTTAATAATTGGTTCGGCTAACTATGTTTTCGGGAAAGTCCTGTATTCTCTGTGGACGATAACGTATCGTTAACTCATGGTCTTGCGTATATAAAGTTCGCAAAGTTTCCGCCGCATTTTCACAGTATCAGGATAGTAAAGGCTTTCGTGCAACGAACGGATGCGCTTAAGTGCATACAGACACGTGCGCAAAGTTTATGGATTAACAAAGGATAGTCAGGGATCTTCGAGTACATTCACTAACAGTATCTATTAAATTTTAACAATATGGCGCTGTAAATTCTGTGAAAGGGAAATATTGAACTCCGTTTTCGACCACCTCGGCGTAAATAAATTTGGTGGAGAAATGGGTAACACATTTTTGGGAACAATCTATTATGTTCGGAAAGTAACTTGAAACATTTTCTGTACCCCACCGTTTGTAGAGAGACTCCGAAAGTAATATTTTTGTTGCACTGTATTGAACTCTATAATAAAGACGGGTAAGATGAGCATTACATTAACTGTTTAGCTTGTTTCAGGCGGCAAGTTGATTCGTTAACCTGGATTGTGTGAAACGATTGATCAGGCTACTGTTCAAATACGGAACGACACTTAGCTTAATGGCTGTATAAAAGTGCACTGATACCGAGTCCACTATAAAGCCTTTGAAGACGAACTGAAAATAATCGACCACAATGAACAGTGAAATCCCCGTTAATGGTACTTCCGGGGTGGCCAAAGCGTTTCCTTGGTATCGGAAAACGATGACAATAAGCACTTACTGGCTGGCGGTGCTAGCCCCACGGTAAGTGTTCACCGGGTTCAATGCTCTGCCAGTATAAAATTAGACGATACTCGACACGGAAACGCTCTCTGCGACTTCATGTCCTTTTTTCAGGATCACGTGATCACCGAGCAGTTCCCGGTTCCAGCTAAAAAGAAATTCATAATTCACAAGCTTCATGGTACAGTCGAAAGGTTCTAAACTACGGAATCAATGCAGCAAATATCGAGCTAAAATATTGATCATATCCCCCCAGATAGAAAAGAGTTGAAAAGTTTAATCTAATTCTACTCTTCTTAAACCCATCCATTTAGCAGAAAATTTTTATCTAATTCTACTATCGA
The DNA here is from genome assembly GCA_028455605.1 of Lasioglossum malachurum. Lineage (NCBI taxonomy): Eukaryota > Metazoa > Arthropoda > Insecta > Hymenoptera > Halictidae > Lasioglossum > Lasioglossum malachurum. The sequence continues at coordinate 21,068,030 of CM052319.1, forward strand.
ATATTCATGTACATGGTGGAGAAAAAAGAACACACATTAACTGTTGTGACTAATATTGTTTATTTTTCACCAAAAGAATTACAATATATTAAACGTGTATAGTTGTAAGATGAGATGAAGGTCCCTTGCCGAAACACATACTATGTAGCGTGTGACGTGAAACGTAAGCATTGGGCCTACGGGGCGTTAGAGGTGTGGATATATGGTCCTACTGATAGACTCCTCTTGCTCCTGTGCCGTGGCAGGGACTGTATTTGAAGCCCTTTAAGTAGATTAGGATTTATAGTCAGATATTGGAGATATCACCGGAATTAGATTCGTTCAGTTACTGGCAAGGGAAACAGGTTTTAGATTTGGCAGCCTGGGAGCAGTAGAATAGTGAAAAGCAGGTCAAAGGAAATAGGTCTGTCAATAGTCAGGCACGTCGCAATCGAATCGAATGGGACATACTAGCTATCGAATTCGGTATGATTTTTGTGAGATAAGTGGAGCGATTTCTCTGTGAAACGAGTCAGTGGAATGGGTATGTATGCGATCCGACACGAAGCAAAAATTTCTGCTTAGATAAATAAAATAATATACAAATAAATGCGAAGCGACTGGATACATATATATTATATTACTAAACATTTCAATTGCGATTTCAGTCGTGCATAAATATAAACAATTGATCGTTTCATCAACTGCATATTTGTCCTACAAACGGCAATAAATTCACGAGCTTCCACGAATGCACTGACTGACAAAGCAAGATTAATATTTAATCGTTGTTCACACTGGTTTAGATAAATGTCTACCAGTTTGAATAAGCGTTTGTCAAACGTTACTACAATAAACGATGTAACAGCGTTTGGTGATGATCCGGATGATCTATGTTCTCATGTCATCAGCAAATACCATGCACGCACAAAATATACATTATCGATCGACATTCATCTCATTGCGGTCTCGGTTTTAATCAGACTTACGGACATTGTTACGCCGCTAATAGTGGCAGTATTTTAACATTAACCTGGATAAATTCTACAGTATCTGTCGACCATGCATCTCTCTACGCAAACCATTTTCTACTGCAATTTCCGAACACGGGGATTAAATATGTAGATTGCGAGAACATTAATAACACAAAAATTTCAAATCCATAGTTTAATGACTAATACGAGTTTGAAGTGTACGTGAATGACATCGAGCATAAAATTGATCACCAAAGTTTAACGGAGTCAAAATGATGCATCGCCCAAAGGGATTTCCTCGAAAGTGAAGATAGAGCAAGCAGTTAACTCTTCCAGCATCCCCTAAATCTCGGATAGAGCTCCGCTCCCTTTCAGCGGCGCAATAGCGACTCTTCTAATGGGCTGCTTTATTTGCCCTCTTTTTACCTACACTGTGGATGGCCATGAATAGATCTTGTCCTCCACTCCTGTCGACGGATAGCGTTCCACGTGCAGTGAATGTCTCTGTTCACCGCGAGGGAGAACTTGACGAATACATTTTTTTCTTGCATCCTTCTGCGCGCCGCGACGAGGACAATTATTTCGATTGTATACTATCGGGACTGGGATCCCAACAAAGGAACGGGTTCTTCATAGAAACGCGCCATCCACGCAGGAACACACCGGGGATAAATAAGGACGACATCAGAGGGGAGTCGCAGCTGACGCAGCCAGCGCCCTTTGTTCGCGAAGAAATAGATTCCAGAACCCGTGCAGCTTTCGAAACCTGTTCTCATAGTTCCACGGGACCACCTATTACCGCGATACCAGAATTTACATGCGCCGTGATATTGAATAATTCAGGCGACCCCGGTTCAATTGAAACTCGAGACAATATTTGCATCATAATAACCGATCGGAGGTGCATCCCGTTTTCAATCGGCTAGACGGCAAAAAGTATATAATCTCACGATCATTTTCCACCCCACCGTGCTTTTTTCTATAGTTTCCTCGCCCCCGGCGATGCACGAAGGCAACAACTGATATTGTCAATTTATATCGCTGCGCGGAATAGCTTGAACACGGTTTTGCGCGTCGCTCCGACAACAGCCAGGTTATTCAAAAAACATTCTACCTGAAACTACACGAGCACTGTTGCGAAACGAATGTCAGAACTCTAGATACGATGGACAACAGTCAATTGGTATGAGTTCCATTTTAACATTCAACTTTGTCCTCAAGACATTTAATGTATCCTTGAATACAAAAAGATATTTGAGGTTATAGCGTTAGGTGACTCGCCCCGTATACGAAGCGATTTCTTTTTCATGAACAAGCCTCTAAGTTTGGTCAGAATTAGGTTTCTTTGCGTTGCTCACAAAATTTATCTCCGTAGCATCACGTGGAATTTGCATGGCCATAAAATATTCGCTTTCTCCTGAACACTGTCCAACTGTGTTATATAAATATTATCGCATCGGCTCAACTCTGTTTTATGGTCTTGTCGTTACAGCGCGATGGGTCCAGGTCGTTTATTATAGGAACGAACGCGTGGCACGCGAATTGTTTTGCGATATATTTGGCTAATCGATTTGTTTAAATTGTCGGAAGACAGTTCCGAAGCTGAGGCAGCTAAATCGAGGGAGGACAACCATAAATTTACAGCCGTGTCAACCGTAATTCTACGATTTGATCGATATCACTGGAATCCTGATACTGCTAATAATTCCGTCGTCCCTTGCCTGTTCGAATTATGACAGAAGCTTATGGCATTGCATACAATATGTAGCTACGGTCCTGTAAGAGGCTGGGTGCATTACCGGTACATTGTTGTACATGCTTCGCGGATCGAGTCGATGCATCAGCGACGGTTTTGACAGCGTTGATCTAAGTGCCGAACCCTGTACCCAAACTACCATCCATTTTTTCATCGTGATCCATCCGCATGCGCGATCCACCCTAAGGGGCGCGTCTTGTATTATATTTTCCGATGCTTGACTCTCAATCCTTCGTGATTGCGTGCGTTCGTCTTTTTCAGGACCATTATGTGAACGAGGGCAGTGTGATTTACATGTTCGGACTAGGTAAGTCCACATTAATCTTGAACCTAGTATCGTAATAAATTGTTGTAACTTCAGAAGATACGGAAGAGAAATGTTTTATCAGGATAATCATCGATCAAAATGAAAATCGCAAGACGTAGCTCACTTTAGGGAGTCAAGGGAAGATTGAGAGCAAAGTTCAGTCGTGGAAGTAGTATGGGAAAGTCAGTGGTCAGACAAGGTGGATTATAGTATCTATAAGTTACATTTAGTGCGATACTTGCACAAACAGCAATATTTTCTCTCACTTTGACTAAGGTACCGTGTCTTTTGTCGCGTAAGTAGAAAAGATCAGCTATTAGTCAGCCACGGCGAACAAGATTCTATTTCTAACAAAAATTTGATGGACTGATTTTAGATAAGGAAATATCAAAGTCATACTATTTTTTATATTGTAACGTAATAGCAATTATTGTAGAATAAAGAGCTACTTTCATGTAAGAGAGCTCGGCTGTTCTAAAATCCATCAATTTAGCAGATTCTACAGCAGACGCGATGTCTCATAAATTTTCTTGATCCTATTCCCCCAAAACTCCAAAGTAGAAGCAGCACACTTCGGGTAGGAAAGCTCGTCGAATTCCCTGTTGATAAAAAGATCAAACTGCAAAGAGGATCGGCCTTGTTGCTTAATTATCAGGCAGCAAGAAACTTCGGAAGCAGTCGTTCGCTAACAGGGACTTCCGGTGGAAGTACCAGCGAAGCCGACGTGTAGTTCATCAAAGGTACCTGAATCCTCAAGTTTCGAGTGTGTATGGGGGAACGAGAGATTTGCCAAAGGCTGTTAAAATTTTTTTCCTGTTGCCACTACATACGTAAGGTCGGCGGCACACGGTCTGTCAGCGGAGCAGGTTAAAAGCCAACTGGCCGGAGCAACCGCGGAAAATATAGTTAACGGGACGGCGGTCGGGCCTGAAAAGAATTTCTAATTTAGAATTAATGAGCCACTCACGTTTCATTACCGGTATGCACGGGAAATGTCGCGCACTCGTTCTTCGCAGTTTTGCTATTTATTTTATTCGCCTCATGGAAATAAACATCAGGACAGTGGCGTTTCAATTTCGTCGTCGACTCTTCTAACAGTTCCTGAAAAGAGCCTGCAACGTTGGGGAAAATGGCCGATGGAATAACAGAGTTTAATTGAAGTATAATTAGAGCGCAAATAAAACTGTGTGTAAAAGCGAGACGCAACAATTAACAAACGCAACGTAACTGTAACGGGCAAACACGACTCATCAATAAATTATCAGCGTGTAAAGCGCTTAATTGGTTGCTTTATTTATTCATTCTCTGTTCATTTATTTCGCGTAGCCGTTCCCGGTAATAAGGCCGAGGCCATGTTGTTCTTTTCAAGATAAGGCTTTTTGGATACTTTTTTTTTGTTTTTCGACGAGCAAAGTAATTCCCCGGCAACTTCGACCGAGCCGACGTTTAATGGATCCCCGCGGGCTATATTTATCATGTAGCAACGCTTCTATCGGATCCAACGATCTATAAACATTCTTCCCTGGTATATACGCATGCGACTAGTAGAATGAATCGATCTATGGTCAGACAGCTGTGAAGTAGCGCGGTCCCTAGTAAATCGAACTAACGAGCGAACTTCGATAAAGGTGGGATTTCCGGTACTACAGTTTTACGGGCACAATGGGCGATCATTTTTTTGCTCTCCCATAAACAACTCCCAAATGTATCTGCGTCATTCGTTGCAACAGTGTAGATGCGAACTCACTGCGTCCTCAATTTTTTAACGGGCTGCAGCAGCTTTTATTATTGATTTTGAAATCGTCATGGTTTCACGGGATTGTTAGCGTGATTGCAAAAGTTGTCGGCCAGTGTAACTCAGTTCGGAAGAAACGATTCGTTATCGCCATCCAACGGCACTTTAGCGTTTTAATTCGAAAATTGTCGACTTTATGGTAACCCTGCAGGTTTTTGTAGGGACTCAGCAAAAGGGCTGAACAATATTGTTTATACAGCCCTTGGTACTCTTCTCGATGAAAACATTCTTCAGACGTTAACGCTTGTTTTACTATCTTCCCGTATATCTTGAGACCCGTAACATAAAACACTGTTTCCGACGAAAATTTAATGTGTTCTTAAGCTGTGTAAAATCCGCTCATAAAGCACGCCTATAAAATCTGTTTTAATTGACGGTGGAGCTGTGCGTTTTTTCAAAACGATGAGCTTTTTATAGACCGACCGTACAGCTTCATGGAGCATGAGGCTCCATTAAATTTTCACTCTGACAATTTTTATATCCACTGCAGCTTTTGAAATATGCAGGAGAAAGGGTGGCAGGCTTTAATATTTATGGGAAGTTAGCGCCCCGGTGGGTGAAAAAGTTATGGAAATAAAATTGCTTGATTATAGCGGTCTCCATAGACCCACACAGTCACGAAAATTCAGAGTTTTCTAATTACCAAATTTCCACTGGGAACCAGATGAAATATTCGTGCGTATTATCTTGCTGACGAAGTAGTACAAATCAGCGTGTAGTCCGGCAAAATTATTAAGAAACGTAGAACATTTTGGAATCGCTGTGAACTTACCATAGATGGCTCCCTCGACCTTTGTTCGTGGAAATTACAGATGTTCGTGATATAAATTCAACGCAAAGAGCTTACAGCGTGTTGTCTGTCGGAATAAAATTGCGCCATTGTGCGGGGAAACAATGCCACGGAAAGCACCAGGTTGTCTCATTTTAGAGCATGAATTTCAAACATGTTCGAACGTGTACAGGATCGAACACAATGGAAGGACGAGCGCTTGATCTTTTTCAATTATTCACAGGAGCGCAACAATCGTTTCTCCTGTTGTTTTGCTGATTGTGAATATACAAATCGATACTGGCGGCATACGCGATCGTCGATATCTAGGAATACATCGACATTTTGTTAGTTACCAGGACGTAACGAACGACACGGTGTTTTGTTGAAAACTGGACATACCATCTCCGGCTTAAACGCGACAGCGTGTCTTGTTCCAGATTATCTTCCCTGTTTTTCGTTCGGCGTGATCATATCGACGTTTATGGCACGATGTAGGGTGCATCGAAAGCGTCATAAATCCCCGGAATAGTGTTACACGCTTCTATCCGATGGGATTCTCCCGGACAAATGTTGTAACGAATAAATAATGCAGCCTGAATGTTCCTTCAATATTTATGCCCTGCCACCGTTACTCTCGGAAAGTGCTGCTAAGGATATTCCTCGATTTTATGTAACACTTACCCTGGTGCATCTTAAAAGTGTAATTCTCTAATGTTACAGTCACGTGCGAAAATTTAACATGCGCTCGGAACCATAATTTTCAAGTGTTGACTTGAAACAAATTAAAAAGAAATCCTGAAAGTCACGTATCTTTCAGACAGTTAACGAGACGTGTCCCGGTAAATGAAATCGAAGATGCCATGAAAAGAGATGACGAGTTTAAAAAAGTGAGTGACACATCTTCGGTACAACGAATAGAATATCAGAAGGACAGCGTCACAATTTAAGGTAACGCGCAGAATATCTTTGCAGTAACAGTTATCTCGGGCACGTCGAAATTCTAAAGCTCCGGCGACGCGATCCACTGGCGGATTTAATGGCAACAATTTTTTATTCAGCCTGAAATGACACTCGGAAAATGTTCGGGACGATATATGGCTCATTCAGTGCCGTATCTCCTCTTATCCCTGTTCATTGAATACAGTCCCTACAAATCATCCAAGGAACGGTGTCGGGAGCCGACTCTGGAAATTCACCGTTCAGTTTTTAACTGAGCCCGTGTGTCTTCGGCCGATACGAATTCCCCCTGCCGATTCGGTTCTCCCGTTGCATGTAGAGTAATATAGGCGTCTGTGTCTGGCTTTACAGCAGTCGATCGGGGGACTATACTTATCGGGGAATACGTCTCGGAGAGAAAGAGAGAGGCACTTCCTTTGTGACAGGGGAAGAAGCAAATCTAGGCCAGACACGGAGGCCGTCGAGCGCTAATACGATTTCTCGAAAACGATGTGCCGGCTGGTTATTTAACAAGTGGGTCGCCCCGTCAGGCTTTCGACATTCATTAGAGGCAACCAGTATATCGCGAAGTGGGTAGCTACGCTGAAAAGCATCGAAGAACCACGCTAACTTTTCACCTTAATTAGACAACCGGCTATATCGCTGGCCGAAAATTTCACAATTAGATGAATTTCACGTAAAATGTACCGTCTAAGTAAGTTTCTAAGTACTACAGCTGTGATAACTGCGTGTATGCTTAATTATAAAACAAATAGTTTAACGTTTACTTTTTACTGTGCCAACGACTGTACTATTTGTCTTACGATTGTTATTCACTGAATATATTTTATAGTAAAAGATTTATAGTTCGTAAAACTGTTTGATTTTGCTGAAAATTCTCTATTACCTTATAATAATAGCAGGTTAAACTCGTTTAAACATTTCAAACAAAGATGAAAAGATTTTTACTGCGATTTTAGCTTACGGAATGTGTAATCATTGTACCGTTTACTCTAGTCAGAATTAAAATTTACGTTCGCACCGGAACGAATTCATGTGAATTCACGTTGGAGCCTAATACATCATATCCTCGCAGTAAGAGAAATCACGTGAGACACATTCCCTTGCTTTCCAATTCGTTAACCCGTTGCCGTACCTTTCTCTTCATAGTTACAGCGATTAAAACGTTTTTATGCACAAAACTGTCGTAGAAGGGAAAAGAAAATGTACGTTTTCTGTATGGCTACATTTATTTTTATGCTTAAATATTGATTACAAACGAATAAAATTTTATTTAATTTGAAAAGAAACGCGTAACATTCATATTTGTCAGACTTTGTTAGCACTAAACCTATCTCTGCCGGTCAAATGACCGGTTTTATATTTTTCATTTCGTAATTATTAAAACTATGAAGCTGCTTACATGGAAATCGATTCGATAAAATTCTGTACCCAAGCACATATTGTCGTAAAAATGGCAGAAACTCTAAATAAACAAAGCCTCGTCATTTCTGCAAAATAAAACACGTTAATCGCTTTTAGTGCTCGGTAGGTTTAGTGTTAAAAACCTTCATCGCGAGTCTGGCTCGTCGAAATGCGGAAACGGGTTAAGAGCAGAAAAGCGCAAGGGAAGAAGACCACTCCGTAGTTCACGTCAAAGCATTTTACAGTATCAAGGACAACGATTATTATCCGGGAGACACCTGGGAGCCGGCGTCGTCGCAGTTCAAGCGAACAATCGTCCTTGCAATTTCCTTTCCGTCGTCATAGCGCGCCTCTCGCGGTGAAACGAGTCGTATCGCGTCGCGCCGACTAATTAGCAGCCGATCGATTTCACGTAATTAAACCCCGGTCGTCGAAGCGTCTCACCGAGATCGGAATTCGCGCGTCCCGTCCTTATTATCGCAATTATCGTTCGTCGGATAAAATTTGATATTCGCGCCAGACGGTGACGTGAATGCTAACTACGGCGTGACTCGATGACGAGAGGTTGGCAGACCGAGGTGCATCGAGTTGCATCCCGTTGCAATGAACCGATTAGAATTTCCGCTCGCGCCTTTGCACACGTTAACGCGACGCGTCGTAACCTGGTTTTATCGGGGCGACGGAACGACCTCGTTCCGACGCCGGTTACGTCGAATCAAGTGAGGGTACGAATCGCGGGAAAGGATTATTGAAATCCGCGGAGAGCATGAAAGAACGGCGAGCAAACGGCTCGTGGCACGATGCGAACGCCGCTCTTCTGTTATCACTCGCAGACGTACCTATCTTTCTTTCGCGAGATGCGCGTCGATGCATCCTCCGATAGACCATCCCCGATAGCCGATATTTATGCGAACACTTCTAGTTCTGGACGCGGTTGCCTCGTTCGAGGGCCCCGTATTGTGTAGTTGTCGAAAATTTTTGATGTTTTAAGCGGGGAGCACGAGTTAAATCGCCTAACATATATTTGCATCACAATTTTATGATTCAAAGAATATCCCTTCCATTTCATATTTCCTCATTTTGTCGTTCCTACAATACTTAGAATTATATGAGCAATATGTGGTTTAATTGTGTTTTCAGATCAAATCTCTTCGTATAAACATGCTTAATTAAAGAGTTACTCGTTCAGAAGATTAATTTATGTACGAGTATACAAACTGAGACTTTCGTAGTCTGACCAGTAACTGACAAACACGTGTGGTTATAATGAGCAAAAACTATAGCAATCAGTAACTTCTGAGCGTTATCCTTGCATTGTTTTGCGTTTTACTTCCTGTTCCGTGTAATGAGAAGTTGATTACATTATTTGTTACATGTGAAACTTACAGAGATGTTGTTTTGGGGATAGTGCAATACGTGAATCATGAAAATTAATCGCGTTCAGACTAGAGCGGCGAAGAAAATATAAAACGAAGTAATTAAAATATAAATAAGATATAAACATGATATACACAATCCTAAGAAAATAGAAATCTACATAAAAATCCGTAATCTGCCAATGTGAGACTGCATTCATTCGAACAATTGCACAACGTGCAATATTTCTTGTGTACGAGTGTATGTAAGTAGAAGAGGGCAGGCAGTGGTCAGACAGTAATTTTTCACGGATCTTTTGGACCACCTCCAGAACAGTTTCTCTATAAGATTCTCGTTTCAGGAGGAGGATCAGCAATTTATCGGTGTGTCGAACAGGAAAGAGAAGTACAAAACAAAGGAAGCACAAAGCTGGCAAGGTATCGGTTGCTACTTTTCGTGTTTATTGGAGCAGCAGTCCTGTCGCCGTTCTTGAGGTTTCTTCCCTGGGGCTGTAGGGATGTAAGGCTCTGGAGGTATCGACAAGTATCGGTACCTGTTACAAGTTGCACGGTTAATCTTGGGGGCTGATATCTTTTCAGACAATGGTTGCCCGATTTCGCGCGGCTGAATATATACAAAGTGGCCGCTGACGTCGGCGAGTGCATTTGCAAGAAAATTCAAGAGAACCTTCCGGTGGAAGGTTTCCGCGGTTGCTATAAAAGAAAAGCACGTTAGTATCAACCGGGAAATAGTTCAACGGTTGGTTCCTCCACCTATCCTTATAGATACGTATGCACCATTTGCTTGGATCTTACCGTCCAACAGGCATCTTTCATAGGCAACGTTTATACTGCGGGTTCGCATTCAAGCAGTGAATGCACCTTGCGATTCTATATTCAGGTGCACTCTGCGATACCGAAACAGTGCAATACTCTGGATGCCCGTAGAGTTAGTGCTCACGTTTTCTGAAATGGTTATTCACAAAGGAACAGTTTACCTAATTCTTCGAAAATTTAAATTTAATCATCTCCTCCAGTTTCTTGGAGGAACACCCAATATATTTTTTAAAATAACCTTTGCCATTTAGGATGTATAAAATATATTAATATAATATAATTATAAATATATATAAAATATTATAAAAATATAAATATATTAAAAAGAAGAAAATATTTACGTAAAATGACAGGTCAAATATTTTATGATGCACTTTCCGCGATCTACTATGTCAATTTCTGCAGCACCTTACCAATCCATTACTTTGTGGTAACAGTTTGAAAATCACACTTATAATATAATGGCTAATATACTTCCATTTCTCCAATGAAAAACTGCCCCCGCCAGGCCAACTTTGCATAAATTACAATTGATGCCAGACAAATGACAGTCGGAAAGAATAGGCACTTACAAAAATACCGACCATAAGTCACATTTCTCTGATACGACACGGGGTTTAAAATTTATGATTGCGTCTCGCACGGTAAACGTCATTCTAAATTAATAATTACGATGAAATATTGCTTTAAACGAATTTATCTCACTTTTACGTGACGTGAAATTACCACGGCCAGATTTTTCTGCATTCACGAGAGAAAAGCTTGAAATACCTGAGCATTTGAAACATACTTGTGTACTTATTGTAGTAGAGAATTTACTTTTTAAAATAAATAATAAAATTGGCTTATGTAGCAATTTCTAGAACAATCAGACTGTCGTGCTGCGACTAATTGTAGGAAGTGTAGACTTCTGCGAGGCCACCGCCATGGAATGATCGTTGACGGTATTTCTTAGTGGTCTTGAGGGAAGCAATGATCCTTGGGGTATGCAATTTGCAACCGGTAACGAGGATGTTGCGGTTCCCTCACCCCGGCAAGTTGGTTTTAGTTATCGGCTTTTAATTAATTTACTGATGCAGCGGCCGGTCACCACGTAGTGTTCTCCGGAACAGCGGGCGCGAACTTGCGGAAGTTAATAGAATGCATAACGTCGGACAAAACGATCTTAATCGACTAACCGGGGGAAGTTAATCGGTTTCGAAATATTCATAATACGATGACTACGAGGCTGTTAAATAGATTCATTCATCGTGACAGCGGGATGAATGACGAGTTCCTGATTACCTGTCCGTGACAGATTATTTGAGAAAATATCATTATCTACGTGTTGGAAAACACACATTATACCTTTTCCACCTGGATTAATTAAAAATATGAAAAAATTGCTTCAAAGAACATTTTTATCGTTTAGGGGGAGACAATGTATGATTCAGGAATGGATTGCTCTCTGCACAAAAATCAATTTTCGTAGATACATCAATAAAATGAATAGAATGTTTGTTATCAGACAGAAGGTGGAATGTAAAAATTCCGTTAAATTTGCAGCGTTCAAAGCTGGCATTTCCAGTCCAATATAGCCGACAGAGGAAGTTCCAGACAGGAACTTTTTAAATTATTGGCCCGGACAATTTAACACGCTCCAGTGTCTTTTAATATCATCCTTTGTGCATCAGGGAAATTCCGACGGGGGATCTCGGGCGAATATTAATACCGAGATGTTTCCCGGTTAATGCTGTGTATTCTTAATTATCAGTTTGCTAATAAGTAACTGCATGGACGCGGAACTTTCCTTCGGAAGAACTTTTTTCCACGTTAAGCGGCGGCGCTGCCGAAGCAGTGGGAGCGTTTCGCTCCCCGCATGCAATTAATGTGCAAAATTACACGCGCCGGGTTTCCCTTGGATGACCCAGTTCCGCGCAATGGGGGATCCGCGAAAGCGGAAGGGCCGCAAGGAAATCCGTTGTTGGAAGGAATTGCCGCGAATTAAACGGCGTTCGGTTAGGTTTGCGACGCCTAGTGAGCAAGCGACAATCGCCACCGACTTCCGGTTAATTGAATCTATCGATTTTTAATCGACTGGCGCCTTCGAAATATTTCAACTACTGGGAAAAGGTTTCCTTAAATCATGCATGACATTTTATTCGTTCATGCCTCTAAGTGTAACTAATTACAATTTGCTTCATCTAATAAATTCAAATATAGTTATTAAAACTTTCATAATCCACTTGATTTAATATATAAAGTTATGAAACGAGTTGGCTATTAAATGATTAATTTTAATAAGTCCACTCTATCTAGTAATTTGTAATGGTTCGCGCGCGTACTGTGATCTCTGAAACCACATCTGATATAATTATTTAAAGAGGCATTTCTATACAGATTCTATACAGATTAGTAATTTTATTTGTAAGATACTAATACACACACAATCTAGGAAAGATTATTATATGAATATCAATATGAAATGTGGCTTAGTTTTTGCAATCGACAGAGATATATGCCAATACACATTTCACAAGAGCCCAACCTGACTATTCAGATGAGTTTTTGACGAAAAGCGATGACGAAGGAATTTTTTCGATTAGGAAAGCTTTCTGTTCGATGACACGAGGGTTTATTTCCATGGACGTTGCACGTATTCATTTCATTACGCCGGCGATATTTATGGCAACACGTGATAGGATGGACGACAATTGTTCCCGGAGGCGTTCAAGCTGCAATTTCCGGGAAGAAGAGGGAAGTAATGAACGACGAACCGGGTCGAAGTTCGAGACTGGGATCGAAGTTAGGGAACAGCTTTCTGTTCACTCATAACTCTGTCACGATACACACTGCGCTGACATGTATACGGTCTCACGATCTACCAAAGTGGACGACTTTGACCGAATTCAGCGATTCTAAGATAATCTTGATATGTTAATGTCCGATCGATAGTCGTTCATGGTAGACACGAACTATTTATGGAACTATTGTGAGCCCGGTAAATGTTTGACGAATAATATTCGGATAAGGAAGTTGCTAATCTCTTACGGCTCGGGAAAATAAAATAGTTTGTTTTCATATGGTGATCTGCAAAAAGCTCAACGGTAACCCTTACGCATCAAGACATTCAAGACGAATGGGCAACGTACTATGGCTGAAAAATGAATTGCGATCACTCTCTGTTCGTGAAAGTGCTGCAGGAATTTTTCTTGCAAGTAGATCTGTCAGCTGGTAGTCGGACCAAAGTGAAATAGAATTTTCAACAGTTCGAATTTTTAACAACGTTTCTAAACATCTAATTAGTACATTCCTGTTATTTTTACTAAAAGACTAAGGAATGGGAATTTTTTATTTCATAAATGAGATGGTGGTAAATGAATATATGGTATAGAGGTAAACTAATTACGACAGTAGAAACTATTTAATATAACGAAAATTCCCTGTTTAGCAGATTAAGTAAAATTAAGTAGAATAGGTCAGCACATGGTCAGACACGCATAAGAATCGATATCCATGCGATTTCGACTAAGTTATTCCTGTAGAATAGACTTGTATGTTCTACTACGTGTATCTAAATTGCATCGGACACCAAAAAGTTAATTTTGAAGCCAGGATCATTGTACATTGTTTCGGAATATGTCTGGAATAATGTTTTTGGAATCATCGTGCTCTGTCTCAACAAGCAAACAAAAATCTCTGGAGTGTCTTTCGACGATTTGTATTCGGCGGCATCTTCCAAATGGAAACCGGCTTCTTTATCGATGTTCGGTGATAAAAAAAATCGATGAGACGAAACGTCCCCCAGGAGACCGAGCCTCGACAAGTTTCTTTCCAGTTTCTCATCCCAGAGCGCGTTTCACCTCTGGGCCCGGTGGCATAGCGGAGTGTAAAGCGAACCGTTGTTTACGATACCGTGCCACAACAATGGTGGTACGTGTTCGCCGCGGGTAGTTACTCGCAGGTTGAAAAAGAGGAAGGGCGGAAGGCGAGTAAGTTATAGACGGGTGACAGCGACAAAAGCGAGAAGCACTTGGGGGACGCGTTTACACGTCGTCGCGGTATCTACGGTGGAATGGAACGTTTACGTTACATCGTACCTCGCTTATAGTTATCTATTCCATAGACTATGCCTCCTGAGAGTGCTCGAGATGCCTGCGGGGGAGAACGAAGCACCCTAGTCCACTACATCCCCTAAAAACACACTGGGGTCCTTCGCGACCCTAGCCAGGCTTCCAATGAAAATATAAAATTCAGGAATGAAAGATATTCAGAAAAGTTGCAACCATGAAGAAACAGTAGAAGCAAGAACAATGCATGCAAATGTAGGAAACGGTAATAATTTCAACGTAAGTTGCATTACACCGAGATTCATACAGTGCGCAATGCAACACTGCGCTCATTTTGGTATGCATCTTTTGTTTTGCGAATATAACTTTCGCGATACATCAAAAAGTATTTTCATTCTCGTGCTTCTCGGTCTCCTGCGTCCTGCAGCAACTTCAACTTCCCACTGTCCAAGAGGCAACATTTATTTTCAATGTAAATGTATAAATGTGTAAATTACACGTATCGTTCCCGGAATTATTTAACTTTCCTGTGAGAAGGAGGCGCGGAGAATTGTAAACTATCTATTTATATTCGTGTACATTCACTTCTTTTCTGCCGTGTCAGGAATTCGTAGCCCTTCATTATTTTCCTCGAAGTGTCTGACTCTCGCCCGCCTCATTCTACTTGCCCGACTCGGTTCTGTCGGCTCCCAAACAAGATACTTCTGCTTGCATCGATACAATAACTCTGACTTCGTTTGTCCAACTACGGACAGGTCTATTCTCCTTTGCACTGACCTAGTCTACCGACGCTGACGCATCTCAATGCATAATACATTTTATTTACCCGTGACTACGAACGCATTTTTCGAGATACCTTCGTGTAACGATTCGCGACTGAATTTTCATGCCGGTCTACGTTGTTACATTTCGTGCGTGTAAGATAATATAACCGGTATTTTCGAAGCCTCCTGGCTGCTGAATTTTAATGAAATAAAGGGATGCGCGTCGGTCAAGGGGATGAAAATCTGCAGAGCGGAAAAACCAGCGGGAAATAATAAACCGATGCCTCAGGGAGGCTTTGCAAGTGTGCAACGGTGGTCAGGCTTTCCCGCCTGCGGGGAAAATCGCGAAAATGCTCGTTTCGTCGAGTGCAGGTGCGTTTCCAAGAATGGAAAATAACGGACGAAGCTCGATTGCGATCTTAATGCAGTTCCCGACAAACAGATCCGGCGATGATATCGCGTCGGTACACTATCCCGCAGACTTCGACAAATAATTGAACCGTTAAGGCAAAACTGATGGGAAAACCCGTTCGGCTGCGTGCTCGCACTGTTTCCCAAACTCTTTTTTTCCCCCGATCCGGAACAAATTTTATCTGCTCACTGGCTATATATTTCCCCACGGTCGTTCCAAAAAACGCGTTATAAATGATTTTTTTCCGAAACGGAAAAAAGGAGGCTTGCCGGCGCCGATGAAAAACGAGCCACGACTTTTGTTTTTGTGCAGCTTCATGGAACTCAGTGAGAAATTGAAATTCTATATCAGATAAGGGTGAAATATTTACTGCATGTTACCTTTTCACGTTCTACCGTTTGTGCCGACGGGTTTTTGATCTGGTTATCTATCGCGGTGGAAGGCTTCGTAAGCGATCTGTCAGTGAACCGACTCGAGTACCGAAGAAAATTTACGAAACGTTATACATTGGACCCTGTGTCTCGAGGTGGATACCGTCGTTTTCGTGAAATCTCGTGCTGAGTCGTTACATTTCCGATCGACCAACCCCGGCCATGTAGTATCCCACATTTACCAGTCGAGCATATCGTTCTGGCTTATCTGTCGGTGCCATTGTTCGCTTTGTGACTGTCGTCCGTCTACTCTGTACAACATCGACCAGGATATGGTAAATCTCTTGCTGCAATCAGAGCGTTTGGATAACGATCCGAATGCCGACATTTTTATAATACTTTCTCCTATCGAAAAAGGAAGTGTACGTAGAATATGTACTATCAGGAGTGAAGTCAAATTTGTGTATTAGATAAAAGTATTCAAGAAAAATTTGATTCAAGCCTATTAGAGCTCTGGGCCAATTGTAAGTCAAGTATACGCCACATCTGATTCAAGTCGGCTTCAAACTTGAGTGAAGTCTGATTCAAGACAAAGTATTAGGTTGGCAATTAAATTTGCGATCTATTGTTTCGTAATTCTTTCATTGTATCATTATAATCTCACTCAGTGACCTTTCCTTTTGAACTGTATATTATTGGAAAGCTCTGAATTTTGCGATTAATTTGATATAAAATACTCGTGCTTAAAAAGATGAAGTGCTAAAAAAGAAAGATATTTCCGTTATCCGATAAACGAAACACCCTGTATAAATAACTTTGTTTCGGAAAATGTGGAGGTCGCGAACTTAGTTGCCAACCTAATATATTATAAGAACCAGTACCTAATTAAGTCTGGCACGATATCAATGTAAGTTTCACGACTTCCTGGATGAAACATATAAAATCAACTCCAACAAATAAGTTCCATGAACTCACAGTGGTACGAGTCCGGCGCCCTCGTTAGCCGACTCCAACGGGGAGAGTGTCTTTTTGTTCCTCGCAAAAAAAAAACTGCAGCTCCATATGTGAAATCCTAATATTTTGCGGACTCGGCGCCGCGCAAGATAGTTACACTGTAATCAATCGATCCGGGTTTCGTCGTTAAAATTCCGGCTGCGAAGGGCCACTCGGTAACGAACGTTGTAACACGCGCAACGCGAAACGGTTTGTAAACGTCCCGTTGCTGCCATTTGTTCCGAGATACAACTCATTTTTTCGAGCCGACGCATCTGTATACAAGACATCGTTCGCCGCCGAGGTGTAAATAATACGCGTCCGTTCGTCATTCCGTTCACGGCATCGTGTGAAACTTGATAAAAACGGGGTGGGGGTGAGAGCTCCGGTATAATCGTTGCTTCGTAAATATCAGTCGGATTAACGGCAAACACACCGGGAAACACAAGCGTCGGTCGTGCTCCGCGAATACTGAGCGAAATGGTGAACGCACGTTCGGCAAATGTTCCATGTAATTTCCGCGGCGGTTCGTTTGCTGCCCGGTCATATCGTTGATTTACAGGCTTACAAAGGCCGATTCTCTCTCGCGGCGAGCGACGCGACAGGCCGACATTGAAAACACAAGCGCCGTTCTCCTCCATTATGGGAACGTTGTAACTTTATCGCGTAAGCGATTACCGGTCCATAATGCACGCGAAACGTTGAGCGCATTAATATTTTCTGGATCGAGCGACCGACGCTCGTTATGCCAAGTAAATATTTAATGGGTTGAGCGTTTGCCTTCGCCTCTGTGCGCTTCTGTTTAAAATTTGTTACGACACTCGGCTGTTTCACGGAATTCGCGTAATTATTATAAATATAAAGCAAAGAGTGGGCCGAGCTCAGGAAATAAATTGGAGCCAACCTCGTCGCCAATTAGCGCAAGTTTCGGCTCATATGTAAATAGCGGATTTAGGTATCTCTGGCAGATCAAAGGCTCTACCTTTCGAATTCCAATATTTTCTCGCGTTACTTTTCAACAGGCTTTTCTTTATAATTTCCTCTTTTGACAGGAAAATTTGCATAATACAAAGGCAACTGGACATATCTGTCACTTTTGTCCGATCAAAGGCAGTTTCTACTTTCAATAATCGCTTACCATTTGATGAGACCCTACATCGAATAAAAGTGCAAATTCGGACGGGGTGGAAAAACTGTCATTTTGGTCGGACCAAAGAACTCTTCCTCTAGTGTATCTCTTCCGACCAAAGCAAGAAACCTAGAAAACTTCAGATAATGAAATTATTAGAAGTCTGATAAATTTCTTGTTTATGTTCCTTGGTCGTCTGACCATACACAGTGCTTTTCTGCTTGTTCTGAAAACTTGCTCATAAAATTTACAACAGCATTTACTCTGTCTGTCAGCAGACCAAAATTAATTTCCGCATACAGTTGTATTAAAACTGTGTTGTTGTATCACCATCATCACAGCAAATCAGGTTAATTTTTTGGAGACTGCCCGTACCGATTTGGCCGCAATGCACATCGGAGTATCCAATCTAAAAGGACGCAACAATTACTCGTAATATGTAATAATTTAATCGTCGTTCCCACCGAAACGAAATTCCGCGCTGACACGAGGATGAAATACGTGTGATTAAATCACGATTCGCTCGTTACCATACACGACAGAAATATTAACGTTTTATTCGAATTACGATAAATCTGGCCTTGGTTCGCGTGTCGGGTGATAAAACAATATGCGGTCGCTTCGAATTTATATTGAGGTACAAGCCATCAGGTGAACCGGTGGCCATTTAATTTCCCCAGCGCGCGAGGCCAGGCAATGATAACTTTATAAGCTCGCTTGTAACAATCAGCGATAAAAAGAGCTTTTGTTCTCATCGCACGTAGAAAATCAATTTTCAACTCTTTTATGAAAACAATGAAACTCGTGCGCTAATCATTATACCAATTTCCGAAACTTTTTATGGAGTTTGATAACATTGTAGCTGATAGGTTCTATAGTTTTACCTCTTGTACTTCTATGGCTCAAATAAAAAGTAATTTATCAACACGATTCACCAAATTTTTTAAGAGAAATTTCATGTACGCAGACTTGATTTTTATTTTCATTTGTTACGGGACAAACTAACGGGGTATTATGTTGCAAATGTTCACGCACAGTTATAATGGAATCGTTATTACAGTTGTGGTTTACCTCTGCGGTTACACTGCGTTGAAATTTGCGGTACATTTACATTTGAGATGCTAATTCATAGTTCACCAGTGTATACAGATGTGGAGGCGGTTAAACGTTCAAATTAATTTGTTACAGGCCGTTTACCGCCTCGGTGTTTTAATTCGCGGAAGCGTCCATGTCTTCATTAGGTACAGAATAGTGGGTTTATTATGACTCGAGTATGATTAAACTGCGGAACTTTATGCAAATTCGCATTTATTTACACAGACTCGAAGAACAAGACCTGGCGTGAAATTTAATTTCCGTTTCTGATTGAAGGATAAAATGAAAACCCATTGAAATTCAAGTAACTTTCTAAATTATAACTTCTCAGAACTTTTCTAATTAGATTGAGTGACGGAGTGTTGTGTAATAAATACCGCGATTTTATTTCTCTTAAAATGGCAAAATAATACAAACAAATTGATATTTAATTATTGCTCTGTCTGTACTGATTATGTTTGACTGAAGATAAGATTATATTTTTAAAATTCGACAATGATAATCTCAATCTCCACAGAACTAAATACGAACGTTTTAGGAACTATTACGTTGATTGTTGACAAAAACGCGCAGTGCTTAAAATGTTCATTTCTCCCGAAGATTTCTATTTCGGACCGAAAAATTCATGAGTTGAATAAAAAAAAAGTATTATTTCGCCGGGACTTTTACATTCGTGGAATTTAAACGAAATCATGTGTGGCGAGGCGCAACAACGTTGTTTCGCGACGCAAACGCCGTAAAAAGGATTGCATTCATATGCGTTACGATGCGACGCACGCTGGAGAACGTGATGGATGCTTCTACCTTCCACGAGGACGGCCAACATTTCAAAAGACAGAAAATACCATCAGCGTCCCGACAGAATTTCGAAATACTTCACGAAAAGGAAACCGTGCGGAGGAATGACGAAAATATAAAGGAGTCGAGTGGCTGCAACCCTCTCGTTCCTCCTCCACATTTTCATACTGAGTCCTCGGTTCATGTTTCGGTTCGTTTATTGTTCAAAAGATAAACGCCCATATAAAACACATCACACCAAAAATTCGTGTCGTATTCTCTGCACGAAATGAAAAATAAACCGTCGGCCCTACACTTTAGACAATTATTTATAAATCATGTAATTTATGGGTGGTTGAATAGATTAAATAACTTGTCTCATATTTTTTTATACAATGTTTCAAATAAAATTTCAGATAGAGAAAAAAATATTGTTTCTAAAATAAGAGGAGAAAAGCTGTGTGAAATACTAGTTGCGTGTCTACGGTGTTAATAATAGCGTGCTCAGTCGCTGTTTGCCACAAGGAGTCGTTTAATCGACGAAAGGAATTTCCTCTTATCCGGATTTTCCTGAAATAATCAATGATTATGGGAATACGCATAAAGATCCGCAATCTAGTCGTTACCCCTGTTTCCTTCGTTCATGCGGCACGGGGTAATAACCTTTTAATGAAGTTTCACGCGAAATGGATTCAACCATGAAGCTCCCTATTCGCGCTTTTCTATTAAGCGTGGATGGTCATGGCTAATTCTCCTTTATCTTGCCGCAACCCGATTCAATTTCGGCCGGTTTCGAATTTACGCGATCGGGACTGTCCCGGGGCTTAAGCATACTCGGTGAACTAAACTGGCTGCGTGATAAACCAGTAAACTGAGCTTTCATTTCGCGAACGGCGACTTCGGCGACTTCGACATCGCCTCGAAGAATCCTAGAACCGCGCCTCTCGATATTCAATACGGCGCGGCAGTTCAGTATTCCGTATTATATTCACAGCTCGAATCTCCAGAGCACCGGCCTCGTAAAATGTGGCTCGGTCAGGCCGTAAAGGGGAATAATCGCTTAGGAACATTCGACCGTGCTATCTGCTTTTACTCTTCAATTATCCGATTGCCCGAAATCGACGAACCTCAAAGACACCATTTTAGAACCGACGACAGCAACTGTACATTAACCCTTAGCACTCCAATGGCGATTCTGAGGTGCCACAAATCATTTATTGTCGTTGGTGGATCAGTGTAGTTATTCGCTAATTTCATTTTTAAATATGCCCAGACATTCTCGATAGAATTTAAGTCTGGGATTTGAGCAGGCCACGACATCGTTTAAAATTCTTGAGACCCTAGCCAATTTTTGACGCTTTTTGCAGAATGCCCTGGGGGCGTTATCGTGTTGGAAAACATCACATTCTTGTACCGGCATATTATCAAAAATATGCAATAAATTCTGTTCTAAAATGTTTTTGTAAGAGAACTGGTTCACCGTACTTTCAATTCGATGCAATGGACCAACTAGACTAGGACCAACTTAGCTCGAAAGAATTTATAGTCACATTAAAAGAATAATTGAAAAAGAGCATTTTCGGGAAAATAAAACCTTTAATTATGAAATAAATTGACGTTTTATTTATGAATTGAATCGAGAACAAAGTGATTCGTTTCGTGCAATAGTAAGTACATTCGCGACGGATATTCTTGTCAATTATCTCGTTCGACCGACCTGGCTGGAATTTTAATTCGCCCCTATCACGTGTCTACCTCATCATTCCACCACCTTTGTCCGCATTAATAGTCCAATTGTTGGACGTTAACGAGCATTTCGTTTAATTAATCACGTCATTGAAATCGATCTAATTTATGGCGGTTCGTACGCGAATCCCTTTTTCAGTTACAGATCGACCACTAAATCACTCTGTCCTGAGCGTAATAAGTCTTTAGGAGTGGTGATTGGATGAGTAACTGCGAGTAGAATCGATTTTTTTCCCGTCTCATCGGAATGGCTATTAATGGTTTGCTTCCAGCGAGGAGACCAATAAATCGTTAGCCCGTTGAATAATTATCCACGCAGTAATAATGTTGCAGATGTACCCGATCATATATTTCAACGTTTAATTCACAGAGTTTCCTGAAACAGTACAATCATATCATTTTTCCTCTATGTCTGATCAAAGACGTACCTATATTACTCATTAGAATTAAAGGCACTTCTTTCCAGTGTCTGTACTGCAATTAATTTTCTGTATATGTTTCTGTATGCTTCGAACCGTGTAATTTTATGTTTCAAACATATCTTTATTCATTTTTTGAATATGTATGATTATAAAGCGTTCCTTAGTGCGCATCCGTGCTGGCCCGAGTACAGAAAACGTTGAAACAGGACCCAGCAATAAACTGACCGGTTTAATTATGCTAGCTCCATTAACAGGAAACGAGCGTAACGAAGAATTAATTATCGTCAGATTTATATCGGGATCTCGGACACGGGCGGTCTATCTCTTCGGAAAAGGATCCACTATCGCAGTATTAATTAGCGAAACTTGAAGAGAATCTCGCCCCAAGTAAATTAACCTGGACACACCAGCCGGCTTGTTTACCGTAGCTAATTTAATTACAAGTGAGAACAAAAGTAAATCGTGCGGCGATATTACCTGTAGAATGTTTTCTTCGTTGTTCGAACAGAGTGCAACGGAGATACCGGTTTATTATAAAATATTACATCTGGGGAAAGCAGGTTGGAAGTTACGGATTTGGTAAGTGTCCCGCGTGTGCTCGGGATTCGCGAGTTCGTCATGGATTATACGCAAAGTGGCAACTCAACGTCGATTAGTTTCTGCAACTTTGGTCCGCGAACTCCGGACGAAGTCCGTGAACCTGCTAACTGGAGGGGACGTATCAACTCGGCAACCATGCTCGTCTATGCCCTCCCCAAGACTTTTCGCACCAGTTACCGTCTTCAAGTACTTCCTTTTCAACTAATAACAGTTGCCCTTTGATGCGGACTCGGGTCTCGATATCTCCAGGATTTCTTCACATCTAAAGCACTCTTCGCAAACTCAAATTTATCGAGGAGATTCTAAACCTTCGATATTGGATACGATTTTGTTTCAAAATAAATTATTTTTGTATACTGCAAAATGAAAATAACTGCTTAACACGTGAGAACCTCCGATTTCAAAAAACGATTTTTGTCTGCAGCGATATAAAGAAAGTTCTACTTGCTAAATTTCAGGAACATGGTATTCTTTAATTAGATTTAAATAATTGTAATGTGCGAAAGAAGTTTTCATATGAACGTTCTTGCACTGTGAAATTTCCTGAGTGAATAAATCGAGATTAAGTCTAGGATTATGAATGTCCTCGGAGTTAGGTGAGCGTGATATTGTCTTTAGCTATCAAGTAAGTGCATTAGGAGTCATGTCGTTCAGGTGAGTAGAATACGATCGTCTATGGTTCGACAAGCGAAACAGGAATACCTGTAGACAGGCAAGTATAATGGAGGCAGCTGTAGCTGGGGAAATGGTATAGCTCTATCTACAATCAGCCAAATAGCGTGGCTACACGTACCCTAGTCTGATCAGTAGAATAGGTACATATGTAGTCCGACATTTAACATAGGTATCACTGTAATCCGATAAATAGGGTATGGATATCTACTGTCTGACCATCCGCAAACGACAATTAATTTAACAGAAGCTGGTGTAGATATGTTAACAGGACAACAATGTTTTCGAACTGCAAATAAATAAGAATGGCTTGTCATTACGCAGTTACAAATATTTCTAGCTAGTAGAATAGAAATATGGTCGATCACTTCAGATAAAAATAATATTAACAGCAATACAATAAAGTTCATGCTGAAAGAACGTTTTGGTCAGACAAGTAGAATTGGAAACAAGCAAGAGAAGCAGAAAGTTTTGACACAATTTTAAAATAGTATGACATATATAACTTAAAGTTGGATCCACAGAATGGATTCTCATACTTTTTCATTTGTCCGCCGGATTCTGTCGTCCGGCTTTTCGACGGCGACGGCCTGGAAATCGAAGAAAGCACGAAAACAATGCTGATGACTGCCAGGTCGAACCCCGTGGTCTTGAAACGTTATTAGAACGAAGAGATGAGCTTGCGAGTATGACATCGGCAGCTCTATCCCGCGGCGAGATTGAAACGTGTGTACGTGACGTCATGACAAAACCGTCGGGTTTATTAGAACAGAAAATAGGAGCCACTCGGAAGTGACATTTTCCGCGTGATCTTTCCAGGTCCAAGTCTTCTCTGAAGGTGGACTAAGAGCTTACGAGCGCCGTTTAAATAAACTATTACGCTGTTTATGCGGAGGAAAGGGATATTATTCGACGTAAAATGCAACCTGCGTACTGTTTGGATCCGTAGCTACTCGCTTTCATATTCTAGAGCATTATAAAGCCTTATTTTTATCTTGCCACTTTCCGAATAAAATGAGTATGCAAGTTCTCTGTCCACCTTCTTCAGCTCTAAATCCATTTCGGATAAAAGCACTCTGAATGACGAGTTTTCGAACGAAAAAGTGTCTGCCGTCAAAACAAATATTTTAAACAACGTTTTTATCGTCCTTTTAACGGATGTTTGACATCTAAAAACAGAATGTTTGGCACGAAAAGTTAACAAAGGGAAGATATGGAGGCGGGTGTAAAGTAGAAAATTCCAGTTAAAATAAATCGGGAATCGTTTAGTGAATAAATACCATTGAAAAGCTTGAACGTGCGTACAAATAACATCGAGGTCGGTAAACAAATAACACTCCGCCTTCAAAATGTTTTCGTCAATCTATCGTAGCTGGAATAAATATGTATCGAGTCTTGTTGAGAATAGTCACATTCGCCGCTGCAGAATTCATTATTTTCCCTTCGAAACAGCTAGCCAAAAAGGGAAAAGGAAATTGAATATCAATATCTGTCCCGTGTCGCTCTGAATCCAACTACATCAACGAAGAACTCCGTCGATGTACCAAACGACTCCTACATGTTCGAACTTCGAGCACACATTCCGCGAGAGAGAACTGGCGAATGTGAAAACGCAAACTATAGGAGACGAACGACATTGAAACCAAAATATTGTTTCCAGCTTGATCAACAGAGTTTATGGCAAAACGTGACGGTCATGAGAAAAACTCGACTGGCTCCCTTGACAATCGATTTGCAACAATCCTCCAAAAATTCTCCTCGTCGTTTCCATTTGAAGTAAACATTGTGGATTGTGCAAACAATCGCAGAAAGTGTCAAATATTGTATTAAACTGATTCAATTTAGTTTAATGAATTGATGAAATATTAATACGATGATTCTCAGAGCAAACATTGATTTCGTCTGACCATACGTTACTCTTTCCACTTTAAACTGGGAAGAGGACGTACAAAATTCTATTAAATATGTTTCAATCATTTTCGACAGCGGATATATTGGATAGAGCAACAAAACATGAAGCGGTATATCATCCATGAATGGCTACATAGGTTCCAACTCCATTTCATAATTCACCCTAGAGGCATTGCGGTCGACTATAGCATCAGATAGCAAGCTGTCGGCCATTTAAAATACATTAAAGGTAACGATTGAGCTTCTAGAGCAACATATTTTATTTCTCACAGCTCCCTATCACCTAATGGAGCTTCTGACATCGCTCTATAATTTTCTAATGACAGAATCGAAACAGTATTTACTATTGATTGTCACTAAACGGTTCTTAAATAAAAATAATCGAAAAAACTAGATATTTTTTACCAGTCCAAAATAATTATATTAAAGAATACTGTGTATAATATTTTACGGATATTCCAACAAACATTTAATTTCTTTCACAAACATAAGCACAGTAAACTTGCTCTATATGATATTCCATATTATATACGTAACACAGTTTCATTTAGAAATCTCCGATTTTCAGCACTTTATTTGCCCAGCAATTCAAATATCGTTTTGATATTAAAGGAAACACATTCGAATTAAATTTTTCAATCACGAAAATAACCATTGTTTTACAAAGAAGCTACTCGAGTGACGGTTTCACTTGAACGTGAGAATGAATATTAGAACGAGTGTCGACAAATACGAAATTCAAGGAAATTCGACCGAATAAAGCTATTTCAGGATGCGGTACTTCCTAATTCCAGGAAGGACATGAAACCCAAGAATGCACTTCGGCTTATTGGCCGGTCTAAAATATGCAGAAGAGTCGTGGAATTTCACTTGAATCTCGTCGTCGAACCACAATGGTCCCAGTTAAGTAATTAATAAATTAGCTCATATTAAATTCTTTCCACATGAGTTCTCTGTATCAGGGATTCTCTGCACTTTACAGAGTCAAGTTAACAGTATTGCCTTTCGAAAAAATCAATTTTTAAATGAACACTCACTTATAAAGCCACTGTAAGGTATTAAAAGGAGTAATTGTCCATTGGTTATAAATTAGTTATAAAACAAACGCAAATTTAATGAAGATTGAAGGAATCGAGAGAGTGCTTTTATCATCGAGTTTACTTACATATCATTCTGTATTCATAAAAATATGGCAACACCATTTTGGTTACAGGAACACAGCATACAAGGGTCTTACGAACCCAGTGGGTGGCAACGATTTTGTACGTGACTTCCGGATATGAATTCCGAACCAGGTCACCATTCGTTCATCCTCCATGAATTCTATACAAGTATATATACGTCTATATACATACTGTATTGATAGATATACATATAGATAGACACAGAGTTTCATATTTGCGACATCGGACGACTGTGCTATAAAAACTACGGACTCTGTACAGGAACTGTATCCAGAAATGTCGAAGAACAATGGACGGCTCTTTGATGACCGAGCGAGGTATTCTTTGGCCCGTGGTGGACTAAATCAGGCTTGAAATTCGAAGCTAGCTTGGCCTATATACCCGACGTTTCGCTGCTTACAATACTATTAAAAAATCATTTTCTACGAGCGAGTGAAATAATTCAGTCAAATATCTTACTGTCTATTGATCCAATATAATGGACCAAAAAATTAATTAAACGAATCTGTGAACATACAGCAAACAACGATAATGAAAATATACAGGGTGTCTCGTAACTGGTGGTACAACCGAGTGGGGGGTGATACTACAGGAAAAAATAAGTCGAAAATATAGAATGAAATTTTTTCACGGGAGGCTTTGTTTTCGAGAAAATCGACTTTGAATTTTCGCCGGGTGTGTGAAGAAAGTAGAATTGGTCGATCATGGTCAGACGCGTCAGACGATTCCTATGCAATAGCACGCGTATTCGCTGCATTTTCAAACTCGATTCTCTCGAAAACGAGTTGCCAAACGAAAAAATGTTATTCCTTTCTTTTGACTTACTTTTTCATGTAGTATGAGCTCCATTTTAACATTCAACTTTGTCCTCCAGACATTTGACGTATCTTTAAAAACAACAAAGATATTTAAGGTGGTCAAGTTAGGTGAAATACCCGGTACATTTCAGCTATCCATTTCCACGATTTCATTGAGGACAGCAAAGAATTGGGAAGAATATACATCATTGGGAAAAATATTTATATAAGTAGAGCTGCGCCGCAATGGTCAGCCCCAATGATGAAGTACTATAGTCGGGCACGTGTGCGCAATAAATTTTTATGTCGGCTTAATGGAGGAAGTAACCAGACACGAAGAAATATTATTTCGCATATTTGATTTACATTTCCCGGTTAAATAATTCATTTCTCTATCGAACGTAGTATATTGAATTCTCTATATCTTCTGTCAAGCATACATGCAATAAAA
The DNA here is from genome assembly GCA_028455605.1 of Lasioglossum malachurum. Taxonomy (NCBI): domain Eukaryota; kingdom Metazoa; phylum Arthropoda; class Insecta; order Hymenoptera; family Halictidae; genus Lasioglossum; species Lasioglossum malachurum. Next base: position 21,095,539 of record CM052319.1, read on the forward strand.
GTCATGCGACCACAAAAGAGGACCGACAACTGTAAAATTGATGAGACATGATCAGCATCATGGTTTCGATTAAGAAAGGTAAGGAAATAATTAACTAGATGTTCCAAAAGACACACACACGAGAAAAGCCAGCATAAACTGCAGAAGAACAGCAACGTTGCCCCACGAGTATAACTATCCACGTACGTGTACATATACATGTGTTTACTGTGGTCTCGTATATCGCGCTCTCCCGAGAGTAGACACTGCAAAAAGAATGTTAATCTAAAAATTATAAACTGCATTCATCCGAGTGTAAGCTGCTGGGGGAGTTACTACATCCATTGTCAAGACTATTTTTATTGTCGAGTTGTATCCTCGAGAGTTACGTTACATCTACATCGGGGTGTTCTACTTTCTCGTCATATGGGAGTTGCATGTTCACACGAGTGTAACTTCAAAGCACCATCCTGTGGCCAACACGTGGCGCAGAACATACTAGGTACCACGCTGTGCGGAACTTTTACGTCGATAGATATCGATGGGGGAAGTCTGCCGTCTTCATTTCTTAAACCACTGACAACTTTACAAAGACTTTTTCCACCTCTAAATTACCGTTGCTGGACCCGAGAAGATCGTAAATCAAAAGATTACTTAAAAGATGCTCGTTTTAGTTTTCAATATAGAATAATAATATTCGTGTCAGCGAGCAAATAGAACTACCACTAACTATAAAAAAACTACCACACCACTCGAAAGTGACTGGTTTTAGAATTTCATTTTAACCCTTCGCTGTGCATAGTGAATCTGATACAGTTAACAAATCTGGTATATAGTAAACTAAGAATGTGTTCCTTACTATTCTACACGTTTAATCTCATTTGATAAAAATGTATACAAGATCTCTCTCTCTCCAATTGGGAAAAATAAAAGTAGGGTCTACTGCTAGAATATTACACCACTGCATAATATTTTCACAGATATATTCGGTCCCATATTCATTTGTTAGATAGTAATAAATTAATAAATATAAAAATATTCTATTATTACATGTATCTTAAAGACCAGTCATTTTGACTGGTTTTGGTAGAAATAGCTTTCTCTTAACTGTTGTTAGTTCTAATGCTAATGTTCAGATAAACGACTGGTACCTTTTCCTTCGATGTACTGAACATTTTATTCATCCTTCGCTCGAGAGGAAGGTTGGCAAAAAAACTTAACAAAAATAAAGTTTATCTAGATCGTCCGGAAAACCAATTTCCACAAAGATCGTCGAACGGTCGCCAAAGAATACAGAACAGCCCTCAAAGCAGTCTCGTGAGATCCTGAAACCGAGGTCCCATTCGGCGGAGTTCAAAAATATTTCCGTCCCCGTAAATGAGACACCTTTCTATCGCTCTATCGATACAAGAAGGGAGAGAGGAAGAGAGAGAGAGATGGAGAGAGAATTTTTCTGCCGTTCGGTTGGCGACCAGGATGAAACCAGATGGGTCTATTTCTTTCTCGTTGAGCATGTGGGTCATAGACGGGGATGGCGGGATCCCTTATCGGGTAACCGGAGGAGCGACCCGTGATTGCTACGCTATTCGATCGTGCTTTGATGTGCGAGCCATGGACGAGAACGGGATCGTTGACGCCGGAATCACAAGAGATAAAGGGCTGGGTTAGATGGAACGCTAGCGCGAGACCGGGAATCGGCCCAGACCGAGTCGATATTCGAGGAAATTTCGATGGAATTACACCGGCTGGGAAGTTTTCCCGAAGGATAAAACCAGCGGATCCCAGCGAGTTCTACCCCCGCGGATTCGTTTTCCGTGTGTATTGCGTTCCCAGGGATCCGACGATAAGTTATTCCGCTGGTCACGCCCGAACCGTATAGACTGGCGTCGAACAGAGCTGAATTTTCAATCTCCTCTACCCTTACGCCTATCAGCCACACCTACAGAGTTCACCTTGCTGTTCCTCCAAAACTCAGAGAATCCGTCTACTCATTACTAAAAATTGTGTGTACATCATGTCAGGGCTGAACTTCACATTATTTGTAGATAAATTTTCCCGAAACTTTATGACGTTTATATTTTTAATGCGAAACACATAATAGAAAAACCGAAGGTGTAAATGTTAACACTTCAATTTGAATAAAAAACATCGAAAAGGAGTTCTTTTACCATTGCGTCAATTTGACATCGACGGTCAGATTCAGGTCGTGAAACGAGGGATGGATAAGTCTCTTAATGTATTTTTCATAATTAATTCGTGTACAAATTTTACAAATTGTTGTCTCCGGTATCAAACGTTCGCTGCCGAAGTTCCGATAAATTTACTAGCACGTGGGCGTCAAGCAGAGCTGAATTTTCAATCTCCTCGTCCCTTACGCCTACGAGCTACGCCCCCACATTTTACCCAGTGAATCCACCAAAGCGTATTAAACTGAGTTGTGTACCCTACGCGTAGATTAGATTTCGGCGATAGACGACGCTCGGTTTTCGGTTATTACGATTTATTGGGCGAATGCGCGGCAAATATGCGACTCTATTTACACGGGTTTCACTGCCTCAGGACTGCGAGACTTATCTGAGCACGTAACCGGTTCATTTTCAGCATCTCCTTCGGGACTATGTCTTTATTGTATATTTGATAGGGTGCTCGGTGATTGAAAATTTTGAACACCTCGCTCTGGCGATTTTATAGTCTTCTTAAAATCGAAGATCAATGATTTAGAACTTCTGAATAGATCGTTAAGAAATGGAAAAAATTCCAATAATTAGAAAGCCTATTAACCCTTGCTGTATTTTGACGAGCCAGACTCGTGATGAAGGTTTTCAACGCTAAACCTATCGTGCACAAAAAGCGATAAAAATGTTTTTGTTTATAAAAATGACAAGGCTCTATTTATTTATATTTTATGCAATTTTTATCACAATACGTGCTTGGACAAGATAATTTATCGAATCAATTTCCATGTATGCAGCTTCATACTTTCAATAATTCTAAAATGAAATATATCAGATCAGTTTCATTTCAGATAAAATAAAATTTGATTCGTTTGTAATCAATATTTAAGCATTAAAATAAATGTAGCCATACAAAAAGTATACATTTTCTTTTCTCTTCTACGAGATTTTTGTCCTTGTTTTAATAGCAGTAACTGTAAAGAAAATGGTACGGCAGGGGTTAATAATATAAGGTAAAGCTTAAGCTGCACGACTCTGTCGAAATTAGTATTCGCAAATTATTTAATTTCCTGAGTGCAGATTTTAATTTGCTACGTTCTTACTACGAGGTTCTAAATAACATAAGGAAACTGTATTTACTCTGTATCTAGCGAGGGGACAAATATTTGTTCAAAGAATATGACAACTTCCATTGTAAAAATGATTTTTAATTTAGTTAACTAACAGAAAAACTTAAAATTGACGTTGCCGAGAATTGACTTTAATCCAAAAATTCCAGAGACACCATGAACTCGTATGTGGAACAAACTTGTTAAGTAAGCAATAAAATATATACACCGAAATGTGACTTCGGAACACTCTCGTAAAGATGCTTGCTAAACACATATTATATTCTAGAAACTTACTTTTCCTTAACGAAAAGTTCTCGCGCGAAGTGTGCCACTCACTCATCTATTATAAATTTGCTGAAAGAGCATGTGACAGTTGCAAGTTCTCTCCTGGTAACTCGTTAATAACAACACATGTTCCCGAAAACTTTCACGCGCATTATTTCGCAAGTTCACTGCTCCGGGTACAAATGGTGACTGATGGCTTTTACCTGCATCCCCGTATCGATCACTGTTGGACGATCGCTGTTTCCCCCTCTTTAGATTAATACACTAAATGACATTTTGTACACTGTCAATCACAGCCGAGATAATTTTTCACTTTCTCACACGATCAATTACATTCCGATATTCGAAATAAAAAGATACAGTGACTCCCACTAATATTCGGATACTCTTAAAAGCACCATAGCTTTTTTAATATTCGAATATACGACTTGAAATTTTTGGAGAAGTTAGGACAATTGGTGTGCTACACAACGTGACAACAATTTTTGAAAAAAACTGCAAGTCGTCGGAATTGCAGAGAAAATACTAAAAGTTGTATTTTACAACTTGTAATTGATGTTTAATTGATACAGATCTGCGAAACGTGTTTTATAAATTTTCCGTATAAGCTCACATAAAAAAGTTGTAAAATACAACTTTTGGTATTTTCTCTACAATTCCGACCAAATGCAATTTTTGAAAAAATTTCTTTTCACACTGCAGTCAACTAATTGCTCTAGCTTTCCAAAAAAGTTCAAATCTCATAGTCCAATATTGAAAAAGTTATGGTATTTTTAAGAGTGTACGAATATTAGTGGGAGTCACTGTATATAAAAAATATATATAAATAAAATATAAAAGACTGTGGATCATAATCTCATACGTTTTCTATATTTTCATTTTTTTTTAAATGTCTTATGCAAGTATTTTTGTTAACTTACGAAATACGTTTTCAATTTTTATTCAGGAAGAGTGTGAACACGCCAGTGTCTGCAATTACGTTTACATCATTTCCGAACAAAATTTGAAGCGTAAATAAAATTGTGTTGTCTTTGTTGAAGTGGAAATCGTTCAAACACACAATCGCAGTCGATAAAACTCGACCGAAACGAGCCGTGCGGTAAAGGCAGCGCGAACAACAGTTCGTAAATGCGTTTTGCATAAACTTTCCCGGAAGGCCCGCAAGGAATCGCAATCGAGTCACGGAATAAATAAAGTAGTTAGAAATTACGAGGCCTCGGCGCATCGGCGATCGCGTTTCTAAAGCGGCTCCGCACAAAGGGATGCAAAAATGAAGCTCGATACAGAAAAGCAATTTAGGTATACGATAAAAGATCACGGGCTAAAAGCGGCGCAAATAAATTTTCATTGAAGCGGCCCTCGGAGATTTCAAAGATCTCCGGTGCGGCTGATCCTATATATTTGTTTGGCCATCAAATTGGCTAAAAATACGGAAGAGCCTCGTTTGTAAAAACTAATTAATGCTGAATTTATCTCTAAAACTACAGCTCGTTGTAAAAAAGTATTTCAAGGTGACCTGTGTCTTTCTTTTATACGGAACTGTATTTGTCTTTATTTAGGTAAGAGAGTTCCCTGATCTACAACACTGTCGCCCTCTAAGGTCATCCAAGGCCTTTTTAATTTCATCACGAAGAAGACAACGAAGACTTATCTGGTTGCCGGAGAAAATAATTAATTTTCAGAAATGGCGACACTTTGACTTCGAATCGAATACAGATAGGGAGCCCGGGGCTCTGATTAAAGGGTGAGCGTAGTGCCGGGAAGTTCTTATCAGTTTAATTAAAAAGTAGACGATGTCAAACGGCCGGAAATCGTGCAGAATGCGAGCGGAGGTTCTGCCGTTTGCAGCGTGACGACAGGGCGAATTCTTTTCTTGGCAAGAGACGCGTGAATCAAGGCCTGAGGCGTGGGGATCGAATTAACCGGACCGGTGATCACTCGCGGGAGTTTCCGGGATCACGGGCGACAGACTAGAAAATTATTAACAATGCACTCTCGAGGAGACAATGAGAATCTGGGTTAAGCGGCGCGATATTTTCAGATTAGCTACAAGAGCTACGAAATGGGTCATGTTGCACGATGTGCAGATTAAATTCATCCGCGTATTAAGCATACTCCAAGATCTGCCGCTACCTAGAAGCGTAGATTTAATGTCTGCCACCCTGTTCTACATCGGCTTCCGTCGTGGAATGCATTATTTCGGCTAATTTCCGAGAACGCCGCGCCGCCGTCGCGCCCGTTCGAGTTAAGCCGCTATAGTCGCGAGCCCGGCATTAGGAATTACATTATGCACCCCACTGTTCAGGAAAAATTCCTCCGGGATCCAAGAATGCGCGAAAGAAACGGGAATAAATGCATCTGAAGCAGACGCGGTCCGTCTTATACGGAGCACCGAATCGCACCGTGAGCAAGAGAATTAAATTACGGATCTACCGAGGTATCTGATTAATTCATTAAACTCGCGAGAGAGTCAACAAACTTTCTTTCCCGCCGGGCATTATCGATAGGTTCGCGGATGCATCGTTTAACCCCGGGAAAACTGGGGCTCGAGATGAAGTAGGTCCTTTTTGGCACGGATACTTTTGCAACATTGATTTCCGGGCAACAGTTCGAGCACAAAAATCGCCGAACTATAAATCGCGAGTTCGCTCGAGCAACCGGCTGATTGCACTGTCGCCGTAATTAATTAATGGGCACCGAGTTTTTCCGAGATACGGCTTATCGAAAACATTGTCGTTATCAGCCTAGTGCCGGTCACTTTATCACGCAAATTGGATTTAATAATTATTCACCGAATTCGCGATGGCCGAGCAGAGAACACAAGTGAAATCGGCAATAAACGTTCGCGCGACGCCACCGGGGAAAAAAGAGAGCGAATGTGTCGCGAAGCTTGGAAATGACCGTTGGAATCGAAATTTACGGGGACGTTTTTCGTTCGAGCTGTGTGACCCATGTCCAAGCGGCTCGAAACAAAAAAGAGCTTAATTGCGGTCGATCGTTAAAATGTCGTGCTGCCGGCGAATTTTTCGTCGGATACTGTTGAAGGTGGTGCTCCTCAAGATGACAAATAAGGACGTTGCATCTTTGCCATGGTTCCGAGACGTCTGAGAAATGGTAGGGGTGCCCGTGGTTATGCAAGTGAAATAGGGCGATTATGGTCAGACAGGTAGATCTAACCTGTTGAATCTAGGCTCGCCGCTAATCAAGCGTGGTTTGGTACCCACCGACGAACAGATTTTGGACAGCATCTGTCCAATTAAGCAGATTCGCCCTGTCTGAGGACAGACAGCAGCTTATTATGTGTGTTGAAATCAACAAATCAACCCTTGATCTGACATAATCAAGTAGTACAAACTTATAGTAACAAAACCAGTAGTATAACTTAATTAATGCTTCATCTAGCTTTACTCTGTAAATGTACAGACTGAAACCTAAAAATTATGGAAATCAATACATTTTTCTGAAATACAACCTGGACCACAAAATTTTAGTTTCATCTCTACTTGTTTCCGTATATTTTCCTCGAGGGAGGATAGCTTTACTATTCCTAGGGCGAAAATTCTTTTTAAAGCGAGCGATGGGACACCTGGAAAGAGCATTAAAGTTTATTGTTCCGCCACTGCTTGTGAATAATTAATAAGCTGCAGTTCTTTTCGCTCGAGAACTCGCGGGGGAAGCTGCGGGGATTAGGGGAAAAAGAAAATTAATATTTATCGGCTGACTTAAGCGGCTCAAGTTTGCTCATAATTAGAGCCCCTGAATTTTCCATTTAACACCTTCACTGGTAGGAGTGCCGATTTGCATACATCTTTAGATTAAAATTTTGTTAGCCGAAAAGTAGGACCACGATGTTTTCTAACAACTTTCTTAACCATTATAAATTGGAATAAATTTGTTGTTTTTATATTGTTGTGTGTACGAACGATGTGTAGATCGATCAAATAAAGATTCAGTAAATATAGACTTCGAGAAGTAGATTACCTAATAGAAGGAAAAGATACTTTTTCCAAGGATTGCCAGGAAATTGTAGATCCAGGTACTTGTTGCTTGTAATAACACACTAAAAGTTTCCAATGGGAGCAAAGGGTTCTGCGTGACCTCTTTCACGATACTTCCGGGAAGGCTTCTGAGCGTTTTGAGACCGGCGAGCTTGATCGAAGTTCAAGAAAACTTCCTTTTGTCAGAACGAAAGCAATTCAATTGCGAACTATCCCAAGAGCCGGGCAATTATCGTTACGACGCGTGATTTCTAACAGTCCGTGCCCCATTCCCTTCAATTATGGGACAGAAAACTTCGCGAACTGAGATTAGCACGAGTTAGTAGACTATGAAGTTTCAAATACCTTTAGGAATCAAACTAGTTCCTTAAGAAGAGAAAACTGAAAATGCGACCAGGTCTCATGGTCGTTAGAATGCGTTACGATTCCAGGCATTGGAAGGGCTGGCTATAATGCTTCCAAACACTTCTGCAAATAATGAACGAGGAATATTTGAGGAGCTGAAGTTTGAGTTTACTTTACAATTGCCGTCCGACGCTAAAGCAATATCTTACTTGATGGAGGATGCAGAGTGGCGTCAAAGAAGCAGGTGTTGACATCGGGTCGGATTACATTTATCACACAATCGAGTCACGCACGACGATGCGCTAATGAACTAAAACTAAGGGAGTGGAAGCTACAAAGAGCGTGATGGAAGTGGTAATGGCTTCCCGAGTGTTTGCCCTAACTCTTTGAAGAATGAAGTTGCCGGTCGTGTCTCTATTCCGAGAACGGAGGCATTCTTGCTTTGCGTTCGACAGTAGCAATTGTTTCCTTCATAGACGACTCGTTCCAAGGACGTTTCGCGTTTTTCAACCCTTTGACGTCGCGACGTTCCACTAGCCCCGAAGACCCCGGCTACCAACTCTTTAACCCTTACTCGAGCCCCCTTAGCCTCGAAGGCATAGTTTCGATTCGAGACCCAGACCATTGTCCGTTCCGTTAAAAAATCACAGGGAACTTCGAAAGAACTCCAAAATTTGTATGACTACCCCAGCTTGATTTTATTTCAATATTGCATTCTTCCTTCTCCCGATTATGCCACACTAAGTAACGAACTATTCGTAAACCCGCAATCGTCTCTAAATAAAACGATGCATGTCGTAAACAGTGGTACGTTCGAGACCAAGGGAAACATTTCGAAAGCAATAGAGAGAAGCCCGATACATCGAGCGTATATATTAAATTTCTTAGCTGGATGCCCGGTCTCGGTGCAACCCGGTAATCGATAGCTCTATAAAGTCTCCGCTCTATGCGTCGAAATGAAAAATTGTAACGTACGGAACAAGGCGCGCGCTCCAGCAGATGCAGGTTTCATAGCTTACGACAATATTTCCTACGCGGCCCGGGATTTTTTCGCGGAAGAATTACAGCGTTTCGGTGTACACGCGACTCGGCGCAATGCCTGTTGTATTTTCCATAGATAAATCAAACCGTCGCGGCTCGTTTTTCAGTGAGTATCTTTCGAGACCCGCAACCGTATAAATTCCGCTGCCGTTATCCGGTAATGAATTTACAACGAAAGTTCCATCACGGAAACGTAAATCGCGCTGGTTCCTTCGTACCTGGACGGAGTAACTTCTGCTTACCGAAGGGACTTCCAGATGGTTAGCCCGAGACCGGCTTCTCCGGCGATCCGACGGTGATAAAAGCGCGCGGGTGTCGTTGTCTTGATAATTCGCCGGCCGCGATTTATCTCGACGCGATAGCCCGGGCTCGCCTAGATTGCGAATCCACCAGCGGTTTCGGCCGGCTCGAACCAAAACAGAAACACTCGGATTACTTTCCGGCTTTCTACCAAATGGCCCAGCTTGTAGAACTATTACCGCAACATGTGTGTGTGCGCCTTGTCCTCCTCAAAATAAATTACAGATCACGTGTTTATAACCTGGTTGAATTTGTGTGTGTACTTGGAACAAATTCTAGATAAAAGTTGAAACTTCAAACTCTGCGTAACATAGAAACGTAATGGGCAGAAAATGCATTGGGTTTATTGTTAATTTCGTTGTAGTCAGCTGTAGCAACGTTTTTTGATTATATTTATAAGTAAATAATTCCAGAGCTGGGGAAAATAGTATTTTAAATAGTAAATAGTAAATAATCTTATTTATTTTAAAGTATGTGTACAACTATGAAAATAAAATTTTTTTGAAAATAATATTTTATATTTGAAGAATATTGAAAATATTTGTATTTTGTCTTTATTTTCAATTTCAATCTTAAATATTATTGCTGAAAATATAATGGTTCGAATTCAATACATTTATAGGTGTAAAACGTTTCTTAACGATAAGATAGACTGTATGTTTATGCGGTTTCTCAGAGTATCATAACAATGCAAATAGTAAAGTATTTTATTTCGTGTTTCTGATTGTTAAACTAGAAATATTTTATTTTCGAAATTGTATATCTTATTGAAAATACTACTTTCTTTATAAGCAAAATAAAATATAAAATATTTGTTTCGCGGCAAGTAATGCTCCCCTCTGAATAATTCACATAGAGATTAGAATGCTTAAAAGTAATGTTCGCGGAGATTAATGTTGCAGAATAATTTCAACAAAGTTGGTCTAATTTGAAATAGTAGAGGCTCTAATTGTGGCAGAACCTCGTGTAGATTTACGTGGTTCGCAGAAAACAGAGCATAAATGGTCGTTTAATTTGCGCAGAATTGCTACTATTCAACCGTGTTATAGTGTTTTTGTTAGATCATCGGTCTTAAGGGGAACAGTTTAGCACATATCAGACAGCAATTGAATTGCAACGGATTGATAAAAAACGGATTAAAAACCGAACTATCTGCCCAGCGTTCTACGGATGAACATTCCAGATGTGTCGACGATTTATTGTGCCACTAAATAATAGAAGGTTGCTGGTGTCAGGCTGCAAAACCGCGAGCCGTTTTTACACGAGGGACGCCAGAAACACTGGGCGCTGTGGTCGGCTGTTCTTTTGCCCCAAAAACAGAGGCAGTTACGCAAGTAGATATCATAAATCCGAAAGTTCTACACTTTTTCCCTACCACATTGTGGCAGAGCCGAAGAGGAACACTTGTCTCTGTCGACAGAAAAATTCTACCTATTCATCCGGCAATAATTCTTCCCACCATAATTCCGATGGCATTTCTCGCCTAATGCCGTCTTTTATGCGTTACCAATCGTTTCGACAGAAAAAGAACCCTCTCACTGTTCTACCGTAACTTTATACCCCGCGGAAATGTAATATGCAGCTTCCTGTAACCACGTTGATAAATCGCTGGACTTTAAATACGCATAACTTTTGAACCAGTGAGTTCCTAAGATTGAAACTTGGACTTCCGAGATATTCTCGTCAAAATCTACAGAACTATATAAAAAAGTTAAAAATTTATGATTCCCTCGGGTGAAGTTTAACCCATTTCTTCGCCTGAAATTTAAAAATAATAACTAGACGGCGGAAGTTTATGCAAATTTTATATGTCGAAATATGCAAAAAATATGCAAATTTAATGCATAATTTATGTAAAATATACGCAAACAATATGTGAAATACTCGCCCTGTACAGTTGTATTAGTAACGAAAGTATATAGAATAGTTGTACAATATTTATTACTGCTTGTAATTAGCGTTACAATATGTGACGATAATTATTTCTACATTTTCAACAGTTATTATGAAAATAATTAATTAAATAGAAAATTTAATATTATTGAGTGCAGTAAAATTAAATCATTATGAAAATAATTAATTATATATAAATTTTAATATTATTGAGGAGTAATATTGAATTATTATGGACATATATAAAATTTGATATTATTGAGGAGGTGCCTTTTATCAGATAAAATTAATTTATATGCTGAAAATGTCTTTTCAATATCACAAGATGTGATGGAGGCATACATATGTTTACATGATTCATAATATTATCACGCAACAATATTATTAACTGTTTCTTAGGTCATAATAAATATGCACAATATGCAAAAAATATGCACTATGCACAACACATGCTATATGCATAATATGCAAAATAAAAAATATATTTTTGGAATCATTTAATCATGACATAAATTTCTGTCCAGGTCCCATTTGTACGCCCATTTTCTATAAAAATATGCATTTGCATAAACATCCGCAGTCTAATAATAACTAAAACCCGAAGAAAGACGCGTTTCTACATAGATTCCACAACATTAAAAACAAAACCATGCTCCGAATCCGCAATCTCTCATATTTCACTTTCCTCTGCACAATGAATGCATAAGGTCCACGGGTCGAGGTATAATACAATAGCGCGCTAAGCATGAATAATGTCAGCGCAGCCTCGAAATCAAGCTTCCCCTTTTTACTTCCAATCTTCGTCGTAACACTTTAAACACACGGTAACCGGGATCGTCAAACAGCGTCTAATTATCCAATTATTAATTTCCCCGATCCAAAGCGTCTTCTAATTAACTGTGAAATTTCAGCAGCGATTCCGAAGTAATATCCCACTCGAGTCCCTCCATCTCGGCAAATAAAGGAAATTAATGTTTCGAAAGGATTAATAGCAATCCTCTTCACCATTGCACGGGGCCATTAATCACGAGCCGAATTTCCCCCGTGTACTTTAGTATGCTCTTAACAGAAGCTTCCGGCGATTTTCGACGCCGAATAGCAATCCTCTTACACGTCGATTCTTTTCTGCCCGCGATCTTTCGCGTTAACTGGATTGCAAGCTCGACGTATTCGCTCGAATAATTCAAAATGCTGTTCCGTGTAAGTTGTAGATCGCGATCGGAATCCAGCGTCTTGTTCGTCCCGTTCGCAGAGAAGCAAACACCTTCGGCAAGTAGCCGCCCGTTTGCAACTACGTAGATGCGTCTTCGTTGGTACTACTTCACGTTTTAACGACTCGAAAGTTTTTGTCCCGTTTTCGCCCGTTTCTCAGCATCGCTCCCGTTCCACCGGACCGATATCCTTCCACGAAGACAGTAGCAATTTGATACGGACGTGGAAACCGCGTCGTAAAAGTCTGCATCGACTGGCACCGTTGGAAAAAAGATTTTATGGGATCAGCGGCAGCACGTTCGAATCGGTTTTCTATAATGGCAGTTCCCGAAGATCCGGTTCGGTTCCCGATATCCTCCATATTAATTCCGGATATCGCTCGCAGAGAAACTTCAGACGCTGCCATGCATCCCAATCCTGATTTCGTGCTTGTACAGCGCACCGGAAACCGCGGTTTGTTCGTCTATTAACGATCGCGGGGCAATACATTAAAATCAATTTCACCTCACACGTCTGCGAAGTTACAGTAAATCCTCTATAAACACAAAACAATATCCCCTCCACTGTACTAATCTGATCTCGGCTCGGGTGTATCCGTGTGAACCACTACTAATGCGACGCGGAGAGTCGCAGTCGCTTCGGCCGCGCGCGGTATCTCTTTACACGTGCTCAAGAGAATAGTGTCCCTCTACGAACTTTGCAAACGAACCTCCCCGAGGCTTTAGCGTTAATAGAGGATTTAATGCAAATTTAAGTAGCAGTGAAATATTAATAAATATTAGAAATATAATCTCGTGAAGGTAGAAACGTGAATTCCATTTTAATCGAATTTTTATAATAGTAAAAATCTGAATGAAATATATAAATTTTAATAAGAGTAGTTTATAGTTGATAACCTGCAAATGTGAAGTTTATATTTTCGTCTAAGCCATTCTTTAGTGTCGTCGGGTAATACGAGCCAGTATGGACAGGAGCATTCCACTCGTGGTTTATAAATGGTTTCATAAATACACAGATAGTTGTCTAATTTCAGTACGACAAATCGTACGGCGCTCGTATCTCCGAACACTCTCCTGGTAACTCTCGACCTGGGTTTATGCGACTCCCGACTTGGGTTTATGTGACTCTCCTAAATATCAGTAATCTGTTTCGCGAGGAATGGCTCTAGACGCTTTTATTGCGCCGCGAAGCGAAATCTCCACTACGGGTAGAATACACGACGCAAGCGTTCGCCGTTTAACGTCTTATACCCGGCGAGACAGTGCCGCAATTACCGAGGCAATTTTTCTTCGGATAGAAATGAATCTGCGCTGCCTTTGCGTCTCTCTTCGGGAGCTCGGGAAACAATAGCTTCGACCGAGGGAGAATTTCTTCGTTATGGATAACCGTGGATCGACAGACAATGGGCTCGCCAAGAGAGCTGCTGATCGGGTATCCTCGTAATATGCTCTGTCCCCAGTTAATAACAGAAAGTAACATACTTCGTACATATAATTAGTATTACATCGGTAATTATTATACAGTCGGGCGAAAAATATTAAATCGACACCCTTCAAAAAGTTTTTAAAACTCGACCGAAAACGACTCTTTTCCGGTGTTAGAAGTTTACTAGGTAATAGACTGCGGATCTTTATGCAAAATAAGAATGTTCTGCATTGATTGTGGGAAGCAGGGATAAAATAAAAATTGATGTCATTCCCTGATGATTTTATTGTATTGAAAACGACACTACAATATTCTTAAATTTGTGTCATCTTCCACTGGTTTATATTTCACCCAGCTAATTCTTTTATAAATGCATAAAAATCCGCAGTCTAGTAATTAAAAAAATTGTTAAGTTTTTCTTACTTCTCAAAATTCAAACTTTGTGCATGTATAGATCTACAAAAAGCATTTTTTTGTATTTTCATTATAAAAGATTGAATTAGAGAGATTAAAGTCATCACTCCGTTAGCCATGGTTATATAAAGTACAAAACTATTAGATTACTATTCATACAAGCTCTCTACGCACTACATTGAAAGATCCGTTGAACGATTAATCTCCACAACCAAGTAAATTGACTTGAAATACTCGGATACTGATGCATGTGCATCCGAAATCGTTGTTCTCGAGAATCATTCTCCCATCGGTAGTAATCCCGAGTTCCCATAAGAAACTCGCGATTCGCTACACATCTCAGAATAACTCCCCAACGGACATTACTTTCGAATCGATATCACTTTTTCTCGCCCGAGTATAATCCACTGTAGCACACTGCCAAGCGAACAAAGGCACCAATCTATTCTCGATAATATCTCTCAAGTGAACGCGCAGCTTTAGCCTGTCGTGAAACGCATCGCGTTTGGACGCGAGAGCAACTCTTTAACAGCTATTATCCACAATTTCGCACGTTTCAAAAAAGGCTTGAAAAATTGCTCGCCTTTCATATTCAAAGGATCGATCAGGCGCCGTTCACCGGGCGTATACTGCCGCTCAAAACTGGACACATGTAAATTTTTTTTAAGGATACCTAATGGGTGAAAAATTCCGGTCCTTTACTGTGTATATTACCATAACCCTTCACTTCATTCTCCATTTATTCTAGAACAAAATATTTAAAAAGTTCATCGCACAGGGACCGTAAGGGCTGTTTAAATCACACGGTTTCAAATTTCAGAAAATCACTTCGATATAACATTGTACACACCTGAAAAAACAATCCAATTTTTTTACGGGTAATGGGTGGTCTACTCCTTTAATCGTCCATTGCGTGGAACGGCGCCCCCGATTTTTCACGTTCGCTGCGTCGACTCTGCACCCGGTCTTTTTCAGAGCAGCTCGGAGATTAATTGGTGGTGCGCGGACAAGAAGGAAATAGAGCGAAATAAACAAACAGAAGGGCCAGGCACAATGCACCGTCGTTCTTACTGCCGAGGAAGTTCTAATTAAGAACCTCGCTCGTAACCTTGCCTCCACGGAGCCAATGGCTGCGGCTTTGTCACCGCTGGATGGACCTCTTTTGTCCCGGCCATCGCGGATCTAATTTGTCTACGCGTTCAATCGTCGCCTTTATGACATCGGACCGCGAAAACAGCCTGCTCATAAAGTAATGAAGGGCAGAGGGTACGGCGCATGCGCGCGTACACGTTCACAGGTCCTCGGGCTTGTTTCGCGGGTCGCTGAGTTCCTCTGCGAAATTGCCGGAAAATCGGGCGAATCCGAATTCAATCAGCGCACGACCGGTCACGGGAAATTTGTGGCGCCCGACGGTCGAAGCGGATCTGTACGTTATTTGAATGGAAGTTATTCGAATCAATTGCTACGATAACACATTACGAAGGCTGCGTTACACGATATTGATCTCTGGAATTATTTTATCTGAATGAACTGCTTCTTTGCTTCCGAGTCCAGTGAATTGCGGAGGTTAATCGTCTGTAATTATTTTAAAGTCTGCTGACGATGTTTCATCAACATTCTGAAGTAACGAATTGTGTTGAATTATTGTTTCTTTTAAGTATAATACGTCGGTAACACCTGTATAATAGGAAAAATATTGGAATTCTGGCATGTATAGTGGGTGTACAAAGTATTCGTACACTTTTTAAAAACTGATAACCTTTTTATAATTGTACCAAACGACCTGATTTTTTATAATCAATTAGAAGCATTGGTCTACGAAATGATGTATATGTATGTACGAAATAGTGTACAAATACTTTGTACACCCACTGTATTAATTTTTAAGTAGAATAAGTCGTCGATGGCCAGACATCTCAATAAATCCTATTTGAAAGTATGGCTTACGAATTTTCAAATGGTCATCTAACCTGTTTTACATTTTTATGCTGTTATGTTTAAGGTACATAATAGAATAAAACTAGTAATAAAAATAGTCATTGCTCTCTATCGCTATCGTTCTGTTTTAGACACGCAAGATTGCCGAGGGTAATCGATACGGATTGAATCCTTTCGGTGTACGATACGATAAATCTCGAACGGATTACACACTGTAAAGTTCGGGGGTAGCACACGTGATTGACAGAATCCGCGTTCACCCGACAATTATCGGGTAACAAGGGGCGTAAGACAATTCTCCAGCGATTTCCCCGCAGCGAGAGAATTCGTTAAACAAAGTAGTACCCATGACACTGTGAACGCTTCGACAAATCGTGACAAGTTTCGAACGCCACCACGGGTCCCTGTGCCTCGCCTCGAGCCTATTGTGCGTTTCTCGTAACAAAGAGAGTGACGGTACACCGCGCCGAATCGGTGAAGGGAATCATTGAATCTGTAACACGTTCGCGCATCAACACAAACACACCGTTTACCCTTTCCACTGTAATTTATTAGTCGTAGAATCAGGTTCAACCGGCTATCGTGACGCAACTGACATGGTTTAAATGAAAGTATTTTGTAATTCACTATTCCCGCGTTTGTAATTTTACAGAATCACGATATTTCAATAATTACGATGATCTTTATGAAAAAGAAAAATTTTCTACCTGAATTTTAAGGAACTTTTTTAAACAATAATCGATGAATTTAATTTTTGTGTAAGCAATGCCACTGGAAAATGCAACTCAATTTTTTCTGGTTTCGTACAGCGACGGTCAACTTGGAAAGCTGTATTTTTATTTTTTCATTCCTTTTGTTGCTGTTTTTCTAAATGCTTTATACGATTACAGATTCTACTGCGAGTTAGAAGGTTCATTGATATGTATGAGGCAAGATCCGCAAATGGGGTTAGAGCCAATGGCATGAAGCAATTATTATGGTAATACATTATTCGGAGTTCGTATCGATGGGATAAAGAAAAAAAAAATGGCAGCCAACTGCAATGCAATTCACCTCAGCTTCCTCAGCTTTGGGAAAACGTTCGAACCGAAATAACCAGGATTACAGTGATATAGGATGGTGTTCGGAAGACAGTAAGGTGAGATTACATCGAAAATATTCATGCGCCTCCGATGCCGCGAGGAGATTCGAACGTTCGATAACCATTTATGTCTGTCGGCTTTATTTATTTATTATAATACGTACATACAATGCGAAAACTTCTGCTTGCTTTCGAAACTTTTTTTTGCCTAGCAGGGGCTAGTGAGATTTCTGATCACCATTGACATAAAAAATTAATTCCAAATTCGTAACTAAAAATTTTTAAACATCTATAATATTGTTACTAGTGAATATTGTTCAACAATCTTGCTCTTGTTAAAATCGTCGAAGCCGTCGCTTTTGAATGAGCTTCGGTACGTTACGATGCAACTTCTGGTTCCCACGATATCGTTGTGTAAATAGCGGTGTAGTTTTTCCTAGTCGAGTATCTATATTTCTCTCTCGTGCACCTGGTCCTCTTACTCGCACTCGTTGACCAATGTGGTCGAGTCACGTGGGTAAACTGCTGCCGCTTTATGAATGGGTTTTTACTATTACTATTACTATCAATGCGTGCGCAACATTTTGAAAGTGGTGGCAGGTCAGGTACAACTATCCCATTCACAACGCGCTGAACTTTGAACCATTATATCCCGGTAACCAATCGAGATATCGAGATGGGACAAAATGCATTTTGAAAAGGAAAATGTCTCCGTCATCCCTTCCGAGCTCACTCTTATTTAACTTCATTATTCTCATAACTCGACTGCGGATGTTTATGCATTTATGAATAAATTTAACGAACGAAATATAAAACAGTAAAAGATTTAAAAAATATAAGAACATTGTGATGTTGTTTCTAATGCTGCAAAGTCGTTAAGGGATGAAATGAATTTTTATTTTATTCCTGCTGCCATAATCAATGCAGAACATTTTTATTTTGTATAATATCTTTTCCTATGATTCAACTATAAATCACAGTACCTCGATTAATATTTTTACTAATATATAACATTTTACTTAATCGTGTCATCGATATTTCAACACGAATAATATTCATATAAATAATTATATAGATATTAGATGTACTGAAACAATTGCGGATTACATTACCAAAGTTATTATCCGAAATTAACGCCAGTGGGTTTATTGAAACAGCGGGACACGATTGAACGGAACAATTAGCGGTTTATAATTGACTAACACGAACAATTACAGTATTATTTACTCGAATAATATTATTCAAATTTTGTCTCTCGCGTTAATTATATTGAAAATCTCAAATCCGTATTCAACCGTGTTTTGCACTTTCCCCAAATAATTTCTGAAATTTACAGAACTTTAAGCCTTCCAGTACGATGCTGGTTCCAGTAGTGTGGCATAACACGTCCAACGTTTAGGGGCCACCGTAGAAATATCGTAACTTTCTTTCGCGCTCGAAACGTCGAGAATTCCGGGGCACGTTGATCTCCGAACACGCCCTTAATTCCACTTAAGTCCCCGGGGCAAATCGACGCAATTTTCCTGCATCGTGACTAGAACAAGTGTCCCCAATTGAGACGATTCCGAGACGCAGTAAGACGAACTGACCATCACGTTTCCCTGCCACGTGGGATAATCAAGGTTCGATCAACCAATTGCGCAGTAATTTTCTATAATCACCAGCGCTCTGACGTTCCGATTGCAGGCAGAGAAAAAGCAGAATTGCAAGGGAAATTACATCCAGAGCAATCGTGCGTTGTTTATTTCCTGGATTACGGTTTCCGAACTGATCGTCGTCCTGATCTCGACGGGACAGAAATATTGTACCGTAAACGCAGCATCCGGCGGGAAAGTAGTCGATTCCGACGAGTGTCTATTATCCCGTCCGATGGATGTCCAACGGGCGGAAATTTCGATGAATAGGTCGGAAAATAACCAACCAGTCGCGTTTTGATGTTGACCTGTCGAGACGTCGAAACCGCGCGATGCGAATCCTGCCATTTTTGAGGTCGGATAAATATAAACTCGCTGACAATGTTCGAAAGACCACCCACAGTTTCACGTTTGACAAAACGCTCCCGTAAATGTCACTACGGATATAAAAATTAATCATTCTCCTTTTATTCCAATTCATTTTCATACAAAGAGTACAATAAAAATGAATACATGAAAGATACGATAGTAATTAGTTCAGAAGAGTTCTTAATAACTCAGAAGAGTCTCAAAAGATCAGAAGAATTTAAGAATATAAAAGAGCTCACTAAAATTATTAAAGATAGAAAGACAATTTTAGTCGGCTCCAATCAATGTTTATTTTGCATAAAGATCCGCAATGATCACAATGGTGCTCACTTCGATGAATAATCTTTGATCCGATGAAAATTCGATCTTCCATCAAGTGTAGCACACACGATCGATTGTTCACTTGCAGAGGGTGTCTAACTCCACTTGGAGTCGAGGATCGTCAATCGACAAACCCGAGCAGATTTCGCCTGTTTATTAATTCTAGAAGAGCGTCTACAGTTCTCGATCCGCTCATCTACAGTAGAAGAGCACCACTCCAAAATAATCAGGACAAGCGTCGAGTATGATTAGCCTTGGCAGAGATTGAATTGCACCATTCACTGTTCAACCAAATGTAGGTAATAATAACGTGCGAGATCTTCCGCGAGCCGATGAGAAATCGGAATTTATTTGCGGCGCACGTTTCGCAAAAGTCTGTGATATAATATCGGGTCTCGGATTTCTCGCATACCTGGTAAGAGAAAATCGTGTTTCCACCGTGTTAAATTTAAATAACAATAGTATTGGATTTTTCCGATGCTCGTGTCGTCGATTATCCTTTAAGAGGGTGCACTCGTTTACGTTCATGCTACACGCCGGTATTTTACGATGTTGTTTCACAGCATACAGCTTAATAGAAACTTTTCCATTTTTATTACTACAACGGAAGCATAGGTGTACTCATGCAAATAGTTTGACCAAACACAGACTTTTTTGTGAACACATTATATATACAATATTTCATCGAATAATGGTTGAATAAAATTTTCTTTTCTCGGATTTCACATGCAGTAGAATGATTATACGCGACTATAAAAAAGCACATACTAAGAGGTCCATCGAAGATCGAAAAAGCACATTCGTCTCCCGAATCAGTCTAACAGAATTCCTCGTAGAAATTCCGCTAAAAATGGAGGGATCCTCAACGCTGTTTATCTTCCCCTGATTAAATTGTCCACTTTCTGCAATTTCCTTTTATCATCCTCATTCCATTACCTCTCGTCCCGGCTATTTCACCGTGTCCCCGAACGGTTTGGCCTGTGCAGTCACAAAATATATAATACAGCTGTTTCAATCTTACGCGTTGAAAATTTACGTTGTCTCTTGGCCGTCCCTCTGATCATAGACAAATGAGAAAAGAGTCTTTTAATTAAAGTAGTAACTCGCACCTCGGAATAGCGAGCCGGGTGCTTAAGATTTTCCAAGCAAACGCGAGTCGTTGCAGAGGTTTAAGGATGTTCTGGAGGTGATATAAAAACGCAACAAAATTTTTGAAAATTTGACAAAGTGTAATTCTTACTAAATAAATGCAATTACCAAAGTTTGGGTTCGATTCACTGCACCGTTTAAGAATTATAGCAACTTAAAGGTTGCGCATTTTAACACGTCTTCTTATGGAGAATTCATAAAATTCCACTTCAAACCTTATTTAAACCTTGAAAAAACGCAACTAGAAACTCCAGTTTTTTCTTATGTGTAGCAAAAAGTATGTAATTAATTATGTTCAAAAAATGTATTAGGATTCACTAAACAGTTACGGAGCAAAAAAATTATAAAATGTTACAAAACGTCAAATTTATCGTGTTGTCTCTCACTAGCATGGAAGCGCAAGTTTAATGCAAAATATACTCATGAATGGCTTTCATTGCCAGTATATTGATGGATTTCGAATTTCTTGTACTTTCGTCTCCCATTGCACCTCCAGAACATCCTCAAGTCGAAAAGGGAATGTAGAACAGCGAGAGAGACCCGCCGCAAGAAATCATCAACGGTATGAAGCATAATTGAGGAGAAATTCTACGAAAATGTACCGAGCCGTTCGCAAAGCATGCCCCCGACCCAAGCGTTTAGTTCGCCCGATAATGCACGCGTAATCTACCGTGCACGACCCACATATTGTCGAAAATTGCGGGACCCAGCTGGAAAATTTTTTTCTCCGCGAATCAGCGCGGCACGATGGCGTCCTTTCGGTAATTGGATTTCTCTTGGCGGTCACAATGTAGGGGGCGGTCTCGTATGCGTCTCGCCGAAGAGGGAATGTGCATTTGCCGCGCATTCTGATCTACGGTAATCGATTCTACCGTTACGGGTCTTAATTAGTACTCTCCGAATGAAAAGTTACCTTCACGGACCAATGGAACCGTACACAAAGAAAAGACAGGATTAAATGTCTCGCGCTGATCGACATTCCATTTGCTGGTCTCCGACACGAATATCGTAGAATCGAGGAAACCGTACTGCAGACTTCTTTTGTAAGTACTTCTTCCTAAGAGAATAGTCTCACTGTTAGTTTTGTTTCCCCTCGATATAATAGATTACTCGCCGAAGTTCGTGCAGAAAAAACTTTTATCTAAGAGGATTCACCTCTTCAATGTAATTCTTCTTTTGGAGGAATAAAATTAATTTAAACTGCGAATGCATCGGAAAGCTTGTCTCCCTTGCAAGTAGAAACTGCTAGCCATAGTCAGACAGGACCAAATCCTTTTGCCACATCGCAAGCATAAATAAACTTAAACCGAATATGTCATCTGCAGCTGAATTTTATTTGCGTCGATATTAAATTAATTTATTAGTTGAATTTAATCGAAAAATATAAGAGGTTTGGGATGAAAAACAGAATTTATTTAAGAAAGTAAATGAAAGCTGAATCTTTGAAAAGCTGTTCGTACTCGACATACTTCCAAGTAACCGAGCCCGAGGATCAACGTGTTTAATAATGAAATACCTTGTCGGATCTATCATCGATTTGTCCGTTTAAATATTATTTCATCCGTGCTCGCGCGCGTTTCCACGAGGAAAACGCCTTTCTGATTGTTTTAACACTCCCAGTTCTACAGTAAGGTACTCAGTAGCTCTTCACCTTCATCCCTCCCAGCCATTATTCTCCCGCCTACAACCCTCCCCTCGTTTTCCCTGCCTTCATTCCTCTCTCCTCAGTGGCCCACTCCACCGTTTCACAACTCTTTATATCCTCGTCTCATTCTTGTTCTACCGCTTCAAGATGTTCTTATTTTTCCTCATCCTTTCGTCCTGCTCCTCGCCTTCTTTTTCTCGTTGCGTGCGCCCGGGAATAGAGCTCTCCTTTTCCCATCGCCTTATCGCCCGAATGCTAGCGCATCGAATGGTGAGATAAAAATGTACTCCCGGTAATTATCGATACAAATTAGCAAATTAATTTGCTGTTTCAAGGATCGATGCGCATAAATTTACCTTTTTGTCGAATTTTATAGGCAAGGCAAAATTTAATTTCCTTCGTTGCTTTTAATTAACCAAAAGTAAATATTGTACGAGCTTTTTATCCATTATAACGCACGCAGGCCAGCAGTCAATTAATCACAGTTGTACGAAATAAAACATTACGCACTGTCCGCCGCGTTTCTTTCGTTCCCAATCGCACACGGTTGTCTTCCACGACAAACTAATTACCGAAAAGCAGGGTTCCGTAGTGATAGGTGATTAGTTAGGTCCTCGGTTGTCAGGCAACCGGTGGTGGAAGGATACCTTGATATTCTCGTTCTCGACGGTAAGTGTTTAATGAACGTAACGACCACTCAGCGTGATTTATCGGGTTTGTTTTGCCGCGGCTATCCGCAAGCCGGTCGCGGGGGAGCCTCGGAAATGTATGTTTCGACCGATAACGTTGTCGGCTGCGCGGGAACACCGGCGATACATTTTTTTCCCGGCTCCTAACCGCTCTCGGATGCGATGCCGTGCGGAGATCCGCGCCCCGTCGTCGACGGATCAACAAGAATGTGTGTTCCTCCCACGAACTTTACTCTTATCGATAATCCCACAGAGCGCGGGACGACGCGGCCCGCCCCGAGAAACTTCCGAATGTGAAATATCATTATGGAAAGCCGGCGGGGAATAGATAAATTTCGTTCACTCAATTCGCATCCAATGAAACCGTATTTTTATGGACGCTCCGGTGCCATTACTTTGATGCACGATTATGCTTTCCGTTCGATGGACGGCCCCGCGACGTTTAATTGATGGTTGTTCCGATAACGGTTCCCCTTTGTCGCGTGCTCGTCACAGAAAACATGCGATTTATTCGATAAAAGCACGACACCGTAGCGCAATCTAACTTCTAAAGCTTCCTTTTTTTTTACTTATGTCACTTTTCTTAGGAACGAACGGGGTGTCCGATGAGGCCACATTTTAAAGCGTTACCCCCTTGCCCTTTTAAATAGCCCTAGACACTGAAAGACGAAATTGTACGGATAACGAGAGGTTATCCGGAAATCGTAGAGGTTCAATCGTGAAATTACTCAATTGAGAGCTACTAGGTGGAACGTAAACGCGAAATGAGGAACAGTCTGTGCCGTGTTCGTAGAATTGAGCTAACAAAAATCAATAATAGGACCACGGCCGAAAACATACCGTGGAAAGCAGAGAGCCAACCTGCACGTGTCTCTCTGGTCACATTAAAAAACAAGTCCTGTAGGAGTCACGTTGGATAAAACGGTATACAGTTCCGTCGGAATCTCTACTAACAAATGTAAATCCTGCTTGCGGCCGTCCTCGCGTGGACATGCCCCGCTAAATTATTCGACGGCAGCCCCGTTTTTCTATCAGGCGATCGCAGTGCCGACAGCCGGCGTTAAATCATTCGACGGCGTAATGGATTTTATAGGACCGAGAGTCGATGCAGTCTCTCTCTCTCTTTCGACCGGCTCCGTCAGGAATCTAATATCCCGCGAGTAACAGCGCGGCAAGAATTATGTGACTAGGGCGAATCTTGCTCGCACGCAGCTTTCTTTTCGCGCCACGCACGCCACCCCCTGCCCCGGATTAATGGCAGACACCCTCGGGAAGGAACCCCATCGAAAACCAGACCCTTTTGCGAAATCTCTTAATGACCGTCTTTATCCGGTCTCGTTCAACCATCGACGGAGCTTATTGGATTCTGAGTGAGGATTAACTCCGCATTGGCCAGGGGATGACTCCACGACACATCCTCGGCTATCAAATGGAAAAGATATATCATGTTCGTCCCATAAACCTGAGAAAGTATTTACTGTCGTGTGGGTACCAGGAAGTGGAGTCTGACTTTTCTTTGTAAGGTTGTTCCAAAATTATTGTGCAGCTATTAAATCTATTATGAGAAGTGATCTATCAGTAGAATGACTTAGATGATTAAATTAGATTAATGACTAGACTGCGACATGTTTATAGTGGAACCTAATATTAAGGCTTGCAGTTATATCCATTCGTATTTCAAAGATCGCAAGTTATTTTTTTAAATCATAATTACACCTCGTAACATTGTGATACGAACCTGTAAAATTGTAACACCAAATTGTAAAGCGAAATGGACCCATTTAAGGGTCTGAAGAGCTTCAATAAAAAAAAATTGTTTGGGTGAAATATAAAACAGTAAGAGATTTTTGTAATGTTGCTTTAAATATGAATTTTCGGATACTCTGTATATGGATGGTAGTGTGTAAATGCATTGTTTCCATAACAGTCCTTAAACTTTAACCTTTAACTACCCGCGCCCTGAATTTTCACGTAACTACATAATAATACTGGTGTCCTTTTTACACCTCACACACAGCACGGGTAGTTAAAGGTTAAAAGAAAAAAAAAGTGGCTAACCATGGACTTCTAAAAATTACACGAAAATATTCGCCGGTGTAACGTGTTGACATAACGGTCCACCGTAACTGTACTTTTTTTTTCCACGCTGCAATTCGACGCGCAGTGCTAAACTGTAGACGGAACAAAATGGCACTCGCGCTCGTTCGGTTCGCGCTCCGGCACTATTGAACAGCATTTGCGCCGCCTTTATCACCCACCAATCGAAATCGGTAGATTACGCTACCTGCATCCCGCCGTGGCGCACAAATTGAAAACGAGCGTCGCGCGAAACAGATTTTCTCGTCGAGGAGAGTGCGTTGTAGAAATTCCGGGCGATCTGAGCCGCGGAAATTGCTATATCGTTGTAACCGTGTAACGGCCATCAATTTCGGCTGATCGATCCGCCGGAATAGACAGGTTGGATTCAATGAACCCGCAAAACCTGTCATCCAGGGATCGAAACCAGCAAGATGTACGTTTTTCAAGGGCGTCGGACCGTGAAGTACCCGCGTCGGGGCGCGAACGCCGACGTACGCTCGCCTCTGCTAAAGTGTCGTTGAATAAAACATGCCTCGGAAGCGGTGTCGTGCTTCCCAGGATGCCTGGTAATAGATTTACAGGCCTCGTTATGCCATAACACCGTTCCGTGTACCCGTGACCGTCCATCCTAAACACCGGAAGCCGGTGAATTGTCACCGGGGATCGCCGAAGTACGCTGTCACAGCGGCTCGGCCGCTGAACCCCTCGGTGAAAAATTGTCGATGCTCAACCTGTTGGAACTTCGCGAAGACAAATCGAACTGCGGTCGACCTTGGAGCACTTCCGAGGGCTGAACTACTTTCGCACGCGGAAGATTTCTTTTCGGAAGTGATTTTATACTGGAACGTACAACAAAACGAAACACGAGAGCGGTCCTTTTCCGTATGAATTTTACGAGTGTAAATTATTTTCTAGAATGAGCCTATAAAAATTAATGTACGACTTTCTGCTGCGGTTTTATTGTTATTTAAGCGCGCCTCTACAAGTGAAAATGGATTCTCATAATTTCAAGCATCCTTATGTCTGTTTCAAGTATTTTACGAATACATACAATTTTTCCGCGACTGCAAAACCCAACAAAAATTGATGCACCCTTTTTTGTAGCCGTTCAGAATTCAAAATTCAAGTGGAATTTTCGAAATTCACGCCTCGTCAGGTTCGTTTGAAATATTTCGCGAGTATAACAAATTCCGCACGCGATTGAAATCAACATGATTTCGAAGAGTGGAGTCTCCCATTTTCGACCACGCTACAAAAATTGATGTACGATTTTATGGCTGTTTTTCCGGAGGTTTAATGAAAAGCGTATCCCGTGGAAAGTATAAATAGAATTTTACAAGCACCTTTATTTATATATATACACAATTTTTCTCATGATTGAAACGAGCAGTGTTTTTCAATGAATCTCGTGTTTGCAGTAAGCCCATAAAAATTCATGAGCGATTTTATTCCCGATTGATTGCGAACTGCACCGCTTCGGAGTGCAAATATCGAGATACACGAGTCGAACATGCGATCACATTGTTTCATCTTGTGTATGTAAATACTGGTACAAGATAGTACTTTATAAATCCGATGAGTTAATAAACTGTTTTCTGGACAGTGAAGGGTCAGAGTAATTTACACGCGCGGGAACGCTCTCGTTCTGACGAAACGGCCGAACGACCGGCGAATGACCGGCGACGCTGTTATCAAATTGCAACCGTAAATCTCGCGAAGTAAGCCGGCAACGAGCAACAATCCACTGAATCGCCGGTGACCATGTCAGTGTTGCGTTTATTTGAACGATTCGCGTTAAGTGAATGGATATTGCGCTTGGTTACAGCCCCGTCGAAGGGATTCGGGGTGGGGTTTTTGGGATTTGAAGGCGAATCGTTTTTGGATTACCCGCACGATTTATCGGCCGAGTTGATCACCGGCCGTTTGAGAATCGATTTAGTTTCTGTTAGAAACTAAACGAGCAGTTTGGGGGTGGCTTTATACGTCGACGATAAACAAACGGTCACGTTCAGCAATTTTTTTAGGACACACCATTTGCTTTATCGATTCGAAACATTACAGACTTACTACACCACGTTCGAGGAACACACAGCCAATTTTTTATGTTACCAGGTTGACCCTGCACGAAGTGATAACAATTCTACTAGCATGTACAATGGTCACTGTAGCTACAGTTAGGAGAGCAAAACTGATCACACACACTTTAAATCGGAATAACTTTTTTACGACCAAACCACTTGAATTTCCCTGTAAAGCTAGAAGAATTATTTTAGTGAACGACGTCTAAAAAATATGTTGAAAAAATGCATTCAGTCGGAATTGTGAAAACCAATAGCAAAAATTGATTTTTATGACTTTTTCAGCTGGGCCAATAACGAAAATTTAAAACATGTGTTTGGTCAACTTGTTTATATTATGTACGCTCCGAAAATTTTATTGAAATTGGTTAATTGGTTTCGGAGTTATAAGCGATCAAAAGTGGTAAAAAAAAGTCGAAAATATTGAAAAATTGAAATTTTTAGCACTTCTGATCGTTTATAACTCGTAAACCAATTAACCAATTTCAATGAAATTTTCGGAGCGTATATTTACACAAGTTGACCAAACACACGTTTTAAATTTTCGTTATTGCATTCGTAAATGCATTTTTTCAACATATTTTTTAGAAATACTCTAGAGAGAAAAATTTAAAGAAATATTTTAGAGAAATTGAAGTCGTTTGGTCCATTCATAAAAAAGTTATTCTGATTTAAGGTGTCTGTGATCAATTTTGCTCCTAACTGTATATGAAAATAACTTGTGTTACGGTATAAGAGTTGTACTGAAATAATATGAGAATTATAATAACTTTATTGTAACAAATGTGCGAATATTTGCGGTACGAATTTCATGTAAAATATTATGCAGAATAATCTGTAGAGCTAGCAGAAAGCATTTCCACATGATTTAACGCGAAATATTTTAATGTCAGACCATTGCAGGACTATTCTACTGAAATTTGTATTTAGTCTATATTTACAAGATTCTCGAGTCCGTAAAAGATTAATATCGATTTGGAACGGTCCCTCTCTCCAGGAATGATTCCGCACGAAGCACTAATTAAAAATGTACTAGTCGGAAGAGGGTGGAACGGGATCGCAACTTTTTCAACCGAACACTCGGTTGGCGCGGGATCGTGCGCCGTTCAAATTGTAACGTTGATTACGGGGCAGTTTCCGCAAGGAAATTCCGTCGAGCGTAATTAGCAGCTTAAATTCGTGAATATGTTAAAGCGAGCAGTTCCGCGATGCAAATGCAAGAAAATTCCGGGCGCGTAAACGACACGGCGTATTAGGGGATTCATTATGTATTTAGGCGTTTCCCGTTGGCATGTTATAGAGTGTCTGACAAATGCTGAAGGCTGTCGGCGTGTTTCCATAAATCATGAACAGCTGGCACGTAAACAGAGCCACAGTATTTATTGCATGTACCGTGTACGTGGCGGACAGGTAATACCTTTGAAGAAACGATGGCTTTGCCGGAGCATCTTGGGTGTAGGCTGCGATTAAGCGGTACACCCTCGCCGCATTATCTGATATTGATGAGCTCCCGCGTGACTACTGAATAATGCACCAGTCGAATAAATATGCCGCTACGGGATCGTTAATTCTGCCTAGATCACACTAATCTAACTGGAAACGTCTACGGTTTCCATTAGCGATACCTTACATATATTTACATTCGTATTCAATAAAACTGTCAGCTGTTAATATCTATTGTATCCAGCAACCCCCTTCAAAATCGATCACTAATATCTCTATGAATCTGTATTTACTCCTCGAGCAGTGCACAACAATGAGAATACAAACTAGAACTCCTTCTGTTGATAAACTGCGTTCGATTTTATACACCATCGCAGCCCCGCAAAAAAGTGACACAAATCAAAAAATGGCAATTTTGAGGTTATGTAATTGAAAAATATGCATGAAGTGCCCCACGAAAATCATCACATCTCTATCTCGTAATTTATTATACTTACCTGAAATTTAAAGGAAACTTAAACTATTTCAACATAAGTTTTATAGTATTCTTTAAGTCGATTTTTCTCAAATGCTGTATTTTTGAGTTTTGTCACTTTTCTTGCAGGGGTGCGACATGGTTATACAAAATAAAATAGACTGCAGAGATCTACATCTTATACAAGATGATTTTTAATTTTACACAGACTTTAAATTTCAACATCTTGAACATTCGAATAATAATTCGTCAGTGGAGTACTACTTTCGAAATAAAGGGACGATTTTCGTGTATGCATTTGACCTTTTCTAACCAGTGAAAAATGCGTCTCGAACATGTCGAACCTCTGCCAACGGAAACATAGAGAGAATACTAGACTAGTATCTATGAAACTCGGGTTCGGTGGAAATTTTTGTCCGTTAAAGCACTGTCCGTGATTTCATTGAGACCCCCTTGCCAACTCGTGCAGTCAACAGCAGCGCTATTTTAGGAATGATTTTCCCAGCGTGGACACTATGCTCCACTTCGAGCGCAAGTTTTCTCGCAGTTCTTGGTACTGGTGGACAGCTCGGGTACCTCTGGGGCGCAAAATCCAGTATTACACCTCCGAGCAGCCGTCGAGGGCGGAAAAAAGAAAGCTGAGGTTCGCTGCTGGTCGCCATAACTGTCTACCCCGTTTCCGACCATCTAAATGTTATGACTCTAATGGGCTGGACAAATTTTTTGATTGCCAGTGCACTTGTGGACTGTCGTTATACTCGTGAACGCAAGTGGTATTAAAAAAGTTTGACTGGTTAACGGGAGGTCTTGATGGATTTGAAAAACTCAATTCTGTATTTTTGATATTGACTTTTATGAAGTAAGAGAATTCAACAACAAATATTTTCGACCTATCCCAACATTATACTTGCAAATACAAATACGATGACGTTAATTAAAGTTGGTTAATTGACACAAGATTTTTGAAAAAATTAATTAAAAAATTCTACAAATATTTTGATTGTTCTCGACTGACCTTATCAAAAATTGAAGTTGCAAATGCATGCATAATGATGAAAGGTTTTGATAGACCTTATTATTCTACCTTTCTACAGAAAATACATGTCTTAAGCTTGGCTCACAGGCATCTTACGATCCAAAAACGACGGAAGCTGTTTGTCGCGCGGTTCATTTGTCCAGAAAAGTCACGTTAGCTGTGTTCAACGTCGCAGTGAAGCGAAATCGTGTTTTGTGTTCGCAATGAATCTCGATTCGCGGTTTGTTTGACGGTCGCACGGAAATCACGCGCACGTGGTACGATCATTAAACGATTGCTGCCGATAAATGCGCTGCGTGGGCGAGACGGGTGATTATACGGTAATTGGCTATCTCTTCACTCGTCGACAATCTACTAGTTTTGCCGGCGGCGATAATTCTTTCATCGATTGTCCGGCGATTTTATTGAATTTATTCCTTAACGTCAAATATTTGCGGAGCGCGACAAAAAGCGACGCTCGAATTTGCAACTGTAATTCTTTCGACATTTGTCACGATGATTGACGTGTTTTCGATACAGAGAAATTTATCGCGGAATCATGGAAAAACACTCGACAGTGCTACAACGAAAACTTTGCCGAAGAAAATTCGAAGTGTCTTCGTTTTCGATGTGGCTATTATTTCTCTGTCGAACAATGGAGAAATACAATTTCTCTACTGAAACATAAAGCTGTCGCCATTGTCTCATTGTTACTTTTCAGTCGAATTTTGAAATTTCGTAGCCAATTCGCCCGATCGAACAAAAAATTACAAAAACAATAGCTGTCGTGATAATTCTATTGTTCAAAGTATCTTATTGCGAAATGATGCACTGAATTAGATAACCGCTACATAGACTACCGGATGTACATAGCGCAAATATTTTGTTCCGAAACAATATGAACCGAACAGTTCCTATTCCAGCATCGAGCGGAGCTTGGCTTAGCTATTCTAGGAGTAGCTCGCTCTAAAAGCCGGATACGACATAATAAACGCCAATGTTCCAATCCCCGAGACGTGTTTTTGCACGGGCAGTAAACAAGATCGAAGTACATAGCCAATTCCAGCTGTGTTTTTATTCAAACTGAAGCTTCGAGAGCGAAAGGGCGCGACACACAAGAGGCCAGATGTTTCAATTAACCGGGAAACACGGTGAAAACAATTTCTTCCCTCGGTTCGGGAGCAGAGATGCAAGATACACACTGGTCAACTAACTCCTAGTACAGAAATTGCTCGGTCTTACTCGTTGCATGAACTACTTAGCCATAAATGGTATTTACAATGCAATTTTTACCATTGCAATGCATTTACGACAAAAAGGTATAGGTCAGATATGGAATTAAAAAACCATTAGGAGAATTTACTGATGTTGTTATATTTTTAACTTTTTGAGACGATTAAGAAGGAAAATAGATTTTCATTAACCTTCAGTTTCTTTCAATGAATAAGGACAATTTTTATCTTGCATAAAGATCTGCAACTGCGGACTTCATGCATTTATGACAAAAATGTATAGGTCAAATATAGAATTAAAAAACCATTAGAAGAATTTAAGGATGTTGATATATTATTTTTAACTTTTTCAGACGCGATTAAAAGGGCAAATACATTTTCATTATTACCTCCAGTTTTTTTCAATGAATTTGAACAATTGTTATCTTGCATAAAGATTTGCAGTCTACTAATGTTATACAGTGGACAGTTATACAATGAGCAACGTAACAATTGTTTGCATCACGAGTAAAAAATGTTGGTTTCTTTAAAATTCCAAAATTGTAGAAAGACAATAGTAGATTTTTGTAATTTACAGTTCTACTGCCACAATGCTGTTCCTCTTTTGTTAAAAAGTTCCACGAACCGAGAGTCACGTTATCCACTAATTCTGCATTTGTTTAGACAGCGAAATGGCACTGGAAAATTCAGATAATAGAATTTTGGATGGCTTAACTTTCCGCTAAGTCTTCTGCAGCCTCTGGATTCTACAGTGCTTTAAAACTTCCGGAACTTCGGTGTCCGACCGTAAAAATCCCGACCCAGTTCAAGTCCAGTTACTATCTACGCTATTATCCCGGCAAACACCGAAATCTTTCGGACGACAAATGGCCCAGGAGCGTTTGTTCTAGACATTCTAGACCGTTTCGGTCGGCGAACGAAAAAAACTTCACCGAATCTCCGAGACGTTGGGTCTCGTTTTGTTATCACCGGGTTTAATTAGTGTGGACCTAATTGGGGGTTTCTGGAGTTGCACGAACGGGGCAAAGTTGCTAGTGCCACTCAAGCGATTTTGGGTGCTTGGGTAAACCTGGAATGCTTGTTTGATAAAGAATGTAGATAAGATGATAAGGTGCAATCCTGTTCTAATGTTCCAAGAAAATAGTCTACTTACTATTACCTCTTTATTCTACATTTTGAGACTGTCCAAAAGCTATAATTTTGGCAACATAGATTGGAACGACATTTTTTTCAAAATTGTGCCCACCTCTGAAATATTAAATGTGAACACGATAAATGCCTCTTTAAAAAACTCCAAGGACTTTTAGTAACTTTCGAAGTGTGTCTCTCTTTGAAATATAAATTTAAAAATTTTGGTTTTATTTTATATAAAAAGATTCAGTTTAATAATAATATATCGTTCCATTTGTTTTCGAAAAATGTAGTAGAAGAACATGTGCAATACGAATAAAAATATTTCAATACAGATTAACGTATTAAAAAATTCACGTGATGTAGCTTTCAGTGAAAATACGTTTTGCTCTTTTTCACAGTTAAAAAATACATTCGCGCCAGAATTTTTTTCTCCCTGAACTTTTCTTTTTGAATTTTGTGCATTTTTAATAATTTGGATAGTATTTATACAGGATCCTCTCGATCGGTAATAATTTTTCGAAATTTCGGAGACTCCTGAGAATATCTGGGAATTACGAACGGTGTTAGATTCCGTTTCTGTGTAGTTACTCGCCCGAGGGACTGCACGAGCTATACTCCAGGTTTACTTAACCATTGCTCTATTATTGACTTCGATAACTTAGAATCGAGTGTCGCAGAGGTCGTGTAATTTCTCGTCACCGTGTATACGTAGATATCGAAATAGAGTAATTTCTCATTTGTGTGTTCTGGGATTGGGTAATTTCTGATTTCTGTGTATCAATGGCTGAAACACTGTTTCACTCGAATAAATTGCACCATTATACGAGCCTTGCATAACTTCATGTTCCTGTTTCTTATCAAACTAATTGAAAGCTCGAGGCTTCTAAAGCTGGAGCTTGAAATACTGTAATGAATTTAATCTTTAGACTGCGAATATAACATAATACGAAATACAAAATTAATTGCAGCGCTTCAAAGAAACAGGTTTCCTTCCTTTAATAATTAATGCTATAAATGTACCAAGAGGTTATTTCACTCTTGTGTGGTATTTTAATCACTATATACAAAATAAAAACTGCTAGTAAATATTAAATTTGTCAAGACGTTATTTCAGTTTTCATCTGCATTCTGATTTATTTCTTCCATCAAAGGTAGTAACGAATGTTCAAAGAAATTGAATCGAGTATCAAAAATAAAATTGGGTATATCAGTGAGTGAGTTCTATAGAATGCAGACTTAACAGGTCACTGGCCAGCAGAACTCCCAGCAAATTAAGAGCATTAAAACTATTTCCCCAAGCAGAAGACGAAGTAGACAACGAACTTCAAAGTACTTCGCAAAAATTATTCCCCCGACAGCATCGTTCGCGAAGCATAAAATCCGCAGTCGAGCGACCAGGGATCCCGATATCGAGGTACTAATTAACGAAAAGCGTCCGTGACGTCAGCAAACGGTCCGTCAAAGAAAGACAACAGGCATTAGAAAGTTTGCGGAAAGATCAAGTATTTTCGTCTGATGAAAGGCCCTCAAGATTCGTCGGGCTTTCAAGATCAGCCCCTCTCGACACTTTCGAAACTTTTACGCCATTTTTATCGAGGGCTCCTGGCGAAAGTTCCGAGACCTTTCGAGAACCTTTCTGGATTCCTCGGGAGCGTTTCAAGGTTATTAATAGATTCCGAGACAGGAACGCCTAACCGCGAAAGAAGAACTCTCCAGTCCAATTACCCGAGTTCGAACTTTCGGAAGCGGGAATATTCAAGTTCCGAGAGAACGATCCCTCTACAGGATTACAGTCTCGTAAAAGCGGCCGCAGGTCAGGCCCGAAGTGTTACGACTAGACACTGCTAGCATTTGTGAGAAATAAAAATTTTCAAAGTCCACTGTCGGGAACAGAAACTCCGTAACAATGCACTTTTCCTGTTACTCATTCTAACCTTTCAGACATAAACTAAACGCGTTCGGTTATCTTTCTCGCTCTCGTGCAAACACAAGAATGTAAGAGTAAAAAGTCTTGGAACAGTGAATACCATGATTTTTGAAAGTTCTGTACTTCCTGAACGTAGTACTTATGTTCTGAATCGGTGAAATAATTTTCATACGATCATAAAAATCTTTTTAATTGCAGTGTTTTATTTATGATAATATATGGTGATAACGACATATGATTCAAGAATATTTCTGTGTCACACAGACAAAACAAATAAATACACTTTAAAAATTTTACATGGAGCTATATGAAGCAGGGACCATAACTGTAATAACCAAAAAGAAGAAAAGTCATATAATAACAAGTATTTCATCGACGAAAATCGTACTGGTTACGAATAAGGATTATAAGTAACCGAAAATTTTTTCTCTTGTTGCTAAATATTATCGTTGTGTGTGTGTGGTGTGTGTGAGAGAAATTCATTTCGATCACTTATAACAGTTAACAATGAGAGGAATTTATTTCGATCGCTCATAACAGTTATCTATTCGAATCTTTTTCATTATATTTTCTGTACATTATCTTAAATTTCAATAATAATCAACTTTTTATTAACGATGTTTATCGTAGAAAATTGTAGAATAACTGTTACTTTTGGTCCCTGATATAAAGAGCTATATCACCTTCAGTTCAGACTGCCCCGGCTGCCGGTTGCCTGTCTCTCCCAACCCCGTAGCAGTTCCATGGCGTCTCCTGTTTTATGGGTTCCTGGCACAGTCTATCAACGTCTTAGCACCGTTCACGGGAAAGGTCCTGTCGCTCGGAATTCCGCGGTAACGCGCATCCTTCAGCCACGTGCTCTCCGACAACAACGATCGTCCCCCATCGATCCAATCCCTGTCAATTCTTCATCTCCGAACAAACCCTCCGGTTGCACACTTTGGGAAGCTTCCCGCAAAATTGGGATCGACGCCACTCGGTTAATCGATTGAAGTTCTAATTCCGCTGAAGTACATGAAGTCCGAAAACCGACGACGAAAACGACTGCGAACTGGTTAGAACCGTTCCCGACGACGTTCCCTCAAATGCCACGAGATATCCGGAGGTGCACCTCGACGACCCAGCCACTTGCCACTCTTTGAACTTTGAAGAACTCTCTCAAAATCGGTCCTTTGTGGCAGGCATGAACTTTTTGCCCGACAATGGGTTTCGGTTTTTGAGTGAAGCCAAAGATCCACGAGATACGAGGAAGTGCACTTTGACCACCCAGCCGCTTCGAACTTCGAAGAACTTTTTTAAAATCGAAATTCTTCTGTAATTCTTGCGAGGAAATAATTTTTTGACGAGGTGTTCGATGATGTTTCAGTGCTGATAGCGTCCATTGTCGATTGAGGGTTCGGATAAGACGAAGACCAACTCGCGGAGAGGACTCGAGCTGGGGTCCAGCCGAATGTAACAACGCGCGTCTACTGAAGGAACTTGTGGAGCGAGGGCGCCGGCTTGGACCGCATCAGCCCCTCTTCCCAGCTTCCCACGCGGCGCGCATTCTCTTATCAGAGAGAGCGGCTCCCGATCTCTGTCACACTGAACATGCGAAAACCTTCGGCGAATCCCCGTGCTCGATCGGGAGCCCACGATCGCTGAGTGGTCGCCCGGCCATTTGATTTGATTGGCGGATGGACCGTGATTGCGTACGGTGACCGTACCGCCAGCGTAGACTACCTGGGGCGCTTTTGAAAAATTGTTTCTGTTTGTTCTTATGAAACCGTGGACGGAATAGCGGAAGGATTTTATTGCGGGTTCGAGATTTATGGGGGCGAAGGTTCGTTGTCGTCATCGAGCTGGAGTGGGATGCTTGTTGGATTCCACTATAAAGCCATGCATAACAGCGAAGGTACTCAGGTAAGTTAGGAAATTCACTCTCAGTCTGCAACCTTATTTTTAGAGAATTTTCTTGCTGTTCTAGGTGTTACAAAAATTCTGCAATACGTATTGAAGTCATATGAAAAAATCAATATTGGAAAGAAAGATATTCTCTACGAAATTGTTTGGACTGTTCCTTTCAGTATGTATTTTTGTAGTTACTTATGAAGGTAAACACATTTTTTACGAACATTGAAAATTTATATTGCTCGTGGCAGTTTTTCCCACGAAAATATTTAACTTTCGATAGAATGGAGATATTTGTATATTTCTCGGCGCTAGTAAAAAATATTGTTCGCATACAGCGTGTAGTGATAAGACCATGTATAAATAGTGAGGACTTTCACAAAATTGGTTCACTGTATATCACTAGTGTGTATGTATTTCTTTCCACAAATCATAGCTACATTTTAGTACATTTCATTGACATGTACGGTACAAATATTTAGACTGATTCTCTTGTTGCGATGTTCTTCGTGAGAATAAAAACATTGAAGAATTTTATTGTCAGCGGAAATTTACGTATTGATCCAGATAGGTTAAACGAAGCTATTTGCATTTGGCACCTGTGAAATATTGTGCGGACCCAGTATATTGCAATAAAGTAATGTATGATATGCAAATAGCGAAGTCTTTATTTTATTTTGTGTAACACGAGGCTAAAGAAGGATTTTATTCCCGGTGGAAATTTATACTGGTGCAGATATGCTGTTCCTGTGAATAATTTTATTTTCCATGAAATATAGCTGTAATTGGATTCCCGTTATAGGTAATTTTATGTAAATATAGACCGAACACATATTCAGCATTTTGGAATGTTTTTCCGTACACTAAATTATGGAACCGGTTTTGTCCTTAATAATTTTATTCTGTGTAAAATACGGTAGCCGTAAATTTTCAAAAATATTCATTCTATCATACCAAACACCACCTGTAACAGTAAACATCGTAAATGATATTATTCTCAGTGATAAAATATAGTGACACCGGTACACTGGCACCATAAATAATGTAATTTTATTCAAAATGTAGAATGCAGATTTATTTAAAAAGTTTCTGTACAATACAACCTCTGTCATGAAGGCTAATATAGAAAATTTGCAGTTATACTATTCCCATGACCATAATTCTGGCTGAAATTAAATATAACTGCAGTAAATTACTTTAATGAACCTATTAAGTTCCTCACTGGACATCATAATTTCAATCAAAATTACAGTATATTAACCATTACTACACCGAAGAATTTGAAAATTAAGTGTCGCATTAATTACCGTAAGATAATTATCGAACACAGCGCAGTAGTACGTGACAATTAACGAATCTGCATAAATAATTCGGATATTTCATATGTAACTGGAAGCAGACGAAACCACTCAGCTGGTAATTAGATAACACACAATGTAAATTTCAACGTGTCCCGGCGTGGCAAGTGGTAATAGATTCGCTATGTCATCTGTTGACACAATGAATGTAACCGCGACATCCAATTACACTAATGTTAAAGGAAAACAATTTCGACCGCGTCAACTCACCGAATTGTTGTCAAAGTTTGACACGCCATTAACGCGCGATATAGAAAGTTTTTCCATCAGTACTATATACAAAATTCCGCTTCGAAAATACAAAGACAAAGTGATGACAGGAGAATGACAATGATGCTAGAAAATCGAGCCCCCGCGAAGCTGTGGAAGTTTAATAAAGTTCGTTTCAAATTCGCGGAAGGGAACAAGACAAGACCAGGAAGCTTCGTCTTCATGAAATTCGGGAATGTTGTCGTACTGTTGCGAGTAGGTGTTGCACGATGTTTGTCATTACATCGCGGTTCAAGCGTCCAAATTACTTTAATTGGCAGCTGTACACCTGTTCCGGTAATATATTGAAATTAATATCAATTTAATTAACACGAAAATATTCAGCGAATCGGCTGACGCGTCTGGCCATGTCCAGCCAATTCCACTTGCTCTTCAAACTCATTTTCTCCATTTGAAACGATACTTCATTCCTTTTTTCCTACGTCTTTCTCCATGATTTCGAAAATACCTTGCATCGCCTCCGCTTCGACAAAAGTAATGAAACTGAGAGCCAGTTTGATGCATTGCTTCACGGCGGGAACAGCGGAGCGATATTTCTTTCGCGAATCGAATTCGTAAGCTCAAGTTAATTCGTAGTGAGAAGCTCTTGAAAGAACAGCGTATTGCGCCCGACGCGATCCAATAAATTCCAAGTCCCTTCTCGTTCGGGGTGTTACATATCTCCAGAGTCGCCATTTTAAACATTGCATTAAACCTTTTGTTACAACGCAACGACCTCGGTTCTGTTTGCTTCAGCGCCTCCGCCGTCCTCTGTCGGTTGAAACCGTTGTTTGCGACGCGTTGCAGCTCGCGGCTGCTTCGGAAAAAAAAATAAATAAAAAAATTACAGAGAGATATAACTTACATCGTAACGGCTTTCAGCTAGCTGAACAATGAGAGGCCGCGCGCCGTGAGGTTTATGAACACTTTCGGGGATCGGGTTGTGCGCGCGCGACCGAAA
Source organism: Lasioglossum malachurum (assembly GCA_028455605.1). Classification (NCBI taxonomy): domain Eukaryota; kingdom Metazoa; phylum Arthropoda; class Insecta; order Hymenoptera; family Halictidae; genus Lasioglossum; species Lasioglossum malachurum. Next base: position 21,134,384 of record CM052319.1, read on the forward strand.
TTGTTTTCGAAATGTGTAGCGCCCCGTGAAACCGGAATAGAGTTATGCGAACCAAGAATTTTCTATACGCTAAATGCGCCGAATATTTTCGGCTTTTTTTGCTCCCGTTATTTATACAGCGGACCCACACGTACCGCCGAGAATATGGTTACACAGAATATGCATTTTTAGCGGAATTCGGGAAAATGCGGGGATTAGTTGGTGAAAATGTTGGGTGAATATGCAGGATGCAGCAGTAACACCTTCTTTTAGATGGAAACTAAGATATAGTCACGGAAAAAGATTTTGAAATGTTATGGTTATTGTATGTAGCATTTCTAAGATGTTAAAATGAGACTAAGTTTACTAGGATAAAGTGCCCAAACATGGTATAGTCGCCTATTATGGCACTACCTTATATCTTGCAAAGGAGAAGTCGCACTGAATGAATTTTTTGAATAGACTGTACTTTCTCTCTTGTTGGAAAGACCATAAGTTCATGTTCTGTGATCAAATCGAGTGTTGACAACTCCGGTGATTGAATGGTAGACAGCCTCGCCAAATATGTTCAGTAGAATGAGGGCAGAACCTACAAATACCATGGCAAGTGTTAGTCACACAAGTAGAATAGGTCGGTGTTTGGTCAGACACGTTAAAATGGAACTTCGAGGATTGGAATTGTTTGAAGCGACGCAGAAGTCAATATTTGACTAGTTCAGGAACCTTCGGCACTACAATCGATCAATCATGGTCGTTTGTTATAAATTATGCCACGACTTTGCCTCTGGCGAGTGTGATGAACCTAATCGACTTCCAGAAAATTTTAGGAGATTACTTGAAATTCTGGGCCAAAAACTTGCAAGAGATTATGAATATTCAGATCATGTTCAATTTAAGTTTCTGAACCAGCGAACTACTAGAAAATTTTCTACTTATTTGTGTTCTAAATCATTATAGAAAATGTTAACATTTTAAGAATCGTATCCCTTAATATCCATAATTCACAAATTTGATAATTCTCCAATCGAGCCAATATCGCAACTAGCATAAATAAGGGAGGCGCGATAAACTCGTGAAACTAAATCCAATATTATCGCGAAAAAACCATGACCACGGGGAATAAATGTCTGCATAACTTCGGCCCTAGTAAATTCCACCAAGGGAACTTTATTTTGTATCGCGATGAACTGATCTTTATGTACGAAAATAGCTGAGGAAGTACAACGTTCAATGAAATGGAAATCGATTCTAAAGAATTGTGCTTCCTACCGTCCATAAAATGTATCGATGCTCGGTTAGAAATTGTATTTAAATAATTTATTTATGAACCGGGGGTTTAAGGAAGTTCTGTGACTCTCTACAATCCCGAAAGCATATCGACTTGTCTGCGCGTTAGGAGCTTGAGTAACTGCTTCGAGCGCGAGCTTGCAAGCCGGGGGAAGTTCAAACCGCGCCTCTCGCGACAATCGGAGCCGATCGAGCGTGCAGGAAAAATTGAATTGCTCTCGGCGCATAAACGTTAACCCGTGAAACCATTAGCGACTGGAAAAACCGATTAAACTCAGGGGGGAAAAATGGGGGCGCCGCGCCGCGGGAAAGAACAGTGGCATATAAAAATTCCGCGCCCGTTCAATTTCGGGAACGCCGGAAATAAATTTCCGCGACGCGTGGCGCAAATGAAACAGAATAACGGTGTGCATCAGTGTCCGTCCATTTGCGCTGTGTCTTTTTTCCACGGTTTGTCTCTCGAGGATCCGTCACCGGAGAACGTCGTTCCAGCTGATCCGTCTCGAGGGAGACGGAATTGAACGACGATAACGATGGAAGACACGGGCCACCTTGTTCAAACGACCTACCGCAAGCTCGGCCCCCACTGCGGTGTGTTCATTCACGACTGCGCTGGAAAACGGCCAGCTTTCGTGTTTTAACATGTTATCCACGGGCGACTACTCAATTGTATATAATCCCTACTAGCCAGGCTTTCGTTGATTTTTTTCCGTGTTGTAATTGCTCTAACTTCTTTAAAAAATCGTAGGTGCAATATTTAAGATATACCATCGTTTTAAAAGTTGCCGAATGTTACTGTGAAGAAAGAAAATTTTAAATACGGATTAACGTAGATAATAGAAGTACATAATACTGTTTAAAGGACGACAATTGTCCAGAAAATGTACACAGGCACAAATCTGATTTATCCAGTACGAAAAGGGCGTTTGTTCGAATATAAAAGAAACAGAGATTCTTTTCAGGCGAATCGATCAAACAGCGTACCTACAGCGAAACAAATAAAAACAGGTTGTTACAGAACCGTATCTCGGAGAAATGCAGTCTAAAAAGTTTTTTTAATCAAACAAGTAGAACAGACCGTGCCGAGCCAGACAAAGACTACAAACGTTGCCATTGTTTGCTGAGTAGAATGGAAGTGTCCTGGATGATCTAACAAGAGCTGACGTCCTGTCCTTTAAGTGGAATAAGAACGTATCTGGTCACATGCAGCATGCTTGCGGAACCAGTCGTGATCCAGATGTAATCCATACCTGACGGAAACCTAACCCTGATGTCAGTTTAAGCTACGGCTTGCTCAAACATTATCTGTTCTTCACTTCTTCACGTAACTTCAGAACTCGTGCATCTTGTTAAGTCTATTCGTTGTTGAGAAATTAATTTCAAGATGGAAAACAAACCTGTGTTGTGCCAATATCTGAATGTTATCTGCAACTTGATAATTTTTAATGCTACTCGTCGTAGAATCGGCGAACTCGATTGAAAATGAAAATGTGTGTTGCGTGAACGGTTCTGGTACCGTAACTCAGTTTACGAAACAGATACCCGGGCAAATGGGACGTTGCGACGACGATTTATAAACCCCCGACTGTAATTGATACGCACCGGCACAGAGCGAGATGCTTAGGAAATCTTGCATCAAGCGAGAATCATTGATGTCCGTCGTATGACCCACATTCGGTCCTATTGACCGTGTAACTCGCAGTATCGCCGACAAGTTGACGGAACCGTGGAACGTATACGCTGTAACGCCCGCGGAAAATTGGCCGAAAATAAAGCCGCGGGTAACCAGCTTTCATTTTTATGTTTCTGAAACTTGAAATGCGTTCAGCTCCGGAAAAGTGAGTTTTATATTGCGCTGTAAAATCTTTGATAAATTATTCTTGTCCCCGACTCGGTTGACTTTCATTTACATTCTCGCTTGTGCAGCGTCGTTTTTGTGTAGCCCGTTTATTCGTTCCCTTTCCCAAGGAAAAGTTAGCATTATTCTTCGGCGATACTATTATCATGATGCTTTTTCGGAGCGAATGTCAACGAAGACGGCCAAGTGTTTTCGTTCCATTCCGAACTTTCTTTTAATTTCCTGCCTCCGAGAAACTTTGAATTTCTTTTGAGGGATACAAATCTTTCGACTACCCCCGAGGATTTCCGGTACACAGACGAGGCACGGCAAAACATCGATCTGTCCGTTGCGGGACAAATCGACCCTCAATTACGAAAGTTTCCGTTTTACAAAGAAACTCCAATTTTCCGGCTGGATTGGCGAATCCTTTTATGTATACGATACAGTTGGAACCGTTCCCCACTCTAATTGCAGGAATTAATTACAACCTCGCTAACATAACGAAACTTTATGGTCTGGGCTAGGTTAGCTTTTTGCCTTTCGAATTCCCAGATTCGTGGAGTAGACCCTGCTCGGACACAACCAACTAAATAAAATGTATCATGGGTATTGAATGGGTCTATAATGCAGCAATTAGTGTAGAATTGTACCGCAGTATTCAACCGATGTTTTTGTTATGCTACCGTATATTCTAGATTTTGGAACAGTTTCTGGGCAGTATTTCAGGAATATTTGGGGCGATTACGACGTTTTGCAAGAACATTTTGGCGTCCGGCTATAAAAGCGATGCGAAATTAAAACTCAAAAATTGGATGCTCGTTTCATCGTCACCGCATTCTGGGTCACTTTTAGAAGTTTATGGCAGATATTCCAAATTGCTCTGTCTTCAATTCGCACGTAAACCATCTTCCATTTATTCGGTTAATAAAGCTTTCAATAAGATTCCACATGATATTTTGAAACATTTGACTAATTATAAATAGAAGTAGGGTATTTTAGATGCAATTCAGCATCGTGAAACGTGTTCGATTAAACTCGAAGACTACTTGAAACGTGTCAAGTGTATGCAGACAGGAAACGTCTTCACGCAGCAGTGTCTTTGAAACTGCGATCCACTTTGTTCAAAAGAGGCACGTTCGTTATCGTAATTATAACAGAGCATAATCAAACCGTGGATCCGCACTCGTAGATCTTCTTGAACCCCACACAGTACTCCGCGACGTAATTATCGCTTCGATTTGCATGGTACCAAGACCCGGATATTTTCATAATAGGCGCAAAAAACGTACTTCATGTTGAACGGCTATTAAGACCGCAGATTAATTTTTGTTCTGCTGCAACGGTGTGAAATTTTTATTACGCAAAATGGAACCGAATAATACATGAACTCGCGGAAAAATAAATTTTAGATTGCCGGCATCGAATGAATACGAACGAGTCTACGTTGCATACAGGTAGATAGCTTTATCGCCGGCGATGGCCAAATACTATTTTCATTCCGACCATAAATATTTTATTGTGACACAAAATGTTGTTACTTTTCGATAGTACAATGCGGTGCTCTGTAAATTACGGAAGGGTCGGTTGTGCAATATTTCTGAAAGGAAATCGCGAATTATCAGTTCATTTCCAGTTTGTTACACGAGGTTTTTCATTTAGCAAATTTGCAAAAATCTTTCCAATTACTAGATTCTCTTGGAACATGCACATTAACAAGTCCAAAACATTTCGAATCGATATCTCCACTGGTTTATCTAAAAAAAAATCCCAAAAGTCACTCGTTCTTAAAGTAACAATACAGAAACTGTCAGAGGGAGAATCTAGGTCAGAACACGGTCAAAACCGAGAAAACTGTTTCCGTTGGTGGCCCAATCATTTTCAGTCGTGCATAATCAATTGGACGGGCGCGGAGGGCATCGATCCGTGTCATCGACTTTAATTTGGACCTCGATTTTCATCTCCACTGCGAATATCCCTGGGCCATCATCTTGAGCGGCAACTTCGCCGTCAGTTTCCATTCGATAGGGAAATTATCATCAACTTGAACTTCGTCCTCGAACTCGGTCCACGGCAGCGAACGAACTAATGTTTCCAACAGCGGGGAAGATTTCGGCGATCACCAACTCGAACACGGTCTTCCCGAAGAACAATTTCATCCTCGATCATGTTCCGCGTGTCGTTTTTCAGCGAACCGCCATTATCGTTCACTAGACTGCAGCTTAAGAGGAGATCGGCGAAGGAATTGTTCGCGATTCGAAACGGAAACGAGCGTTTCAAAGGCGGAAAGTTTCGCAACTCGAATCTCCAGGCTCGAGAGCCTTTTCCAGCGAGGCTTCCGACGAGAACAAGGATTCGTAGGAGACGCCTTGTTTCCTGCACCGATTCAAAAGACGGTCAAGAAATTATTTCGCGAGACGAAGAGTCACGTCAACGAACGCTACTAACTCAATTCTATTCGTCGCTGGAGACAGTTATAAAAGCGAAGAGTCTTGATTAGCCAGGACCCGCGTGATTGTTCCGACGGATAAGACGGATTAAAATCGACCGAGACGATAGAACTCTTTCGAATCAGTTCATCCCGTCCACCGTCATTCTTTTATTCGTGAATAAAGACCACATCCAGATTTTCAAGCACCGGATGTAATAAAATCGTTAAAAAATTTTATGGTTCCACTGACCTCGATAAAAGATGAGGAAGAGACCGGGGAATCGACCTGCTTTTATGGCGTCTGACGATTCGACAGAAGAAAATGTGTATGTTAATGAGAGACGAAGTAGCAGTTTTCTTTTGCTTTCAGTGTCGATAGGTATTCTTATTCGAATTTATGTGAAATAGCCGATTCAACTTTGCATCAAGATTCACAATTTATTCATAATTATTTACGAAAGCAAAAGTATCAGTGTGGATACAGAACGAACGTTACATTTCAACATATTTGTAAATCAGTAATTTTCACTGCACCATACCTACATCCCCCACTGAAAAATAAATAAATCCATCGGCGGTGTTGTTAATTTTTGCTTTAATCCAGCAAATCGACGTTTAATCGCGCTCTATATAATGGGAATGAACGAATTTTATTTCAGCATTTCATACATATTACAATCGTGTTGTAAAAGAGGTAACTCGCTGAATCATATATTGGTTTTATTCCAATTTGGTTGGATAGATTCAAATGTAATTCCGCGGGGATCGTATAAAGATTAATAATCATTTTGTCTGGAAATGTTTACTTAGAACCAGGGATCAAAAATAACAGTTATTCTAAAATTTCCTACGTTAAAAATCATGAATAAAAAGTTGATTATTATTGAAATTCAAGATAATCTACACAAAATATAAAGAAAAAAATTCGAAGAACAAAATTATTAAAAATATCGATTTTCATACTTTTTGGTTACAAATAACAGATATTAGTGTTCAAAAAATTGGATCCTCCTCGATAACTGTTTCGATTGCTCAAAGCAGTTATCGATGAAAGAAATTTATTTCAATCGCTCTTAACAGTTATCGATGATCGAATTTCTTTTCACTTGTTCAAAATAATTATTGGTGAGAAAATTCATTTTGGTTGCTTATTTAATTATTGTTAATTTATAATTTACTACATTTACCAACAAGAGAAAAATTTTCGGTTACTTATAATCCTAATTTGTAACACATACGATTTTAGTCGATGAAATACTTGTTATTCCATTACTTTTTTTCTTTTTGGTTATAACAGTTAATATCCCTGGTTAGAACACATCCACCACAGTTTATAAATCGCCCTATCGACGATGCGCACATCGCACACCAGTGCTCGTTGTATTATTCAAACAAACACGATCGGATGACGGATCGATATTTGTTTAGCATACTGTCTTTGATGGTCACCAATGTACATTATTAACGATCAGTATTATTATGATCCGGTGGTTGAAAGTATCAAAGCAAACATATTTATTGCACCCAGTTGGTGCTTCATCCGTGACATTTAATACCTGATAAAGTACGGAGACATTAAATTAAAACGGGAGGCTCTCTCTCCCAGAGTACAAAATGCAAAGCCATTTAAATAGCAAAAGCAATTAATCCTCGCGTTAATTATATTGGAAGTTCGTGCAGACACATAGCACCGAAAAATATTAAACATACAATTTAGTTGCGCAACCAAGTGTAACATCGATGGGGTAGAAAATGCCCCAAAAATTGGGGATGCAAAACAGTACATTGTTCATTACGTTTAAATTGCAAAGTGTGCCCTCGAACCAGAAAAAAAGCAAAATCATTACAAATAAATACACAAAAACATTAAAAATTTTTGCCCTTACGAAGCACAGTATTTTATCTCAACAAAAGTAAAATCCATTTCATCGAATCATCGAGAACAAAGCCCACAAATCGTGATAAAACGTACCAAAGTTTCTTTCGAAGAATCTGATCACTCAGACATTCATACCGCGCCGAGGTCTACCGCAGAAGGAAAATCTTTTACTTCCAAGAAAAGTTTCTCGTATCGGCAGTAGTGAAATCCATTTTAGTAAGAATTCGAGGCATTTCCCGAACTTTTCACGGCTCCAGTCATCAAGGATCGATACTATTCCGCAAGCTGAACACAGGCATCGAACAATACACCACTCACAGCCGCAGTAACTTGCCGGGAAACGTTCTTATTCCGGTGCCCGGTAAATCATCAAAAATTATCGCGTCCGAGGTTGGAATTGGAAACGTTAACTTTCCTAATGTGCGCTTTGGATAAAAGCCCGGAACTTTTCCGGCGGACCATAAACAGATTAATTATAACGGGCGTTGGGTTAGGTCAGATGTGAAATACAGGGGCGCCTTTTTACCAAAGAACCGAGAGAGAGAACGTCGGCGGGGGATTAATAAAAACCGGTCGATGGTTAGAAAGCCGTTTCAATTACGGTAAGTAGAGTCGGGCTAGTTTGAAAAAATTTTTAATATCCCGGTCCGCGACCGGCTCTCATAATGTTGCAGTGTCGAGGGTTGGATCCCGCTGGCAGAGCACCTGAGTCATTGTCAGCGAGGGGGTCCTGCGCGAAAGTTCCTTTGGCGGCCACGGAAATGCGTGAACGAGTTCACTTTATGACGCTTGTGCATTGTGCCCGTAAATTTACTGCATCCCTGGAACGAAGTGGAGCGGAACAGTGGACTGTGACTGTCCGTGGTCAGACGAGTAGAATGGAAGCAGTGGTCGACGGTTCTAAGTAGAACTAGCATGCTTCAAAGTCGGTCAAAGTGAGTTCTATCACGATCAGACAATTCTAATTTAATCGGTTCTTAATTACGAAGCCGTAATAGCTAAACGACTGATTTTAACATGGAAGCGCCGTGTGATATTTTATAATGAATTATCATTGAAGAATTTGTTATGAAAGTAATCGAAACTGGCGAACTGTTTATGGTCCAGCTAGTACATTAGGTGCTCTTAAGTTTGCAGATAGTTTGAATAGAGAGAGTTTCTGGAAGGAGAGGTGGATTGAGATTAACTGCTGGTCTTGGCGGAGAATGGGGTCAGTGTCTGATCAGCGCTCCAAGACAACTATGTTAGTACGCCAATTATGTTAGAAATTATTCCTGACCATGGGAGTCCTGAAAGAAATGTAATCTCTCAATTTTTTCCTTTCTTCCTTTGGTTCTTCTCGTAAGATGTCTTTAAAACCAATTTCGAGATATGTCGTTAATATAAGGTGTCTCGTTAGCGTTTGTTAAGTGACTAAAAATAGCAACGCATATCGCATATATATATATATTGCCTCTTTCCTCACATTACGCGTTCGAGCACAGCAAGCCACTACAGAAGCCAGACCAGCTAAGTAATTAGCTAGATTAGCTACTGAGGAAGCTACTTCGTCTGCAGAGGGCTTACTTTATGCTCCTGTAATCGTTGATCAAGAAAAAGTTAAAGAAAATTGCATTTTACTTAGCAAAAAATCTCGGACGAGAATTTCGTCGCGTTCCTTTTTCAAATTACTTTTATTTCCACGAACCTAAAGAACTTTCGCTGTGTTGCGCGCGTTAATCAGTTTTACATTTTTAAATAGAGCTTTTTACGTAAGACCAACTCAAAGGGCTAGAAGCCTATTCAACGTAGCAAAAATTATGAATTCCAATTGCAAATAGATCCACAAAATTATGACACAAACGGTCCGGAGAAATAAATTTTAGCCGGTTAAACAATTCCAGTTAATTGACCTACGCGGAAAGCAAACTTCCGAGCGGGCTCATCCCAGCGTGCGACGCTCTTTGAGCGCTCACCAAGCAGCTTAAATTAATTTCGCGGACTGCAGCACACGATCCAGGCGGCATGGCAAACGGATCGAGAAATTCGCAAGCCGGCAGTCTTGCGTTGGCGCGTGGTATTTTTTCTCCCGTTTACGTGTTCCATATTCACGAGGCGGAGCTCTCGACTACAAAGTGGCGAATCTATTAATCAAGCTTGCGATCGGACACGGTCGCAGGAATAAATTGGCAGCCTCGTCGAGACACCGCTTTGGGAAACACGCCGATATAAAAACTGCTATTTTTCATAAGCAGTCACAATCTATGTCTCACTGTTCTTACAGCAATGTCGCCCACTTTAATCTCGTTACCACCTCGGCAGAAACCGACCGGCAACTGATTTCGTCGCCAGTTGTTCCGCGTTGCAAATCCGGCTTCAACTTTCCTCGCGGCCCGCTAACTTTTCTCTTTCTCTGGCTGTCAAACTGTCCCGACAGTCACCCGGCGAAATTTCACGACTTGTCGCCGACTTGCAACGGTTTACCCGTGGATTGGTCGGCGGGACACGATTCTCGCGTTAAAACGGTATTAAAACTGTGTTCGCGGTAATTGCTCACTCCGCTTTGATGTCTGCCGCCGTTACCCACTCGTACACCACCTGCTGTTCGAGTCGGAAGTCCGCCGTGATTCGGGGAATTAGCTTATGATGAGGAGCGACCGTTATTCTGGATGTCTGATCATTCCTCGAGTCGTACTACTAGGGAAGACTGTCGTTGACCTGATCTAGTTCTGAAGAGGGGAGTTCTGGGGTTTTCAATGCTAGCTTGCAGGAATAATGCGGCTCAGGTGGAATATTGTTGCATAAACTGTCGTGGAGAATAGGATACCCTTCGACTTTTATTAACAATTATATGTGTTTGGGTAGGATCGTTTCAGACGGTAAACATTGCTTTGTGTCTGACCATCGACCGACTTATACTACTGGTAGAAGGTTTTGCGTTGAGTTTTAACGAAAAAAGTCAAATAGGACTCACTTAAAATGTTAGGTTGGGGAAAAGTTTCTTTGTATTCTCCCGATAGATGGAGATATCATGTCAGAACTCTGTTAATATTAATCGGATGTGTTCGGATACTTGAGTGCGTCTGAAAGGTGACACATCAGAGAGTAATTACAAACAAGAAATTGTGATAGTCGTTTATTTCAAAAATGGCAAAAGGTGGTCGATCAAAACGGCACATACTTGATTTAATAAATTTCATTTAAAATATGTAAAAAGCTTGATTCATTTCTGCATTAAAATGCGAATAAACTGTTTCCTGAACAATAAATAAATATATGTTTATGATTCTCTAAAAATAGGTCGGTATATTTTTAAATTCTTGCGAACGGCGCCTCAAAAATCGAAAACAGGGGAAAGCTCAATGATGGAGACTCGACGAAAGCTCGGGAGCCGCTTATTTCGCGGGGAAATACGCGACCACTTGACATTTGATTCCGGTATCGAGGTTCAGCGCACGAGTAGAAAGTTAACCAGGTAATAAAAAGTTACGCGTGACGTGGTCGTCGGTGCAGTTGCATCGGGATGCGTTCCGCGTGCAAGGGAAGGAGGGAACTTTCGAACGCAGGAACACCGAGAACAGGTGCCACTGCAAACGACCCCGATTCCAATGTTTCGTTGCGAGTTTCCCTGGGATCGTTGCGAGATCGGTGCTTCAAACTTTCCTCTGCCAAGCGGGACGATAACGAACTCCCTGACAGTTTTTATGCTCGCGCTGTTTCATGGGAGCTTCGAAAAATTCGCCGAGCCCACGGAATACCCTATGGAGCATAATAAATAACACGGTGGGGTCGGAAACTGTATTGAGAACGGGGATGCTTAAATATCTTACGAATTCCGCATAATTTGATTCGGGAATCAGGGGAAAAGGAAATGTTTAGCCGGATGTTACTTCTTAATGTGATTGAAGGAGTATGGAGCTGATGCTTAGTTCATCGGTGCTCGATGCTAATTCAATTGGACTTGTTGCTCTTCTCAATTAACCTAATGCAGTTTACTTCTTTTCAGACCAGGCACTCCGAGCCAATCAAGTCGCTGCGTTCCTGATTGATCACCAATTCGTGTTAGTTTTACACGCGATGCAAATTTTACCTGCGTTTTAGAGTGGCCTTTACGCTTGATATACGGTACTTGATTAAACGAATCTTTTTTTAATGGCTGATTTATTTCATTTAACGGGTTAGTCTTCCAAATGTTATTTAATGTTCAAGCCAATGAATACATTCATCAACGAAGTATTTTCTGCAAAAACGAAATTGTTAAGAGATATAAATATAATATTCTGTAAACCACAATGTTTAGTCCAAAACGAGATTCCAGAATGATTTTCAAAGGTTACAATTTTAATTAATATTTCAGATGTCATATAAAAGCCCAAATATTTATTCGTGACATCAATTTTATTTATAAAACGGAATCCTATCGAATGTGTTTCAGTGCACGTCAAAACGTTCGCAGCAGGATATCTTAATTAATGTTTCATGCATTCGATGAAAATTTAAATATTCGTTTAGATGAAAAAATTACAAAAAAACTGTATTTCGGTGACAGATTTGTGGAATATTCAACAAGAAAAAATTTCGTTCTATATTCGCCAATGAAACATTCGATGAAACCTGATTTTATTTATTCGTAAGACAAGCTTATAGAAGGAATTTCAATAAAAAGAATAACTGACTTTTTACGCACATTTTTCCGCTGTTTGACGTCGAAAGATAATTCGCGCGACTTTTTAAACGAACCCTGCGGAAAGATAAATCCTGATTTAATTAGGTTTCCAAATCATTCTGAATGAAGAAAAGAACGTCGCGTATTGTAAGGATTCGTTCGAACAAAATTGTAGCTTGGCCCTCAGCCGATCTGTTTTGCAATGGAAATTCTTGAGCGGAATTCTCCGAGGAGAGTCTGTGTCAAAGATGTTACATGCAGAAATGTCTGTGATAAATTCGACTGTGCATCGTCCGCAGAATTAATGCAGAATCTGTTGAAAGTTGTCGTACTTTACGAGCTACATATTGTGGAGGTTGGGGCCGCGAAAGCTTTGAAATTTATTGAGACATTTAACAATTTTATACTAATACAAATTATTTTGCATCAATATTTCGTAATAGATTGTTTCCTCTCTTAAACATTTTCCGAACGAATTGTTTCAATTACTTCGTATTTTCATTTTAAAATTATTGTGTCCAGCTCGGAACAAGAGCAGTTGAAATATAAATTTTAATACCGAAGGGATTGCCAAATGTTTGACAGTTTTTCGTACGATTTATATTAATTTAAAAGATCATATGATTGAATAACTGTTAAGATTAAATTTAAATTAACATTAAACATTAAAAGTTTATTAACTTAACAAATTAACATTAGTAACATTAAAATCGTTCAGAATATACAATATTTTATTAAATAGAATTTTTTGGAAAAAATATCGATAGTCTAATGCTTCGAGACATTATTCCATTACTGCATGTCACTCGCTGCAAGAAATGAATTATCGTTGCATCCGGTGCTATATGAATGAATCGGGCCTGTCTAATTGATATCGATTGTCTCATAAATTATGCAGAAGAGATGCTGCATTATTTATTAAGTAAGGACGGTTTTCATGCAGGAAATGTGTCAAGTGTCTGGTAGAGAATGAAGCACGGAAATTCCACGGTATCTCGTAACGAAATTACTTTATTCCCAAGTGTTCGCGAGAATCGTTTCCAACTCAATGTTATTTATTACCTCTGTGTGTAAATTAAACGAAGCACATTTATTCGACGACAAACTACGTATCTACATTAAAACGTCTCACCTGTAGAATTCCTTCTAGAATTCCCTTAGAAAATGTTGACTCGTGCTTTACCCCAAAAAATACCAAAAAGTTTCGAATATCTTCATGATCAATACTTAATGTACAAATGGGAAAAAATTCCTAGATTTCGAACGAATCGAGTACAAAACAGGCGGAATAATTTTTCGAGAAGAATGGAATGCGTTCGCAATCGAGATGCAAATGGGGAAGGGTTAATTGTTGAAAAAAGATTTAAAGTCATTCAGAGACTTAAGCGCGGAGAGTGGAGATTAATCATGATAAAAATGAAATACAGTGGGCGAAGTTCAAATAAAAAGCAAACAATTCCGGTGCTAATGGCCTCGTTATTCTACCTTGTTGGGGAATTAACGATCGTTTAAGCTTGAAGGATTTTTATTACTGTATTCCCGACCTTTCGAGGGATCCGTGCTTCGACGAAGGTAGACGGTTTAAGATTAACACGTTCTCGCTTAGCAGGTCGTTCTAGTAACTCATTCTTTCTCCCACCCTCGCACACACCTTTCACCTTTCTTAAATATCCCACGAGTTACCAAGTTCTGTTCTTCTGCTTACAAATGTTTCGCACCACATTTTCGCCCCCGGCTACGGTAGAACGGTCCCGACCATTTTTCAGAACGGAAACTTGTCGGGAACGTTGCAACACTTCCGAAACAATTGGGCAATTCGGCGAAGCTAGTTTATAGTTCACCGTAGTATCCCGGTGATTTCATAAATCAACCGGTTTTATTGTTACCGATGTAACACTTCCGAGGAAAAAAATTATCTGCCATATATTAGTGACGTGAAAATAATAATAACAAGAATAACGTAATAAGTGCGGCCGAATAACATGTACTAGCGTAAAGCTTAGTTTCTCGAGGAAATCGAGTTTGAAAATCCTATTCGTACGTAGTAGTACAAGTATGTGCCGTTTTGATCGACCACCTTTTGCCATTTTTAAGGTAAAATCATAATTGTAATACAATTCCAAAATATATCGAATTTCTTCTTTGTTTTCACTCATTTTCAAAACGTAATAACTAGACTTTTTTGACAAAAATGTGTCCGTGCAATTTAAAACAGTGGAGGTATTAACAAGATTTAGGGCCACCAGTGTATTAGTTTCACCTTAACAAGATAATCAAAAGAAGAATGAAATTTTTATTTGGCTCCTGTGTCTTGCAATCAATGGAAACATTTTTTGTTTTGCACAAAGATCCGCAGTCTACTAATAACTTTTGACTAAATAAACGACTATCACAATTTCTTGTTTGTAATTACTCTCTGATATGTCGCCATTTCAGACGCACTCAAGTAATGCCAGATCAGGGAATGCGAAGACACTTTTCCCCCAACCAATATAACCGGACTGTAGATCAGTTTAATGAGTAGACTACTGTCTTGAATGCCATCTGTTAACGCCCACTACAAACGCATAGAATCCGCAATCTAAATCCAAGTATTCTGACAATTAAATTACACCGGCAGGAAGACAGTGAACTCCGCAACCTCTATCCACTGGCATAACTCAGGACTCCATAAATACTGGAAGTAAGAGGGAAAAATTTATTGTCTCACCCTATTTCGAGGGAAATCGAGCCAGAGTCAGCTCGGAGCACCCTGTTCGTTTGGCAAGCTCCCAGTAGATCCATCCTCGAGAGATTCTTGATTATCGCGGGCGCTATTTCTCCGGATGGTGTTCGATGAGTGGCAAGAAGAGAATTAGGTTCGCGTCACGAGCTCATGGTCCCGGCTAGTCAGTGGCAAACGCCTCGTATTTATTAACGGACCCAGGTTCCGGTTGTTACGAGCGTCCATTAACTTTCAGACGAGAACCGGCACGAGTTCGCACGTTTTTAAAATACGTGGCTGGAAAATGAAATGCACCGGCAACCAGTTCTGGTATGCGAGTCACACGGGGACCTCTGTTAGGCTTGTCCCGGGTCCCGCCACCGAATCCTGGCTGCTGATGGATCTGCAGGACGCGTCATCATTCCGAGGGAAATCAGGGATCAATGGCTATTAATTATCGGACCCCGCGAATTAAGTGGTGGGATTTCGGGAACATTGTTCGACCCTGACTCAGTTTTACGGGTGAGAGAACAATGTTCGGCTACACCGCTGCGGCAAAGCGTAATATTCGCCTGTGAAATCTAGCATTAAGCATTTTTATCCCCTATATCACCCTAACACGTCGTCCATCAAATTTTAGTTAAAACATTTGGTATTACCAACCGAATGATTAATTTTTAATAGTCTTGGTCAAAATAGTTCAATGGACCGATCGTTAATATTCAAGGATTTGGTAATAAGTTCTCCAATTTTTTAAGGGATATTTTGATTGAATTCTTAATGGTTGTCAAAAAATAAAAACATTGAAAATGTTTTTTCGTTCGAGCTTTAAAATGAGTTCAGGTTCAATGCTGTACGATTGTTTAAATTATAACAGATTGCATCATAAGTTTTTCGAGAATCGAAAATTTTCTGTTCGAAAAATGTTATGCATCCAGTGTACATCCGAATGACCATGCTATGTGGGAAACTAGAACAAAATTACGTGGAACTTATCTCTCTTATTCGATGCTGGGGAATCATAAACAGAAATGGTCTTCTCCCAGGGCATGTGATAACGAGCGTGTGAACTATAAAAATGCTGACCCTCGTCCTGATACGCTCAAAATGTTTTGTCACGGTTCGTGTACGACTCGAAGATTTGAATGTAAAATCGACAGCAGCTCGGATCGTGGGAATTGTTTAAAATGCATGAAAATTTCATATCTCGCCTCCGCGTTTCCCTGTTATCATCGCTATGTCCAGCTTGCAGGATAACTACAGTTAAAATTATAATTTCATCGATTTACTGACACGACATGCTGCGAGCGTGCAATCCTTTGTTATACTTTGTTGGAGCATTTATCCTGGGTCGAATTAATACTCATACTAAAACGATTAATTCGTGATAATGGCCAATTGTGTTCTGCATTGTATTTTCATATGATCCGATAAATGCGCCATGCTTTGTTTCGGGAAACATGTGCAAGCCAGTGTTCCTCCATCAGTCATAATACTAAATATAAAATTTAATAGGAAGACCTTTGTGTCCGAAGACAACAAGACTGGCAGTAGAAAGAGGGAAATTAGTTAGAAGTGGTGAAACGTCGTCCACGATATCGACAGTAGTTCCACAAAGCTCCGAATTCACGGAAAGGTATTTGAAACGTCTGTCGATTGCCAGGAAATGATTACGAAGCCACGTCATAATATCGGGACGTATAAAGGGTGGAACTTTAACGAGTAGTTGTTCGAAATTTGACGGGATCGACAGGGGAATTTATTTCATCCCCTCAAAGCAAGAGCTGATACGTTTCACTTCCACGAAAGCTGGGACACGGAAGTTACCCATGGGAAATACCGAGCAAAGGACAAATCAAACTGATCAACAATTTGAATGCGGAAATCAAAGCACACGCTAAGGATAGTCTAAGAGAAACTACGTATTCGTGGAATACTGAAATACTGTGCTAAATCTGGAAAGGAAAATTTGAAAATCTGGTGGTACAGAAACAGAGTAATGCCACAGCATCAAGTGGAATAGTCCAGTTGGTAGTCAGACGAATTTCTGCCGGAGTCAGACCTGAATATTACAGTAAAACCGACGGGATGTACTGTGCCGGACCTTTTTGGAATATATTTCCATACGATGAAAGTGCCGACTGTAACAGGAAGTTAAAATTACCCACAATGGAATGGAAACTGTAACGTGTTTATGTAAAAACTTCAACATCGCTTTTAATGTCATTATTTCTAACGAAGAGGCATATTGTTCGATATTTCTGTTTCGACAATATAATGTTAATTACAATAAGAAATTTTTATAAGTATGTACAGTTTATTTTTGTAGAAAAAGAGTACAAAATAAGATTTTATTTTACTAACTGAAAAATTTCTGATGAAGACGAAGAATTGTTTGCGAGTTTCTCTGGAAACGAAGGCAAAGCTGATACAATATTTTCTGATTAAAAGAATAACTATAAGGGGAAGGGAGCAACGTTGAAAAATGGACTCGTTCGTTCCGCTGACATCGAAAAAAATTCCAAGGGAGGCGGATTTGAATTAAAAATTCTGGGTTGGTACAAGTCGACCGGAATTCGCCAGTCGACCTTGGAATTAAGTGGCTCGCATAAATTCCATAGTGATACCAAAACGAAAAGGATACGCGATCGCGCCGCGTGCTGATCGATTCGCCATTTAATTATGCAGAAAATTATGCTTAAACCGCTATCGGAAACAGGGTGAGGGTGTTTCGGATATTTCGAGGGGGTGGGGTGTACCAAGGAAAAATTGCACGAACCACAGGAACAGTCTGAATTAATGGCTGACTGCCAGCGAATTCGCGGTCCTGCCCGATAAAAACAATCACGCGCGACCCCCCTCCCCCACCCCACTGAAGAAATTTTATTAGAAATTGATTTATCCGCGCGAGAGAGCGCTAGATATTGTTCTCGAATTCTTCGGTGGCTCGCAGCAAAATCCTCTGCGAAATACGCCGACCGAAATTTCAGTGTTAGTTCTACGAATTTTGCTCGCGCGGATAAGACACGTGCATGATGTATGGCACGCATACGCAATTTGTAGTATTGCTCGCTCAGGGATCACTCTAAAATGAAAATAAAACGGTCCCGCTCTAATTTTGGAAAAGCTCGGTGCCATCGCCTTGCAGACACGACGACTATGACGTATTGTGGTTTACTAGGAAAAAGAGAAATCGAATTAGCCTGGCTGCATATGAATTGAATGAAATTCGACGTGATCGAAGATCGTATTTATATTTTAAAGTTTCAAGGCATTTGAGAGGTATTGGTACAATAAATCATGTCAATATTTTTTAAGCAGCATGAATTTTATGGAATTTGCTGTTATATGTTTAGAAAGGTGTTACGTTTTACGTGTCGACGTTGGCTAGAGCAAGCTGTCACGTCCTAAGTGCATCGTTTTGTCCAGTTCGCCCCAATTTGCACTGACAAGAGAACACATCCAACCAGGACACGACAATTTCAATGAAATTCACATGGCAGACATTTCTCGCACAAATATTTGACACATACTTTTTTCATCGGCAGTCGATCGTTGGCAACAACTATAAAAATTGAATATTTATACGTAGACTGATCAAATCGCTTCATAACATTCTAAAATCGGAAATTCAATCGTGTCTGAATAGAAAAATGTTTATTCATTCTTTAAATTCTGATGAAAGTAACCGCAGTTAATTCTAGAATCGTTTAAAAAATTCACCAAGAATTCTTATATAACCTGCTTTGAACAATTTTTAAAAGAAGAATTTAGAATCTTCGTCCAATTTGCTGCAAGAAAATGAACCCCTCTTATCTTTAACTATGAATACACCTTAATCACTAATTACTACATAGAACAGTTTATACAATTATAATAAAAGTGATCACCAGACTGCGGATCGTTATGCAAAATAAAAAATGTTTGTGTTATTTGCAAAGCACAGTTGCCAAGTAAAAATTTTTTTCATTATTTAATTATCTTATTAAACTGTAACTAATACACTGATGTCTACAAATCTTTTTAATATGACCACTGCTTTAAAGATACTGCCTACGAAAATTTTATAAACACTATTACATTATTTCTAAAAATCGGTTATTGACAGACAAATATTCCATGGAGTACGTAAAGTGGACCTGTAATCTCCTCAACTATAATATTCAAAGGGTCGCAACAAAGTCCGTAAGCTTTTTATCTCGATCTTTATTTTCCGAGGGAAAATAAAAGTAGTTTTATATTTTCCATTTGCATAATTTCTGTAATAAAAAAAATCGCAGTCCGATGGAGCAGGCCAGGTCGTCTTCATGATCTCGGCATTTATTTTTTACGGTAACCTCGATCTCGATCTGATTAATTCAGTGTGCTGTA
The DNA here is from genome assembly GCA_028455605.1 of Lasioglossum malachurum. NCBI lineage: Eukaryota > Metazoa > Arthropoda > Insecta > Hymenoptera > Halictidae > Lasioglossum > Lasioglossum malachurum. The sequence goes on from CM052319.1 coordinate 21,153,517, forward strand.
ACTTTGTACCTTCAGCTGTCGCTTTATTTTAGCCGGTAGCATTAAATACAGTAGTCCGAGGGAGGAAGCTCGCAGATATTCTGTCATTCGTTTCGAGGGTATCAGCAAGAAATAAGAAAATCACGAGCGCCACCCGAGATAGGACGCTACGGGCGGAAAGAACGAATTACTTCCGCTTGAAATTGCGTGCCATACGAACGACGTTGTCCGCAACTTTCTTGCCGCGAGATTACTATGAAAAAACAACCGCCGTTCTTCTTCCGACCGCGGCACGAGATCCTTCAGTCGTTTGCATTTCAAGCAACCATAAATAGTATCCGGCCCGCGTCCCCCGTGGTTTAAAACGTGTTTCCGCTTATTAGTAACAGTCTTTCCCCATACACACGGATTAATCTTGCGCCGCAGAAAAAAACGTTTATCTGTCGTGACTCCATTCGGTCGAATTTATCAGACGACCGGACAATGGAAAAGAGAAAACGCGTGCTCCGGGGTCGTTACTTTTCGTTTTATATATAGGGTGTCCCGCGAAGAACAGCCGGCTGTATTTTCTAGAGGCGAGAACCGAGATACGCCGCGCGGCTCCAATAACTTCGCTACGAAATTAAAACGAACCGCCTTCGCTTCGGATTCTCGTATCGCGGTGGACGCTATCTTTCAAATTTTCTGCCACCTGTTGCTAGTCATGTCTTATAAAAAATTTATAAGGCTGTCCCAAAAATGTCGTCCAAAATAGGGGCGGTTCCTGAGGTCACTTGAAGTGACATTCTCACTTGCAAAAATGTTCGCGTCGACTTTGTTAAGGGGTTATTAATGAAAAACACCAGAGGAGACTCCGGTGCGGCAGGTTCCACTGAATGTAGCGTTGGCGTCGAACCGTGGTGAAGTAGTGAACAAGAGGACAAAGAGATATTGATTTAATTGAAACTCGCTTATTCCTTTTCTGTTCTGTACCTTTTTTGTCCATTTTGCCATGTGGAATATAATCTACTGCAAGATTTGACCATTCATCTTGAGACGTCCAGTATATTTGCATAACTTCTCATAACTTCCGGTAGAAGAGTCAACTGCTAGATGTCTCCGATACAGAAAACTTTTCCGCTCCTTCCCTTGATCGTGAATTTTCATTTGAAATTCTAATCCCACCCCCGCGCCACTTATTTCACGCGGTCTTGAATGTTTCACCATCTCCTGGGTCACGTGTGGCCGCAGTATCCTACATTTTCCGGCACGATGCGACGCGTTAACATTTTAAGAAGCTCCCGTGGTTGCTGAGATTATTTATCGCTTATTAACACGTTGACGAAATTATATACTCCTAAAATTGATTAAATCACCTCAGGTGATCAATATGTTAATCCAACGAAATTATTTAGTATTCAGAATGAATTCATGAGGCGATTGAATATTCAAAATTATTTAATGTGCCGAAATAATGAAGTATTGAGAAGATTATTTAATGTGACTAAATTATTTAGTGTGCTAGCTTGTTCAACGAATGGGAATTTTAGTTTGTTGCGCAGATATTGGTGGATTTAATCGATTAATACAAATGACGTTAACGTTCCTTAATCGGAACTATTAGTTCTGGAAAATTGCCAACACATTTTCGTGCTGTTCATTATGATAACAATTCAGAGAGCGCGGGTACCGTGATGTGTAACATTATAAATTTTAGTAAATCACACACCGCGTAACACCTCGTCTGGAATCGCAAAATGTAGGAACGTTCAGAATCCGAGCTGGGGCAGTTGAATTAATTCGCCTTCGCAAACAAGAGTGGAGAATTGAATAATAAATTATCGTGATCTTGATATGCCAGTGGTAATCATATCAGAACGGCAAACATTCTCGCAGCGAAATTTGTATAACCTCAAGCACCGCGTAGGGAAGCGGTTGAGGGATATGCGGAAAATATTCATTGATTTTGCCGGTTTCACGGCAAACATGCGGAATAATGATGAGTAAAGGGTCAATAAGTGTTCAGGGAAATAAAAGCGAGGAGGTGAAGTATCGTTCGCGTCCTGCGAACGACGTCCTTCGAGAATCCCATTATTTCCCTAGCTTTCGATTCGGAAAAGACCGCGGCGAATTTCGTGACGTTTACTTCGCGATTCTTTTAACGAGGCCATTTGAATTTCATGAAGCCACGAACAGAAAAGTACAATCACTCCAACAAATTTTTGTCGCGAATCCGACCGGCGGCTAACGAAGATAAACATCGCGAGGGGAATTTTAATTCTGCGGGAGATTCGGCGCATGAAGAAGTCTTATCGGACTGCAATTATGTAAAGAGAGGGTTACTTGATACGGATCTAATTTTTATTATTCAACGCACTTAGAATGCGAGATAGACGCTCATTGTAAACTTAATGGGACGAGTAATGTATCACGCGTACCAAAAAATAGTGACCTTCTTCGCAACATTTTCTACGAGATTTATAAATATTCACACTGATGCAAAACATTGCAAATAGTAAATGATGAAGCTTGTGAAAATTAATGTCGATTATTTTATTAACGGAAGAATGAATTTTTATATTTAATTTAATATCGAACACGAATCGCATCTGTTTTTACAATGCAATTGTTGTTTGTTGGAACACCGGCGACTTAATTTCGGCTGTAACATTCATATTACGGTGCACGGGCGTTCTTAATCTAGAATTGTGTCATCCATTATGTACGCCGCGGTCAGGGTGTTAATTGCACCGCGAATGAAATCGGTGTCCGCGCGAAATCGTATTTTAAATTCCAATGCTCCAATTTATTTTTGCCAGCTGATAATTCACGGGCCAAGTAAAATTTAATATCGTCGTGTCCTCGTATTTCGGATATATTAATCATAAATTCTCTAAGCGTGTCGTCCTGTAGCCTGGCCGACCGAGAGATTGCTAAATTTATCCTCGCGAAAAGCAAAACACATGCGAATATATAATATCCCGATAACGCTAATAACTAATAGGGTTTATATATACGGGCTCTCCGCATCCGTTACATCGTAACCTCGCAAAAATTCCGTGATGCATGGCTTTCCATTGGCGAAACTGCAGATTAATCGCTGGTTTAGTCATCGAACGAGTGTCGTTGGAAACACTTCTCGCGAGAATGTATTCTCCTCGGTCGCAGATGCCAAGACATGATTTTTTTCATAATTTTGCAACGGTTCGCTTTGCAACAAATTTATTTGAAGAATGTTGCCCACTTTTACGCACGGGCAACTGAAACTGGTGAAAAATGCTTTCGCTGATAAAATATCCAACGGAAAATATCATTCGAGAAACAAGAGCCGAGTAAAAATTGAAATCCTCAAAATCTCCGAGCGTGCCAGAAGCTTCAAAATTGCAAACGAGTTTTGCACCTGTGGCATACCTGTGCCGCGTTAGATAAGAATTTTTCACGCCGCCCGACACATTGTAAAAAACCTACACATAGCTTGCATGACGCAAAAATAAATTTGTTCAAAAAATTGAAATGAAAAAAGTTCCCCGGTGGATCAGTCTGTATGTTTAACTTTAATTTACGTGCTTCACGTTTGTACACGAGTTCCGTCAAGTGAACCACCAGCAGTACACACATCCCATGATGCTGTTTCCCATCTGTTTGCGCAGACCTCGATCAACGAACCGGATTCATTAAAAATAAATATTGTATAACAGATGAAGATCATTCCTCAATAAACTGGCGGAAACTGTGGAATTCCGAAATTACTTGGACAGAATGCAGAAACAATTCAATTAAAGTCCGAAAGTATTGTCGCAACGATTGGTACGAATTTTTTTGCAGCGTACACGCATATGTAACCTACCGCGCTGTACGCGATTCAAAGCACGCGTGCAGCCTTGGGGCGATATTGAATTTTATCCGTGACGAATTCCAAAGGAACCTGGTACGTATTAATTCTTCCGAATTTCCATTTATTCGTGCACACGCGAAAATATCTTCGACGTCCGACAAGTGTCGAAAGTAATAACACCCTGGCCAGATGGTGAACGATATATCTTTTCCCTTTATTTGTTCCCAGGCAAAGACAAGCAACCAGCGCGGAGACTGTCTCATAAAACTCGCCTAAACACGTGGAATTAAATGAGGATGCACAGGTGAAAATATTAAAATTCGTGATCTCCACTGTTTTCTTCGAATAAGAATTTAGTTACAGATTACCTCCACTTAATTTGGTGAACAAGAGAGGGCAGAAAATTTTGTAGGAATTCCGAAAATCCGGGACGATCGCTGTTCGGAAAAGAACTATTCCACTGGTCCCTTGATAGCCCAGAATCGCCAATTAACGTTACCGCGAGCGTAACACTTATTCCCCATTAGCGTCGCGAAATAATTCTCCGGAGCCGAGATATATTCGAATGGAGTGCGGCGTTTTTTTTTTTGTGGCCGGTTGTAAAAAACGCGATTTAGTTGGTGCAGGTCTGTTCGAAGGATTTGCGTAATCCCGGCTGTCTCGAATAAGTATCCCGCTGTTAAATAATTACCGGGAAACCGCCGGCCCGGTTAAGAATGCCGCCGTGAAAGATTGAACGCGCGGACGAAACGGAACGGAGCGTTTCCTTTCGACGGATTTGATTAATGAACGGTCCCGTAAATATCGGATCCCATTCAATCCCTGTTAATGTTGCATTTGTGTCCGCGCCAGCTGCTGTGCCGAGCCCTTTACATGCTGGCGACGAAATTTCAATTCGTAGAATATCCCCTCGATGATTCGTGTTACCGGGCCTGGCCGGGGCCGATCATGTTACTCCCGGCCCGAGCGAAATGCACAGAGTAACACTCAATGCGTGGCATTGTTAGCGAGGCTGCTGCTGATCATGTTTCGCGGCGTCCTGTTAACGCGTTGACTATGCTGCCGGAACGCGAGCTTAAGCGAGTCCTTGCCGCTCCGTTCGTGAAATCAATTTCGTCACGGTCACTCGGTAACCCTTCAAAAATTCGCGGACATCTGAAACAATAATTTTTAGTGTTTAACACGTTCGCTACCAGCATTCGCCTCGTTCCTTGTTCGAAAGTTTTATTAAATGCAACGTACCCAATTTTCAATTATTAAAACAGTTTAGCAGAAGGAAGTCACAGGTTCTCTGAAAATTATGCATTCTGCTATGAATTTAAACAACGAAGTGCATACGATTGATTTGACTGTTTTTAAGTGTTTAAGATTATAGATTATAGATGTCAAATCAATCTTTCAATTAATTTGTTCATTCTTGAGAAATTCAAAGTGGTCTGACAATTAATGTTCATTAAACTTGCTGTAGCTTACCAGCGAGTGTATTTTTGTGTATTTTTATACAAATCTGGAATTTTTGAAATTGTTAGCACACGTACTATAATATCGCGAGTGTTCAGACAATTGCAGAGGTTGGTTTGGATACTGAATGATAATCGCCGAATACATGGTGGCGCAGGAGATTGTGAGGCGATGTTCAACGCGTCTCATCGAAAATGAAGAAAAATCGTACGGTTTCATTAGATTTTCATTTTAATTCCGGGCTCGTGGGAACCTTTGTGTAGCGCGTAAACTCCAGCTCACAAAGTTACAGTTTTAATTAATTAATAAGCAGGTAGAAGTTGCTACAGACGCCTGTTCTTTAGGGAATGTTTCAACTGAAAGTAAAGCGTTGGAGCAGTATTATCGCTGTATTTCACGAGAATGAACAGTGAAGAAACTACAATCTTGCTGACTAAAATTTCTATTCTAACGAAATTTCAGGGGAACCAGTTTATTATAATCTCTGAACACATGTTCTTGTCATTAGCGTGTTCAGTAAAATTATATTTCCCTTCTGGACAAAAGTATATTGAATTTCGTTCTGATAATTAAATTCTTGATCTAACGTGATTATAAAAATTTCGTTGTTTTCTGCGAAGTTACGAACACGATTAAAGATCGCAGATCTTGATAGGAACACAACTGGGAATCCAGGTGACAGGTGGGGCTTAAGAAGCGGATAGAATGCCTTGATATCCACAGAACTTCCGTACGGTTTACACAGATGGAGCAAGCATTCGTGCATCGGAGCTTTATCGTTTCGAAATTCATCCTACGAATTGACGAGCTGCATTTTATCATGTAAAAGTACTATATATACGTTCTGGAACACATTTAAATTATATTGAAATTATACTAAAAATGAAAATCATTAGAATTTCACAAAATTAGAAAGTTTCACAAAATGGGGCTCATTTTCACAGTATGCAACACAAAAATACTTATAATAGCACAGCCATAAAAATTGTTAAAAAATTAACCCTATGCACTACTAAAAAATTTACAGTTCTATTAAATATCACTTGAATTACTCTCCTCGTTCGCACTCGAAAATTGGGTATTGAAAGACATAGAAGAAGTTAAATTCGTACGTGGACATTATCAGGCACAAAGCCTGAAAGCTATCTGGATTATTTACAATGCTTTAATACCACCGTAATGGTGGCGGCTCGTGATAAAGGTTAATGTGTGCTTCCCTATGCGGACACGGCAAATAATTAATAAAGCACGGCTCCGTGACGCGCTAATTGAAATTTACCGACCGGGACATTTGTTTTTTCTGCCGAAAGCCTTGCCGTGTGTTCTCGTCAAATAAATGGGACTCGCGAACACATCCGGAGAAAACTATAAATGATATGGTACGGCCTTGGAACGTCTCGCGAGAACTAATTGACGCATGCGTACTTCTCGAGATGACTGTCGCGTTCGAGCATTCTAAAATTACAATAATAAAAAAGACACGATGCTGTATTAATACGAGAAAAATAATGCCGTTGTTTTATAACATTGTGACAAGGAAGTATGTTGAGACAGAGATCGTTGAGGGAAAACGTGCCACAGTAATCATCCGGTAGTTTCAAAATTCCACTTGTTCCGTTAACGGATGCGAAATTGACGTGTCTTGCGTGGATGCATCTTAACTTTACGACCGGCGGTCGTTATACCAGGAGTTACTTCGCTGCTATCCCGGCATGTAGGAAATTGAAGTTTGCTAACTGTGAGGTTGTTTTATTTCCAGCAGTTTTCTTCCGGTTACTCATGTTACATTCATGCGCGCGTTAGTTTCCTTTGTTTTCGCGGAAAAATTCTATTCGCCAATCTCCTCGACAATTTCAATGCCATTAACGACTAGCAACCTGTAATTATTTCATATACTCCTTTTACGTTAGGCTTTCCAACTTTTTCAGTTCTTTCTCAGCTCTTGCATTTCCTGAAAATAATTTCATTTAGACGTTGTATTAATCCATTTACTATCTACAATATACACCTTGTTTCTTAGATCTGCGATTAGATTTTTCATTATACAGTCGGTGTAAAAAGTATTCGCACGCCCTTTAAAATAGAATAACATTTTTATCATTGTACCAAACGACGTGATTTTGTATAATCAATTAGAAGCATTGGTTTGCGAAATGATATGCAAAACAGATTTTCCAAAACTTATAATTTACGAGGTTACATGCAAAAGTAAAAACGGTATTTTATAAAACTTTTTAATTGAGTCCTTAATGAAAATTTAAAACATATAAATCTAAGATAAATTAATATAAATAAAATATAAAAAATCAGGTCGTTCTGTATAATTATAAAAAAGTTATTGTACCTTAAAGGGCGCACGAATACTTTTCACACCCACTGTAATTTATTTTTTAATAATCCTGGATTGAGTTTTAATATCGACGTAATAATTTATTTTGTACTAATTTTCCAGTAATATACAGATTGTTAAATTTGCTGTAGAGCTTTCTTTTAGCTTCCGAGCCAGGAAACTGAAGTTCATTAATGAAGAAATTGTTTGCAATCCGTTCCGAACGTTTCTTGGACGCGGTTTGCTAATAGCAGAAGGAAAAATGGTCGCACTTAATTCGCAGAATTAATGAGCGTGGTTAAACCAGTCCTGTAACCGGTGTACTGCTTTTCTGTTCGAGCTTTTGTGAATCGATAACGTGTAATCTTCATTAATTGGTACACGGAAGACCGCTCGCCATTCACACGGTAGCATGGATAACAACAGCTGAAAATTTCGTGTGAATTTTGATTCCGAAAGATTTCTGTATTGAATACCGCATAATGAATATGGGTCAGCGATGTTTGGTCTACCACCATAAATAGACATTACAGTTGCAGTTCACTGAAATCTATCGAAATTTTATCTATTGTCGATTCCTATCCGACATCTCTGGGGACTCGTTACATTCAGCTATTATTAATTTATTGTTTGAATATTGCTAGATGAAATGGGGTTGCGTAACTGTAATTAAACATAGGACGGTGAATTGTCATAATTATCTGCCATATTCGGGTCAAGTTTAACTCTGTGATCGATTTCAAAAATATCATTTCTACGTTCCGAATAATTGCCATGGTAGAGTAACGCGCAATTGCGTGTAATAATTAATGAGCTGGGGAACCGTTGATGAAAATCTCTTTAACGAGTTGTTTACATCATAGCTCCGATCGCATGAAAGCCTGCACCTATGGCTACGTATGTGAACGGAAAAGGAGACAGAGCGAACTGCCTTATTACTGTAATTTTGTACCGCTGTCGTTCCAATTAATACCTCGTCTAACAATCTCATAAAGTATGATCAACATTCTTCCACTCCTTCAATGTGTAACATAGACTTTCATGGAAGAAAATTGTACAAAGTATCATTTCCTTGAAACAGGTCTGCAATTAACGTTCGTCATAAATTGAGACATTAAGTGCCCACATGAGTAATTCAGTTCTCGTATTATCTCGAGGATTGTTTCTTGATTCGTCTCGAGTTGTTTCATTTTCAATTTTCCTATTCTATTTACTGTATTTAATATACATATATTTTATTGTAGATGCAATTTGTCCTTTGAAAAAGGTTCAAGACTGAACCGGAACGTTAGGAAAGAAAAAAAGTTTATTGCAAAATTGCTAGATTTAATAAGTGATCGAAACAGTTGCGCCGAAAACATCATTAAATTGAATACTCTGATATACTGCCCGGTTTTCCCAGCATCTGTATCTAATTGTAATTGTTGCGTATTTATTTTGTAATTACGTGCTGGTACAAACTTGTTTCTTCTTTTTGACGTGGATATTCTATACAATATTTAACGTGTGAAAATAAAATATGACGTTTAGACAGTACATTCATGAATTATTTATATCCAAGAAGTCGCTGTATATTTGTTTTGAGTATATTCAAATGTGTAGAGGGAAATGAATTCCTTTTCTACCAAATTCTGTTTGAATCCTAGTGGAAGAGGACAGCAGTGGCCAGACCATCCTGGCATCAAATATTCAAGAGTTACTGTCCGCCTTCCAACATCTGCTTTTACTTAGAATTTCATTGTACTTATTTGGTAATATTGTTAGAATTCGTATGCAATCCGAGGCAACATTTACATCACATATTAATATTAACTTCTTTTTAAATCTGTCATAAACAAATTGTTTCTATTCTAAAAAAAATCTATGAACATAATTTCTCATGTTCTATCATTCCAACAGCAATCTCTGTGGCTAAACATTGACAGCAAGCAGCTAGCTGGCTGCGAAACACAAAGAAACCAATCTCTGGCGTCAAAGGCGTGCAAACTCCTCGATGATCGTCGTCGACCGCATCGGAGCTACGTGTTCCGGATCAAAATGCTAAGAAATTGCGAATCAGGGGAACGATAGAAGGACGGCAACAATCGGGCGTGTGCCGGGAATAGAGATGGTTGTTCTGGATTCGATAAGCATCGAAAACCCTACTCAAATAGCTGCGACCGATACACGGTTACGAGCGGGAACGTACGAACGAAAAATATGCTGGTGGGGCACCGGTGATACGGTGGTTTGACCGCGTGATTTCGTGTTCGATCAGTGCTATTTTATCCGCTGCGCTCGCAGAAACGACCGGCCGGGATCGTGCACGCCGAGAAAGATGGTGAAACGTCTTGTGCAGGTGTGAAAACCACTCTGCGTCCAGGGATTACTCTCATCGCGGAGGTGAGATCGAGATTGGATGGATCCTTTGATATGGTCATCAGGATTCCCTTTCAGCCGACGATAATCTGCAGACGTCCGAAAACTTTGATTACTATCTTTTCATCTTAACGGGTTGCGTTTGATCCCGAGGCTCACGAAAAGTGATTTTTGACCGTTTCTCTCTTTGGCACTGTGAGAGTTCACGACAGAAATTTCTTCGTACTTTAAAGAGCTTATTTTGGAAAGTGCCTAAAATTGCTGAATTCATTGGTTCATTTTATAGTAAAAATTCGGTGTGATTTGTGCAATGTTTTACAACATTCAGTGGCTGAATGAACGATTTCTTTTACCGTCACATATTTTTTTTTAAAAGAGCAATTTCGTTTTTTTAGCAGTAGAATAGGTGAGCAATGTACTGGCATTTAGTCGGTGGTCGTAAAAGCTCCGTAAGCTGACAAAGTCTTTAAGATACATTAAAGACCTGTTAGAAAGGGTGGGCAATGAGTCGTCGAGACAATGGTCGTAAAAACTGTCAAAGCTATCGAACTGTTAAAAGTACATGAAAGATTCAGTAGAATAGGGAAACAGTGAAAAGACATTTGGTTAAAGTCAATCTGATTGATTTCGGAGATTCAGTAGAACAGATTTCCTAGGAACAAACCCCTCGTAATTATCAGAGCCGTGGAAACCGTCGAAGTAGTCGAATGTTTCAAAGGATCGGTAGAACAGATGGGCAGAGAGCAGACATTCAATTCACGATTTTGAAAGATTATTAATTGTATTCGCGAATAGATCTGCGGAGCTCCTGCTACGCTCGGAAATCGAAACATTAAACCAACTACGAGAATTATAATTAATATTAATTATGGCTAGAAACTAACTCTCGTCGCATCGTGGTAACAATGGAGTATGATTTAATGCGGGATATCTAGTAAGCCTGTAAGCCTGTTATTTAAATTGTTGCTAGTTAATACTACAATGGAGGTGAAACTGGACATCAGTGATCAGACACACGGTTCTTAGACGTATTTTTATAATCCTGGTATCCGATTAAAATTAGCATCGAAACGAGCTGCGTAATTTACGAGCTGATTATAAGTGGCTTAAGTTATGTTTGTGTACAGAGTGATACTAAAGAGGTGGGACAAAAGGAAATAATGAAGAGATAAGAGAAAATGATTAATTAAAACTTGCAGGATATTAAGAATAAAATTAAAAGTCTCACGTATAGTACAATTACAATTGACTTACACTTATTTAATAAATTTTTCTAAATTCCATCTCCCGCAGTCAGACAAATTTTATTCCACTTTTAGTCTGACTTGTGCTGTTATGACAGTCGAATGCACACGCCTACATCATCGTGGGATTGTGCAACTATTTCCCAGTTTTCCACGATTAATATCGAAATTATCGTCGCGAATAAAAGTCGCCGTGGCATGACCATTTCGATGGCGATTCACGGAAATAACGTTTCGGTCCTTGGAGGAAAATTATTGAAATGTTGTCTCCTTGCAAGCAGACGAGTTCGCAGCTCGGGAAAAGCCTTAGAAAATTCCTTCCGATATTGCTCGCCGGGAAACGGCCCCGGCATGGCACATTGTTTGTGATTCCATGATCGATTCCGTTGACAGAAGTCGAGTGGCCTCTCGTTATAAATTATTGGATTTCCGACGAGCTAAATTATTCAAGCAATTATCGCCGGAAGATGGAGCTTTTCAGGTAATCAGCTGCTGTTAAACAGTGCCACGATGAAAGTAATTAACTCCGCGAGCCTGCCCCGCCGCCCTCGAAAGAAGTCCGCCGCTGCGAGAAAGTAATTAACGTGTTGTAATAAGTGACGCGATAAAGGGGCCGGTCTGTGACTTACGGGGAAATTGTTCGATTATGTTACACAGGATCGATCGGACCTTCGAAACGCGGCTCCGTGGATAAAAAATGTTCTGCGACTCGGCTCGATGAATAGCACGGCGATCTGAATTAATTACGGTTCGTCGACGCTCAAGCATTGAAAACGTAATTATTCCGCTACGCCAGGGGCTCGAAACGTAAAATTTCACTGCTGACAGTGATTTCCACGCTGCAAAATTCTATACGCACTTCACTATAAATTACACGCCACTGTAGCCAAAAATGCAAGGGAAATCGTATCACAAATTTCAAGACATTGTAAGTTGAAATATTATGCCAGAACTCGCAGCACTGGTCAAACAACTATGATATTTGTTCATGAAAGCTTTAAATGTTCCATTTTCTAATTTTGCTTAGCTCATTTTCGAAATAGAAAGTACGATATCCCACTTCATAATTAACGTTATTGTAATCGAACACAATGGTAGCTGACGTACCGGAATAATGGAATCATCTCCATTAATTACGGAATACAAACGAGTCTCGTAATTAACAAGCTGCCGAAGCCTATAATTTTCAACAATGGCTTCACTGAATAGCTGACAATCTGATAATTAAAAAATTTTAATATTATTATATAAAAATGAAATATTTAAATTTGTATTCCTGCAGTATTATTATCTACGGATTAAAAAACTTTCAATTCGATCACTTTCTCTTTTTCCGGAAAGCATTATCAGTAAATTGTTCGGTAATAGATAAATTACAGGACGGTAGCGATCTTCCGCGGTATTCCCGCCAGACAACCATAATCGAATCACGGACGAAGTTTCCAATAAACGACGGATTTCTTCTTTTCCGGGATCAGGTTACGTTAATTTCTCCCGTTTCGAGCTAACGTGATTTTGAGGAAGGAACCTGTCGTTACGTGTTAGAGCCTCATTTTTCCCACAGCGGAATAGCGGTTTCGAGGTCGATCGTTAGTCAAAAATAATTAGCTAGGTTCTTTCGACCGCTGCGATTTAACAACGTCAGCGACTTTGCCCCTGTGAGATCGTCGAACTGAGGAGAATTTGTAAGGGAAGACGTCGGTGTTTTATCAGGAGCTTGGAATTTTCATTAATTCATTGCGGTGTCAAATGAACGGTCAAAATTGCCATTAATTCCCCATTACGGGGAAGAATGTTTAATTTATTACCTCGAAACCTCAAACTGTCTCGTTTAATCTGAATCGTCCTATAGAAACATTTATTATTTCGAACTTTAATATTGTATTGTACTCGAATTTTTAATCTTTTAACCGGGTCCATAAACTGTTATAACTAAAAAGAAAAAAGTCAGAGAATTTCATCAAGAATAAGTATTTCATTGACCAAAATCGTGTTGGTTACAAATAAGGATTTGGTTACAAAAAGTATAAAAATCGATATTTTTTAATCATTTTGTTCTTCGAATTTTTTTTATTCATATTTCGTGTACATCATCTTAAATTTCAATATCGATCAACTTTCTATTAATGATTTTAATCGTAGAAAATTTTGGAATAACTGTTATTTTTGGCCCCTGATTTTAACTCCTGATAATCAGAACCCTTAGAAATAAAATTTAGGGACTGTAGATTCCACTCTACAGGGTGATTCATATTAAATGTCCATTCCGAATTTTAATCTTCAAATACACATTATTCGCATCTTGAAATATACAGGACTATCGAGGACATTAAAATGAAATACAGCTACAGTGATTCAAAATTAATGTCCCATTGAAATGCTTTCATTTCTGGGAAAGCGGAATTCTGCGAGACGAAATAAAGATCCATAAATTCCTGAAGCATCCGCAAACCGATTGTTGCACAATGGCCGGACGATCTTTTCTCCATGGTCAAGATACCCTTTTAAAGCATTGCGACATTTAAATTGCGTGATCGAATGCTGATTGGGCGTTTTTTCCTTGTTAAAGCCGTACGCTCGACTGGGCTGTCGAGCGAACCTCTCGTGAAAGGAGCCAGGAATACGTATTCTCATCAAGGACGAACGATTCGCACGTGTTCGGACAATCGCTCGCCGCGATACTGATCGAACACAGTCGATCTGATGATTTATGGATTGGGCTCGAACCGACTCCGATGTTATCTAACGCCAAACATTTGCCTCCGCTTTGCGAGAAAACGTGCAGCGCCTATCGCGATGTTTACTTGCATTCTCTGCCATATATGTTCCGTCATTTAGCTGCACTCGATCTGACTAATTAGCATTTCGTCGGAACACGCCAATACCTTCGACACCGTCCGTTTCTTAATTGGCATTCGATTGACCACGTTCTGTCCGGATAAAAAAGAATCATGTCAATCACCGTCTTATTCGGTGCTTGATAAAACAAACCATTTTTTCCTCCACTTCTTGATCAGATTGTACTTGGTCATGGTTCGTTGAGAGCACTAGCGTTCGCGGGTTTTTAAATGAATTATTAATGATGCTTATCGGCGATCAACTTTTATAGTTGTCTTTTGTGTTCCCAAGGGAGCGTAATTTATAGGCGTGGCGCAGATTGATAACGGAATTTCGCAACACCTGGTACGCGCAGATTAGAGGCTCCATATCGGAAATAATTATTCTAAGATTTTTCATTGTCACTCGTGCTACGGAAATTAATATTAATTATACCGCCGTGGCACAGGTTGCTCAAATATCCCGCATGTGTTACTTTATCTTTGCAATTTATATTCGTTTACCACGGTACCGGGATAACTGAAACAATCCTTTCGAAAAATTTTATAATATCACCAAAATTGCAATTCATAATATTTAATGTATTTTCTAACGTATTATTATGTGATCTTCATATTTATTTTCTATTTTGCCTCTCCAAAAGGTTAAATGTTCGCAAGAGCAGGGAAGCAAAATCGTATTTTAGTCAGTCAACGGTGCAAGTAGAATCAGACGACGGTGGTCAGACATGTAAGTTCGAAGCGTTTTGTAGAACCAGCAGAGCCACTCCAGCGGATTTCTATGACATGTATCATTCAAAGAGGAAAAACCTGTGCGTTATACAATTTTTGCTGAATTTTGAATCCCTGCTGTATTCGTTTGCCTTGAAATCGATGCTTGCCAGTCGCGTAATACATACGTGTGGCTTGCCGGAGTCATTCAGGTATCGGCGTAGAAACATGCATATTCAGGAACGTCGGTGTTGCAACACCGAAACGCATGAATTCCTTCTGCAATATTTATCCTCACGTGTTTCCGTATTATACGACAATATACTCTTCGACAAATACCTAGACTTTTTCCTTAACTAACATTATCGTTCGGAATACGAAGATCAATATTGATAACGACGCAATAACGTGCATTATCAAACGAATGTTTGTGATCGTAAAGATAGGCGGCAGATTAGCCTTTTGCTGACTAGAAAGTTTTTTATATTTCTGGCTCGCAAAAAGAGCGATTGTATTTTTTAAAACAATGTGTACTCAGATGCAGAAATTTTTCATCAAAACTCTTTTTGACAAAGTGGATTAAAAGAATTATTTTTTCAGTATTGAAAACCATCGACTCGTGAGATGCTGGAAATACAAACTAATTTATTCTATGCAAATCGTAAAATCCGCTGGCTCAAAAAACGTTTCTATTACCATGTTTTCACAATCATTTCCAACTGAATATTTTCTTTGTTTGTCGAAACTAATATGTCGAAGGCATACGTAAATATGCAGATTTCCATTTAATGGTAAATAATAGTAAATATGCAATTTAACCATTTTTCGTGACAGCTAGCAACATTTTAATATTTACTAGTTTCGAAACTTGAGCTTTCAATAGCATGGGAACATGAATGAGATAAATTATATCTTTATAAATCTTGCCATTCCAAATTGGTGTGCAACAACGTAATAAATTTTCTCGAATAATCGCAAAATATATTGCCACGGGAGAATTTAGCTTTTAACATGATGGAAGCATAAATGTAATAACTTATATCCTCGTAAATCTTGTTGCCCAAAATTGACTGACACCAACGTAACACAATTTGTCAGGTGTTAATAAAGAAATTTGTGAGTGCAAAATAATGCCGTTTAAAAATTTTCTATCGCGAGCCATTTAACAAGATGAAGGCACAAATTATGATTTTGTAATAAAAATCTCGCTGAGCGACAACGATGATAAAACCTGTTTTAATGAAACTTTGTGTCCACAGTAAAGAGGATCATTATTTCGAAAGTAGCACAGTGGGCATGAGTGCGAAGAAGGTGCAGGTTCGAAGTAGAAAATCCAATAGAGTCGCGGTTGACGTTCAAAATTAGCTACAAAGTGACCAGGCACGTACATTATTCGCGGGTAAGTTAACGTAACTTCCACCGGGCTGGCGGTTGTTTTACAGGTTTCACACTTCTTCCAAGTATCCTCATTTCTCTTCCTCCGGTCATCTCACATTTTTCAACGTCCGCCGGCGTGGTGGATCAACATTCCTTGCACGATTTCTCTTATCAATCACGCGGGAAGATACCGCTTGAAAGAACTTGGTGCAAATACAATTACCTCGACCAACGATTGCAGAAAGTACCAAAATTGATCTCATCAATTCAGGCTCAATGAACATTGATTATATGTTCGATAATTATGATTCTGTGAAGTCATTGGCATTATGAATCCCAAAAATGAATCATCATTAAACTTTCATAATTTCTTCCTGAAAATTCATGTTCTAATTATTGCAAAAAATGTATACAAATGTATACATTTAATACATCAACCGATAATTGCATAAGTTTGTGTGCCCGATTTGAAAACAGAATTCAATGGTTAAATTTTAAAGATTGGTTACAGATTTAGTTAATGACTGCTTAAATTAAAATTAAAAAATAGTTTTTTCTACAGTTAGAAAAGAATGGTGACTATATAAAGTTGTATTCTTTAAAATTTAACCATTGAATCTGATAGTTATACAGAGTGGAAATACTGAAGAAGGAGCTCGAATTCCCAAAACTCGGTTGGCAGCTCGCACTGTAATGATGGCGCAGGAGTATCTGCGCGAACGGTCTCCTCGTTAGAATTTCTAATAAAAGCAAACGTGCAGATTGAGCCGACATGCGTGGCAAAAGTAGCAGGGTAATTGACACGTCGGATCGACATCGTTCTGCAACGAGTCGACCGGCTCGGTCATTCACCAAGATAAATTTGTTCGCGCCATTCACGCTAAACGTCCTCGAGTGCACTGCCCTTCGCCGGTGCAGTTGCGGCTGCAGTTGCGGATCGTTTCGCCGCGCCGCGACGATAGATAGTAAACAGACCGGTTATCTGTAGGTCGAATCCATCGAACGGCAACCATAGTGCGGCGAGTCATTATTGGCACGCGATGCAATGGTAAGGGAATTATCGCTTGTTAAAATTTACCTTGACGGAGGTCCGATCGCCGCCGTGATCGAGGGATAAATCACTAATCGCACGAGTGCGTTTCACCGCCGCGGCGATCTCAGTGCGTTCGATCGTTTCGCATCTAATCGGGAGTCTACGCACTTAAATGCATTCTCTGTGTTTAGATGCGTTGGTGTAGATGATTGGATAAAAAATTAAAAGACGATTAAAAAACAAATTGTTTGAAGTAATTGCCAGCTCGTGATGCCTCAGAATTTATTTTCTTGTATATTGATTCTGCAATGCAGTAAATATTTATGCATCGAGTTTCCCTCGACGATGAAATACAGAGACTTTACTACTAAATTGTAGGATTCTATGCATTTATGAATTTTTATTATTTGCGAATTGATAGAATTCACAGTTTTTTAGTATTGCGTTTATTTTGCACGTTTTTCTACGAAAGAAGTGGGTAGAACATCTAGAATAGCACACGTATAATATAATTTACTGAAGCAATTAATATCGTGTAATTAGTTGCGCGAGCTGCAAACAAATTACCACTGACTAGGCTGTTCAAGGCCTGCTCTACTGATACAAGTTATGGTTGACACAGTTTTTACATCCTCTCTGGTCATTCGCCTTTGCGGTTATGGTAAAGTATAGAGTTACTCTTATCTCAGTGTTGTAAAAAAATATACAGCCCGAAGGTATTATGCAAAGAATCTTGAAGACATAATGGCTCCACAAATACAGTTAACGTTTAACTGCAGAATAAAGACGAGATTCTCGTGATTCTCATTAGAGATCTTGCTCAATAACCAAGCCAAACTGTCTGGAAAAATAACGAGACACATGAGGCTTTGGGCTTTCGTTGTCTTTCAAATCGTTCTTTACAAGGTTACTTTTTACGTTTAATTACTTTTACAAAGTTA
Source organism: Lasioglossum malachurum (assembly GCA_028455605.1). Lineage (NCBI taxonomy): Eukaryota > Metazoa > Arthropoda > Insecta > Hymenoptera > Halictidae > Lasioglossum > Lasioglossum malachurum. The sequence goes on from CM052319.1 coordinate 21,171,601, forward strand.
TGGTTAAACTGCGGATCTTTATGCATTTATAGCAAAATTAATTGGTTGATATTTAAAATTGTTGGAAAATTTTAAAAATTGATGTCAGTATATGATTTCGCCTCTATTAAAATCGTTAAGGGAAGAAATAACATTCAATTTTGATTCTAATTCTTGCAATCGGTGCAGACAATTTTTATTTTGCATAAAGATCCGCAGTCTAGTTATGGCACTTTTAGAAGTGTCCGACCATTGCTGCGTGTGATCGTAAGGGTCAAGAAAGTTCCGCATACTTTTGAGTGGTAGTGTACAATAATACCTGACAACGTCTCTCTGTTTCAGGATTAGCAACGATCAGCAGCCGGCGCAAAATTATGAGACGTTGTGGTGGCTGGCCTGGCTCTGTCGAAGCAATAACGTTGGATCATTAGCAGGTCGTCGCCGAAAGTCGCTCGAAACACTCGAGGGCCATTGATAGATAAGCGGTCGAGCCAGAGATTCTCCGGTGTCGACAATCGCGTTGGTAATATTTCAATATATTTCATGATGCGCCGGGGAACCCTCGTCGCAGCTCTCGACAACTGAAGCCGCGTTTCTACGTATCGATCCCGACCCCTGGTGTATGCAAACACGATCGAGTGATCGTCTGCTCGTGATCCACCGACTCGAGATCCGTGTCAAGAACCATGTCGCTCGATAAAACCGAGACCACGGGACAGTTCGTGAAAGTGCCAACGGAGAGCACCGGATACCAGCCATCCGAACGATGGAGGATCACCAGGAACGTGTTGGTCATCGGGATAGCGTTCATGGTGAATTTCACGGCGTTCATGGGAGCCACCAATCTTCAGAGCTCCATTAACGCGGACCAATCCCTCGGGACCTTCACCCTAGCATCGATTTACGGCAGCCTCATTTTTAGCAATATATTCTTCCCCACGCTAATTATAAGGTACAGTACTATCACTTGTATTTGCTTTTATGGCTATTTTTTGTTCACGGGGGAATAGGTTTTGATTGGCAATGCACGAGACTTTCATATTTTTCGAATTTTCTGCTCCTACCATTTTTCTATTGTTCCGTTTCTCCATTTTTCTATTCTTCTTTTTCCCAACCTCTTTATTTTCCTATTTACTTAAATTTCAGTTTGTATAGTTTCCTTGTTTTTCTATATTTCAGTTTCTCAATTCTAGAAAAAGAGATTTTACTTTCCCAAGATTTCACCCCTTTCGTTTACCAAAAAATTGCAACGACGCCAAAAGCATTGCCAAGCGAACGTCACGCGAACAAATTGCCTAAACCGCGCGCTATTTTCGACGGAGGGCCAATAAAGTTTCCGCGCATATGAAGGAAGGCAGTTTTCCGGATTTTTCCAGGGTGGAAAAACTTTGCGGACCTCTAATTTCCGCGTAACAGATAATACAACGGAACGTTGTCGACAGGGCGCAGGGTGGTATTTAAAACGCGCGGCGCGAAACGTAAAAGCGTCTTTCCGTTTCTCCTTTCCCTATTGTGCTCGAGAGCACACGTGACCTGTTTACTGTGAAAAGGGTCAAACGGTTGGAGAGCATTTACCTTTTGTATCTTTTAATCCACTACGTTACATTTTATTTAGGGCGCAAATAAAGCGGAAAGGGTTGGGGAGAGAAATGGAACAAGAGGGCGTCGCTCGACACAATCTCTTCTCGCCTCTTTCGCCGTTTAACAGGGTTGTAACAATCTTGACAGTGCGCCGGAAAGGCCACCGGCACACCGGCTAGAATTTTCTTTCGGTGTTGCGAACCCAGGCTACGACACGTCAGCCAATAAACTTTATTATTGAAGTTTATCGTCCATGAAATTTTCAACTTGGCAATGGCCCTCGTAATCCGGCCTGCCATCGTTTCCGGTGATCGACGCGTCTTGCACACGCCCGACCGGATCTATTAACGTCCTGACGACCCCTTCCTCGGCCAATTCATATTTTTTACTGGAGCAATCTTAATGGATCCTACATTATTGTTGCACCATTTTAAAAAAATTAAATCGATAGGATCCTCTTCGCTTTGTGAATTCAATATAGTTTTATTAAATTTAACAACACTGAAATTTCCACGATCCTATTCCCACGAATGATTTCTGCACCATTTTTTAAATATTAAATCCAGAAGACAACTTGCTCGACAAAATCGATCGTAAAATTCTCGTTCCCGTCGCTTCGTTGAAACGATGATTCTACAATTGACTGGGGCGAACGTAGTTTGTCCGGCATCCGCTTAACACTTAATTACATCCGAAAATAGCGCGCGCGATCCGTATTTATGGCCAGCCAATAACAAGGCAGATTATCTTGCCGGGTAATCCACAGGATTAAAGGCAGCCAATCCGCTTTGCGGAATATCGCTCACGGGACGATTCGTCTTCTCTTTACTCGTGAAATATTATTTTGACGCGGCGCGGCGGCGACGGCCTGACGTATCCGCTTGACAAGGGGGGAAAAGAAAAGACGAAGAGACTGACAGCGATAGAGAGAGAGGGGAAGAGAAGGAAAAAAGAAAAGCGAAACTTTCTTGCAGACAAGTTTGCCGAGCGAGTGAAGTTCCTGGATACTCGGAACGTAAAAGCAATCTTATCTCGCGTTCTCTCGTTGCAGCTGGCTGGGTTGTAAATGGACGATATCCTTGTCCATCCTGACTTACGTGCCTTTTATGGCCGCTCAGTTTTACCCAAAATTCTACACCATGATACCGGCTGGCCTCCTGGTCGGCATTGGCGCGGGACCACTTTGGTGCGCGAAGTGCACTTACTTGACGGTCGCAGCCGAGGCTTATGCAACCTTGTCCGACGTGGCTGCGGACGTACTCGTTACGAGGTTCTTCGGGGTGTTCTTCATGTTTTACCAGATGGCACAGGTCTGGGGCAACCTTATATCTTCGGCAGGTACGTGCGCCTTGAATTACTGTTCGCGAGGAACGTCGTTCCCCTGCGGATTAATTTAGTCACCCTCGTGTGGATGCAGTCCCCTTTTCCCAGCTCTGTGTCGAGTTAACACGATGGTCGAAACTTAACATTAACATGAAAATTACAAGATTGTATTTAATCAGAGTTTGTGCAATTCTAATTTCAATGCCAGCTTGAGCAAGCAAAATTTTTATAATTGTTACTAGACTGCGGAACTGAAGAAATGTTTTCCCTGTGTAAAGTTAACACAATGGTAAAAAATTAACATTATCATAAACATGACAAGATTGTATTTAATCAGAGTTTGTGCAATTCTAATTTCAATGCCAGCTTGAGCAAGCAAAATTTTTATAATTGTTACTAGACTGCGGAACTGAAGAAATGTTTCCCCTGTGTAAAGTTAACACAATGGTAAAAAATTAACATTATCATAAACATGACAAGATTGTATATATTCAGAGTTTGTGCAATTCTAATTTCAATGCCAGCTTGAGTAAGGAATTTTTTATAATTGTTGCTAGACTGCGGAACTGAAGAAATGTTTGCTCTGTGTAAAGTTAACACAATGGTCAAAAATTAACATTATCATAAACATGACAAGATTGTATTTATTCAGAGTTTGTGCAATTCTTATTTCAATGTCAACTTCAGTAAGGAAATCTGAAGAAATTTTTCATATTTATTTAGGTTGTGGCTCAAACGAATATTGTTAATTACAATTATTAACCATTCAATTGTACAGTCCTTTATATTATCACTAGCTGACGTCAATAAATGGTTTTTTTCCAAAAGCACTTAAGAAAACATTTTCGCATAATGTTACGTCGTCGATTACTATCAGCAACCACTATGGTAATTAACGTATTAAACGAGCAATCAAACGAGACCTGCGTTCTGAAGCGTTCTTTCCCATTCTAATTAACATTATTAGTAATCACTTGATACGAATCATCGCATGATCAATCCATTTTTTTGCTCTGTGATTTACAGTTCTGGTAGTTCATAAATTCAAATAGACCGTGCCACGCCTGCTGCACTTCCTTATTCACCGTTATTTTCGCGAATTTGTCAACTTGATGTTTGATTACGTAAAGCATAATGATTTTCTACGGTTTATCAGAGCTTCAATCGAAATCAACATAGGCACAATAAAAATGAATTTTATTAACCCTCATACGTTCCTCAAAAATATATAGTTGCATATAAAAGTCTATCAACACAAACACAAAGAGATTAATTATTTTACGGTATGTAAGAATAGTAAATTGATGAATTTTCACCCTGAGCAACGTATGAGTGTTAACAAAATTTAAAATATTCAACTTAATACTGAAATTGCAAATTCACCGAATGAAAGGAGAGCAAACAGAAGCTAGATCCAGCGTGGGTCAGTAATGACCCACGCGGAATGCGCTATCGCAACCAACAGTTCTCGATCTCGTCAAGCCTTTAATTTAAAATAAAACTGATTGACAACTATTTTAACGAGACCTAATCAATCGTCTTTAACGACGTTGCGGATTAACATAAAATCGCATACTGGAGCAGTATAAATCGTGAATGGCAGCGCAGAAGTAATTCCCGGATTCAGTACTGAATCGACTTCGAATGTCTGTGAAACTGTCGTGAGGTAAAAATTACGCAACGAGCGTGGGATATCGCGATTGCGGAGTACGTGTCCTTCGATCAGCTCGCAGATTAAAAAAGACTGGTTAATTAATTAATTTTTACGACGATGCAAGGACGCCGGAACGTTCTACTTCGTCCTATAAGCTTCTCGGTCGGTGGTTCCGATGAAAATTCAAAAGGAAGCGCTCGGCATTGTTTCCATTTCGTGGAATCGCATCGCAATCAAAGCTTTTATCCCCCAAGACGGGATGGGGAAGCCAGCGTGGATAGAAAGGAAAGGCAGTCGATGCCGGAAGCTGTAAGTGGCAAAAGCTAAAAGCGCCTCTGCTACTCTTTTTGCCAGCGGTTTTCGAGTGTACCGGCGGAGAGTAATTAAACTGACATTGGTCTGGTTGCTGACTACTCACTTTCACTCTGATAAAAGTTCTCCCGGGAGAAACTCGCCGTAATGCCATTCGTAGATATTGCCAGCTAGATGTTAGAGAGGCCCAAGTAGCACCGCAAACAGAACGATGAATTTAAATCGCGAACTTCGCGCAAACTTTCCCGAAGATTTGCTGATACTAACGAGCTATTTAACGAAATGTTTACGGAATCTATTTATTTGGCGAGCACGGAGTATGCATATTGGAAAACGTGATCCGATATCGATGTTCAAAGCTTCTCTCTATAAAACGAAACATTTATTCATATTTTTTGTATTATAAAACAGATTAAACGCATTCGGACATTTTCCATGGAAATATTTTTATGATTTCAAACATTTTCAAAGAAAATTATTGAAGCCATTTGAGCAGTAGTTATAAATATAAGCATGATGAAAGTATTACTTTTAAAATCCGCCTTTAATTTGTACTTATTTCCATATAGAAGGTACTTGGTGGTCTTCTTGCGGTTTCAAACTTATTATATGGAATGATAGTATCAAATTCTGCACAGCTCCTTCTAATAAAGTTAACATATTAACAGCCCCTTTGCCTACAAATTACACAGCTCTTTCTAATAAAATTTACAAGTTAACAGCTCTCCTCCTACAAATTGAACAGCTCCTTCTCATAAAATTTACACGATAATAGTCCCTTTCATACATTTCGACTCCACTACCCATTAAATGAAATGCTTGCGATCAAGATTATTCACTGAATTAGGATTATTGGGAGAATTTATGCGAATAAGCTGCTACAGAATTTTCAACGAACTCGTAGGACGATGCATAGTGGCGAAAATTTTATTCGTACAATTACTTCGTGATTTAACTGTTCGTACTATTTCATTCATTTATTATTTAAACTGCATTCGAAGATGTACGTGTCCATTTTGTAAGAAAACGTTTCAATAATTAGTCTCACAATTAGAATCGATAATACGACTGCTCGACTTGTTCAACAATCCACAATATTGTGTTTCAACTCCTTGTAAATGGTAAACGAATGAAACAAACGACGAAAGTAGCAACGAGAGGGTAGTACAAACCTAAGTTTCCTTTTAGGGACAAGCGTATCGATGTGAAAGTAGCTTAGTCCCACGGGAGCGTAGAATTTATTCACTCCCGGCTCGATCTCCGGAATTCAAGGGTCCTGAAAGTTTTAATGTTTCCAAAGCGACGGCGCAGGGAACGGAGATATGCGAAATCGCAGAGTCGCTGGCCATTGTCGCGCTAAGTAGATAGAAAAGTATAGACGCCGATTCGGTGACGAAATTCCGGCTACTTATATCGAGTCCCAGAAGTTCCGGCGCTCTTGCGTCCTTCGATCACCAGCTACCGTGACTCGCGAACACAATGGACAACGGGTCAGTGGTTTTTCTTTGACGGAGAACTGGACACGGGAACAGGAAATACTGCTGACACGAGCTTTCGCCTGTTTCCAAGAAATATTGACTTTTGTATTTAGAGCTCGGACGTATCGACTGTTTTGCGATAGCTCTTCTGACGATCGGATGTTGTGCATTAAAGACACGCCTTTGTTGCCGAGAGAAAACTTTTTCGAAGAAATCGCGGTGCTTTGCAGTTTGTACACGTCAAACTGTATTTTATGTAAACAGATTTAAAACATTTAAGAACATCAATGTATTAGTTGCAGCGTATCAACATTATTAAAGGATGACAGAAATTATTACTTGGCCCTTGTTTGGCGCAGTTGATGCAAACAATTTTTATTTTCTATAAAGTTCCGCAGTCTAGTCGTAACTAGGGATGGTATCAAGTTCAATATGTACTCACGAATCCGAGTCAATTCCAATAACCAAGTTTCATTTCATGAGTTTCGATTACTACTTAAAAGCAATAATGTTTCAATGATTATATTTGGAAAGTATTCATTTTATACAAACTGATGTCGAACCTTGGAATGAGCACTTACAAGTTTCGAAAAGATACTTCTGAGTACTTCTGAGAAAAGAAATTCTTTTCACATCCTGTAGTAAACTAATTGCTGTAGCTTCCCAAAAAAGTTCGAATCGTATAGTCCAATTTTAAACAAGTTATCGGATTTTCAAGAGCGTCCGAATATTTGTGGGAGTCACTGTAAATGCTTTCAGTTATGTCTAGTATCACCATGTTTATGAAAGTGATTCTTCGTTGAATTAAAAGGGTGAATAAATAAATATTTTTGTCTACAGTTCTGTCTTACGGAATAGACGCTCTGCCTCCGAACATAACGCTGAATAGCAGCGTGGTGGCGGAAGCATGCGGTGCGAACTTCTGCGGCGCAACTTCCGGCGACGTCGAGAGTCCCAAGCTGGAAAGGCCTCCCGAAGAAAGGATTCACCTAATCTCCGGAATTTATTTATGCTGCATGGTAGTCGCATCCTTAATCGTCGCGTTCGGCGTCGATACGCTCTCCAGGTAGAATCGATCATTACACGCTAAACCGCGCAATTCGACGCAACCCCGACGGCTTAATAAAATGACGGCACTCGCGGCTTAACTAACCATTGTTGTTGCCGAAGTTAGTCAGACCGGTATTAACTCACGCTCGTAAATTACGAAACTGTTGCGATTTATGGCCGTTGCTCGGAGTGAGGCACTAGACCGCTGATTTTATGGATTCATAACATTATAATTTGTCCGGACTGTTGTAAAACACCGGACAATCGGCGGACGAAGTATTTTTTAATACGGGGGATGGAATTTTAATGAGCGAAGCTGTGTGTCCGGTCGCGCCCTAATTTCGAAGATCTGTCTTTTCAACCAATTTTCATTATTTACTGGGAGCTTGTTGTCACTTTCTGCCAGACTGAAAATTTCTGTATCGATTTTCTCATTACGTTCTGTTGACGACAGGAGCCAAATAGCTTTTCTTTCTTTAATAATTATAAGAGAAAATACAGTAGGATCTCAATTAACCGGATCCCGATTGTAAACAAATATGCGTTTAAATATGATTATATTGTGAAGGGAAATAAAGGTTCAAAAATAGAAAATTTATTTTGGAATACAATGTACAATACAATGTATATTTCTTTGATGTCCCAGGCTGTTTTAACTTCCTCTTAAAAAATAGTTAGCAAGCGTGAATTAATATCCCCCGGCTAATGTACACTCTCGAGTATACTAATCAATAAAATCCGTCAGTCGAGCAACTCGACGCGTTTAATCCGAGGCTGAAAGCTGTCGAAGCCCGGAAAAATGGCCAGAAAATGCACGTAATCGCGAACAGCATGTAGGATCTGCACGTTTCATCTGGCATCGGTTAGAGCTCGTCTATAAATCGCTCGAGGAAAATGATCACGCATGCGTCACCCTATATTCGATTCCCTTAGAAATCCACGTTATGAAAATCAGCCTCATCAAAGAAATATTGGAAACCGATACACGCGACGCACGCATGGAATTTCAGCGCATCGAAACTCGCGGGCGAATACAATATGGAGGCTTTAAGTTTCGTCGAGAATGCGCCGCACTATTCCGTCATCGTAAACAGCAAACATCAAATAAAATTCAACCAAGTTCGTTGCGTTGAAATATTTTTTGGAACCGCTGTATTCATGTACAGGGTGTATGGAAAGTAATGGTCGTCCGTTCTAGGGGTGAATCTACGCTTCTGGATCGGTGGACATTTGTAAGAGAAACTTGCCGCAAAATTGTTTATAACAAAGAAAATTGTTATTGAAGTTTGTTTTTACATCAATGCCTTCTACTCATCGAGAAGAGAAATTAGTTTGAAAGGAGCCACATGTCGCAAACAAACGGTTATTCAGATATAAGCTGTTAAAGTTCTTGTATAATTATACACCCTGTAAAATAATATTTTCTATTTGTAATTCAACAATCGTGTCAAAAATTATTTGACCCCAGGGTTCGCAATCGATCAGCTGTGCACATGAGTATCGATAAAAGTCGCGTGCGATCGATTTCCGATAAATCCTCCGCAGGTAGATTGTTCGAAGATTGTTTCTCTTGGAAGAATCGCGACGATAATAGCATCGATTAATTCCGAACCGTGCGTGCGTGTATGTATTTGCATAAAGGGTGCACCCGAGTCACTTGCTCACTGTGTTGCAGGTACAATAGAGGTAGATCTGGTTCAGCGACAGGATTGTCGGGCGTCAAACTGCTGGCCGTGACGTTGAAACTGTTGAAGGAGAAGAGCCAGCTCCTGATACTGCCGATTATTATATTCATCGGGGCTGAACAAGCGTTCCTGTTCGCCGATTACAATGCTGTTAGTGGCTTTCTCCTTTTGTAGTTCTCGCGAATTTTTGCAAAAATGATAAGCATTGAGAAACTGCTTTTCTGTCCCGAATTAGGTTGCTGCGTCGAATTTAAAGTTAAAATCCAGAGAGGGAAAACATATGAAATATCGTTCTTTGTGTGGACTGAATATTATCTTTCTGTATCCGTTGCATCAGTATAGTAGATTACAGTACCCTAGCATGATCCGCTGGAATTTTCCAGTGGAGAAGTGATTTCAATGCGGTCGCTCCTGATTGATTGACTCTGGTTGCAGTCGTTTGTGTCTTGCGCCTGGGGAATCAGCAATATCGGATACGTGATGATCTGCTTCGGTGTGACGAACGCTGTAGCTGCACTAGCGGCAGGATCCATAATGAAATTAACGGGGAGGAAGGCCCTAATGGTATTCGCCTTCTGTCTTCACGTGGGAATTCTAGTCTTCCTGTTGCGCTGGAAACCGACGCCTGATCAAAGCTCAATGTTCTTCCTCATGTCTGGATTATGGGGCCTTTGTGACGCTATGTGGCTGGTTCAAGTAAACGGTATGAGCTCCATTCTCTTGTCAATTTGTGACGATCACATACAAATTCTAAGGGAAGATATTTTATTGTCTTATTACAAAAGTAACATTACAACAAACACTAAACCTACCGACCATCAAAAGTGACTAACGTGTATGGCATTATAAAAATAACAAGATTAAATTTATTTATATTTTGCATATATATTTTACAATTCCTATGAAAATACCTTTATAGTCTCAATAATTGTCAAATCAAAAATCGAAAATGGGTCGATTGACCCCTCGTGGTAGGTTTAGTGTCAAACTACTGATGGTAAAAAAATTAAATTTCCTATCCCATCGACTATAGAGTAGAAAGCTACCATTACCAGTTTCGTGTCCGGGCAATTACGAATCCTGGCGTATGACCAGTGTGTACTGGCCTATACTACTGTACTAGCAATGACGCAATATCTGTGTTACTGCCAGCTACAGCAGTAAAAACAGTTCTCTTCCTGATCTACAGGCAGTAAGAGAAAGTAAAGCATCCTTCATTATTTTCCGACGATAGTACAGTCGATACTGACTGTTGGTACAGTGTACCAGCAGTCGGAAAAGTAAAATTTTCCTTGTTCATTTGGCGGTAGATATTCTTTTCGACTAAAAAACAAATTGGTTTGTTTAATGTATCATTTTTTCCTTCGCGTACAAAGGCGTTTCTGTTCGTCATGTGTTTCTTAAATTACATCCGTCCATATTCGAGTAAAATATTGCTTAATATTAACAGCGAATATTACCAGCTGCATGTCTGTTATCATCCCTGAATTGAATGTGGGTATTAATTAGGTATCCCTCTAAAATTTCCTGTGCTCCACTTTCAGCTCTATCCGGTATCCTATTCCCCGGGAAAGAGGAAGCAGCGTTCTCAAACTTCCGGCTATGGGAATCCACAGGTTCCGTGATCACGTACGCGTACAGTCCTTATCTCTGCACTGAAACGAAACTGTACGTGCTGATGGGAATCCTCTGCCTCGGAATGATCGGCTATGGTGCCATCGAATTGTCCGGGAAAGCCGATAGAAGGACCCCAGTGCCGAAACCTGATTTCCAGTTGGTGGCGAATGGGGATGCAAACGATACAACCAAACTTTGATACAACATCCGTCGCCCTCGCAATTCATTGTAAACAAATGTACGAAGTCTCGAAGTGCTAATGTTGAATTGTTGAGACTTGAGCGAGATTTACGACAGGAAGAATGTCCTTAAAGAATGTATAGGTAGCCAACTATAATATAGTATTTCTAATCAAATAAGAATTAAATGAGGAACATCACACTGAAATACCTCAAAACAATTATAGTTTCCTACTTTTTTTTCAGAGGTAATTACAGTGAATGAGAAACTCCAATTTTTTAGAGAATATATTAAAATAACTTGCAGCGATATGTGCGAATTTTTTCAAAGTCGAAATGTTAGTAATTCATTCGAGAAAAGCATAAAATGTTTACTTACCATTGTCTATCATGCCTAGATATTGTTTTGGAAAATTATTTCGACACGATGTTTTATAGGTAATTAAAAACGTGAGAAGATAAGATAAAATTAAATTCGATCGTTCGAATAAAGAATAAGTTTGCAAGTATAATATAGAATATGCCAGTTGAAAGCAGAGAAACGTCCTCGTAGTATGATCGTGTAAATAATGTATAATTCCGCTATACATAAGAATCATACATAGAAATGATACATAATAAAGTCGGCCGCGAGTGGTGTGTCGCGTTCTGTACAAGTGATCGGCGCGTAGCACGCAGTCAAAGAGCCAGGACCTGAAGGTATGATCTTTGTGTGATTTGTACCACAATATATGTTTTTATTTTATTCTTGTGGACACCTACTAGATTTTACACAGGTATTTTCGCTTAAACGCTAAGATGTCATCATCCGTTCTCACTTTAAATACGTTAGTTTAATGTTACATCGTGTGTTTTCTAGGTGCTAACATTCAAGCTAAAGCTACGGCTGCTTAAGTTAATTGTATACTTAATGTGCTTAATTGCCATTTTCGACTGGTACCGGTGTCATTGTGTGGATGCGATTTGCGAATGCGATGCGTTTCTTTTTGCAATGCGCGATCGTATGCGCGTACATGTGTCTGTGTATGCGTGTATGCGTGTGTGTACACGACTCCACCGTGATCACGCACGTATTATAATAATCTGTTTTTGTGTGTGACGCCGTTCTTTTCTCTTTGTTACTGTCGTGTCTCTTCTGTTGTGTTGGAGTATCCTTTCTTGTCGTATGCCGATTCGTATGTTTATTGCGCCGTCACGCGATCAATTGCCTCCAGGATCGATGGCTTCGGGTTCGATGGCGATCGCTCTATCGGATCGACGGCTCTTCTTGTCACTTCCGGTTGTTTTCCCACGAACGAATCGCGACGTGGAATCAATTGACCCTGCATACCTCGTGCTCGCTCCGTCGTTTTTAAGGTTTTTGTCTCTCTCTCTTTCTCTCTCTGTCTTTCACTTGCCTGATTGTGGATCGTGTGCTAGCTTAACCCTCGTTATGTACAATTCAAGTTTTGCAGTTCAGTTTATATACTTTATAAAACGTAGTAGGAACTTTGGTTTCGCTGGGCAATGTTTCAGGAGCAGTTTCCTCGTGTTTCTCTGCCTCGCGTTTTCTTCTGTTTTTATCCCATTTTTGTTTTCGTTTGTTTCGTTCGTAATCGTTTCCCGTTTTATTTTCTTTTCTTTCACCATTGAAATCACCTCTTCTACTATTTCGGAATTGTGGTCGGAATCTATTTTGCACTGTTCTTCTTTTCTTCGCCATCGTTACGTATTTCTCTGTTTTTTTGGTACTCTGGACAAGCGATTCTACCCGGAAACTGCTATAAAACATTCGCCCGTGGATCTATCTTCCTTAGAAATATGACACTCACGAATACAATTCACGATTTTTTTTGCTTTTAATACTCATGTTTACACTTCCGTAATGACCTATTTGAATATCAATTTCACGAAGAAAATACACATGATTTGTAAACTCTTCTCTCTCGCGCTCGTACTCGTTCGCTCTACGCTCGCTCTCTCACTTTCTCTCAATTTCTTTTTTTATTATTCAGTGCTTCTCTTTCTCTCTCTCTCTCTCTCTCTCTCTCTCTCTCTCTCTCTCTCTCTCTCTCTCTCTCTCTCTCTCTCTCTCTCTCTCTCTCTCTCACTCCATCTCGTTCTCACGTTTAATTTTGTTTCGCCCACCGCGCGCCATACTACCCCACACACCATTTTTTTTTCTCGTATAACAAAATTTAATAACCGGAATATCTCTGTACAAACGTGTTCACTCTTTCTTTCCTCTTTCTCTCTATCAAAAATGACAACATACACATCTATCTACCGCCCCTGCCCCTGCCCCCCACCCCCCGCCCGATGCTCCGCTAGAGAAAAATTTTGAATTTTGAATTGTCTCTTGCTTTGTATGTCCCGCCCCCCGGCCCCTCGAAAAACCGTATACCGTCCCACCTATTCTCGCTCATTGTATAATACAAACAACTTCTCCCGATTCTCTTATTTGTCTCCCCCGTCGTCTCCAACCACATTATCTCTCTCGCTCACTCTCTCTCTCTCTCTCATTCTCACGTAATAATTTTCTCTCTTTGTGTGTTTCGTTTAGGAACAGATCACTTTTGCTCGTGTCGTAAAACCGTAACCTTAAGAGTAAACTATATACCTTAAAGTACGCTGGTGTACCCCTTAAAAATTTATCTTCTGTTTTTTTTTTAACCATGTAAATTTTCTCTTCATGAATCGTCATCCAGCTATTTCATAGCTATTACGATATTAAAAGTATTAGTAGCTTTTGTTTTAATATAATATTACAGTCCCCCTAGGTGTCTCCTTAATATGTACACGCTACCCTCGCGCTCCTAGCTACGCTTCTGGTAAGGATCTGGTAGTTAATTTCGTCGGGATGGGCTCAATCGTCTGTCTCGAGGTCGTTTCCCCCACTCTCTGTCGTTATTTGACCACCTATTGGCGCGCGGACACCATAGGCGGTGCCTGGAGCGTGGCTGGATCGTGTATAGTGGGGATAGCCACGCCCCTATAGCCTCGATCGGCCGATTGATCACGCCCCGGCCACAGTTATCGTGTAATAGCCCATTACAACGGGAAGGGTAGTTATCGGATAGTACATTTTGTTACCTTTCTCTTCCTCCTTTCAACGCACACTCATACGTGCTAATTATTTACTCGAGTTGAGATATTTAAGAAATTGTCGTACCGTTTATGAGAGATGGGTGTCGCCTAGAGTATCGTTTATTACACAAGAAGGAAAAAGGTCCGAGAAAAAGTTCGGTGGCGCACTATTCGAAAAACGACTATTTACCTCCGGACAGACGCGTGAAAGAAAGAGTTCTTCTTCACATAAGCGGAACACATTCAAAGAAATCCTATTTATCACTAACGATTACTGGGAGTACATGATTATATCATTGTGGTCGATAGTTAGCTCATAATAATCGTATTTTATCGATCGTTCTCCAAACGAATTCCTCTGGATGCGTGAAAGTGGAATTTGTCCGCAGAAAGTCTGGCAACCCGGTTACCTCGCGCCCCGCCCATAATCGATGCTCGTCGTTTAATCAGCGTGTTCTCGACACATGGAAATCGCGGCCGAACCGTCGCCATTCGGATCGCTAGATTCGCAGTATAATACGGTATATAGTTCGGGAGAAATCTTCTATAGCAGCCGTGACAAATTTACAGAACCGCTCGAGGCCACTCCCACCGCGTATCGCTGCGGGGCGTGCCAGTGCTCGGGGGCGTGGCCAGCGCGGCCACCTCCCAGCGACCTTGAGCGGCGATTTGAGTTGCTCCAAACTACACTGGAGGCTAAGTACCATGGAAATCGCGGCAACGACGAACGTATAGAACCAGAATTCGCTTTTCAATTCCGGTCAAAGGAAAAATTGAATTTTCGCGATCGATTCGGTCGCGAGTTCTCCCAGTGGGCGGGGACGCTTTCTCATCAAACGCCAGCGGGCAAGTAGATCGAACATTTAGGAACGAAAGATGCGTAAATGTTTAATACGTATACCTCGTATATGGCAGATTATTACGGACTAGTGTTTCATTTTAAATCCCCCTATTCCCCGGAAACCTCGATCGCCATTAACGTCCCTTTCCCTCGCTGTTTCGAATGCAATTCCAAGAAGCACCGGAAGGATCCTTACTTTCAAAGACGTTAAAATTTCCTCGAGACGTGTTTGATTTCCTTCTGCCCCCTTATTTTTTTTATCTTTCCAACACGATTTTTGCTTTTTCTTTTCTATTTTTTTTTTCTCCCTTTTGCTTCGATCCCTAAATACGCGCGTAATTTACAGACGAGCACACCCAGAGAACAATGGCGGTTGAAACAGTTTTGTTCGTTGAAACGGAAGTCCCCGTAAGAAAATCGTTTTGTATGTAAGAAGAGAAAACTGAATTGGACACGATCGTTATAAACGACATCGGCGGTACTGTAAAACTTCTCCGTTGCTATTTCATGGACAACTGAATGGTAGGTATATCCTTGTATATTTTATGGCATGTGAACTGTGGATGGTGGTACTGTGTTGGTACTGTTTTGTTGCTATCGTTGCTTCAACTATGTTCTGTTCAGTGTGCAGAGCAGGGGCCCACGGCCCCCACGATCATTCTTATAGTCTTTGTTCCCCGCGCGAGAAGCACGAAAGATCGATCGGTCACGGTAGATAACTGTTCGCGCGAGCCCCGTTTGTGCTTCTTTATCGATCGTGGCTGATCCTCGGCTGGCTGGAAGCTTCTCAATTTTACGAACTAGATTTATCTGTGCGATTACTTGCGGAGTTACTTATCCTAGAGTTGCGAGTCGAGGCGTGGACCACCCGAAACACAGTCTTCACATCGTGTCCGCGAACGGTTCTCCGTGTGCTTCGGTTCGTTAATTAAAAAAGAATATTCTCGAAAGCCCGCGAAATCTCAAATTTCGATTGATCGTCCGTTGGTAACGCATCGGTGTACCGTTCGCGGAGACTCTGTGATCGATCCGCAGCTTGCTAGCCGTGGGAAAACGCATAATCCGCGTTGACCACCGATGGTAAACGCTTCTCGCACAACAATCACAAGCCGAGGATCGATCGGACGATCTACGATGATCGACGCTCGACTCCTGTACATCGCATGATCATCGATTAAAGTTATTTACAGATAGGTCTCGTATACGCCTGCAATCACAATGATCTTTACATCGATCGGCAGCACAGCTGCGCTCAGCGTGCTGTTTAAAATTCAAAGCCGGCACTCGTTGAAACGCTTGAATGTTTAAACTGTTCTATCTCTCTCTCTCTCTCTATCCCCCTCAACTCCGCCGATTTGTCGGAGTATATTAATAATGCGACACTGAGATTCGATTTCCTTCCTACGCCGGGAACCCGCCTGTCCGGCGATTTTCAACAGCGGAGATCATCCCGATGGAAACAACCGGCGTTCCCAACGATCGGCTAACTTCAGACGATGCGCATGATCGAGTCCTTAAAGCTTCACTTTGTTTGTTCACTGGTTCCCCCGCGAGTGGGCCTGAGTCTCCAGATGCCGCACTATTCTTTACATCACGTTCTTCGCCATCGATCTCACTGTGTTCTTCAGGGCCTGCCTCTTGTTGCAGAACCAAATCCTTATCACCTCCCTGTCGTAGCCGAGTCTCTCCGCTAGACTCGTGATGTCGGTACCTGGAAAATGCCAATTTGCGAATTAGAACAGGATCTAACTTCGGACACTTTAATCTATACGAATAATTGCAATGGCAGAACAGAAAATATCACAGGGGATTCCAATGTGAACAATTCTTTCGACGCTATTTTACCGAAATGAAACGGTAAAAGCTCGACCAACACGGAAGTCCTAACACCATTTACCGAGTTTAATTGGCCGCGAAAGGGTAAGCGAGCGAGCCTCGTCCGTCAAACAGCGCGACTCGCGTCGAGTGCGTTAATCAGTCCGGTAAATAATTAAACGCGTGACTCACCGTTTGGATGAGTATTCCTCTTGAAGTGGGCGCTCAGCACCTCCAAAGCCTGGGGCGTGAACGAAGTACGCCGCTTCCGTTTCTTGGTCGGCTCCACCCCGATGAAGTCCGTCAGGTGACTCACCCCGCTCTTGTACCTGTAATCAACAAACACACTGTTTCCCCTCAGGTTCCACAAAACCACTCATTTTCAATAAGTCTACGACATATAAATAAAAAATCAAAAGAGACAACAAACGTGAACTATTGAATCGCTGCAAAAGTTGGTGCCCGATTTTCAGAGACCTCAAGATCAAGAGTATGATTGTGTTCTTTATTTCGAAATCGCGCGCGCGCGCGGGGGCACGAACTTTTGCAAAAATACCGAACAGTAGGAGTGAAACAAAGAAGACCGGAACGCGAGCGTTCGGTCGGAATTTAATCAGACTAGAAACACAATATTTTAACGAACTAGAATATCGTTGACAGTGTCGATTGTGCCGATTCGCTCTCGTCTACCACCCCCCGCGGCCGTCGCCTCACCAGAAAAACAAAAATCCCGGACACACTCCGTCCGACGGACTTCGTCACGGAAATTCAATTTCCATTTGACGCCCGGCGCAAATATCCGGCGATCGTGCTCTAATCAAATATTAAAACAAAACAGGAGAACGGGCCCCGGTCTGTTAACTCGGCAAACTTTCTCCGCCGTTAAAGCGCCGTGAAACCGGAAGCGGCATCGTAAACAGCCCGGACAGTTCGGTGCGTTCATCTCGATCCTATTTCTCGATCCCAGGGATCGACGGCGAATGAGCCAGTCGGGTCCCAAATCGATCAGCTTCTTCGAAATTTCCCGGAGTCAAGGGAACCTTAGAACTTTTTAAGGTTGTCATTTTAGATATATGAGATAGATAACCTTAGATAGAAAAGCTTATAGGTTCTACCAGTTTTCTTTTACAGTTACATTGATTAGAACGTCTTTATGCACAAAAACGTCGTAGAAGGGAAAAGAAAATGTATATTGTTTGTATGGCTACATTTATTTTAACGTTTAAATATTGATTACAAACGAATCGAATTTTATTTCATCTAAAATGAAACGTGCGTAACATTCATATTGGGTAATCTTTACTTTACCGGACTCAAAATTAGTACCTTTCTGCTACGAATTACGATATATTTGGTATGTAATCCAGTAGATTTGTAACCAGCGCGGATGCAGATCGAAATTTCAAACCTCTAGGATCAATAGTTGAGGAGGTATGGTCGCTCAAAGTTGAGCAATCTGCAGTGTTTTTGACAGGTAAGGGCGCTGCCATATTGGTTTGTAGTAACGACCGCGAGCCGCTTACCTTGCCGCCCCCTCTCGACCTAATTCTAACCAACTCAGTAAGCGGCGTGCGACCGTCACTACAAACCAACATGGCGGCGCCCTTACCTGTCAAAAACACTGCAGATTGCTCAACTTTGAGCGACCATACCTCCTCAACTATTGATCCTAGAGGTTTGAAATTTCGATCTGCATCCGCGCTAGTTACAAATCTACTGGATTACATACCAAATATATCGTAATTCGTAGGAGAGAGGCACACATTTTGAGTCCGATAAAGTAAAGAGCAGCCTTCATATTTGTTAGACTTTGTTAAAAACCTTCATCGCGAGTCTGTCTCGTCAAAGTACGACACGGGGTTAATAGACAGTGATAAAAATTGATGTGCACGTTCGGCGAGAAAGCAGTGTTCCCCGTAGCAATATCGGAGTGTTAAAAGATCAATTTCTGAAAAATCGCTTTCCGGGAACACGACACGCACACACCGGCGGGAACCGAGGGCGTTAAATTTCGGTGGATCTATCGCGGGCAGTGGAAAAAGAGAGAACAAAAGGCGAGGCGTTCAGGAAACATTTGTCCGGGTGACTGATTGGTCGGCGAACTTTTCGCGAGCTGAACGTCGTCGTCGCGTCGGGCCAAATGAAATTAGCGATCGAAGCGTCGCGGCTCGGGAAAAAAAACCCCGGTGGCCGTAAACAGGAGAACTTCCTGTTGGGATCGGGAGTAAACGAGCCTGCGGGGGTGCTGGGGTGGCACGGGGAACGTAGGGATCGCCGGGGGGTGAAAGAGGAGGAGGAGGACCAGCTCGGCTAGGTGCCGCTGTGGGATTTATGTTTTTAATTTAACTCCGTATGACCAACTGTCGAGCCCCGCCGAAAAAAGTGCAGGCCGAGCCATTAGCATCGCGCGGTGATATTTCGTCGAATCCGCGAAAACAATATGCTAATGGAGAACCGTGCACGAGCCCGAAGAACCGATGCTTTCGATGCCAGGGGGTGGGTGGGTTTTCACGCCCAGCTGGAGAAGTGGGATCCCGGAAATAGGGGGTGTGGGTGGGGACACACACGTCCCGGACTCGTCCCCTGTCGGACATTCGCTCCCCGTGTTATTTGGAAAGCTGACTGTCAAAAACTGCTGATCCATTTGATTATTGCTGCGCTGATTGTTGTTAACCGCGCCGCACAAAAGCCTCCGATCGGAGCTCGAGGGATTTTTACCAGCTAGACACGGAATACGCCTAGTTTTATTAGCCGCGCTCTGCTTTACAACGGTTTCACTTGTTCCGCGGGTGTTTACCGTGCGTTTTATTCTTTGTCCAGTTTTATTCAACTGACGTTTTTACTGTTAGTAGTTCGCGAGAACTCTTTCCGTCACTTCACTTTCCGAGTGATTTTTCTTTGTCATCGAGCTCGCAAACTGGAGAATAAAGCAGAAAGTTATCCAATCATTGTCAACGTTCCACAGGTATTCACTTCTACTGTAATCACTTAATTTAGTCGATGTTTGGCAGGTACAACGAAGAAGCGGAGCGTGTTTATTAAATTGATAGAAAAAGCCTGCCAGCGACTTCTGTTGTTGTTCCACGTCACAACAGGAAGTAATTAAAATTAACTGTACAGTGATTACACTTTTACCGTAAGTTTAATTTTTAATGGAGACTGTTCATTAATTGCTGCACCCCCGTCCATTTAAAAGATTGATTAAATATCGATAAAGCACGGTCTAAAAGCAGGTATACAAGCACTGCCGTGTGCTGTCCATGATATCGAACCATTTGTCTGCGCAAAATTTATTTCTAACTTTTTACAATGCGTAAAATCGTTTGAATTACTTTTATATCCTTTTACGTAATTATTATGGAAATCCTGTTTTAACCAATATAATTTCGAAATAAAAGAAAATATTAAATCTACTTAATTGTGTGTTATATAAAATAGTAGCTCACAAAAAAATATTCTTTTAAGTAACTACCTTGAAGGAATCAATAGATTGCGTCACCGAGAATAACGGGGTTGACAATAATAATTGTCCGTGCTACTAAAGAATTTGTTCAAAAAATCCTGACCTGAATCGCGAACGTATGAAGATAATTAAACAATCCTCGATAGATAATGTATCAAATGAGCCTCAAATTAACCGGAACAATGCACAGATGATTGAATAGGGTAGTCGGGAGTCGAGCAGAAACGGGCGATTGAATTTCCGCGGCGGCGCGGCGGCGAAATAAATCGGAATTACGAAACTAGCGGCTAATCAATTACAAAATAAATTCGAGTGATTAACGAATGGGGGCTCTGACAAATGTAAAGTGTCGCAGCCACTTAAACCGACGCGACGCGGCGGACGGAGCGACGTGGAAACGTGCGCCTCTCACTCTCACCGGGGCCGATTATAAATACCATGATTGCCACTTTTGTGCCAATTTACTACGGTGCCGGGCTTTCAATGATCTTAATAAACCGTCGACTTAAAAAGGAAACGCTATTATATCGCGCGGTTCGTTCGCGCAGGTGAGAAAAGTCGGGCCGAGAGACGGAAACGGGACGTGTGGAGGGTTACCTCGAGCACCGTGCACACGCACAGGTGAGAAGCCAAACGGAAAGAGAGAGAGAGTGAGAGAGAGAGAGAGCGTGGGAGAGAGAACGAGGAGAGAGAATCAGGCGAGAGATAAGGATGCCGCTAAACGTGTTCGCGGGCTTTAATCCACGGAGTTTGCACACCAGAGGAACAGAGAAGACAAACACGAACAGAGGAATTAAACGTCTCTCGGGTGGGGAGAGCTTCTAATTCACGCAACAGAGAAAAATATAACGAAACCACACGCGATTGCGCACCTTACAATTTTCGTGAGCCGCGGAAATGAATTTTTGCCGATGTTGATGGGAGACAAAGCAGTGATTTGTATGACATTCAAAATTTGATTTGCTTAATTGATCGTGGTAAAACTTGATTTTCAAGTTCGGTAAAAAATCACGATCATGATCGTGAGCAATATTTTTTTTCTCGTACATTTCCTCCGTGTCATTAAAAACACCGTACACACCCGTACAACGTGATCGAAAAATTATTTTAAACAGACTGCACGCATGTATTTCACGCGAAGAGTCAATGTACAGTAAATGCATATATAATTGTGTTTAAAAAGCCTCACATTCACAACCTCAGAAGATTCGAATATGCAGTCGTTTTTAAACAAGTTTTTGTGACTGATCGTAAGTTAATAACAGTACACAGAATAATCTAATGATGTGTTTGGTCAGATGCTTGTAAACGGCATAATATGCAAATGATAATGGAGGGTCAGGAAACGGTCTCGCGGCCCGAATATGTAAAAAAGGAATAGCTCGAGCGTTTCGCTGTTGATTCAGAGACACAAAACTGGATTGGATACGCCGAAAGCGCGCTTAGTCACTCGGCCGCGGCCGGCTCGTTTCGTCAGACCGCAGCCGCAACTATTTCCTCTAAATCCCTCGCGGGATCAACGGAATAAATCAGCTAATCGAATATTTATTAGAAACTCCACGGCGGTTGGGTTCTTGTCGTGCGGTCGGGCTCGTATGGGTCTGCGGGGGGAGAAAGAGGCGAGAAACACTCCCCGGATAAAGAAACGAAATGAAACGAACACAGGAGCCGGCGCGAGGAAAGCGAGAAAGTAACAAAAACACTGAGGAATTAATGCTCTAATGATTCATAAATGGTCTGCGGATTTTATGCTTTTGTGACGAGACTGCATCGGCGAAAAATGAACTATTTATATGCAATATTATTGAAATTATAAAGGC
Source organism: Lasioglossum malachurum (assembly GCA_028455605.1). Classification (NCBI taxonomy): domain Eukaryota; kingdom Metazoa; phylum Arthropoda; class Insecta; order Hymenoptera; family Halictidae; genus Lasioglossum; species Lasioglossum malachurum. Next base: position 21,193,464 of record CM052319.1, read on the forward strand.
ACGATTGTAAAATAAATTTTAAAACACGGTCATTGAAATTATAAGCAACACTTCGAAATGATTAAGCGAATATCAGAGAAATTCAATCTTTTCATTTTTATGAGGCAACCAGTTGCCATTTTCAATGCTCGGCAGGTTTTTATTCTTCCCTCAGCTCCTGAAGGGATCAGCAAAAATTTTATACTGTGATGCATTCGTTTTACTCTTGGACAAGTTTCATTTATTATTAGTAATTTTCAATTTCGGCTTTGCGGGAACGTTCACGCAGTTGCTATTCAAGACGCACAGCGTCGAGGGCTGAGAAGTCGAGCTTCTTTCCGAAAGAACAGAAATTCCGTTAAACTGTGTACACGACCGGTTGAAGAAAAAAAGAAAAAGAGGAGCTGAGAAAGAAGGGATCCAAGTTCATCAAGAGGAGAAGCGAGAACGATGTAGAAGAGGACTGGTCGGAGAAGGGGGGCGCTTTCGGCGTGGGTGTACGCGAGGGAATCGCAAGTATCGTTTACGCGGGTGTGAGAGTAAAAGCAAGAAGAGTGTGGCGGAGGCGAACCGTACGAGAGGAGGCGAAGAAACGACAGGAATCGTGGGGCAAGAGCGAGGCGACGCCGTTTGTTCGGGGGAACGGCGAGGAACGGTGCTCGGCGAATGGCGGAGGGATATGGGGGGGGAAGGGTGCCGCGGCGGCGCGGGCGCGGGGGGTACATCAGAAACCTGATTTTAATTAGTCCACAGTTTAATTACTCGGCAGATAAATCGTGCACGTGCACCGCATAAACTAGCCGCTTTCATTTTTCCCGGACGCGCGGCCGGCACGGTCGCGCTTAGCTCTACGCCGCGAGAATGCGGGATGGGTCATTGTTGCTCGGCTCCGCTCGTGGAAAGAGAAATGACCGCGCTTAACCGTCATCGAGTGTGCCGGATAATAGTTAGTCGGTTTACGCGGCCGCCAGGTAATCCTTTCACGTCGCGGCTTCCTTCGGGCCGTCCGGCTGTTTCATTGAAATCCGGAATTTTTAACGGCCCCCGGGGGCCGTCGATGACGCTCGACACGGGGGTGAGGGATCGATTGCGAACGATCGACACCGTGATCGATAACCCTGGATTGCCGACAACACGATCTCCTCGGTTTTTTGCTCTTTCCTCGGACACGACGATTGGGAGCAGAATGCGCGTGATTTTCTACCGGTTAAAGATATTTACCTTTTCTTGCATCTGTTCGAGAGTATTGTTAATCCTTTGATACTTCCAGAAACTCTGTTGTCTTTAGCATTGGAAATATATCTTATCTGTGAGACAATACTTGCGTTTTACAGATCGTTTTTAATAATTGTTCTATACCTACCAACACATTCGTGACATTTTCATGATTAAAATGAGTCCAAACACGACACAGTTTACCGTAGTACCTCGATTATCCGAACTACTCGGTGGAACGTGAGTGTTTCGACTCATTTTAATCAGAAAAATGTACCGAACGTATTCGCAAATGTTTCATTAAGAAATGATTGTAATATTGTATATTAGTTTTCATTTCATTAACAGCATCTCGAGTATCGGTGGGCTGCCTGTGATTTTAAAATTTTATTAGGAAGTTATATGTTAGAGGGTTAAGACTTTCATACACCCAATATCGGCGAACCGTTGAGAATATTGCTGAAAGGTCATTACTTTCACTCGAAAGTTGTAATAGTAATAACTAGACCGCGGATGATTACGCAGACCGAAGTAAAACAAATGTTTGAACAAAGTTTTACGCTGTGCAACACATTTAGAAAGCAACAGTATATCTAATTTCTATTCGCATAGATAATTCTAGACTCGGCCCGCTCATTAGAATGACCCCAACTTCTACTAAACTGGAATTGGAAAATGTTTAAAGTTAAATATTTTGTTTTCTCGTTTCGACGAACTGCAGCGACAAAGACTTCGCTCAGACGAGCGTCCCCGGCTCGCGAATTATCGGCTAATATTTTCGCGAGCAGCAACAGTAACCGGACCGAACAGTTGTCGATTTTTATATCGATGCCGGGGAATCGCGGACAGCGCACGCGGAACAATTTCCTCCGGGAGGAGACGTATGAATCCCCGTTTATCGCCGCGATTGCCAATTAGTTATGTATTCAGATTTATATTTGGATCGCTAAACGATCCTCCGTTTAATTGGTAGCGCGTGGATCTAAGAGCGTGGATCGCGTAAATTTTACGAGCCACCGATGCCTAACACGGTTTATGGTTTCGATTTCACCGGCAGCGACGCCGTTTTATTGCCAGCAAAAGCCCGGAAAATATGTAACTATGTACGGAAAAAACATACACAGTCTCGTCTATTTATACAGGGACACGCGCGGACACGTGTACACGCGTGTACCCACAACGGTTACATACACGTGCACATAGAATATATAGAATACACGGCGTATGTATACATATAGGGTAGCGTATCGGCGCACGCGGCACGTATCTCGACCGTGAACCGGATGATTCGATGACAGGAGCACGCGGTCATTTCTCTTTCCGCGGCCGAGCCGGCAACAATGACCCATTCCGCATTCCCGCTGCGTACCATCAACAGATTTTCCGAAAACGAACAAAATGATTTGTTGACTGTACATTAACACCTTCGCCGCGCGCCCGCGCTGCACCGCGCCGTATCATCCGCGGCAATATTATTGCCGGTTACGTTCCTGTTTCAATGATTCCGTTGCTGATAACGCGGCCCCGCCGCTCCATAACAGGTGAAAGTTTTCTCTCGTTCTTCTCTATCGGCACATTGAAAATAATATCGCGCGGCCGTTCGCCGAATGGCCCGCCGCTACTTCAACGAAAATTTATTAATGCAAATCAAGCCATATTTCTGCCCACGGAACCGCGATCACCGTAACGCCGGCACGCTCTTTCTCGCAAACTTTTCGCATTTTTCCCGCTGTCCACTCGACCGCCGACCAACTCGAGATCTTTCTATGCAACGTTCCTAAACGCACTTGCTTCCTGTTTATTAATCGCTGTACCCTCTCTGCTGTTATTCGCAGAATTTCCTCCGAATGAGTACTGTAAATTAGGGATGACGATTATTTTCAAAAGGATCGATTTTTCCGAATCGATTATAATCGAAGCTTCAAGAATCGATCCACTAAAAAATCGTTTCTGAAATAATCGATTTTTTTAGAAATGTCTAAAAATGATAAAAAAAACGAAGACCAAAGTTTTGTTGGACTCTTTTATTAAAGAAATAAAGTAATAATAATTATTAGACTCTGCGGATCTTTATGCATTTATAGCAAAATTTAGTGTATGAAAATCGAAGAAAATCGAATCTTTTGCAATCCGCGTAGAAAATTTTTAGTTTGCATAAAGATCCGCAGTCTATAGTAATGATCTTTTTACATATTTTGTATATGCATATTATGACAAATGTGTAATTATATTTTTTAATAATTTTATAATAGCCAATCTTCGAAAAAGGCAATGAATTTAAGAACATGATATTTGCTAATTTTTTGCTGGATAACCTATTTCACCTACTGTGAATTGGTTTTTAAAGATTGTTCTAATCACTTTTCTACGAAACTTTCACCAACGAATTCGGGACACTTTCCTGATTAAAATGACACGAAACACGGCACGATTTCCACGGTATTTCCTCGTTTAATCCTCTATGAAGTGGAACCTCGATTATCCGAAGACTTGAATAATTTCACGTGTCTCTAATTCCATCCTTCGGCAATCTGCGCGCTGTACGCGCACAATTATCCGCGACAAAAGTGGCTCTAAAAAACCCATGGGAATCTCTCGAGCAACCCAATAAATCGGTAATGTTTTTTCCCGTTTGCGTATCGTTCGTTATGAGCCCAACCGGTATCAGTCGAACGGAGGCCGCGGATGAATCAAAGTTTGAGTTTCGCTAATTACAGATCCCGATACAGCGTTCGGAGAAAATTGAAGGCTGCCGGTGTGCGTGCATCCGTGCAAGGAGGCGAAACCGATACCCCGAAGGTGGAAGCCGATAGGCGACTTCTTTCGCGACACGAACGAAACCGGCGCGCGGTGCCTGTAAGCCATTCCGGTAACGGTTTCCCCCATTCTAATTAACATTCCGCGTATTTATTAGACGCGGATCTGCAATTAATCAGGTGGATTCAATTAGCGAATTACCAATTAGCACGCACGCGTTCACACGCTCTCGGACACCGCTTGAGATCCTGCTCGACGATTGCGGAATATAATCCTGCGGCACGAAGCCAGCCGTTGCAGCTGCTCTGCGATTCGAACACTTTTCTGAACGGCTTCGTTTGTCTAAATGCTATATCCGATGCGAAATATCCGCGCGAGACGCTGTACAGGCTGATACAGTACGGTTTTTCTGAAGTAAGCCGATTGGGACCGCTGGCGCGCTTATAACGAGCGGTGGACGCGATTTGGGTGTCGTTGACCGATGTATTCGATTAACGGTTCATCTTTTTGATAAAATGCGCGAAATTCTCTTGTTCAAGTAGTTTAATCGGCATTGTGTTGTTTTTCAATTGTTTATTATTAGACAACTAAAAATTGTCTACATCAATTTCAAGATACAAGAGGTGTGCTTATGTAAACATTTATTTAAATGGTTTTACTGTTTCACATTTTATGTATTTTATAAATATACAAAATCTGCAGTCTGTTCATGCTTTATGATCTTGTGAAGGAAAATATACGGTATTCAATTCGAATGCATAAATATTGTGACGAAGATAGAATTCTTTTAGAATTTCAAGCGTGTGTACTTTTTATTGCACGAAACGGTGTACTTTTAATTACTGCGATACAAATTACCAGCGTATCGAAAATATTTCTAAGAAAATCTGAAGATTCATTAGTAAACGGCACCCCAGGTGACTAGCGCAAATTGAAGAGGGCATGTAGTGGGAATAGCGCTCATTTATCCGCGCGGTACCGTAGACGGATAATTAACAAGATATTTCAGATTTTTTTTTCTGACGGTAGGCTCTCCGGAGTGTTTCTAATTTTCTTAATCGTATTTCATAATTACTCGGATCCGCGTCATCGAGCACTCGACATTCTCAAACGAAATTCGATAAACAGAATCTAAGAAAGAAAGAAGAATAACGTTTTATTGGAATGTTGGAATGCAACTCACCTCTCTTGAGCCTCTTTCATCCACCTCTCGAGGACCGGTTTTATTTTTTGCGCGCTCTTTGGCGTGATGTCCAATTTTTCGAATCTAGAGCCAACAAGAACTTATGATTCCTGGTCTCGGTCGTTGTTCGGAGAGCCGAACTCATGGGGAAAGGAAAAGATCGCAAAAACGCGCAAAGACGTTCCGAAAACAGCGATTCAACAGAGAACTTTCCTGTCTACATAGAAAATGGTCCGACGAATGTAGAAATTCCTCCTCAGTTCGAAATTAAACAGAACCATAAACTGCCAACACTCAGAATTTATTTAAACAGTTTTAAATATTTATCACAAAAATATCTATCATATAAAGTACTACATAGTAATCAATAATTTCATATTAACAATTTTCTAAAGTATTTGTGTTATCCATCACATCACCTGTTGATACAGTCAAAACATAAATTAAAACTGTTTCCATTGTGTATTATTCAGAAAATGGAAACGTTCATGTTTCGAGAATCAATTGACATTCAGTTCTGTAAAAAATCTTCGTGCAACGTATAGAAAATGTTAATATTGGACTAGCTTGTACGTTTCGTCAAGAAAAATGACAACGAAGAGCTTTCGTGTAAAATTCGAAGCACACGTTCCAACGCACTAAGGCGATTCGGAACAACAGCGTTGAGATGAAAACCTTAAAAGGCCAAGAAAACATAGTGGAAGTTCTCGGCTCTCTTACGGTGGTCATGGCAGCTTATGGTGTCCGGTGCCTCGCCGCGTTCAAAGATCGTCTTTACGTTTTTGTTCGACTAAAGGAGCACTAAGAGGCATGCATTGACTCAAAAAACAGGACATTGACAATGCGTGCATGCTTAAAGGTTTTGGTGATGCCGTGTATGATGTTGCCAACGCGCTTCGACAGCCGAGACGACGCTCGCATAGGTCGTGGGAGTAGGCGTGTGATCGCCGGAGGGTAGGATCGGTCGAACAGGTGGCGAACTCGACGGACGTCTATCGGTGGATATCGTCGTCGGTTGTGTTCGCGCGTTGGCGACATCATGCCCAAGTTTGCCAATGCCCTGGCTCGAAGAAATAGCTCGTTACAAAACTTCGAAAAACAGTGCTCCTTTCTCTTTTCCAAAAACGGAGTTAGGAATCAGCGAGAGTACTTGCAGCTATACCCAAATATGCCCCGTAGCTATTAATTTCCGTTGGCTAATCGCAGAAAGTATGAAAGAAATAGAGAAATGGAGATGGGGTGAGAGCGAGAAAGACTTAATGAGACAGAGAGATTGAGAAAGAAAGTGAGAAAGGAGAAGGAGGAACGATCGACGATCGGATGGTGAAAGAAAGAGTCTATTTAAACACGAGTTAGACACTCGCTGTCCATGGTTGTCGAACGAGAAGCGAACTCGAGAGAGATGCGAATCAGTCATCGGCTAATCGTCATTAGGATTAGCTAGCTTAATAGCTCTCTTTCGTATCGCAGCGAGGATGCGCGAGCGCACACGACGACCAACACGTGTCCCGTATTCGCATGCTTGGGTATAACTGCCCGTTCCGCCAGAGGATTTGACAAAGTTCTCGATTCTTTAGGTAAATTAAGTAGCATGAGGGGTGAACGTACGTAGCTTGCTGCTGAGAGGCAATCTGCGAGGCAGCGTACATCTGGGTAGCCAGGGCACTGGGGAACAATCACCAATGCTTAAATTAGTCGTTACGATAAGAATTCGAAGGATGCGGAAACGATAGCGTTTCCGCTTACCACGGTGGTTCCTTTTTATTTACGTTTCTGTTAAGGAAGAGAAGAGAAGCGTGCAGAGAACACACCGTATATGGCGGAAAAGAGTGCTTCAACAACATCCAGAGAGATCTCAGTTTCTGTCTATATGGAGGAACCAACGTGGCAGGTTTGACACATTTCTTTTTTTCTGAACACGATCGGGTCGAAGGATCTGGCAACTTTTCCGTCAGGACACGCGATACAGTATTCCCTCCCTATGGTGCACCGTATTGGGACCGTAGACGAGCCCACAACGAGTCAGCGACGCGATTCTGCGATCGCTGGATTTCGCTGACTCCCCGCTCGACCGCATCACTATCCCCTCCAACCGCTCATTGGCTTGGCCCGAGCAAACGCCGCCTACTGACCCGCGAGGTGGGGATGGCGATGCGATTACAACGAGAGCAACTGCTAGAGAGGGAATACTGTACATTCAGTTCTCTCGAGCGAATCACTAGAAGACCGAAAAGAGAACTTGAACTTCATTTCATATGGAAATAATCTGTTGCGGCATTTAGTGTCCCTTCTGCTAAGTTAATGAAAGCTAAGTTGTCTCAGGAATAAAATCGCTCGCAGCGTGTTGAACTCGCATGATATTGCGTTCTTTTTTTTCGGCAGGAGAAATTGTCGCTAACGTACCGAGCGCGATGGGGAATTAATAAATTTTCCAGCGACCGAAAAGTATTGTCACGGAGATGATCGTTACTCATACGTGGCCTGGAAATGTACAGCTTTGGCTGACAGACGGAATTAATCCTTTTCCACGGCATTTCCAGTGACCTGGCACACTGTCGTAGTCTATCGTGTTACATTTTTTTACTTTTGCTTTTTTTGGGTTCTCATCAGCGACGTCCGTTGGATTTTTGCGAGATAGAGGACACGGCAAACTGTGCACACTCACCTGCATATGGCACTTTGGCTGTAAGCTGGACCCTCGGTTACACTTAGGGCCTGACCCACCTGGGTCTGCGTCAGACCCAGCGACAGTCTTTGGAGCTTGAACACCTTCGCGAAGTCCTTGATCTCGTCCAGATTGATGCCGTCCACCATGTTGTTCGTGGCCTCGTTGATAGTCGGCTGATCTGTAATGCAGATTCGAGAATTTGGCGCGACGATCTTAGGCACACACGATGTTCTGACACGGAAATTTTCTTGTTCGTTACTCTCTACGAAATATAGTAGAACAGGTGTTAATTTTCGAATTTTAACACTTTACCTACCGGAAGCCTATTAATATTATTTTCAATAATTGTGCTGTACGAAAAGAAAGCACAGAAATTGTCTTTTACATTAACATTTTAAATGAAAGTATTAGATGAAGTTATTGAGGGTGACTTGTTAGTTCACAATGAAAATTGCTGTTGCTATTGAAGGTTCCATTAAAAAGTATTTATCCTTGTACCATAGATTTTTCAAAATTATGCAATGATCACCGGTCGGTAATGCGTTAAATACGAGCCAAAATATTTTTCGCCAGGCTTAAAAACTGTTTGAGAAAATTGCAATCCAGAGATTCCATTCTAAAAAGCGATAAAAGTATTTTTTGGACACTAAAACAGTTTTTTGGACACAAACACGGGGTCCACACAGATTACAGAGAGTCCAAACAAGCTCCAGAGGATTCAGCTCGACTCACAATCGATCCCACGTTTCCAAGCCACTTTAACAAGTCGAAATATTTTTTAACATCGAAAGGACACATACGGCGGATACGCAACCAGTTCTCTGAGACTCTAAAATTTTTCGAACGAGACGAACACAGACTGCGGGGATTATGGATAGTCCGAACACATTCCAAAGAATTTGACTCGACTCACAATCGATCGGTATGTCCCGAAGCTCTCGCGGGAAGCTGCCTAATGACATCAGGCGGCTTCGTTAAAGCAGCTTGAGCTACACCGATTTCTCTCGTAAATCTGTCACCCCGAATGTATACGCACGCAATAGAGGTGGCCCCGCAATCTCGACCAGTTCGTCGAGTTTCTGCGCCGCGCAATAAACTGCAAATCCTTCTTCCGCGGCGCGCTGTTTCTGCGATCATTAATTTCCGATCGAACGCGGGCAAAAAAGCGGACCGAGATGCTCGGCGCGGCCCGTTTCGAGGAATCCGCCAAGATTTTCTCGAATCGCGAACATGAAACGAAGTTCAGTCGCGAGAAGTCGTTGTCTAGTAGAATTCTTGCAATCAGTGACGCTTCGGTGCCTCGAATCTGGTAGAATCTCTTCCTGGAGGATTCGCCAGAACTGTATCGGACGTCGCTCATTTATAGCGCGCAAGAAATTTGAACAAATATTTACGCACGGAATTTACCTGAATTTAAGGCGATTTTATTCGAATTTCTATATTTCCTGATGCTGTTCTTCTGGGAGAGGGAATTTTATTTAATTCGAGGTATGCGAGTATCTCGGAGCACCCCACAGAGTACAACGAAAATATTTAAATTTTTTTCGCCTGGCTGATCAATTTTTCGTGAAAACTTCCGAAGAATGTGTTTGTAATTTTACTTCAATTTTGTCAGATGGCTGGTTGAAAATTATGTGAACGCGGTTTGTGTTCATCGGTGAGCGTTTCGCCGAAGATGCAGCGTCGTTATCGCGAAAGTAGATTCAGCCGTTATCGGGCGGACATGAAAAAATGTACAACATTCCTGCATTTGTGGGATTACGGTGGCGAACACAAGCTGAACAGACCGAGCCCGTTAGATTGTAGATACATCGGTTATTCCATCGTCGAAGTGGCATTCGCGGCAACGAATGCGAATTATTAAAATTATTGTCTGCCGACTCGAGGTTACGTACCGCGTCGGTATCTTTATGGCTTCCCAGAAGGCAGCAAGGAACGATCTAATACATCGTAATGAGTCGAGCATTGTACGATATCCCATTAAAATTATTAAGCGCTTCATAGCGCGGCCAGAGTCTCGAACATTATTATTTATCGGCTTCGACCGTTCGTTAATTGTTAAATCGGCAGAGGAAGGAAGCGTGATTTCGCGTGGCTAATGTTATTATGCAAGGATACGCTTTCCTGCTGAATATTTCTGCCCACATGTGCAGGCACTTTGACTGAATTTTAATCATTAACTCGTACAGTTTTGCTGTGATACACGGTCAAAAATTAAATTTAAAATAATGTTTTCCTCAGATGAAAACAGAGAGATTTCATAAAATGCTGTACAATGAGTGTGATATTTTATATATCGTTTTTCTGGGTTGTTTCTGCGATATTCTTGGCGAGAGGGAACACACTTCCGAATTGAAAATGTATGTTACAAGTAATGAATCAGATGCATAATTGATAACCGCAGAAAACACGCTCCAAATAGGTATACATTGACCCATTTACTGGCAGGCACGTTAAAATGTATCATGAACTATTAATGATTAGACTGCCGAGATGTTTATGCAAATTCTTGCCTTTATACATAAATTTCGCCAAAGCAAGGTTTACGGTAATAGCAGTGCACGGTAAACAAGAATAATTTGAAACTGTGTTAAATGCTATCAAACTTTTCGCTTTATTCGGTCGAACTTGTTTCTGGAATTTTCATTGTAATTTAACACATTTTCTACGATAAAAGATGATATTAAAAAAAGAAAAAAATGATCTAAGACTGTGACGTAAAAATAAAAATTATTTTGGTATCGTACTGAAGACACTTAATGTATTTTTGGAAACAACAAGGTGACGCACCCTGTATATAAAATAGAAAATTCAAGTTTTTACTTCGAAGGTTAAAGAACGAATGAAATTGCAAGGATCGAAGGAGGAGTCTGCAGGGGCGAAGGAAGCTGAAGAAGCTGAGAAATGGTACTCACTAGGTGAATCGTTTAGCAGATCGTCCTCCTCCGTTTTGGGGCTGTAGAGCATGTTGCTGGTCTCCTGTTTGACGCCGGAGACACTGTGTCCGTGCGTCGTCGTGATGGTTATTTCCCCGTTGCTGGCCGCGAGTCTGTTGAGTGCCGATGCTGCGGATACCACGGACTCGTTCAATGGCGAGGATTGCTCGGGCCTCTCTCTGTGGTGCTTCTCCGTTGGCTGTGAGGGACAACAACGACGGTAGGTAACGGATTAGCAGCTGAGCCAGGAACGACAATGCTCCTCTTCCACGCCAATTATGCACTCAATAATGAGACTCCGGGGTCTAGCCCCCGTACCCCGGGACGCTTTAGAGTCTAATTAGTGGAAGAAAACGTAGCCGCCGCCGCCGCCACGGGGAATACTTTCTTAACGAGATCGCTTGCTATCGGGAATTATTTTCTGGTTGTTCCCGCTGATCTTGCGCCCGGTTTAACTCCTCCACCTTCGCGGGGACCGTCGACGGTATCCGTCGTACATTGTGCTTGAGGAACCGTTCGTGTATTGTCATGGTCGCCGGAGGATACCGATTGGTCAATGAAACGCGACGACGTCGAGGGAGAGAAAGAAAGAGAGAGGGCGAGATAGTTACGGGCAGCGTTAGTTATCGACGAAGGCGAATCAAAATTCCTCGGGAGGAAAAGAATCCTGTCTGCAACAGAATTCTGTCCACGAGCCGAAGTAATCGTTCAGGCGAGCGTGGCAAATTCTGGGACATTGATTGTCCTCCGCGGAGCACGACTTATTGGATGGAATAAGTGAAACCCGGGAACCCCGAGGTTAGGAACTCTGGAAGACGGCTACGTGTAAGATGATGGTACTGGTTAGGCGAATCTGTAATTGGCCGCGGGAGCATCCGCCCACTTATTTTTAAATTCGAATCTGTCTTCAATGCTGTAGTCTCGAATATATGATTGGTACTTAGGGGCTAGGTTCACAGGGCTTTATGCAACTAGCCTAATCGCGATCGAACCGAGAAAGACACTGAATTCTGCGATGGATACCTACCGTATAATGGTTCATGTGGGAGCTATGTCGATGGCTATGTTGCTGCGGCGAGGTGGTCAAAAGCGGTTGCTGAGAGGCCTGAGCGGCTTGGACTGCTTGTGCAGCTTGGGCCGCCTGTGCTTGAACTGCTTGCGCAGCCTGGAGCAATTGCTGAGGCTGCATCGCGTTCAGGAGCTGCTGACTGGCCGAGCTGTTGCTCAGGAGGTGCGGCAGCGCTGCTGGATTCAGTCCCAGACCCGATGCTAAACTTGTTGGAACTGCCACGAGAGAAGGTTGAAAAATAACGTTAAAAAACAAGTTTCATAAACCTGCCTCGCTACATGTTCAGCGCCGGTCCCGTTCATAGAGCAATTAGTGAGGTATGTGTTCTTTTCCGTTCGCGTCTTCGTCTTACCTGAGAAGTCGCCGTTGCTGGTCGGCGTGTTGAGCATGTTCTGGGGCTGCGTGATGGACTGCAGGTTAGCCAGGGTCGTGGACACGACTTGTCCGTTGCTCAGCGCAAGGTTCACCATCTGATTGTTGGTGACATGGCTGACGGGGATGGTCAGTATGGTCTGCGTGGCGATTCCTGTGGAGGTAACGGGCGAAAGAAAAGCCCCCGCCCGAGCAGATTAGAATCTAACGAAGTAACGACGACACGGGGAACGAGGTCGGTTGATAATTCTATCCCCCTGGGGACCGGGGGCCCCGGCTGTATGAACGTGTCTCGAATCAATAGATACTTCATTTCCATTATGAACATAGTCCACGCGTCGTTGATCCAGGAAGGGTAGTAAAGTTATCAGAGTCTCATAGAGGGATTATTAGGCAACCCATAGGGCAGGTAACCTCGCAGGCCAGCGTAGTTGGCAAACTATTATCGTCATCTTAATAGTGGGTACAGGTACTGGCACTGGACTAGGCTGCGAGAAGGACGCCTAATCATACTTAGAATAGTTTCGGGATTACCTCCAGCTCCGCTAATCTGATTACCCTGTACACGCGCTTAATATGATTACTGATCATGAGTACGTACCCGTGTTGGTACCTATAGCTAAGCTAAGCAAATCCTGTATTCCGAACAGCCATAAAAGTTTCGCGTTCTGAGGTAAGGTCAACTGGCAATCCGATTACCGTTCGGTTTAAGCGATATTTGACGATGATTGCACGGCGACGATCGTTCTTTTCGATTCGAGCACTCCGCCCATTGCAAATGGACTTCCGCGGAGTATCTGTACTCTTTTCTGCAATAATTATCTGGGCACGTTCTTCTACACGTCCGTGACAAAAGTGAACGCTTCTTATACAACTTTGATAACGAGCTGGGTATACGTTCATTGAGGAGGTTGAAAAATATTCGACAACGAACTCTAAATTTAAGAGAACTATAAAACATTCAGATACTGGATGAACAAAGAAATGTGTCATTAAATTTTGAACATGGTCGAAACGTGCAAAGTAAATTCCACAGCGCCACGAAAATGAACTCTGAAATATATATTCTAAGCGCTGGCCCATCAAACTGAAATATTAATTGACAATGCGCATTGTTCTATCAGCACTTGATTGTCATTCAAGATGGACGGATCTTCCATCATTATATGTTGACCCATATCGCTAAAATAATCTTGAATCGACGTGTCGTCTAACAGAGCTTATTCTTATACGCTCCTCTCGAATTGTGTATGAAAGCTCGCGACCCGTTGGACTCATCAATGATTCAGTCACTATTGCTTAAAATCGAACCGGGTGAATCGTCCGTAGTGTGAGTCATCCCGTTGCCCTTCTATCCGATACGCGGACATCAATTTCCGAATTTAACCGGACCGCGAAAGTTTGTCAGCTCGGAAATGTTATGGTTAAGCAGCGCGCGTGTTTAACGGTTCCCCCACTTTCGGCATAATTAATCCGGCACCCGGGAATATCGACGGAGGAACTCGTGGTTCCTGACGAAAACAGTCCGTTGACGAGCGATTGATCGGATACTCGATATCGGATGTGACGAAATCGACGTCACCGCCGAGAAGGAGTTGGCCCACGACAAATTGAATGCGTCGAATCGAATCTCATTACCAGACTGCCGATCTGCTCATGCAAAATAAAAGTTTTCTTGTATTTCCATCCTTGACAGTCGTGACGCATTAAAAATAATAGGACAATGGCCTTTAATTTCTCCGATACAGTATGAAGACAAAGAAAAATGTTGCAGCGTCATATTTCACAAATAAAAATTCAAGTCTTGCGAAGTGATGACTCCAAGTAGCAACACCACCGTCCTTTAAATTTTCAAATTCGATTTCCCAGAACATTCTCCGCTCATGCTCCAAATCTCCTTCGAAATCTCTCGACGCGTCCAGCATGGACTCCCGCCGCGATCTCGAAAACGCAAAGTAAGTATCCCGCGTGTCCTCTCTTCGAGCTCTTTCGCCGTCGTCGATCAGAAACCAATCGAGCGTTAGTCAGTTAGCATCGATTCAGCCGGGAAGCAGTGCAAACATTATTTGCCACCACGTAACTCGTCATCCTACCACGACTGGTCCATATCCACGAACTTCAATCCACTTAGGCGGACTCCCAAAGTTCTCCTTACCCTTCTCCTGGTCCGCCCCGGCACGATACCGTCGACGGTCTCTCCGGCTTTCTCTCTCTCCCTCCCAATTGCCAGAATAGGAACCCAACTTGGTAGAAACGAAGTTAGCGCGAACCGCAATCGATATAATAGCGGCCGAATCCGCGGAGCTGTGATGTCCAGCTAGAGAGAGAGTATACCTAGGGTTAGGGTAGCGGAGGGACGGTCCCGAGGAGGTCTAGAAGGGGGATGAGGCCAGGGGGTGAGGAGGGGGGTCGGAGGCAGCGGGGAGTTATTCGTGGGTCTGGAAAGGGGTAGTGAGACGTTAATTATACATTGAAATTAGTTGCAGAGTTTGCCCTCTGCTCGCCGGGCTAGTCTAGGACCACTAAGTATGGACGACGGGGCTAGCCTTAGTCCGAGAACTGGTCAGAGATAGTCGATATTATATTATATCTATATGCATATCCATCTCTCTCTCTCGCTCTCTCACTTCTGGTTGTGTCTGTATATTATATATCGGCAGATCTTGATTGCACAACATTATGCGCGAGCACATCGTGCAGATTTCCCGATGAGTCCACTCGGACTGATTTATGCCCACGAAATTCGAAGGTACTTAGCGCGCCGGGTTATTGTTCGAGACTTCTTGCTGGTCCTCTATGATACCGCCAGCAATTATCCAACCCCCGGGCCCCTTTATCTCCGGACGACGAGCCGCGGCGTTTAATTAAATTTCGCCCGTAAGGCTTCGACGATTAGGCTCGCGCGTTCCGAGGATGCGTGGACCGCTCTGGTCCGAGATCGAAGGTATCGGAACTTGAGGACTTGATCAATCGGACCGATCGTTTTTGCGGCGATCGCGGTCCACTAAAGCACGGCCAGCTGATCGGTATGCTAATTTCGAATTAGGGACACCGGAGAGGCGATTGGAATTCGTGTTGTGCGGTGTTTCGGAGTTTGAGCCATCACTTTGCAG
Source organism: Lasioglossum malachurum (assembly GCA_028455605.1). Taxonomy (NCBI): domain Eukaryota; kingdom Metazoa; phylum Arthropoda; class Insecta; order Hymenoptera; family Halictidae; genus Lasioglossum; species Lasioglossum malachurum. The sequence continues at coordinate 21,208,756 of CM052319.1, forward strand.
AATTCGAATTTGTTTATAAAGCGTCTTCATCGAAATGTATAGTACCATGGAAAAACTGGTCGTGTATTCAATGTAACCCCTCATGCTCTTAGTGTGGAACAAAAGAATAGGTGGAGACGCATCATAGTTGAATAAAATGACTTCATAGAAAGACAGGTTACTTGAACAGATTTTTATCTTGGAAACTATATGTCCGATTGAGTTGATTCTTCTTCTACAATGGCCAGGCAGGTGATTGGGGACGTACGAAGTAAAATTTCGAGTGACGTTCAGCTTCCCGAGACTCGTTGAAGAAGACAGAAACACGCAGTCCGTTTCTTGTGCACATAAAGCTAAATAGGCGGTTCGATAGCCAGTCATTCCCACCCGAGAAAGTAATGAAATAATTACACGTTCGATTCGACAGTAACTCCTTTGATGACGAACGGGAAAAACGATTTGATTGCAGGTTTCCTGCCCTGGGTCATACAAATCCCGAATCTCGTGCGTCACGAACGAGAGATGCATAATTTCGAGTGGAAAGTCGGATCTCTTTCGTGATTTCGCGTCTGGACGATTACAAAGTCGGTCCTCCACTGAGGGAGTGTGCCTTAAAGGACCACCATCGATTTACGTGACACGTTCGAACCGTTGACGCTCTTATTACCATCAAGAGGAGAGAAGTTTCAATGGGTGTCAATCAATGGTCATTCGAGAGCGCTGAAAGGGCTCCGGGATATACATAAGAAACAGAAGGCTTACCTTGCGACGTAGGGATAAGAAGCTGAGCCCCTTGAATGCCTTGAACCAATTGACCGGACGTTAGGATGAATTGAGGCATTGCAACCGGTTGCGGCTGAGATAATAGCTGAGGTAATGTCACCATTGGCGCCGAACTTGGTGGCAGGAGGTGTGGCGCAGCTGTCGTACTCGAGGCTGTTGGTACTGTGCCACCTGAACATCACGATTCCTCATTTCAAAAAAGAGAAGAAGGACCAGTCGCCGATTATCGTTTCGACCGGTTTTTCCACGGAATCGCGAGATCGTTTCGTCACGTGAAACACAATCACCGGTAATTTGCTGTTCCCCGGTCTTTTCACCCGGTCATTTGCGTTATAAATATACTCGTGCACGTACGATTACTGTTTACTGTCGTGTATATTAATTAATTAATACTCTACTCCTTGCAATAAAGACTTTTATGACTGTTGACGCCACGGAATTAATTAAAAGGAAACCTCCCGTTTTTTGCGCGCGAACTAGTAAAAAGAGATTCTCCATTATTTCTTGGAATACTTAAACCTATTAATTGAATCGTTCGCGTCACTATAATCAGACTGTTATTACAACTAGGCTGCGAACGGAGATTAAAAAAGTATATAACCATAAAGAGCTTCATAGAATTGAATAAAAAGACTCTCTGCGGGGATAATATCTTATTCAATCCCAGCGTTTCTTTTCGCGGAATCTTCTAATTAAAATTTCCTTCTAATGTTAATGCAGTTCAAACATTAATTTTCGGTCTGGCTGGCAGTTGAACGCGGCTGGAGAGGAGGTTCGGATATTTTTCCGTGGCGGCCAGTAAAAAGCGGATTTCAGACGCAAAGTAGCGCACATCGAAGCAATGGGATTTTGAATAAATTAACGTAACATCAAATTAAAATTCAAATCTCGAGCCCGCGGACCCTTACCGGCTTTCGCAACGGCGAAGTATGAAATTCACCGGGAAACCGCGGAATGTTCAAGGGTGAGATAATTAGTAGCAACGAAATAAAATTCCGAGGGGACGGGGAGGAAGGTGTGGGGTGGGGGGGGCGGTAGGGTTTCAAATTTCACGTCACTTATGGCACGCGTTTCCATTTGAATCGACAATTGGAAGTCCTACCGGATGAGCTGACAGTGAGATTCAAGGGCGTGTTGATGAGCTGATTGTTAGTCAGCCCCGCTGTCATTCCCTGGAGACCCGCGGTTAGTGAGGCGACTTGCGGCAGGTTTTGCAGACTCGCCAGATTCTGAAGGTTCAGATTCTGAAGTACCATCCCGGCCACTGGCGGAAATAGAAATGCAAAGTTTTATGATAGCGTCGATTTATCGATAGCGCGCGCAGAACTTTCGATTCGAACGCTAGCTGAACGATTTATGCTAGAAACCTTATAGAAATGTTGTAGTTCCAATATTAAAACTCTTATGCAGGGTGTCCCATTTAAGTTCAGATTGAAAAAAAATCTCGAAGACATGTGATCTAGAAAAAACAAACTGACACATTGTCCTCTAGTGTTTCGAGTGGGGAGTCAGATGGCACTACTAGTTTTTTTAATGCGTGGGCGTTCTCAAGGTTATTTCCATGTCATTTTGTTTCTTTTTTATCATAAACCCATATTTTTTATCTCGGAATCACATTCACAAAAAGTTGTGCATGTTTTTACGCAGAATGTGATCCCCAAATAAAAAATATGGGTTTATGATAAAAAGAGAAATAACCTTGAAAACGCCCACGCATTAAAAAACTAGTAGCGCCATCTGACTCGCCACTCGAGACACCAAAGGACATGTGTCAGTTTGTTTTTTCTAAATCACATGTCTTCGAGATTTTTTACAATCTCAACTTAAATGGGACACCCTGTATAATAATTTCAGTTTTAAAGTACAGAGTTCGAAGTGTGTTATAATTGTATTCTGTATTATCTTTTCAACATTAATAGCACTCTGTACGTTTTTTTATTTCTTTCAAAAATAATAGATTGCAGAATAAAACGCAGTGCATTATGACATCATCGATGTGCAGCCAATCAGCTTTCTATGCAGTTGGAATTCTATTTAATCATACGACGTGTGAATAGAAATTGGATGAAGTATTGTTTTAAATATGTTTGATATAAGTTAAAATTGAATTTTTTTTTTGACGATAGGATTGATAGAGAAGAAGATTGTTGAAAAATTCGTTTTACTTAGTGTTTGTAGACGATCCCACTCACTTGTCCCATTAAGATGTGCCTGCGCCACTGCCGCCCGTTTCGCCTGATGCAGATTTTCAGGTGACGGACTGCGTCGCCTCTTCCGCGAGTTCTTCAGCTCTTCCATCATCATCTGGTGCTCATGCAGCGAGCCAATGGTAGTCGCTGGCTCGGGACTGCCAGCGCTACTCCTGTCACTGTCCTGTAACAGAAGTTCGAACTCGTCAGTCAGGCCGCAGACTCATTGCTGGTCCCATTCATGGGCCCAGAAAATACATTTGTCTAACTAACTATCTGACCATGCTCTCTTCATCTTCCAAGCTCTATTTCTTCGTGTCATTTCTCAAGCACAATATTTTTGCTGTACTAAAGGCAGTTCTTAAAGATGAAGACACAAGTGTGAAACATTTTTTGAGAAGTCTGTAGACACAACAAATTTTTAAAATTTGGTTATGGATTGAAATCTTCAGTTTCTCCGATGATTCTCAGATCGCATAAATCGGACGAAATAAGTCAGACGTTCCGCTTATTCGAAAATACATTTCTGTGTTTTTTATGCTGATGAAATTCGGAAGGAGGAGAACAGCGAAAAATGTTATTAATTGCGATTGTGGGGGCGGCGAGTAGGTGGAAACGAGGGAAAAGTCAACGCGGCCAATCTGGAACGAGATTGGCTATACTTTATTTCGTTTATTACGCTGCGTTTGAAACCTTGTATTTATACGGTATTGATAACGATTATAAAGTATTGGCCCGTTGCGATGGCAACAGGCGTACCCCGCGAAGTGCTTTCGGCTATATTTTTCGTCTGGAATCTGTGCGCGCGACTCGGGAACGGTGACGTTTCAAAAATTAATAAGGTGATAATGGCCGGGGAAAAGTGCGCGCTGACATGGTCGTTGCTGATCCTTTTTCACGTTAGAAAACGGAGATGTTGCGAAATCTAACGAGGGTATTTTCACGTTCGTCGATGAACTGTATTTTTGTAATGTCCATAGCGCATGGAAATTAAAAAATTTCACATGGATTTCGAATACTGGGAGAATGAGACATTTAAATAATATTTTTAATATTTTGCAACAGTGGTCTGATTGTGTGCTATGCCGTAGGTCACTGGAGGGTCAGAAATTTCATGCAATTATACAGAAAAATAATTTTTGCTCTGTATGCTTTATAAGTATATCTATTAAGTATTAAGATAACATTTATTAAAATATCCTAGAAAATCTCATAGGGTCTCGAAGTGTCAAAGAAAAATTCTCATGGAAAATTTATATTTGTGGAAAAATATCTTCAGGCAAGTATTGTAAATAATTCTCGTTTGACAGGTTGAAGGTTTGAATCGCAGATTGAACGATTTCAGCACGAGTTTTACAGCCGCCTCGCTCGACAGACATACGATCCGTGGACTATTTCTTCAGCTATCGGTTAAAACATTAATTATTGCTGGTTACACAGTTGTTTCGAAATATAAGAGCCGCGCAGCCGCCTTTAATTGAATTTTCTTTCGCCGAGAACCAGAAATATAAACCACATCGCAGTATTATAATCACCATAAACTCAGAATTCATTTCTAGGATATTAATACGATTCTCCACGCTTCATTAAGTTAGGCACCAACACACGCGCGCACGCAGAGACGCACACGTGCCTATTCGCAGCCCCGCCTTTGCGCCACCTTATTTGCTCGTAAATATACATGGTTAAATATTATTGCGTCCCCATTCCATATTTTTTTTTTTACACGTACACGGAGCCGAAGGTATTTGTATACTTATCTCTGTACGTGACGCAGTAAAATCCTTTTATTGCTATTACCTATTATTACTATGATTAAAATTCTTCGAGCAGCATTAAATTCCTGCGACGAGAGCCTCCCGGCGGCCATAACGAGACGCCCATTAAAAAATACACGCCGTGTCGCTCGGCTATTTTTATTTTATTTTTTTTCATTCTCCTCTCCTTACTGACCGAAATCAATCGAACGCGGTCGCGCAAAGGTTTTATTGGAGGCTGGCAATCATTCTCGCCGAAATGCTCAATTATACGCGCGTGGTTCGTTAACGTACCGCGCTTTTTATTGCGGCGGCAAGTTTAACGCTGAAAATTGATTAATAATCATTCACGGTCCAACTGGCCGACGTTAAAATGCTTCGCTACGAAATAATGGTGGTAGACGCGGCTTTAAAGGCGCGGAGGGTTTGGGATGCACGGGGGTGGAACGATGGGGGTGAGAATCGGGGGTGGAAAAAAGAGGAGCGCGGCACGAATCATTGATGAATACAGAAAAATCAACGGGGCAGTCGCGCGGGACCGGTGCCATCATTCTGTCCCGTCGCCATGCTAATAAACCTCCGGTTTCTCGATCGGACACGACCATAATGCTCGGCGATCATCGTTTGCTCAATAGATCAAATGTTGAACTATTTGTGATGGCTAATTTTCAATGATGAAACTTTTAATTTATAACAATGTTTTTTATGAAACTTTCGTCAACATATTCGTGACGTTATTCTGATTAAAGTAACATGATGGATTTTTGTGCAGAGAGAAGTTCGGAAAATTGGAAATTTATTTTAAAAAGTGTATCAATTTTTGAACGATAACAAAACAAATTTTGTAGTATCTCAGCTCTATCGCGTATCGTGCGCAAGAAGACAAAGGGAGTTCTGGATTTTTGTGAAACGATCGGTAAATCGGTAAAAAAGATCGACGCGAGCGACCCAGAGACCCATTCAGGGATCCAACGGCTATCCAGCGAGGAAGAAAGCGCGAAGCAGCGTATCTGCGGCCAATAGAAACCCGAAATAATCACCGGCAACCGAATCAGCATCGAAATAATTAAATAAACGCGGGCGAATTACAATCTTTCTACCGCGGGGGCACGCGCGCGCCGCGTCGCTGTGTTCTCGCGATTTCCATGCTTCCATTCCAAGACCCGTGTGCTCGAACAGGCGATCGCGGCGCTTTGTAATCGTATGTACAATAAAAAATATTCAACAGCTCGATTGCCAATATATCGCGGCGCCGGGCTGATTGAACCGGAGCGAGCGAGCCCGTTAATTTGCCGCTGCGTGTCGGCCGGCACAATAGAAAAATCTCGCGATGCAAATTATTTAGGTTTGTACAATGTATCCGGGTCGAAATGAGTCTGCAGTTTTTCGACGCGGTCGGTCTCCCGGCGCGCTTAAAATCGTATTATCTCGCCGCGATTTCGGTTAACGAGCTGCATTTCACACCGAAGAATCGGCCTTGCTACGCACTCACATTTTGTTCGGGACCGACTTTTTCGGCGTCTGTTCTACTGGCTTGTCCCGAAAGTTTCTTTGGTAACGCGTGCTATAGTTGATCATATGACTCACTTGATAGAGTGTTGTGATACCGACACATCTTGATAGAGTGTGTGCCAATATCTTGGGGAAGGATTCGAAAGTCTTACAAAAAATTTAAGTATCGCATAAAAGTTATAGAAAGATTCAAGAATGTTTACATTTTTTAATGGATCCTTCCATAGCAACAGCAATTTCCATTGTGAACTGACAGGTCACAGTGTTCCTGATTGCTCAACATTTTTCATTTCTCGGGAAATAAGAAATAAGACTATATTTCTTGAGAATTCTCGAGAATTTGTCTTTGTCGAATTCGAATAATTACATGAACTCCTTTAAGTAAAAATAACGATGACCTTGAAATTTCGAAATATGGTTTCCAAAAAATTTTTTATACCTACATATAATATAATACCTACATTAAAATGTAGCATGTTTTGATTGATGGTAGGACATACGTATTTGTTCATTTCCCCCCGAGAAAATATAAAATAAATGAGATTCATAAGAATTTTCCTAGATTTAAATTTCTCCCTCAATAACGTCATCCAATAGATTCATTTAAGATCGCAATGTAAAAGAAAATTTCTATGCTTTCTTTTGGTACAGCACAATTATTAAAAATCTTACCTAGCTTCAAAGGTAACATTTCACACATAAAAATGCCGAGAAGTCGAAGACCACTGAACTAAAATTGAAGAGTGACAAGACCGACAGAGTAGGTGTCGAGAAATTAAGGCACCTGTCAGCAGAAGATCAGAAACCGCAAGCTCGCAATCAAACGGTGTTCCGCATAAATAGAGTATTCTATTTAGCTATTTAGCGTGGCGTCTAAACGACTCGGTTTCATCAGCGGCCGGCGTGACAACCTCGTTTCGTTGAAACGCTTCTCCGCCATCCGGGCGAAGTGTTTTCAAAGAGCGCCGCGATAGTCGGGCTCTTGTGTGTCTCTCTCTCCGTCCATCAAAATTCGCAAATTCTCCGCGAGACACGTGGAAATAATTTGATAAGGGGGCGGGGGGTAGGAAAATCAGCCGGGTTCCCCGCGGTTAAAGTCGTCTCGGTTAGCCGAGAAGCTCTCGCCGGATTTATTCATGGGCCAAACCAACCGGGTGACTCCTTTTTCGCGAATTAGCCGTGGTGTCGACGCTTTAACACGCTTAATCTGTATCCAACTATGGCGATACACGTTCCGGCATATTTCCATGGCATTATGCAAAGAGGCCGCGTCGGGTAACATTACTTCGTACAACGCCGCCCATCGATACGATACACAAACCCGGAACAGTGTACGTGTGCGATAAAGAGAGCGAAACAGAGTCGGAGTGAGAGAGTTAGAGAGTGAGGGGGAGAGAGAGAGAGAGAAGTCTCGCAGGTAAAGCTTCACTGTTGCCCCCGTGCTTACTCCATCGATTTATTATAATTTAGATTGTCTTCTTAGAAGCCGACTGTACGTGCACGTACGTACACATAGGAGACGCCTTAATGCGCTGCCGTTCGTTAATTATTCCTCCGGCATCCCGTAAATATGCATGAATTATATATCGCCCGGCACGAAAGCGCGGGGATACGGGGCCAATGATTAATACACGCCGCGCGTTTTTTCCCCCCTTTGTCGCTGCCCGTTCGATTCGCGTTTTCTACGTTTTCGCGTTTGCGAGCGAACGGACGAGCCGTGACCGCCGCCGCGCCGCACCGGTTCGCCATTTTGCGCGGCTCACTCGCCGACCGCCATATTTCTTGCGAATCGGTGGCTCCGCGAATGTTTAATCGACATTCGCTTCTGACAACATGCGCAAGTATGGTAACAATGATAATTTCTGATAAAAAGATACTATCTCTACAAAAATGTGGAAACATATGTATATTTTTTCCAACGACAATTGCAGTCACGAAAAAAATAAAATTCGGAGGATCGCGTTTATTCGAAACGTCGTCCCATCTTCTTGTCAAAGACAGTATTTTGCAATTTTCCGTGGCGCCCATTACTGTCTGAAACGGCTGAAATTCGCCGTAATGTGCTTTCGAAAGAAGAGTCCTCGATGTACTGACTAATTGAAAGAATTATAGAACGCGCGGACTGGCCGAGCGCACATTATACGCGCGGAGTAGTTAACAGGCACCCCAAGCATTAACAGGATTACAACGTAACGATACGTTCGACTGCAGCGCAATGGAGTCGAGCCAGTATCGTGAACGGGACGAAAGTTTCATCAGTCGAAAGTGTCGATTCCGAGGGGGTCGGCGCGGGGGTTGGATGGTCGGTGTGTACGCGCAAAATTCCGCGGATCCGAAAAAGCCGTATGCGGGGGGGTGGCAGGGTGCGGGAGGGGGGAAGGGTGAGAAAATAACGAGCGTCACTGGAATCCCGGGTAAAAAGTGGAAGTTATCAAATGATTCGAACGCGGCCGCGGCCATTTTTCTGTGTAAAAGGGAGGGAACGTCCCCCTGTAACCCGCGCTGTAATTTCGAATTTTCGTCAAAGTCGTACAATGGATCGGGGTTCGGTCGCCCCGGCGCCATTGGTCCCGGGCATTTCATTGCATAAAAAATAGATAAAGCCCGGTCGATAGGTAACGAACGAAAATAGGAGGCGCAGGAGTCACGGCGGTAGTTCAATTTTTTTTTTCCACGCAAATTCGTAAACGGCTATACCCGACGGTATGGCCACCCCCATATTAAATGGACGAGGCGAGGGGGATTAGTTGAATGCACAGGCCCCGGCCATTTTGCTTGTAAAAGTGCGCCCCGCGATATATATATACATATATAGTAAAACCGTAGAAACGTATGTTTACGGGCTTTCGGCATTTCGCATAAATTAATCAGCCTGACCAACCCCTTGCGCAAATACCGGCGTCGTTCAACCGGTCTCCATGGATGGTCGGCACGCAACAACCGTTCTTCCGGAGAACTCACATTTTTGCGTATCCTCGGCTGATTTCCGGTCTCGAACAGCGCTATCACTGCTGCCAGAATATTTATGCAAATTCACGGTCTTATCGTGCTGTTACCTCACTCCGCAGAATTAAAAAATTGGCAAGTCCATCAACAAAGAGATTTCTTTTTACGCAGATTCATTTTACTTTCAGCGAAAAGTGTACCGCCTTATATTCAACGAGGTCGATCCAAATCTCCGAGTAGTATGCTTGAAAATACTTCTTAGGAAATTCAGAAATAAGTATTTGAAAAGGGTCTAACATGTTTCAGTTGATTCTTTGAGTACAGTAAAAATGTGTTTAAATTCAGAATACTTCGATACTATAATTATCGAGGCTGTGCTAAAATTCTTTGCCCAAGAAAATTAATGCCAAGTTCAATTTATTAGATTGTACCCTGTAATATATCTAATTGAATTCAACGGTTCTCTGTCGTGCAAGAAATAATTTTAGAAAGTTCTGGCAAAAATTCTCGAAGTATCGTGCACGAGAGTATCGATAGATCCCTTAAGCTGCGGAGAAGGTCAGGAGGAAATAAGTTTCTATTAAAACAAAGTAGAAAGTAACACCGTTCATTAAACTCCGGTGTGCGAAATTCAGGGCGACCTCTGTCTCTCTCATTGACTTCATTACTGTTTCTAATTGTTGTCCATCCATTTTCGTATTTTGGCAGGAATTCCCAATTTCGTTAACAAGTTCACTCCTCGTTTTAATTACCTCAGAATAAACTTCTCACTTCAAGCATTCGCGTACACATATTTTTTCTACTACCCCTTCACTCCACACGGCACCCTTACGCACACGTTCATACGTTTTCTCGTTTTCCCATATACAGAGATACACGGGTGTATAAAAAGACAGGGTGCACGGGAATGGCCCAGTACATTTCGGGAACAAAGCTTTGACCCAATAATTGCTTTTAATGTTTTTTAGGCAATCCATCCATAGAAAACCCGAAAAAGGGATTTTCGCTGTTAGGTATAATGAACACGAGCCCGATCGATATTAGAATAATAACGAACGTTTCGAATCTCTGAACTTCGACCTATGAATCGGACATTTGTTTTATGCTTTAGATATGGGAGGCTCATACCGTAGAGCTGAATGCCTGCAGGAATGTGCATTTAAAACATTTCCATTCGACGCTGTGCAACTCAAACGGAACTTGATCCAGAAGCATTGAACTTCGGTAAAAAATCAATTTTAACAAAATGTTTATTTGTGATTTAAAATTGATATTTCCTCAAACCTCCCTCGACCGAATCAACCATGGTATTTTTCGCAAAGATAAGTCTAATCCAATGCAATAAACATTTTCCGAAACAGTAAAAAAAAGAAAAATAGAAACATCGTGACACTATCTCAAACAGAACCGAACCGATTAACCGGGAAAACAAATTTCCCGTCGATTCTCACACCCCAATTTCTATTCCGCAAGTATCCGCACTCTAATCAGCGAAACCAGGTGCAGCGGGCATCCGCCCAATCTCTCTGCGCGGATCGCAGATCGCATCGGCGTTTGACGGCACCGTTTTAAATTCCGCGGGAAGGATCGTCGTTCGGCGCGGGGTGTCCGGCAGTAAAAAATCGTTAGCCGGACCTCACGGGCCATCTTGCTAATGCGAAAAACCGTGGTGCAACGTTCTCTGGTCGAGAGGGTACCCGGGGATCGGTTCGGGGAGGGTCGCGGGCGGTCGGGTCGTGTACCGGGCGCGGGCGGGGGTGTGTGGGCGGGTTTGCGAGGGTGGCAGGCGAAAAACAGGGGGTGTGTAGAGGAAAAAAAAAGCTCGCGCGAGCGGAATAAAAAGGGGTGGCGTCGAAGAGAGGGCGGGCGGTGTGTGGCAGGATTGGGATACACGGTCGTTGGAAATGCAACAATAAACATTACTTATCGGCGCGGGCGCGCGGAGCCTTTAACAATGCGGATAGGTATACGGCGGAGAGAAGAGCGGCCTCGGCGCGGCTCGGCTCGGCTCGGGTATAGCGTTCGCAAAAGCGCAAGTTTTTTGCAATAAAGTCATTCCGAGGCGTTTGAGTTATGGGTAATTCGTGTGCGAAACGCCTGCGCGCAACCTCTCGCGAGAGGCGAACGGGCAACACGGGCGAAGCGCGCGAGAGAGGCAACGACTGGTAGCGCCGCGGGTCCCGGCACACCATTGATTAGTATTAATGACTTAGCTGCACTCATTTCGCCCGAATAAAAGTAATTGGATTTGGCTTCGACCCCGCGGACCGCGCCAGCGGTGCCTGGCGTCGGCGGCGTCGGCGTCGGCATCGGCGTCGGTCGGTGCCGGCGGCGGCGGCGGCGGCGTCGGCGCAACGAAAACGACGGCCGGCGTGTAAAAATACATTAATATCTGTTTGCGCTTAATAAACGATAGCCGCGCTGACTTCAGACTAATGGCCGTATTCCGGAATCGGTAATACGCGTTTTTATGTTTCTTTCTATAGAACGGCCGGCGCGTCCCGAACCGTTCCCACCAACGTTTATTTCCCGCCTATCTTTCGTATCGATCGATTTCGCTCCTCTCGTTGCATTTTAAAAGGTTTCGCGTATTTTCTTTCCTTTTTTTTTTTCAGTCCACCGTTCGCCAGATAGCTCGCTCCTCCTCTATGGCCGGCCCCTCTCTGCCTCTGTTTCGCCGTGATTCGACCAGGTTTGATACGGTTTGCCTCGGTTTGACGACAGCCGTTTTATACCCGCGTAACTCGACTTGTTAATGCACCTCTGTTCGCGATTTTCTTTGAGCCAAAATATACATATATCCTGCTGTCGCGCACTTCGCGTATTTGCATTTGCTAGTAATTGCATAAAAATCCAGTAGTCCAATGATTACAGATTTCGTCCGCTTGTTAGAGCTACTGATAGAATTTTTCTTGTTCCTGTATCTGTTACATCAACTATTATTTTTTTAGAGGTTAGTCGAGTTGTATTTTATTGACTGGAGTTGAGGGGAATACAGTTACCCCCTCTCTTCCGGTACCAGATTAGTCACGTGACATTGTGACACATGCACGACAGAGACGGAACGTGCCACGTGACCAGCCCGTCGTAGAAGGGGAAGGTAGTGTGGGGATACAAGTCTTAATGTGGGTTTAATGCGATTTGCCTTGGTGTGACGACAGCCGTTTTATACCTGCGTAACTCGACTTGTTAATGCACCTCTGCTCGCGATTTTCTTCGAGCCAAATATATGCGGTTGCAGGTGCGTAGCGTTTGGTGGTAGTTGCTTAATTTATGCAAACAGCTACCCGGGCTCGTTAATCACTTTTGATTCGAAAGGAAGTGAGAGATCGGGCGTTTTCTAGATCCTGGCGAGATAAGGTGGCACATTAGTTGTGTGCATGTGTGTGTGTGTGTGAATGCGGAGTGTCTTGTAATGAGGTTTGAAATTATGAGTCGTACAAGCGAGTTACTTCGTAATCTTGTAAAGATTTTGTATTCAGATATCTGCAATCGTGACGTTGAACTTAATACTAGTTTGCAAATCAGTCGGAGTAAATGTTAAGATAATTTATACATTAAACGTTCTTCTGTACGCTAATGATTTTATACATGCTTGACAAATGCGATTGTGTGAAACATGGAAGGTACTTTCGAACAACTGGAGGATGAAGAACTTTATATTCACACTATTACAGTTCTTAAGAAAAGCGATATATCTTCATTAAAATTCTGCTTCTTTTTGGAGTTGGTGGAAAATATTCCAACGTCGCCTGGATCATTCTTAATCTTGCAATTAGACTGCAGACTTTATGCATTTATGGAAAAACTAATATTAGTACACCAACTTTTGATAATTGCAAATATCAAGTTTCTTTAACTGAGGCACCGCTGAAAATTTCTGTACCATTATTCAAAATATTGTTTACATTATTAACACTAGAACACTACCGAGCACTAAACGCAATTGCCATACATTGCCTTATAATAATGACAAACTTGCACTTATTTAGGTTTTGTACCCGTTTTGTTTAAATATGTACTTCAATAGAGAAGTAGACTAAAAGAATTTCTCAGAAAAACATGTTTATCATTTTAATATTTCTAATAGAAGAAATCAGGAGCAAGTAATTTTGACTCATCCGGTAGTTATAGTGTTAAGTATATCAGTATCTAATCAATTACTAATCATTTAGGTATTGTATAAGGTATTATACCAATGTGATACCCATAAGATTTCAAAAATCATAGGGAATGGAAGTATTCTAGATCGGAAGAAATGTTTAATTTTCCAGTTAAAATAGCTCCGAGTGCAAAGTGATAACATTTTTAGCACATTCGGATTATTTAGCGCACACCTCACAACCGATAGCTTACCCTAACGTCTTCGCACGCTCGCCTCCTACTCCCAGAATCACCGCGCAATTAAAAACAGCAATCTAATTGGCAGAACAAGGCGAGCGATTCCCCTCGCCGAAAAAGGCAGCAAGCATCGAATCGACTTTAATTCCGCAGGCATTCGACCGCAGTGAATAAACTAGGGCACCGAGCTCAGATACTCCAAGAGTGTGCAATATAATTAAGCGATATTATCTCTGCAGGAAATCCCAAAATTTAATATTATCTCGCAATTGCCCTTTCCGTGCGCGGTGTAGTACAAAATGCGGCTGTTCCTGCCTCAGCCCGTAGGTACGACAGGAAAACCGTGAACACACAGGCTTGCGAGAAAAAAGGGATAGCAGAAACCAAGAGGCCTCGATCAATCTAGAAAACGTTCGGCGACCACGGGCGGAACAGTGGAAGAACAAAGTGTAGAAAAAGGTGGACAAAGGGACGCGGAGGGGGAACAGGAAGATAGCTGAAGCAAAAAAAAAAAAGGAAATAAAAGCCCATTAACAAAGTCCGTATCACGAGGTAACAGACCCACCAAGACACTTTTAACTCACCGCGTAACCCCGTCACGAATACTCCATTGATCGGGATTAAGGATTATCCGTGGCCATCCAGAAAGAGAGAGGAAGAAAGAGAGCGCGGAGAGGAGCAGCGAGTGAGAGAGAAGGAGAGAAAGAGCAGAGAGCGGTGCGAGGAAACGATGAATTTCCTCGACGACCTAACCGGGGTATCCTAACGGGGACGTGCTCCACGGGGGTTGCAATTATCACGTGGTCATTGCGAACCGTTGTTATCGGGAGTACGGGAGAGAGAGAGAAGGAGAGAAAGAGAGAGAGAGAGAGCGGTGTGCACGTGCTGGAAAGAGGAAGAGACGGAAGGGGAGGGGGAGAGAAAGACGGACAAACGAGAGAGTCGACCGACCCCTCGGCACAGGCTGCTTTGTCTGTAAGTGTAATTAGTCCAGGGTGGGGTTTCCGTTCAAGAGGAAGAGAGAACGAGGGACAGAACCGGAGCGAGATCGCCAGATCAGAATGGAGGAGAGAGTGAGAGAGCGAGAGAGAGAGAGAGAGAGAGAGAGCGAGTCAAGGGGGTGAGAGAGCCAGGGGGCGAAAAGGAAAGGGGGTGGAAAAGGGTGGTTCATCCTGGTCTCCCTTGCCGCGCGCCACCGTGCCCCACCACCGCCTTATTTATATGCAAATGAGCTTCATTTCGCGATATTAATGTTCCACCCGAGTCGGCCTCGCCTGCCGCGAAAGGGTGCACAGGATACGCGGAAAAGGGTTCGTCCTGGTCCGTATATGTTTACGACCGTTTCGTTTCGTTCGTTCGGCGTGGAGAGAGCGCGTCGCGACGCGCGATTCGCCCTCCTGGAAATTACGGCGCCGATGGCCCGCCGATCCGAACGAAGCGTCGCGGCGCCCGATCGAAGGAACGAGGGAGATTTATTAAAAGTGGCGATTTCGAATTTTTGCTGGACGACTGCGCGGGTGAGTCGGTCTTTTTTGAGACCCGCTCGGATTGCGCAACCCTTTAAATTATGAAATTTATGCAGGGATGCGAGAGACTCTATATTGTAACACTGTATCTACCGGATGCTTATTAATTGGCTTTTCAATAATTGTGCTTTGAACAATTGTGTATTAACTCATTTCCCCAGAAATACTGCGAATATTTCTGTTTTTCAAGATACACAGCTAGATTGCATCCAATTCATAATTCATAGCTAATACTGCTGATATTTACCTTTCTATAGAACCCTAGCTGCACCGAGTCTAGTTTATGTTTCACAATTGATCAACACCGATAACAACGTAAATATTATCTTTTTTTCAAGATACTGTTTCAATCTAGCTACCAGTCCACATTCAGCAGCTACCTTTTTATACAAAAATACAATTAAAAATCAATCAATTTAAATTGAAGCGCGCGCGATACAAAAATTCATGAAATACTAAAAATTGATTTAATTTGACTTTCTAATTTGTCGATAACAGTTTTGTGTAATATTGCTCCAGTGCAAGTGCAGTTCATAATTAACAAAGTTTGATGGTGAAAAGTACCAGCACAATTACACATGATTATTACAAGACAGAAAGACAAATAAAAATTAACTTACACCGAATCAGTAAAAGATGTATCGAATTGAGAGACAAGGGTGAACAGTTCCAAATGAAAGATTTCGCAAAATCGCAAATCGAGGGCTGATTAGAATATAGGAAAACTGCAGGCGGACAATATCCCAATACGTTAGCTCAGAAACGAGCCACCAAGAATCCGTAATTTTCACTCGAGAATTTCCCTTAATCTGCGCCGCTATCTAGCCAGCGGGTTCCCTTATCAGCGACAGAGTCCGATCCAGTTATGGTAATCGGGCGGTTCGAAAACGTACAGCAGCGTGAAACCGAAATTCCCGTTTCGGGAACCTCGCCCGAAAACTGGACGTTGGTGCACCGGTTTCCTCGGCGGGAGGGTAGAGGGTGGGAGCGTTGTCTTTGCTTGACGAGTCTCTCCGCGCACGGATAATGACCGATTTATCGTAACGAAGTCGGGGTTGGCAGGCGGGTAGACAGACCCTCCCCCCAACGACCCGTCAGGCCTACACCGGGTTAAATTAACAACAGACAAGCCACTTGAAACATTACCGAGGCTTCCTAGCGGAGCAAGTCGAGGGTGGGCTCTCCCGCTACCTTACTCAACATAAATTAGGGCCGATAGAAAGGGTAGATTGCAGAATGTTGAGTGCATAACGACCGACGCTCTGTCGGTGGCTTATGTCTCGAGCATCCGAGGCTCGCGTCTTACTCTTGCGGCACACGCGAGCCCGAAAAATCTTCCCTGCCACACGCCATTGTATTCTAATGCGCCACGTTTCGTGTCTTCTCGCCAATTACCCGGCTCGCTAATAACTACTTACCGAAAGAATCGATTGCATTTCTTGCGACGCTGGGTTAGATCGCTTTCGGAACCGAGCCTAATGCAGCGGACCAAAAATTGGGTTCAGCATAAATCGGTGGTACGATCCTTCAGAAATACACGGGTTTCTTGATGGATTTGGTGGAATATTATATTTGGAAATATTTTGTATATGGAAATAGAATAACTGGAAAAACTTTTGCTAATTATAATGGCATATAAGTCATTATAACTTCTGTATGTACAGCCCTTTTTTAATATGAAAAATGTAAAATAACCCTCCAATTTCAAAAAGATTAGTTGAATACATTAACCACAATAAATTCATTAACCCTAGGCCATGCTTTTTATGGAACGAGAACTGAAAAGTGAAGATTTACCGCAGCGATTATCACGCTGCGGATTTTTATGCTAATTTTTGCGACCTGATTGACTCGCCGGCGTTGAGAGAAAACATTCGTTTAAAGCACAGTAGTTAATGCTGCAATTATATTATAATGTAGTCCAAAGTCCAACCACTGTAGTAGAAATTTTATCTCGACTCGTTCCTGTACTATAAAAATTAATTTCTAGATTTAAACAAGGAGTCGTGTCATCTCTCATTTTGTCTAAAGAAAATGTATTCCATGGAGGTTGGTAATTAAGATCGTTGCTCGGACATTTAAAACAGCTGTTTAGTAAGGAAGATGCGTTACGTTTAATGGAATATTGTGACTATGTAGGCTGCTAGCGAAACAAATAACGATGGCTAACGCGTTACAGGATAGAATAGACTTCGTCAAGATTGGTAGATAGGGAACATGTTTCTGGAGATTATATGGTCTATGAATATGCAATTGGAATAAAAAATTAAGACTATTATCTCATAGTCTGATGGGCTCGTTGTTTTCCTCGTGAAAGGCTGCCTGACCAGTAAACTAGGTAATTTAAAAAATTTAATCTCTCCTTTCTGTAGCTAATTTGTTTAATGATAGACCATTCTACTGCACTTCAAATAAATCAGATTATGCAGAGCAAATAGATTCAATCTATTGAAATTAAAAATGTACACATTGTATACAAACTGAGGTTTACTGAAACATTATCAAGTCTCGCCTATCCCTTCTCATACAATTTGACAAATTAAATTTTTCATTGATCTCGCAAAAGTAGTACTCAACATTATCCAATTAACGATTCACCATTTCCTAAGTTCAGAAATCCAACCTGAATTCTCACTGTGCGCACTGATTGCCAAAAAAGCGAATTTCGAGGAAAAAGTCGAGCTAGTCATTTGTCCTATCGTTTTGCAGTCACAAAACTGCGCATCCCTACACAGAATCGCGAATGTTGCCACCATACCGCGTTAATTACCGACCGACCACTGGCCAGTATGAAATAATTGACATCAGACTATAAACCACAAAATGACGTCACGGTATAGTTTCACGTCATTACATCGAATATTACGAGGCTTCCAGTTCATTATACGGAATCGATATCGACTCTCCACTTTGAAATCCTGTGTATCGGGTTAAGCTAAATTATGTGCTTAAAAAGACTATTAAAAGGACACGACAAAAAGGACACCGTAATAGATATCAAACTAGAACGTTCCCACTGATGTGCATACATATAACAGTCAAATTGTCTCAAATGATGACTCTGACTTGAAGATCTGCATTGTCAAAAAATTCTTCATTTTATTCCGAACTCAAAATGGGAAGACGTGTGATAAAAGTGTTATTTAAAATATGAAACAGGGCGAGCTTATGGACCACGGTGTGGGTAGTTCCTTAATTTCTAGAGGTTCTGAGAATCGTCCGAGAGAAGACACGATATTTAGAAGTTGCCGAATGGTGCATTCGTTAATAACGGAGGATCACGTCGAGGTTAAAGTTTGACCAACTTGGCTCGGACGCGGTTTTCGCTGGGGCAAAAGTTCTACAGCGCAATTACAGGCGCAGACGACCGGCGGTGCATTATCGTTTCCGTGATTCTTATAATTCCTCGGGATACCGGGATGGAGGAACGGAGTAGGGGGTGGAAAAAGAGAGAGACCGACGCGACGGTGTCCGAATAGTCGTTAGAACGCATTTCCGAGGAGACGATATCTGGCCATAATGAAGGATCCATTTACAAGTAAGATTCAACCCCCCGCGACTTCATTACCCACGATTTTACCACGGACGCCCCGCGGCATTCGTAATGAGCGATGGTCATTCATTTTAATATCCATTAAATGCAAATACCGTCCCGGCACAAACGTTTACTCCTATTTCGAATTATTTCGCTGACTCGCCGTAATTAAGCTTTTCGAAGGGACTCGGGGAAACATTACCTACGGAGGAGTCGTTACTGGTAACGATGCGGCCCCTTCGCACCCCCCTAACTCCTCATCGCTCCTTCTTCCGCTACCAGGCCAGCTCTAGGTGTACGGGCACCTCGTAACGTCACTCACCATGACGATTTTCGTACGCGATAACTGGAACTTCGAACTTCAGGAATTTTTGACCGTGGAAAAACGCGAATTCTTCCTCGCTTCGCAGCATATTTCTTCAGACAGGTCCGTGGAAAATCTTAAGTTAGAATGCACAGTATTTTCCTAGTTCTAACTCCGAAGAAGAGACGTTTTGGCGTCATGAAGAATTTTAGGGGAATAATTTTTTAATAAGAATCAACACCTAAACCAACAGGTACAGATCGTCGCAGCAAAAGCGAATCTGCCGGATTGAAGCACGAAACGTTACGCAGCAAAATTCTCATTTGTACAGCAATTATTTTAATGCTCGATGGAGAAAAGGTATTACAAAAATTGTTATACATGTTCTTGATCCACTTTCCCGCAACAAGCTACACGCGCCAAATTCCATGGCCGAAACCGGGAGCCGCACTTTTCCTCCGAGTAATTACAGCCTCGTTTTAATTATAATTTGTAAAACTCAATGGAATATCTTGCCGTGCCGTTGGGCACCGGAACGCGGTATGGAAATCGCCGGGACGAACTTTATGTCAACGTGGCCGAGTATCAGTTTTATTAAAATGATTATAAAAACCGGCGTTATTAACGCGAGAATTTATGAATATTTTAAAACCGCCAACGAAGATAAGGCGATCGTTTATTTTCTCTTGGCTCATCTCCTTCCACCTGCATCTATTTTCTCTTCCGCGGTTCTTCCCAACCTGAAGAGGAGATATCCCGTTTTCAGTGAAAAATGAGAGCTGTAACTAATTCCAAAATCCGTGTAGGTTATATATTTTTATCACTCCAAAAAAAGACGTCGGTGCTGATTGTAGCTGTCTACACCGCCCCAATCATACTAAATTCATGATAAATCTTTCATAGTGGGTTGAAGAAAACACGAATACAAATTACAAGACCCAAAAATATTAAGAAATTCTCTAAAAAATTCCTGAACAGTCGCAGTCCAGTATAAAATTGCAAATAACTGAGCCTGCTACACAAAAGGAAGAAGCACCACCAACAATCAGTCTCCTGATCAGCTCATCCCGGAATATCCTTGCCAGCAGGCATCTTAATGCTCGCGGGTCGTAAACAGCGCGGACGTGACGTAAATCTATTCGCATCGTCGTTGTTTAGCTCGGTCTTTGCCATGGGAGTGAGGGGGTGGTTGGTTGAAGGCGAAAGAGCCCCTAGACCAAGGTATGGGGGAGAGAGAGAGAGAGAGAGAGGGAGAGAGATTTCGAGGAGGGTCGGAAAGAGAGAGAAAGAGAGTGCTAGCTGGTGTGGGGCGGCTGGGCGAGAGAATCGGAGGTGGGTCGACCGATGTATGAATATACATGACCTTACCACCAACCCTTACACCGCAACGGGGCTCTGCTTACATTATTGTATATCTAATTCCGCGGATGGTTCTCAAAATTCGTCGTTTACCGCGACGCCTGGGCGCCGGGACGCCCGTGGTCCGCCTTGGCCCGACCCGGCCCGTCTCGTCGGCTTGGACCGCGGAGAATCACTGTCGGCCCACGACATTATGCAGGCAGTCTACATATTATACATTCGGACTGGGATTCAATTAAGTTTGGTTAGACCATCCTCCTCCTCCCCTCCTCCTCTCGCAGTCGTCCTTCCGCAACCCCTGATCCACCTTCTACCTTTCCACCCCCGTGCGCCACTCGGTCGCCCCGTCTTCTTCCTTCTCGCCATTCAACTTCGTGTTTCCCTCTGCCGGTTCCTTTCTCTTCCTTCCTGGCCTTTCTCCATCTCACCCCCACCCCTCCCTCTCCCCCGCCGAACCTCTGCTCTGACTACTCTTCCTTGGTTTTCACTCCTCCTCCCGGGTGTTTCACCCCCGAACCGGTTTTCGCCAGGGCGTCGCGGCACGTACAAGTGTTCTAAATCGTGTGTGTCCCGCTGAGACGATTCGTTCCGCGGTTTTCGAAACCGTTCCGGCCCCTGTCTCGTTTGAATTATTGTGGTCTGCCGCGTTCGATAGGCGCTACAAGGGGAAACAACGCCGGTTGAACTGGATTCGAGGACCGGTCGTGATTGGTTGGTAGTCGGACCGTCGGTCTGGGGACTTTTTCGTGCCGGTATCATAACCTGATGCGACGATTAAAAGCGGGGGACCGCGGGGAATTAAAATCGTATCGATTCCAGCCTACCAGGCCTGCATCATGTTTCGGTGCGCGCTGTGATAATTGAATGCGCGGCCGGTGACGGGACGCGAATCGAAATACTGCGGCTGCCGTTTGACCCTGAAGACGACAACCGGCGTGGACGTCACCCAATAGGTTGTCATTTCTAGACACATTTTCTGATTTTCCTAATCGAAAATTAATCGAGTTCAAACTGCATCAATCGTGCTGCAACTGGTTGCTTAAAAGTATTTCTTTACACTTGTCAGTTTAGATTTATTCAGGATTGAAGATCAACGCAATCCAAACTCTGTATTGTGATTGAACTACAAATAATTATTTTAAAATATGTAAACTTTTATTCAATGGACGTATACAGGGTGTCCCAGCTAACTTGACCACCTTGAATATCTTTGTTGTTCTTAAAGATACGTCAATAGTCCGAAGGACAAAGTTGAATGGTTCCGTGAGGCTCACATGATACGAAAAAATTTTTGTTTTTATGTGATTTTTTTTAGAGATATCAAGGTCACCTTCATGTTTTCAAGTGGCACTTGGTACTTTGGACGTAAATTCAACGACCAAGTATACCATGACCTTCGGATGACCTTGAAGTACCATTTTAAAAAATGAAGGTGGCCTTGGCAATTACTTGTAATAATCTGACAAAAAATTTGTTTAACAAAAGTCGTTCAGTTTTCGATTGGCTATACATTGCAATAAAAAAAGTTCGAAAATTTTTATTCTTAAGCAACAAAGATATTTGAGGTGGTCAAGTTAGCTGGGACACCCTGTATAGTCAATTCGTGCAGCTACATAAAAATTAATCAAGTACTGCATCTGATCCCAAACGAGGTCCTCTCCGATGGAAGAAGCCCGGCGAATCCTAAACAAAATATTAAAGAAAATCAATCAAACCAACCTCCGCAACACTTAATAACCCTTCTATCCGTACCCAGGCTACCCCGCGCAATTCACGCGAGCGTTCCCAATAACCTGCGACCCCCGAACGCAGGATGATTAAGGAATATTGAACGATTCCACGGGCAAGCGGTTCCTCTCGGGCTAAATAATTCCCAGAAATTTGAAAAACAATATCTAGAAACTCTCGCCGGTCCGGTATATCAGCCGAGGCGAGTAGAGCGGCACCGTAGGGGGTGTGGGCGGGGGGGGGGGGGGGGGGGTTGGTTTGCAACGAGACGGCCATTCTTTTTAATTATCCCGCGCTCGGCGTGAGTGCCACGTTTACTTTATCAATATTTCCCTCGGTCCCGAAAAAAAATCCTTACCGCTCTCTCGCATCGAAGCAGCAACCCTTCCCGTCGTTTACGTCGCGCGCGCGCGGGTACAGCTGGATAGGTAATTAGTGGGGGCCACGTGGTGCAGCGAGGTTGTAAGCGTGCGCGAGCGAGTAGACGCGAAGCTGAGCAGAGCAGAGCGAGTAGGCGCGTGTCGCAAGCGTATTGGTGGGATGCGTGAACGACGCATGTGTTCGAGGAGGGTGCTGGTAGAGAGGCAGACACCGAGCCGAAGGGTGGCCGATGGGTAGATGACGAGGATGGTAAGGGGTTGCGGGACGTAGACGCTGCCAACGACGAGCCCTGAAGAGGGGGTCAGGCTAGAAGTGCTGGGGGACTTCATAATCGAAGATGGATGCGGTTCAAACTGCATCAAACCGACACCACAAACAATTGCTCCGAAACATGTCACTATATCTGTGTGTTTAGATTTGTCCACGATCAAAGATGAAGATAATTCAAATTGTATCAAACGTGCTGCAACTGACTGCAATGACTTTTTATTTGTTTATTTAGTTTCGTCTAAGATCAAATATGTGTGAAGACAATTCAAACTCCATCAAACCTATCCTACGAAGAATTTATTTGTTTATATAGTGTACGGGTGGGACGCGTGTACGACGCGTGTGTCGAGTAGGGCGCCGATAGAGTGACAGCCACGGATCCGAAGGGTGGCCGTCGGGTAGACGACGGGTTGGAACCGATGAAGGTAAGGGGTTGCGGGACGTAGAAACTGGCAACGACGGGTCCTGAAGAGGGGGTCAGGATGGAAGTGCCGGGGTTGCAGGAGAGGGAAGATGTATCGAGACAGAGGGAGGACAGACTGCACAGGAGGAGGAGTACGAGGAGCAGGAGGTGGAGGAGGGCGTTGCAATAATGACAGAAAATTGCGCGCTTCCAGGTTCCGTGGCGCAGCACCGACACTTAATTCAATTCAATTGCGATACAGTTCAATAATTCGATTAATTAAAAAATATCGCAGGGTCGCTCAGTCGCTTACGGTCCGTGTCGTACGTAGCCAGCCCCCCTTCCCCTCCCGTGGACGCCCTCCAGCCTTGTCTGGCCTCGAGGAGATGCTCGCGAAGACCCTCTTGTTTCCTGTTTGTGACGCTAAAAAACATCCCCCTGGCTCGAAACCACCCCCGCGCATTTCATCCCTCTCACCGGGGGTCGCTGAGAGCCCCTGACTAAAAGGCGCTCTCTGTGTATCGATGGGGGTAATAGCTGATAACTGAAACGTACCACTCGATGTTCCCGCATCATCTGTGATTACTTGATTATGGCTATCGAGTGAGCGATGCCTCCAACGACTCCTCGTTGCTGCTGCCTGCCGCTGCAAACCACCCTCCTCGGTTCTAGTTCGTCGTTTTCGTTCGCTCGCTCGCGAGGGAAAAATTCTCGCGAACCACCCCGGCAAGCACTTGCCGGAGCAATTGGCGACCTTTGAATCTCTTCCGACTCATCCCGCCCATTTCCTACGATTCCGTCCCACCGAACCCTGCCAACGCTACCTTCCGCCCTCCACCCGCAACGTCCCACGGCGACACCGGTGCAGGCCCCACACCCTCGTCACCACGCGAGCTGCACTTGACTTTTAAAAACCCCATTAACCGACGGTAATAGAGAAATCGTGCTTTCACAGACTGTTTCGCTACCCAGGAACCTGGAGGGGGTGCCCCTGTTACGGGCACCTCTTACCCTTGCCAGGGGATCTTCCTGCCTTCCCTCTTCAAACTTGTGGCTTTGGCGATTTTTTTGGCTAACTTTTGGATTCTTCGGCGTACGGTGGCTTGACTCGGAATTCTTGGATGCCGTAGATTCTTGGTGTAAGGTGGTTTGAAGTGGTTTGAAGTCTTTTGGAGTGTGTAGAAGGGTCCTACTTTTCTTCGTCCCTTTCTTTTAGAATCTCATGGCATCAGCAAATTTTTTGGCTAACGTGGACTCTTCGGTGTAAGGTGGTTTGAAGTGGTTGGCTGTCTGTGTTCTGGGATGTATTTCTTTAAAGCAGAAATGGATGAGATATGATCCTAGGATCTCTCCTGTAACTATTTCTGAGGATTAATACAGATCTCCAGTAAATAAAATGTGAAAATTATAACGAGAAAAGAAATTTTTGTGCTGGTACTTATCATTTAAGATTAGAAAGAACCGGCGAAAATGTTGATGCATCGATTCTCATTGAATAAGAATGAAGACTCGCTTCGGATTCTGTTTACTGACCAACCATGATCACACCAAAAGAGACATTCGTGGGGAATTCCGTACGGATAAGTCACGGTGGTTCTGCGACCTCAAAAACCAGAACAGCAAGTGTGTATTGAGCGACGAGCAGCTTGAATGGTCGATATTAATTGCGCCTTGACTCATTAATTCGGTCGCATTATCTCGGCTACGCGAGCAAGAGATCGTCCGAGACCGTGGCTCTGCTCGCTTTTACACGGCCCGACTCGAGTTCGGCGGGCAATTACAATATGAAAGGCGCATAAATCAACGGGTTTAATTAACGCGTTGTTATTATGATCATGACACCGCCGCGGAATTATAATATCCCGAAACGCCCCTGAAGACCGTGCCGGGCGAGTCATTTTTCAACGGAACGAAAAGGGAAAGCTGCTGCTGAATCGTTTTAGGAGACCCGGGGAAACAATATTGTTTCTCCGTCCGTTTATGCCAGCAAACCATCCTGATCGTTGAAAAACATTTTCGGTGCTTCTATATAATTCTCTCGGAGCTTCAAGTATGCAGACATTCAAAAATGTTTTGATCTATTCGTGAATTAAAAACGAAAGAAAAAGAATTTAGAATTTTTCATTCACTAACAATACCTGAAAAAATGTTTAAATCTAGTGTTGAACGCCTCAGGGTAGTTTCCTCCCTTAAATTCACTTTTAATGTAAATCTTCACACTTCTCCTCTTCGTTTGGAGAGAAACGTGTCTTTCTACTCGTCATAAAGACCATTTGGAGATGCATGAAGCATCGATGGAAAGTAACGAGACTAAAATAAGACTACTCAGCGTGATTGAAAGAGGTCGCGAAGCGGTTATGGAGTCGGATGTAGGTCGAATCATCTGCATTATGGACGCACATAATTCAAATCGAATACGGAACGTTCTTCTGGGAACTCCCTATATAAGGCGTTACAAAAGTAATCGCTCATTCTTCGCAGTTCGACCGGCGTCGAAAAAAGCTTACGTTGCATATTTAGCCTACCTCTCTATCTCTGCTTAATTATTTGTTTGCGTCCTCGCCGCGCGTTCTCTGGGAATCCCTTATTTTAATGAACGCGCTGTAACACGCGACCTGGACAGAGTCTCATTTAAAACCGTATAATTTTATGTAACGCCTCTCTGTGTGTTGTGTTTTCAAGCGGGGAAGTATGAAAATGAGCAAACAGTAACGGTACTTTGAGCCTGCTCTCTGTGGGGGTGTACTTTGATTCCCATTCTGTTTGAGGCGATCTTGAAAATTAATTTTGCACTCTTGTTCAATGTTAATAATCCTTTAGCGTTTGATTGCGATCATATATGACCGCTGACGATTTTCACATAACTCCCACTCCTTGTAATTGAAGCAGACAATTTTTATTTTGCTTGAAGATCCGCGGTCTAACAATTACAGCAGATCATTCTGGCTTGATTAGTCCAACCGAATAATTTCAGGGGTGGCAGCAAACCCTGTAGGAACCCACCCTTTTCACGGACAACAGGGTTTTCCGATAATCTCAGTTCGCATCTATCACGCGATCCAGAATTTAACCTCGATCGAAATGTCACCTCGACCGAAAACACCGTGAACCTATCCGGAACGACCCCCATTAACCGATCAACCATCGTCACAGCTGATTCTCAGTTATCAAGCATGGGAACCCGAAGCCAGTTGAGAAACTCTTCTGGCGGGTCTCGGGTACAATTCATTATGATTTAACTGCAGCAAGAAAGCTACTAGCAGGCGAGCCAACTACCAAGGAACGGAATAAGCTAGAGAGAGCTTTCTCTCACGGGAGAGAGAGAGGGAGAGAGAGAGAGCGCGGGCGTCGGCGGTGGCAAATCGCTTATTTATACCGTGAACGGTGTAATACACTCGCCGGAGGCCATATTTAGTTTACCACCCCGCGGGTATAATGTCTTTTTAGGTACGTTAATTAACAGTATTCATTTTGCACAAAGGTTTCTAATTACGTACTGTACGGGGCCATAGACTTAGTGCCGCCCGCGCCACGGAAATGTTATGTCCCCGGCGTTTCTCGCGGAGACGGTCGAGAAAGGAGAGAGTGAAAGAGAGAGAGAGGGAGGGAGCGAGGAAGTAAGAAAGAGAGAGAGAGAGATTCTGGCCGAAGCTTCGCGGCGTCCGAATACGGAATTAAGACTCGAAATCTGCCGCGTCAGCCGGTTGATGACACCAAGCGCGGGGGCGGAGGAAAAGGAACAGATCGAGTCGAGTCTCGGAGAATCAGAAACGGCCGAGCGTCGCGTGTCGGGTCAATACTTGTCCGGCCGCCACAGTTAGCAGTCGCATTAATTAATTATAATTAAGTTTTAGTTGACGCGACTGTGGCGCGGCGCGCGGGGGTAAGCAAGGCAGGTAGCTACGCGACTCGCATTTTGAGCATTACCGATATTATGCAGATTTCATCCCTTCTCCCGTCCTCCTTCCCCCCTCAGAACCACCCCCGTCTTTCCACCCCCACATCGTCCCCAGTCGCAGTCTTCAACGGCGCTCTCTCTCCGAGGTCTTTCTCTCTCTCTCTCTTCTCTTCTCTCTCCACCTCTTCCACCGTCATCTTCCAGGACACGCTCACTCCTTGTGCCACTTGCCAAGCGAGTCAGAGAATGAATTATTTACTTATTTACGGTACGTAAACGGAAACTCTATAGCGCCTCGCTGCTCAACCCTCCAGCATCCCCTTGTTCTCCGCTTCTCTCTCTCTCTCTCCCTGCGAGGCTAGAATTAAGACTGTGAGAAGGTGGAGACCGAATTGCCAGGTGAGAACGGACACCCACGGTTTTTCGGGACGATTCCGTAAACTGATTCCACGCTGATTGGGGATTTATGAAGTCGTTCTCGTGCTCCAGTTTTCGGACCCCGACGTAAAGACTGCGTCGCGGTGGTTCGATGTGGACGGCCGGCTCTCAATGCGAGACTGTTGCCGATGACCTGGATCGTCTCTAGAGCGGATGTGTTCTGCAAATGACAGAGTAGCGGCCTTTTCTTGGTCTAGTTTGAGCTGTCTTGGAAGTTGTAACTCATTCGTATTGACCCCTTCGCTGGGATGCACGCGTCGAGCATGTGTTGATAGGGTTTGTGGCTTTTGGACGTGTCCATTGCATCTTTTTCTACCTCTTCCTACGGCGAAGGATTTTTCTTATTTTACAAACTTTCAAATGCTATAAATGTAGAAAAATCTCCACGAACTCCAGATGCCTTTAATGCTTAAAAATTCGCTCCCCTCATTCTCTCAATCTCGTAAACCTATGATGCTTGCTGGATCGACAGTGAACGTAAAAAACAAATAAAGTAGAATCTCGCGGGCGACACGTAAGTGTGCTGATGGGCGAATTTTCGGAGAATGAAACGGCTGACTCGGACAAGTCGGGCGTCTTTAGTGGCTGCATCGAAAGATAAGCACTATTTTAAGATGTCGACGGAACGTCGAGGAACCGTTCGTCTCGCCTGTTGTCGATTAAAATGACTACACCGTCTGTATTGCTTAACAAGGAACTGGAATATGTGGAAGGAATCTATGTGGGAGAATTTCGGAAATTAAAAGGATGAGAAATTTATAAGGACGTCTTAATTATTCGGTAATCTGTCCCTCAGTCCCTCTTATTTGCTATTCGGTAAGCCTCCGTCAACCCTCCCGCTCGCGTCACTTGGCAAGCAAGTCATAGAATTAATTACTTATGTATGGTGGATAAACGGAAACCCGTGAATGCTCGCCCTCCACACGTAGGGAATACAACGCTCCTAAACGGTATTGTCGAGGCACCGCGCTGCTAACAGCGATGGAAACATCGGGACTCGAAAGAAAATAAATATCGGGTAGTGTAATCACCTTTAACGAAGTCGCCCCTTTGTCGATCCACCTACAGTGCAGATGTTTGAAAAAACATTTTATGGAAACGCCAATATGTCAGTACCAGTCTCTAGAAACAGGTGTTAATTAGATTTTAATGAGCATTGCTACGTTATTTTGGACACGTTAAAATTATTCAGAGAAAAATTTGATGTAGCTCCTGTGTCTTGTAAGAAATGCCAAAAATTTTGTGTACCAACTCTCCAGTCTCTGAATTGCTGGTTTTAATTATTCTCGTCCGTTTGACAATTTCCGTGGCCACCCTGATATACAAGGTGTCCCAAAAAAATGTGTGCACATAATAAGCCAGAAAGTTAAGCACTCGGTTAAAGGAAACATGAGCAAAAACAAGAAGAACCCTTATTATCAGTTTATTAATCCACAAGAATTCGCAGAGTCCGTTTAGGAATGGCACCCACCTGTGCGGGAACAGGTAATGAAAATTTCGCGCGGATGTGAGAGCATAATGGCCGAAGTCAGTTATCTTGGCGTTCCCTATTGAATATAGCTTTCCGCTGACAAAGGGAGCGGGATTAAACTGCGCGAAACAATTCTTTCGTAGAGTGTCTCGTTGGCACTATTTCATCAGCGGTTTCACGGCACGGCGAAACGACGGGGGCTTCGAAGTAACGGTGCCGGTTGGCATTGTGCGTTTCAGTTTGTGCGTCCCCGACCCGTCGCCGTTTACGTTTGCCAACGTGGGCGTCACGATAACCAACCCGGGGAGAAACGGTTACGATTTCGTTCGCAGTCGCAAAACGTCGACCGAGAAGCCGCGAATCCATCGGGCTAAGGAGGGCCGAGCTCCTTGAGGGCACACAGTGCCAGTAATGTCGTCGCAAAATCCACTGTGAGTACGCCTCAAATTCCGGCGGAGGAGGCTCAGCTCGTAAAGCACAGGAAGATGCATGCCGGGATATTAAGGCCATTATCGCCGTTGCATATTCATGCCGTATTATAATGAAAATACAGTTTATTACCGAAGATTAACAGCTTCTTACGACGACGCGCGCTTGCCGCCGCCGCCGCTTGGCGACTACGCTTCCCGTCGTTTTAGCAACCCTCTTGCCAAAACCATTCGAACAAGAGGCGGAAACGACGGCGGCGGAACATTCTTGCACCCGTCGGCAACGATCAGTCACGCTACTTGCAATGTTCAATTCGCGCCACCTCTGATATCATCCTTACACTGACCACCCTTAAAATGATTTTTGGCAATGACCTCCTCATCAAGTCCCTTGAAGTAATTCTTTCCACTGACCACCCCTAAAAAATTTTGGACTATGACCTCCTCACCAATCCACTTAAAATAATTGTGTACACTGACCACCCCTAAAATAATTTTAGACAATTACCTCATTAAATCCCTTGAAATGATTATTTGGAAAAATACTTGACTTTTACAAGCTGATCTTGTAAACTTATCTTAAAATATTTCAAGAAATTATTTGTTAAAGTCTCTCTCTCTCTCCCCCATTGTGATCATCTCTATTCAGGATATTGGAATGAATAAAAATAGTACGAAATTTTAATAGTGAAAAGAAAAATTTGTCAAAATTTGCATGTGTATAAATTTAATTTCGCTATTAAACTTGTTTTCCGCCTCAGTACTAATACAGTAACAATATATTCGACTTCTTAGTGCTTGCTGGAAATTCCAGTATCGATCAATTAGTCTGTTCCCTGGACAGCCCGATGTTCGAGGCTCCCGGAATCAAAGAGTTGCCATTTGCTTCTTGTTTTCGTTTCCTGTTTTGCTTGGTCACTGGGAATGAGTGGATCGTGCAGACCGAGCTCCTAAATTTCGTGTTCCTGAAGAAGCCTTGGCTGCCGGATCCCCCTGCAGACCGAGGCGAACGGATTCGATCGGGAATTCGAGCTTGTAATGGGCGCGATACATTCCGTATCGCCGTTAATGCGGGGCAACTTAATGTAAGCAGCGAGCGAAGGAATAATAGTGGCCTAGCCTACGGACATTCATTTATCTTAGTTTATTGCCAACTGCGAGGAAACAAACACCGCTGGAATACGCAACGACGCGCCATTAACCTCCCGAGTCGCTTTGCCGGGCCCCGAGCTTAACGGTTTGTCCTGTACTTTTATTCAGCCGGCTTTCTTTCTGCTTAATAATGACTCGATGATGTATCGTCATTTGTATCTACCCGTGCTTTTCCAAGTGGGCACGAGCTCGGCTCTCTCTCTCTCTCTCTCTCTCTCTCTTTCTCTCGCTTCGTTGCGAGGCCAGATCGATGGAATGTAATCTGTTCGACGAGCTGAGGTTTCTCTTTGTTGCGGAAAGACTGCTTACCATGGCGCGCGATCGTCGTGAGAATTTTCATTAATTTTCTCGCGGCCAATTAATCGTCTGCTTAATATCCAATAAATGTGGAAATCGTCGGATTTGATTTTATTAGAACGTTAGAGATTGTCAAATTGAATGACTCGATTTTATTTCAACCTTGCAATTGGGTTAAATAAAATTATTTTCATTGAACTTTAGTAATAGGTTGTTGTATATATGAAATGTCCGATTTTAGAATGCGAATGTTGTAATGCGTTTTGATCAAAAAATACTATTACATCACTTTGAAGTACAAAGCTTACGACCCTATCTTAAATTTCCTTTTAAATATTAGGTTGTTGCATATAAAATGTCCGATTATAGAATGTGAGTCTTATCAAACGTTTCGGTCAAGAAATGCTATTACAGTCTATAGGTTTATTATACGTATAAAAATTTGAGGTGCGAAGCTAATCCTTAATAATAAGTTTATTTCATTTAAATCTTGGAACAATCCTCGCCAAGTGAACGAAATTTTCATTCGATTCGAAAAATCCAATTTGAGATCTGCGACAACCGATATACCTACGTAGAAATTCGGCAAATTTATTGCGAACAGGTCCGAATGAACGCAGATCCAGTGCGAACTAATTCAAAGGACACCCGTCGTGACTTTCGGAACCGACTAAAATCGCTTCGTCATAGAGCCCCGTCGGATCCGGATCGACAGGTTTCCAAATGTTGCCTCTTTGAACATTGTTCGACCGGGGGCGTTCGTTTAACGACCAGCGAACAGTGGCCGCTCGCTCGCGATTCCCGTCGCCATGAAAAAAGCCAGAACGCCGGAAGATCGAGGCGGAAAAAAGCGTGGATCGCAACATCGCGTCGCATCGGATCGGCTGCCGTATCCGAGACGAAATCGGACACCGATCGGATGAACCGGCTCGGGGTAATTAGCCTCCATCGTCGTGCGCAGCGAGCGTTGTTCTCTGCCGAAACAAATTAGACCGTGGCGCGTCGCACGAACGAATAAATTTAGGGAATGTTTCGCTACGAATGGAAAAAAAGAGCTAGCGAACCAGCAATCCAGAGAGAGACAGTGAGAGACAGTAGCGGGCAGGGAGAGCGAGAGAGAGAGAGGGGGGGATGGCAGCCGGAAAAAAGGGGGAAAATCGGGTTGGGGAAAAATGTTTCTGGCACGGGATATAATGGACGCATTGCACACGACTATAATGAGATTTTACAGTGCAATTCACATAAAGCATTGGAAACAACAAAAGCTTTGAGCCGGGGGATGGGGAGGGGGAGGACAGGCGGGGGTGTAGCGCGATAAAAATGCCCGCGTCTAAACACATTACTTCTACTGTGGCCCCGGTTTCGCTCGCGGCTCCAACACCAACGATCTCTGAATGCTAGCCTTTTTTACGTTTTACTCTCACCCGCTCTCTCTCTCTCTCTTTCTTCCTCTCTCTCTCTCTTTCGTTCTCTTTCTGTTTTACCCTTTTAAATATGCGTCGGAATCGGGTGTAAGCGCGTCTCATTAACGGTGCTCGCGTGGTGTCGCTTTCTTTGACGAGGCTCTCTGCCCCACCAGAGTTTATTACCTCTGAAAAGCGTGCCGACCCACCGAACAAAACGCAACAGTGGAGACATTTTTCGATTACGGAACGGTTAAACGGTGATAATTATGTGTGCACCCCGGAAAATGAGAGGAACGATCAAAGGAACGGCGCCGCGCGCGCGGCTCGCGCGGTCCGATGCGTTTTTCGGGCTCGCTGTCACGCGGCCTCAATTAGTTACTGCCGGGAAAAATGCGTTTTATTCGACGGTGTAACAAATATACCGCTCCATTTGGAAATATTTACGGGGTTATGAAATTTTTTGATGTCGCCCGCGTGACGGTTCGGTCAGCCGACCGTCCGGTCTGCTTCACTGGCAGACGACGCTCTATTATTGGCCGATCGCGACCTTTGCGAGGGCCAATTTAAATAAAGGTTTATTATTATTATCATTATCGATGTCGCTACTCTCTGTACACCGGTCATCTTTGTGGACATATTAGAAAATCGAGTTCAATGGTTAAGTTTTAATGAATACAGCTTTATTAATCAATTCTATTTATTAGCCAATTATATAGTCACCGTTCTTTTCTACGATTAGAAAAGAATGGCATCCATGAAAATCGAGCACGAACCTATTCAGTCTGATATAATTTTTTGAGATTTCTCGTCTGTTTGGATTTCAGCAATCGATGATTATAGCTTGTGTGATCTTAATTGTGCTCTATCAGCAAGAGCGTATCTATTTCTTTCGTGTATCTAAATTATTCAAAATAGTCAAAGAAAATTGTATTTCGAATTGAGAGTAGCGAAAAAGTGAGGCTGAATATATCTTCACTTGAGCTATCTATATTGCTTAGAAGTGGAATAAATCATTGATTACACTTCCTGCGGAGTGTGTTTTATTGCCAGCGCATTGTAAATGTATAATAAGCACGGTCTAAGTATATTTCACGCTTTTCTCATCAACGTGTTCATAATCCCGTGTCCCACATATGGGTCGCGATGCGGTTTAATAAAAAGTTAATTAGTCGCTCGTAATTCAGGGTAACAAGTACTGGAAGCAAGGGTACCATGGGACCTATCGAGAAGCTAAATGAATGGAAGATATAGTTCTCAGACAAAAAGACTGTACGTTGTTCGTGATAAAGACGTTGGTTCCATCTGTGTTGATGTGCCATGAGTGAGCTATTGAAGTTTAACGATAATGATTGACTAATAATTGAATGATCAACAGTAGACAATTTCCGGAACCGAACGAGAACAGCTCGACCCCCATTCGTCCACCCGCGAAATGACACTAAGTCACCGTCCATTGTGATGATCGGCCACCATCGAAAATGGGGCGCTAGCATGCAGGAAGCCGGCTGTGCGTCGAGCATCGAAAATTACTTCCCATCGGTCGCGTACGTTTGGAAACGTGTAATTAGCTGAGCGGAGATAAAGGATGCACATGCATCGTTCGCGAGCCGATGGACGGATTTCAATTTTTGGAAAATCACGATGCCCCGATGGATCCCCTTGGACAAACAAGTGCCTAACTCTGTCTACCTGTTTTTTTCACCGAACCATTTCCGGACCTTCGACTCTGAATACCCTTTGAACGGTGTCCAATAGGGAGTGGGCGTTCGACAGTGGGGGGGGGGGCTGAGGGGGTGGCCAGAAAACCGAGGGGGTAGAAAGAGGTTTGGGAAAGGGATGTGCTTGAAAGAGCGAACGAACGGGACAGGGAAAAGAAGAGAAAGCCGAACCGCATACAGAGGGAAAGGGTCGCGGAGGCCAGGGTTGACAACGGGGAAAAGAGGAAGAGAGATACGGGGCGAGAGATAAAAAAATATTGGAGGGTGCGTTTTGTCGCGCCGCCGATAAATTTTGAATGCACCCGCCGGGCAGAATTAGTTGCCTGTTGGGTAATGATCAAAAAAATTATAAACAAAAGATTCCACGGATGGCGAGCCTTTTTCGTGGATCAGCGAGGCAAGCGGAGAGAACGCTTGCGAAAAGCTTTGACGGTGGTGCAGGTTCGCCACCCAGACTCTCTCTCCTCCCATTGGTGCCCAAACCTACGGCACACTATATTTAAAAATCGGCGCGGTCTCCCGGAAACTTCCTCCACAAAGGGAAGGGGCTAGAGCGCCGTTTACATCGGGTTTATTAAAATCGACTGCTCGCGAAATATAAGCCGTCAACCGAAACTCCACGGCCAGTTCTATCTCTCTCCATCTCGCGTTCTCACTTTTTGGATCCTCGTTAAGGCTGCCGGACACTTGTCAACCCTTTCCACGGCCGCGTAATGATAGAGAGAACGATTCCGAGTTTTCCGCACTTAACCCAAATTTCTGTTTTGGCATTTTGTTCCGCCAGCTTACGCCGAGCATTCTGTTTCTGCCGAATTATTCGGAAATTTTAGCAATTGCATGGTACAGTTAGTGGGTAGATGGGTGAACACAAGTTTCCAAAATCAACGGAAAGAACCAACTCATAATTATTAATAGAGATAACATGATCTGTAAAGAATCGAGGCATTCGCTCGGCAAGTGTTTCCCCCGGAGAACTGCGCGCAGAACGCGGCACTACAATTAGAAAAACAAATTGAATACCGTAGCGGAATGCACGGATCCGTCTCTTCATCTAGTTGCAAAAAATTCGATACTAGAATTGGAAAAAAATTGATAGGCGAACAGGTAAGCGTAACTCGGCCTGCTGCAGCTTCCCCGAGCGTTCTATCAAAAATACACCGGTTTTGTCGATGGAAAAAACCAAAGAAAAACAGACACACAGTCACAGACACAAGGACACACTGACGCGCACAGAGAGTGTGCCGCACAGAGAATTTCGAAAATTCGATCTCGGCTCGAAATCACGCTTGCTTAAACAGAGTAATTGTTCGACGAGGTAAAAAGAGTCTCGTGGCCCGGGGTTTGTTCTGCGAAGAAAGATAAATTCCTATGACACATCGATTCGATAGGGCAGAATCGTTGCCAAACATCGACGCAGTTTTTCTCCGGGGATCGAGCAACCCGCTGCGACAAAAAAATCAGGGGCGGCGGCGGCGGGGGGGGGGGGGGGGGCAGCGTGGAAAAAAGAGAAAAGGAAAAAAAATTCATCGGCAGCCGGTATTCCCCCAGCGAATCTGTCACACTCCCTTTAGCCGTCGTTGTAGAACGAAGCTGACGCGTGCGTTCGCACGCACACCCTCATCCCGTTTCTCGCGTGTGTAACGACACGCACAGCCGACACGCATGCACGTACCCGGCCCCGCGCCCTGCGCAACCGACGCACACGCACACGCGTACACCGACCCGTGATTCGGCTACTAACAAACCCAATAAAAATAATGCACTTTCGCGCATTTGCAAATGAACGTTGTCATTTTATTTCGACGGAAACGAGTCACGTGGTGCAGGCCGCGCCGGGGCTGCCAACGGCTCCCGCCGCTGATAATAATTATGGATATTGAGAATGGTTATCGCTGACGGGCCGCGTATTAATGCGCCGGACGCTCGCATGACGATAAACAAATTTCCCGTGCCCGTGTCTACGGACCGGTCCAATTTTTCTGCGCCAAAGTTCGGCGCCCTGTTCACCGGCCAAAGGATTGTCCGAGTCTTGAAAATTGGTAACGCTCCTTGGAGACATTGCTTCCGGGAATTCCTAAGCCATTGGGCCCTCGGACAATTTCGTTGGTTTATAATTAGACTGCGGATTTTATGCATTTACGTACAAAAATGGCCACGTACAATTTAAAGCAGCGGACATGCTAAAAATATTTAAGGACATCAATGTATTAGTTTCAGCTTGACGGGATAATTGAAAGAGGAGTGCAATTTTTATCTGGCTCCTGTGCCCTGAAATCAGTGCGAATGTTTTTTATTTTGCATAAAGATCTGCAGTCTATGTGCAATTAATCAGGATCGAATTATTGGGAGTGGACTCGCAATCCTGATACGCCACTTCGGTTCGTATATTTCACAAGACATTTTTGTATCCAAATTATGTTACATAGACTGCGCACAGCTTCGTGCAAAATAAAAATTTTGTTCTTTCCGAAATAATTATACAGAATTGAAAATTGCTTCGGAATGCATCTATACTCGTTTCTGTTATGAATACATGGAATCCTTATAAATCACAAATAACAAAACGCTGAAAACAATGTAATCTTCTGAAAGATTACACTGGCTTGTTTCGGTCATTAAAATGCTCATTTTCGTGCACGAATCAAACGAATTTCCCAGAGAAGTCGGGCAATTAAAGCAAACAAAACGAAAGTGCATGACACATCGGTTCAGGATTCTGTTACACAATGTCCTTCGAAATTTTATGTGCCATGCGCGCGGCGGTGTAAGAGAAACAATATATCTCGGGCATTGTCACAGCATTTCTATTAGATCACACCGAGCCGCGAGGACAGCCTATCTATAGCGGTGTCTGCGATTAGGTGGTATAATGCTTGTTATGCCAGCGGCAACAGGAGTCATTGGTAAGATATCGCACTTAATTCGCCACGATCACGTTCCGTGTTCCACAAGCTCTCCTATGAACAGACGCGAGATTTCTGTTGAACAAGCCTGGGGAACGAGAGTGTCGGGCAATTTCGCAATGACTACTTGGCCGGGCGATAACGCGTTTGAAAATAACAGCTGTTCGCGCCGGTCCTTCAGTCGTGTCGCTATTGTTAAGCAATATCCCTAATGCGGCGTCGATTCATAAATACTCGGTGGCGGTATGCAACGTCCGCCGCGCGACGTCCCTGTAAATGACGACTATCGAGGACCGTGTATAACTGGACGTTACACGGCTAGCACATAAACGTTCCCTGCACCGCTCGATGAACAGTAATTACGCGTTATGCGTTTGCCACTGATTCACCCCTCTCGCGTCGTCGTGGAAAAAGGAAGTGTCGCGAGTGGATGCTGATGGCCGCGATAAATGCCGGCGATCGGTCGCATCGGGATCAACGAATTCCCGTGTATCCCTACACTGAAATATGTGATTCAAGTGCAGACATTTTTCAAGGAACCGTAGCCAGCAAATAAAAATTGTCGGAATGAATCGCGAGCATCAGGAGACACGGTGACTCCCACAAATATACGGACACTCTTAAAAAGCCGATAACTTTTTCGCAATTGGACTATACGATTTGAACTTTTTTGGGAAGCCAGAGCAATTAGTTTACTACAGGATGTGAAAAGAAATATTTTTTTGTTTAATCGAAAAAACGACAGCCATTGAAAGATGCAAGAGTCTACAGTTACAGTATCTTTAAACGTTTGTAACGTCGACCGATGTTGACGAAATTTTCAGAATACGTTTAATTCACAAAGATCTACAAAACGTATTTTTTAAATTTTCGATATATGCCCGCATAAAAAAGTCGTAAAATGCAATTTTTAGTATTTTTTCTACAATTCCGATCAATTGCAATTTTTGGAAAATTTTTCTTCACATCCTGTAGTAAACTAATTGCTTCCCGAAAAGTTCAAATCGTATTGTACAATATTAAAAAAGTTATCAAAATATGTATTTTTAAAAGAAAGAATAGAAGAGTGCAAGATCAAAATTTTTCAATCAAGTTATGAAAAGCAAATTTATATTAACAATTCCAATTGGCCATTTATGAGCCCGTAACCTTCGTCAGCGCGGCGGCTTCAAGTTTCTCAGAAATTCATCCGATCGTGTCTGATTAACTTTTTTTTCCCCCGGTAAGTAACCGTGCGGCAAGATGGCGCGGGGACTTGCGTTTATATTCTGTAATTAATTAAGGCGGCCCTGGCGTAGTCGGCCACCTCGGTGCCGGAGTGGGGGCGCGCGTTGCAAAAAAAGGAACTTCTGTATGGACATCGTTTTAATTAAATTCGCTTCCGCGAAAGAAATAAAATCGGGTGGGGGGGAATGAGAGGAGGAAGGGGAGAGTTCGCGTAATTTCTGACACGTCCTTTGCGGCCTACTTCCGCGAACGCGTTCCAATAGGTCGCTCGAATTCTGTAATTAGAAATGTGCAAGGAAACAAAATTTCCCCGGGGCGGCGCTTTGTTGCTTTCATTTTTCGTGGACAACAATATAAAGGGCTAAGCGCGGCCCGCGTTTACCCGACTCGTTACGCCGACGTTTCACGAGCCACCTCATTACTGTTCACCGGCAAAGTAATTCCGCGTCGAATTAATACTATTAAAACTATCGCGCGGACACTTTGCCCGCCCTCCGGTCGCTTTGCTCGGTTTGATCTCTAACGGGTGTCCGATTGTAAACCACAACCCCCTTGTGCCGTTTGAAAGTCGTGATTTCAAGAAGTTACTGTTCCGTGGCGAAATTCCCCACCGGATTGATACGCGGTAACGAATCTGTGCGCATTATTAATGTTATTAGGTCGCTGCACATGAAAAGTCGTCGCTCTATCGCGATCTTCAAAGGCCGGGTTTTTTCACGCGTTCACTGTGCAAAGGAACAGTCGGTCGGGCTGATTGTTAACGATTTACTTAAACGTTCAGTGTGTCTTTTAATCAATTTTCTCGCAGCGAATGCTGCCAACGTTTCCCGACTTTTTGACTGAATGTAAAAAAGAAACAGGCGAGAGCGAAATTAATTTATTCGATGTGTGCAGTTGTTTTGTCCAGGTTTCGTACAGCAAATGAGCTGTTGTAAATTAACGATGCAGGGTCCATGTGTTTGTAAAAAGAGTTTGATTACGTAAAATATCCCTTTGAAGAAGAAAAACTGGTTCCAAATATCCTATTTTCTTTGGTAATTATTTATTTAATTTGGAAATTGAATGTTTATGAAAATTGTTTGGAAATTCCAGTTAGTTTCTATTTCTCGCAATCGATGCAGACAATTTGTATTTTGCATAAAGATCCGCAGTCTGGCAATAACGTTAGTAGGTCGAAACTAAATAAAAATCGTTCTAAATTCTGACAAATTTGATATTCCAGCATTATTTGAACATTTTCATAAACCATAAATGCATAAACGTGCATTTATGGTTTATAAAAATTATACAAATTGACGTGTAACTTCGCCGTTATCGAACAGAATAAAAAAGTTCCGTAGGTTGAACTTAGCTATTCCAGGCCTCCAAAAACACATCGCACACCAGGTTTGCAAATTCAGTTCCGATTCCGCGATAGGGGGTAGTTTCCCCTTCGCGTTCGTCACGATGCCACGCAATGCGTCTTTCAGAAACCGGCGTGCAGCGTTAATCGCCGCGTCATTAAGCGGCTATTACTATCATTATTGTTCGCGGTATTAGAAGTTGCGGCGTCTAATTGTCGCTGGTGGAGGGTGGTGTGTAAGTTAACCCACAAAGTTAACGCCGAGCACACGCATTCGCCGGCGATGTGTGCGCGTGAAGGTAGTTTTTTCCAACATAGAGCGCGGGTGTGCATCTAATTAACGTCGATCGCGCTGGTTACGGGACCGGAGGTTGGCGTTCTCGGATCCGGCGATGTGAAAAACAGTGGAAAAACGTCGTTTCGCCTTAATATCGCGAAAACGATCACGCGCGGGCGGCGCACAATGACGTTTGAGACTGTAACCAGCTCATAATGGCGGCTCGCCGGTGGCCGCGATAATAACATTAAGCTTTATTTAGGTGAAATTCAACTTTAAAACGTGACTCGCAGTAATTATGCGAGAGTGAAACAATGCCCGGTGGTGGCCTGGCCTCGCATGATATACGTCTGCGGGTTTTTGCAAGACAAAGGCGTTTTATATCGCGCATTCGCCGCCGCAAGTTGCGCCCCGCACGCGGGTTTTGTGCCTTCGCCGCCGTTGCATTGCGTCACGGGAAGTTTATGCACTCTTCGCCCGCACCGGCACCCTTTGGAAATTGCCTTACGACCGCCTCGAGCCTCGTCCATACTATCACTCTATTTTCAATTTATTTTATTAAAGGGTTTTTCAAGTGGAGCGAAGTTATTCCTTCGTTTTTTGTTATTTTCGCATGTAGAATCGCTACCAATCATTTCTCGTTGCAGATTGGCTGTACGACATGTCTACTTGAACTTCCATTTAGTATTATCCAGGTAATAACAACTATACTGTTGTCCACAGAATTCGGTTAGTATTTCTCTGACCCTGTTCATTCTCTCTCTCTCTCAAGAGACGATGCATAATAGTGCATTATAGTGAGACTGCAATTGTATGCAGCGCCGCCTCCCGTTATTTTTTTCGCTTGTTGTCCAGGTGTGCTCCACGCGGGATGGTACCTTGTCGCCGGGTTTTCGCGGCCGGATCTTTTGTTGAAAATGTTTACCGCGGCATTAATAATTCTGATAGAAGGACAGAGCGCAGCCAGGTAAACAGACTGTAATAGGCTACGCCGAGACTTAAGATCCCGTACTTCGAGTTCGCTGTTTGACCAGCGTGAAAGCGCTCGACGTGTCTTCGATCGGTTTTAATGTATTCACGGATTTTTCTTCGGTAATTTGCGGCATAAATCGTTCCGCCTTCATCGATTATCATGCAACGTTCCAACCCTCCGACGCACGAGTGAAAGATTTCTCGACCATAATTTCTTGTATAAATACTTGCACGTCTTTTTGCGCGTGATAAGGGTTCTGCTTGACCGCGTGAGAAAGTCGAGTAAAGCAAAAATTTAATTAAGCTATTAAGAAATTCCACGGGCCCGGCCAAGCTGCAAAGAGTAACGAAAAAGACAAACGAGTTTAACTGAATCAATATTTGCCGTGATAGAATCGATGGATATAATGCGGAAGCAAGGATCAGATGCATAATAAATTGATACAACCTGCCGATCGAACATGAAAAAGAGGAACGTTCGATCGTGAAGCCCCATCGGGAAGCACTTAACTATGAAAACAGACCGAGCTATAATCAGAGCGCTAAGCAAACGATTGTAAAACGCATTTAATTGTACAATTAAATCCTCGAACGAACAATATCATTCCAACGGGTCCCGACGAACTATGAACCCATAAAATCTCTATTTAGAAACACGCATCTCTCTGCTGGAACTGTACTACGAAAACGGAAGCGACGTCTTCGTGAATCTCCAACGTCTCTTTCACTGTTACAGCAATTAAGAAAATGACTGAGGGACGTAGGAGGATAGACAATGGTTCAAACGTCGACTAAAAAAGTCTTTATCAACGATGGCGGATAAGGGGAGCGGAGGATGCTCGATTCGCGGGCAGCGGCGTGGATCAGCGGCGGGCGAGCTCGGGCACGCTAAATCGCGAAATTAATTATTGAATTTGCAAGGAAAAAAGGCGGCGGCCGGTCGATAACTGATACAACTTCATTAAATTTACGATCGATCGGGAAGTCCTGGGACGCAGTGCGCGGGCAAAAAGTCAGGCTATTATCCCGCCGAATACGGCGTATTGATAAAACCCGCGTCGCGATCACGGCCGACCGGACAAACACAATGATACGAGGGCGAACGAACTTTTTTTTTTTATTCGTTGCATTGCTCTCTCTCTCTCCGTACCCCTTTTCATGCGTCGCTCCAGCAGAAAGCTCCTGGTGTAAAAGTCGGGCGTAATAAGCGTCGGGCCTCCAAAGGATCGAACCCGAGGATTAACCAGTGCCCCGGCGTTGATGGAACGGTGTAATGCCTACCGTATGCTTAATTAATCAATTAATAAGCGTATTATTGTTTTGTTTAATTAAAAATAATGAATCCCTCTGTGCCGGCGCTCCGAGAATCCTCGGAACACGTTGCAGATCTCTGCCATTGGCGGAATCGTGTTCGGAATCATCGTGCACAAGCGCTCCCTGACCATCTGAAGTTCCGGATTATCTACAATATTGAATCAAACCGGACCGCACCGGCCATGTTTGTTGAATGATTCGGGTGCTCGATTATTGACTAGGATGCAGAATGCACGAGGCAATCGTTGGCCGACCCGTGCGATTGATATTTTCCGTTGTCGCGAGGCGAGCGAGATGTTTGTGCAAACACGCATACATTTTTCGGTGTTTGTCCGACGTAACTAAATCGTCGCGTATTTGTTCGTTTGGTGGAGTAGACGTTTTAGAAATTGGATCGTTTATATAAAATTGTACGGCATTTGGAGGAAATTAATTTTTGTCTATTCATCCCAGTTGGTAC
This sequence comes from Lasioglossum malachurum, assembly GCA_028455605.1. Lineage (NCBI taxonomy): Eukaryota > Metazoa > Arthropoda > Insecta > Hymenoptera > Halictidae > Lasioglossum > Lasioglossum malachurum. Next base: position 21,251,072 of record CM052319.1, read on the forward strand.
TCGAATCGATTAAACAAGTCCGCAGAAACTGAATTAATCAATCTGCCGCTGCGTCCTGCACAAATGAACCGAGCGGAAGGTGATTTTTCTGACAATCGCAAACAAAATAGCAGCAACAGTCTGAATGCGTGGTCGCAACAAAACGGCCTCGTCAATCGGGAGCACCGGCACCGGCGGCGATCAAAAGATCACCCGACGTAGCGAATTAAAAATTCCCCGGCAAAAAATTGCCGTGGTTACGCGCACGACGCCGTGGAAAATCCGTTAATTGACCCCCATCTCGTTACAACTTTCTCACAACACAATTCCGCTAATCACGACGATCCGTCCGTGGAACGTGACGTCGTCGCGATGCAATTAAAAATTCGTACGACTGCTTGATTCTGCTCGAGCGGGAGAGGTCGGAGGGTTAATAAACGAATCCCCGGAGCTGTTTGAAAGCGAAAAAGGTCGGCGCACGTGGGCGTCGTAGGAGGTCCTGTGCGGAGAGGCAGAGAGTCCTGGTCGCAGGACACTCGCAGTTTCGCAGGATCCACCGGTTTTTGCGGATAATCCCGGCTCGACAGGCCGCGCGCGGGGAGTAAAATAAAAAAAAAGGAAGGAACGCGCCCGGCCTAGCTCTGGAAAAATCAGCGTAGCCACTTCCCGGCTCCGGTATGCAAATTTCGCGACGATTACGCCCGGTTTTGGCGCGCGAGCCGCGCGCGTGCGGCAAACCGAGCGTCGTCGGAAAAAAAAGGAGCGCCGAAAGGAAACAAAAAAGGTGGTTCGCCTGGCTGGCCTGCCAGCAGGTTCGCGAATACTGCGGGAGTCCGGGCGAGGGGAGGGACGGGCGAATGCGGAAAAAGTCGCGAATGTTGTAAAAATCCGGGACCGCCAATCGGGCGCATTGTGTCCAGCCGGCGAACAATACCGACGGCGTTCGGATGACTGGCGCATTTTCCTGCGAATTGGCCGGTATTGTTGGATTTTTCAAATTGTATTTTTAGCTTACGCAGGAACAAAAATTGCCTGTCGCTCGCGAGTCCTCCCCAGTCTGCCTTCCATCCCTCTTCTCACCCTCTTCCCTCCGTTGCTCTTTGTCGCTTTTTACCACCCCCGCGCGGGTGCGGGCCGTCGCTCACGGCGGTTGCGATCTTCTGATGCGCGAAATGTGAATGCAAAATCTTCTGTTTTCGATTCGCGAGATTATTTTCGGGGATGCTGTCTTCGATGACTATGTTAAAGGAGTGGTTTAATTGAGATCTTGTGTGGGTATCGATGTTAATGCTTGGGACATTTTTGAGATTAAAAAGCCACCCAGGCAGGACACCGAGCGCCGGAATCCAATGAATAAGCATGCTCGATCCGATCCACCAACCCGCAAAAAAGTTCAACCTTAAAAAGCGATCCGCGTTTCCTGTTTACGCGGGACCGGGCCGCCGCTGTTCGCGAAAGAAGAAGAAGACTCGCAAGAAATCCGGCGCTTGTCCGGCCGAATGACAATCAAACGCTACAACAGACACGGGGGGCCCCTCGTTTCCCGATACAAGGAGTCGCGGTACAGCCGCTTGTCTGCACCGGGCATTCCTAGAACAGTAATCTTATTAAATTTACATATTAATCAACGGATTTTAATTATCCCCAACCCCCGGGTTCGGGGCGAGAGAGACAGAGACACGAAGGAAAGGGTGGTCGGGGAAATGGGAGCAAGAGGAGAGAAGAGAGTGAGAGAGAAGCCGAGAGTAGAGCACGAGTGGAAGAGAGAGGGAAGCAGACAGTGAAGGCAAAGGAGGAACGATAAGGGGTTGAACGACGAGAGAGAGAGAGAGAGAGAGAGGGAGGGAGCAACTGTCACGGAAAGACGGAGAGATATGGAGCGATTGCCGGAGAGATGGAGGGAGAAGGAGGGAGCCGGATAGAGAGCGTAGGAGAGAGACCGAGAGTCCTCGAGGAAGGACGCGGGGATGGAAGGGAGTTGCGAGGGGGTGGAAGAGAGACAGCTCCACCCTTGTGCGGCGGTAGCGGTAGCGGTGGCGGAGACCGAGCCAGCTCTCGTAATTTACATTAATCCAATAATTGCATGGAGGTTTCCTAATTAGAAATTCAAATGAGGTGGTGGCAGGCAGGCACAGCCAGCCAGGGCTACCAACTCAGCAGTGGGAGAACACCATCGCCGCCGAGCAAAGTCCGTGCACATCGGGGGCGATCGTACGTCGACTGACCCCGGCCTAACACGAGTTCGGGGCCGATGCGCCCCGGGATGGGCGTTAAAAGCTACAGGAATTCTCGAAATTCGGATCCGATGCTCACCAGCCTCTCCGGCACGATGCCGTACATACGTGCCTTACCATCCCTCCTCCCCTTCACCTATAAAGGCCGTGTGCCACCCCCCAAACCAACCCCCCACAGGCAACCGCTAATGCTGGCTTGTAGACGCGGCCGCGCACCTAAGCTCCGTCTTTTAATTATTCCCTGGAACCCAGGCGAATCAATGCGCGATTTCAACTTCTGAGATTCCCCGGGATTAGAACGCTGGATGCGGCTCCAAAACCGGCGCCAATGAGACTGGATATAATCGCGAGATTGCCGAACGAAATCATTTTCTGTTGCTGATCGAAGAACTGGCTGAAGAACTAGGAAGCTTTTAGGGGATGATTTTACAATTATATTTTTAGTTTGATTTTCTTTTAATCGTTGTGGTTCAGACAGTGGCTGGTTGTTGGGAGCTCGCGTGCTAAATGGTTTCTATTGATTTTTAAACGTGCGTCTAGAATGCCTTGTTAAGGGTAAAAGGCACGAACATTTTTTTTTTAATTCAACAGTGTCAACAGTTTCAACGGCTGCATTAGTGAAACGACGAGTCGAAGTGGCAATTTTTCGCCGAAAAGGAAAAATCTTGCGCGGAGTTTAGATGGAAAATCAGGGGAAAGAGGATTAAAGATTTTGGCGAGCTGCCGGTCAAGAGCAATTTCAGCGCAATATACCGTTGTCCATTGGTACGTCCCGGTGCGTGTGGTCCTTTTGTTGTCCCCGGAGGGATCCCTCGGCAAACCTAACACGTCCCTAATATCGTCACAGGTTCGTCCCTCCGCCGTCACCCAGGGCATATCATGGCACACGCTCGAACCATCCCTGATAGTCCCAACGTGGCCGATTAGCGGAGGTGTGAACCTACGAGTGCGACGTGCACACATACCTGGCGGCTTGGCTGTCTTTTAGTCGCGATGGCACACACGCTGGTTTCATTCATGGTCCTTATAATGAGCTATTTCAGAAATTATATATATATGGAATAAAATTTATAACTCGAATGGATTTAAGCAAAGTCAGCAGAGCAATAGTCCTGCAGCTATTCTCGAAGGTAAAGCTGAAGGAGTCTGTCTCGCTTATTAACCGAGCCTCGCAGAAATCACACAGCAGAGAAGGCACCGCGTTCGATGTTGCAGTATCAGGGAACATAATGATCCGAGAACGGAACACAGTTACCAGGGGGGAGCGATCTTAATCTCTACGATTATAAAATGGGACGTTCCGCAGGTGTAATAGAGGCGTATCACTTTTACGAGCGGGCAGCCCTCCTTCGATGGAGGGAACGGCCAGCCTGAAAGCCTTTGCAACTTTATTTGCCGTGATAAAGGAATCCTTAGCGAGACAGTGACTCTCATTCGAGAACGAAACACACTGTCCCACGGTTTATTATTCGCACAGCTGCGACACTGTTATGCGAGGATCTGGTTGAAGATCGCTGGACTGCGGATTTTATGCGCTTGCTGCAGTTGCAATTGGGTACATTACGGTAAAATGAGAATTGTAATAGTGCCGAAGGACTTTGTGTTCTTCAGCGAATTGAAAGTTTTCGCTTAGATTCTACTTCGTTCGTGCCGTTAACAGCTTGTTTAAAAGGTGTGCGTACCTATGAAAATTCTAGTATCTAGCTGATTATCAATTATGTCAATTGCTCAGTTTTTAGAGACAAGCTCCATTTAAGTAACACCTCCTAAAACGAGGTTGCTAGTTTTCATGATCCTCTGAACGAGTCCAGACAGAAGCAAGTTCATTATCGACTTCCGTTCCATTTTCCCGACTGCTAGACCTCATCCCCTATAACACCGGTTCGAAATAGATCACCTTCTAACCCATCCTCCTTCCCCGGCAGCCCTCCAGCCGGCGCACAAGGGAAAGCGGCCGCCTAAAAATGACCAAGAGTCCCAGAAGTCCCCTGGAGTTCTTCGAGGATCCGCGGGTCTCGGTGTCTTCGGATTCCGGGTCACCGAAGAGATCATCGTCTATTCCCATTGCGACAGGTCAGCCGAGTTTCGCCGAAGGAACTCCACGTGCAATTATGATAATGGCGACCGTAGTCGAGGCACCTAACCCGTGCTAACTCCGTACGTTAGTTCTGGTAGTTCTGATATCGTCTGTGTTTAAACAGCCAGCCGGTGCTGCGGCAACCGTCGTCGTTGGATAGGTTAGGGGCTTTCGGCGAGGGGTGGAAAGGGGGGTCTCCCGGAATACTGAAGGTAACGGGAAGACGGGGGTGTTGGTGGAGAATAAGGGGTGTGGGTGCTCGGGGGAAGGCGAGTGGCGAGAGAAGACGAAGAGGGGGCTAGCTGGATGGCGGGGTACCGAGGCTACGACGGCAAATCTACATAATATAACCAACTATTGTTCAAATAGACGGCGCTCCGCAGATTCAATTACCATTGTGATACAATTAATGTTGGGAATTTCATCAATTCGAGTGCCGGGCACGGCTTTTACATATGCATAGGAGAATCGAACGTGGTGCGGATTTCTCTCCCCCGCGAAGAAAGTCGACGACAAATATTATTCAAGCCGGTCGGTGTCTAATCAGCTGGCGAGCCTACCCGATCCTCAGGGATTCTGTACAACCCCCGCCAGAAACCGGACACTGTGTACGCCCGAAGATCGAAACGTTTCTCGACTTTGATCCTGCCGGAGATTGTCATTGTCTGATTGCTTTCGAGAAACTCTGTTCTTCCCTTGGCAGCTCGGGTGAGAATTTGGGCAAGCGATATTCCAGATTGTTGTTTCTCTCTTTAACATTTTAAGCGCCACGTCCTCGACCACAGATTTAGAATTAAATTAGATTTATTGAATTTATAGGAATTACATTAAATCAAATTAAGGATGCTCTGGAGGTACGATGGAAGACAAAAGTACAAGAAATTCGAAATCCATCAATATATGTATTGGCAATGAAAGCCATTCATGAGTATATTTTGCATGAAACTTTTGCGAATACTGTACCCTCTGTAGCTATATTCAGTGGTCTACACTTGTCGCGCTTCCATGCTAGTGAGAGACAACACGATAAATTTGACGTTTCGTAACAGTTTATCATTTTTTTGCTCTGTAACTGTTTAGTGAATCCTAATAAATTTTTAACATAATTAATATTACATAATTTTTACTACATATAAAAAAAGAACTGAAGTTTCTAGTTGCGTTTTTTCAAGGTTTAAATAGGGTTTGAAGTGGAATTTTACGAATTCTCCATAAGAGGACGTGTTAAAATGCGAAAACTTTAAGTTGCTGTAATTCTTATACGGTGCAGTGAATCGAATCCAAACTTTGGTAATTGCATTAATTCAGTAAGAATTATAATGTGTCAAATTTTCAAAAAGGTTGCTGCGTTTCTATATTACCTCCAGAACAAAATAAATCAGCTGCTGTGTCTAGTCAAGGTAACTTTAACTCTGCTGATAGTCGCCCAAGCACCTTGACAATGCACCCATACAATCCAGCGTAAATAAAATAGTAACTGGAAATCGTATGCTGAAAATAGTAACTGATCCCTTTCATCCCTTTCATCCCCAAGACACCGGAAGGCCGACAGATCCACGGACGGTCCTCGGGCAGCAATAATCAAGCTCGATCATGCGCCGCGTCTCGCAATTACCGATTCCCCGAACATCGGCGTATTCGGCGGCGAAATCATGATCAAGGTCTACCCTCATCGTTATTTCGCAAAAATGATAACGACGCGTTATTCAATTAGATTATTTTCATGGGACGCGTAGTAATTTCATTGCGTGCGACGGGCAAAGCGGGCGGAAAAAGAGGGTGGTAGCGGTGTAGGGTGGTAGCGGAGGACGAGGAGGAAGAGGAGTAGGAGGTGGTGGTGGAGGAGGACGGATGAAGAGTAGGAGGAGGAGGGCGGATGAGTCGACGGGGGTGAAAACGATGTGTGGGCGGAAGGGGGTGAGCTGACAGGGCAGGTGGCGGGAAGGGTTGGTATGCGGGGGTGGTTGAGGGTAGAGGGAGATGGTTTTGAGTGAATTGGCGAGCTGGTCGCCGGAGGCGGGGCAATGTAGGCGCCACATCATTGCTGGACGTTAATCGGTGATATCGTTGCCCGAATTAAGTGGTATATCGAGAGCTTTTAGAATTAATCGTAAACCAACCGCGGCCCCGAAAACAGATCGTCCGTATCACGGGGCTCATTTCCACCCCCCGGCCGGCGGCGGCGGGGCGAAATTGAGAGCCACTGGCTCGCGTGCGGGTATCCATATAAATTCTAATTCCGCAATCAGCGGTATCCAAGATAGTTCTAGGCCGATCCTAGCCCGCTAATTCCAACTCCACCTAACAGCTCGCTCGCTCGCTCGCTCGTTCGCTCGTTCGCGAGAAACGCTACGCGAAACCAGCAACGCGAAACGGGCAAGTCCGACCATCCGGCAGCCGCCCTACCTTCTTATATTTGCCCGACAGTTTATAATAGCCATAATCAACGGTTATACCAATCCCACGATAATAATTACCGGCGCAGAAACTTTCACCCCGGGCCTGCCTGCTCTACTCTCCTCTCCCTCGCCCTCTTTCTCCCTCTCCCGTTCTACCTTTCCACCCCCGTGTGTGAACTACCCGTGTCTCGTGCGGCTAATTCGCCCGCACACGCGTCGCCACCCCGGCTAACTCCTTCGGTGATTAAATTTCATTTCGACGCGCACCTCGCGAAAGAAGAAGACACACGCACATAGCCAGCGCCTCGTATTAACAGCAGGTTGGCCGTCCGACCGGCGAAAACGACCAGGCGAGGGTTAATAACTCCTCGAACTATCGATTTACACCGACGAATGTCTTACTGCGGGGGTCAGTCGAATGTTAACCGGATTTTGTATTGTACGTCTAATACAGCTGAATACTCGTTATTAGATAGAGAAGACCAAGTGGAAGTTCAAGTAGACGAGTGTCTTACACTCGATCTGCAGCAGCAGGGGCTATTCTACTTAACCGTTTTCTCGATGGCTGGAACGATGAATGAGCGAATAGTACCGACTTCCATTGCTATTGATTATCGTTAGCTGTGTTCTTCAGTTCTTAATTTAACCTATTCACAGGTTCACCTCTTTCTCATTTTGTTCAAGATGTAATGAACATACCCGTTTTCTTGTTCTCAAGCAAAATGTGCAATTCAATCAGGGACTGCAGCAAGATTAAATTCACTTCATACATAATGATTCAGATAGACCAGATAAAATTCTCGTGGCAATCAACGTGATGATATGCTATTTTCGAAATGTTTCATATGGGGACACGAATGTGTGCATTGGAAGCACGGTATATGATCATTGAAATATGCAAGAGATTGTTATTATTGTAGTTATTCATTTTTAAGCAGTTCGTTTCAGGGAGTCTAGCCACTGGGCTGGAATAGGGTGCGTTTACCCTACCTTGGGTAATTCGCGAATCGTTAAATGTAATTCAGAAGTTCGAAGAACCATGGTCAGCTATCCCTAGCTGTAATGTCTGTTTTTTTTTTGCATGGTCAACGTTGGAGACAGTCGAGAACAACGAAGGCCGGCGACGCGAGGACTCCCAGAACAGGGGACCTTGAATTATTGAAGATACGGTGCATCGATTCGTACCGGTGTGTATCTCACTGCCTCGGCTAATTAAACGCAATTAAGAAAACTACCCCTGCTACAGTAAGGGTAAACTATTTTTCACACACGGTGAATCAGTGATATTCGGACACTTTCAACCGGTCTCACAACTTGAATATTTCTGAGAACTGCGCCAGTGAATGAACGCTTTTGTATATTCCAACGAATTTTAAGCCAATTACTAGAATGTAGTGTTCATTGACTGGTATTTTTTATTTAACATTTAATAAAGAAATATAATAATAATTTCATTTCATTTCTGTTCATTTATTTTTGACAAATGAAGTATAGGGAGCCATTTGGCATGTATGAGATTCCTTTAATACACATATTATTTTTTTTAAATAAAATATCTTCCCGAACAATTTCTTAAATGTTCATTCACTGGTGCAGTTACCCTACCCGACGCGAAGAAAAATTTTGCAAAAATTGCAAAATGGTTGGAATGAAAATATAGTACTTGTTTAGGGCTCGGTAGTTGCAGTGTTAAACCGCCAGCGCAGGGGTTACGTGTAATAGAGTGTGGTCCGTCAGGGTCTGGTTTTTGCGTGGTCAGTGTCGAGAACAGTCGAAAACGCGGAAGGCAGGCGAATCGGAGACTGGCAGACCCGGGGACCTTGAATTATCGAAAATAGGGTGGATCGATTCGAGTCGAAGCCAGCCAAGTTTACTAGACTACACGGCGCGGGGACGTAGGGAGCAATTTTCATCCCCTACTCTCCGTCTCCGGGGCCCCCCTTCTGGTCTCCTAGAATAATCGATCGTATAATTATCGTGATGTACCTGCTAATGCCGCGAAAATCAGCCCCTCGTAACGTCCGCCCGTGCCGTGCAGACGGCGGGTTAAGCGTCGGTACTAGGAGCACATGGTAATTATATCACCGACTAATGGATATAGTTAATTGCTAATTATGAGGCCTGCCGAATGATCGATCGTACCGTGAGGCATCGCGGCTCCCTCCCGCCCCTCCTGTGCCCCATACTCCGTGGGATCGTTGGTTGGAAACGACAGCGGAAGGGCCGGCGATGGCGGGGAGATTACCAAGAGTGTCATTCTGGCCTACGATCAGCAGAACGACGCGACCAGCCCGACCCCTAAGCCGAGCCTGTTCTCTCGTCCGATCTGTGGAAATTAGGCGACGCTCGCGCGATGTTCAATAATTACAATTGATAAACGATCGGACCACCTTCGTGAACGTTCGTGAACCAGGGCGGCTAGAGGTGGACGGCGGATTTCGGTGACGGTGACGATCGGTATCTCCTGTCACACCTTTCCTGGAGTCGCCGTCTAATTTACTCTGTTCACGTTATCGCGTTCAGGGTAATGGAAATTGTTATGATCGTTGTTTTCTGGTTCTATTAGGTTGGCAACTAAATTCGCGGCTTTCTGTTTCGTAATTCTTTTATTGTATCATTATAACTTCATTCGGTGACCGTTCCTTTTGAACTGTATATCATTGGGAAGCTCTTGATTTTCCGATTAATTTGATATTATAGTCGACAACGTTTTCGAAATAAAACTGACGTCCTGCTTTGGCAATATATTTTATTCACCTGTTGGTTTGTTTCGACGGTCACTAAAATACTCGTTCTTAATATATGTAAATGACTTTGTTTGAGAAAATGTGAATCACACACCTTTCCGGAAGAGCTGGAGGGTTGAATGATCGGTAGGGAACGTGTTAATCTATAATGTCCTGTCGTTATTCAGACGAAAAAGACTTTCTATTCAGGAGACACAGAGGGCTATCAAATTTCTTTCGTGAGCGAAAGACGCGCGCGATAGCGGGTTCTCGCGGCAGTTGACGCGTTTGTCGTTGAATAATTATCGTCTGCCACGGTGCCCGGGCACACGGCGTAGAATCGCATTAGCTAATCTCGCAACGGTGCCTAGCGCGAGTTAATTTCCATCTCTTTGATTTTTGGCAAGCCGGAGAATTTCAACGCGCACCCCTTCGACCCCGACGGCAGTTTCGTCACTCATCCCACGCCGTTTTCCGTCGGATTTCGACGTGAAAGCTGAAGACTCGCGCGACACTTTGCCATGCCGTGAGACTTTGCCTCTCGACGCGATCTAATAAAGTCCCAACCAGCACGCCCCCTCCTACTGGCTAACATTATTCCGCTCTTTGACGTTTTCACATAGTCGTCGGCCGGCGAACTCGCAAAGGCACGCGTGCACGCGATTCTAAAGAACGAAAGCCCCGTGCTGCCTCGACTTATTCCTGTTGTTCTTCTTGGTCTTCTTCGTCGTCTCTCACTTTTTAATTTCTCGGCTGCACGAGGCCTACACGCCTCGATTCGCGACACTATGGCCCCTCGTTTGCTTGGGGACGCGGCTGAACCGTAATTCCGCTTCTGTTGGAACTCGTTTAAGCCGTAACACGGTGAAATGTTCGCAGATATAAACCACACTGACCTTCCATTTGTACATGCTGGTAAAGAAAGTACTGTCTTCTAAACACTTTGATGCTTTTATTTGTTTGATAAGACGTGTACATATGCAGTAAACTTCCTAATTACTATGATTAAATAACGTATGCTTCAATGAAGAAGACCGTTCATTTTATTTTCTTCTTCGTTCGGTAGACTGTCCAACTAATAAGCTTCTATCAGTACAATTAACGAGCATCGAATGCGACTGACAGTCTCCTTTATCAATTGCAAACAGTTAAAAATAATATATTCTGAAATTGTTCTAATTCGTTCACTGTTCTAAATTTTCCTTATAAACCAGTAAACACACCAGTAAACACACTCCATTAATAAATGTCGGATCAGTTTATGATACCGCGTCTGTGGATGTCGCAACGTTCTTTTTAAATTCCTATTAAAATGAAGATGCTAAGTACCATGTGATTTGAACAATTACGAAGCCCATCCAGCACGTGTATCACCGTGTGTCCACGTGACAGCGCAAAGAGGCCGAAGCATGATTAAAACAATGAATCTGTTGTTTACACATCGCGAAATAAGATGCAGTTAATGCGCGGAGCGGGCATCGCCTTGAACGGCGAACGGAAAATTGATTCGACATTGATAGTCTCGTTTCACAGCCTTGACGATGATAATGGAGAAACCGCGGGACCGATTAACCTTTTTCCTCGCGAACTATATTGACCGGTACCTACTTATGACCGTAGTCTCGGTTACTGTCGGCCCCGCACAATGTAGCGCGAATAATCGTCTTAGCAGAGAGAACCGCGAGTGGTGCCTAGTATCGCTGGAACATCTAGAATTACGCTCATTAACACCGAGGCATCTGCTAATGATCTTACTTGGCTCCGGATTGTGTAACTCAAGGACTGCACGGAAATCGGTCAATGTGTATAATAAGTCTTCTCTCCCTCCCTCTATCTATCTCTCTCTCTCTCTCTTACTCTCTCGGTATATAATGTCATTCCTTACCCGCTAACTTTATCCGAACTTTGCCAATTTACGACTGCAGCCTTTCTTTTTTGCCGACACTGCACCCACCCCTCTTTAACCGATTCATGCGGTATTGATGCAGATATCGTTTCATTTTAATCATTCATTTGCAGTTAATTTTAATCATTGTTAAGATCTTCGTTCGGCTGTAGTCGGTAGAATTTTTAAAATAGAAGTAAAACACAAACATTGATCAAATGTGGAACATATGTATTGCGGTTTTATTCTACTCGAAAACTTCCAATGTTCGAACCTCCTCGAAATTTCTTGAAATTTCTGTGAAAATTCTCGTGTTCGTACTTTCTGGCCTCTTTCACGGTTCGATTAAATTGTACGGAATGTTATTCGGCTCTGATTCGATAGTTAATTGAGTTTGAAATTGTATCAAACATCTAGCTATATATATTTCAATTTTTATTACATCGAATGAGTTATTTTCTTAATGGATTTCCAGTAAAAGTTCTTCTACAACTAAATAACAGTGCATAGAAGGTTAACGAAAGAAATTGTTAGCTCAATTTTTTCCTCGCCGAACAATCCGTTAGTGAACACACTACCATCACGCCACGCGAAAGCAATAATTTGCAGAAAGAACGGCAGTCTAATTACAACGATTGCTCAGAGATTCCGTCTAATTTCGGTGTCAATAATCTCCGGGAGCAGCACAATCAGGCCAGTGATTCATTAATCCGTGGCAGTAATGAACCCAGGCCGAGTCTCGCGAATTCCAGAGAAAAATTCCACTTGAGAGGAACGGTCCTCACCCCGCTGTCCAACCGGTTAACTTGAACTTGGGGTTCACCGTATGAAGATGCCATTATTAAAGGAAATGTCAAGTGTCGGAACATTCTGCGCAGGGGATTAACGCACTCCCATGCATCTCCATTGCGCCGATTGCTGGCGTTGGTCGTCATCGTTGCGCATTGGAGTCGGTCCACGAGATTGACCGGATTTGCCAGGGTAATAATAATTTATTCCTCGAGTTCCCCCTCATCCCTCCGAGCCCCCTCTATCTTGTGGCAGCCGTACCACCACTCTCTGTTCCTTCACGACGCACGACAAGTGGATCTCTTAACATGTGCGGAGCGGCCGCTGATGACTTCTGGGAAGCGTCTTCACGGCGGTTGACTTGGACGTTACCGAGGAAAACGTCAGCACATAATTACTGCAACGAACGTGATGGCCGACAGAGCAACAATGCCGGCGATCCTGGCCAGATCGCACACCCTGAAGCCGTAATTCGAGCCACGTTCAACACTCGATCCCCTGCGCCAGTCATGTCGATCGCTAATTTTGCTGAGACCAATTCCGGGAACTGTTTCGGGTCTCATTAGCACTCCGTTTACCGTAATTACTACACTGCCGGGATTATGCATCTATCACGAGAATGAGTGGAAACGATTTAGGACGGTACAAGAATCCAAATAATTAGTACTCTATTCGTTAAAGTTATCGGCCCTTTAACCGCGACACAGACGTGTACACTATACATAATAAATAGACTGCGGATATTATGTATTTATGGCAAGAATGGGTACATACAATTTAAAGCAGCGGAGGTATTAAAAAGATTTAGGGCCACCAGTAGTTTCACCTTAACAAGAAAGTGTCCTGCAGTAAAAATGACTAATAGTATTTGTTGAATGTCAGTCATAGCAAAATAGTGATTAGTCAAAATTTTTTGATTAGTTAGTGATAACTAATTCATAATATTAACGTATGTTAATCGCACTAGGCAATAGCTAACGATTACTTAGAGCTGTGACTAACTATTTGCCATTTAATTATCACTAACTAATCAAAAAGTTTTGACTAGTCATTTGTAAATATTAGTAGATTATTGCCCTACTTTGCCTGCAGTCAATGCAAACATTTTTTATCTTTCATAAAGATCCGCAGTCTAATAATAACGCAGACAAAAATCGAAGGTGACTCCTGCGTGTCCTTCAAGGTCACTCTGCAGAAGCTCTTTATTTCCCATAAAGATGCGCAGTCTATTGATGAACAACAACCCCTGTACAATTTTACTCTCGACCAGAAATCCAGAACAAATCCAAAGAATATCACCAAACCGATTCCCAACCGATTGCAACGATGATCGGTAAGATCCTTAACAAACCAGCACGCCATAGGCGTTGATAGCAACGCATAGCATAATTACACGAGCCAGAAGAACGGAAAGAGAGGAGTGTTCGATAAAGGGGTGGCAGAACATCGCCTAGGCAGGGGACGGAAATCGTCGCGGCGCGCGGCGCTGCGAACTGGCGGACGAAGGAAAAAAGGAGCAACGAGCATAGAGCTCGACACTTCGTGCAGGACCGAGGCCACGGTCGGTTTAATTAAGTTGCGCGGGCTGGCAGAAGTTTCGTCGGGTTTGTTTCGAGGAGGTGGAGATGGCAGTGTACAGCGACACAAATAAATTTTCCCGGAATGGCATTGTCTTTGAGGTCGACACATTTGCGGAATAATACTCGATAACTCGGGGGCCGAGGAGAAGTTATATTAGGACGGCTTAATTAACCCCCTACCATACCCTGCCCTCCCCACCAATTCTATCACCCTACTTCCTGCGCCCACCGCTCTCCCTCAGCCGCCCAAACCCCTGTCCCCACCGCCTTGCCACCCCCTCAACCTATCCGCCCACTCTTTCTCTCTGTCTCTTCTGTTCACCTCGCTGCCGCGTAACTGAGACACCGGGAACCCTTTTCCAGAAACGATACGGGGTGTTCTGTAATGTTTGGTCGAGTTTCCAAGTCGAAGAAAAGTGTTGAGAAAATTGTTGATTTAAAAATCAGAAATGAGTGGAATACTATCTTACGATCCTGTATGTAAATGTTTCTGTTATTTATGCAGGAAATTTTCTCATCGTGTCCAATTATAATTCCGTTGACTAATTATGAAAAACAGACGAGTGGTACTTAATTCGAAGAGTCAGCGAACGATATTCATATTCATTACAAAATCTTCGTCAGACTCGATATTACAAGGCTGGAGGTTAATAAGCTTTCTCAATGACTGTGCCGTATCAGAAAGCAGCTCGGCGATTTTTCCTTGAAATAATGATCCTGGAGGAAATTGTTGAATCACGTTGCTGGACGTGACTCGTTGGTTCGCGATTGAAATTTCTTTCGCTACTGAAAAAATCATTAAGAAATCCCGCGCTGTTAATCGCCGGTTTTTAAGAGGCGGTTAATTAATCGCCGGCGGATAGCGTATTAAGAAACCGCGGTTTGCGAAATGTCGGCATTCGTCTTGCTGAAACTAGCAATTTGTTTAACGTCGCATTGTGGAATTAATACTCTTTACATGTCCTCAATTCATTCTGTATTTTGCATATTAACTGTAATTGTTATAAAAATTGTTATTACTGAGATGGAATAAATAATTTACACGAGTCATTTGTTTTTCGAGTGGAGAAAGAGCTCAGAAAAAAATGAGGAAAATTGTTAATTGACCCAAGTGCACTACCCACCAAGACCCCAGAGTCAGTCAAATATACCTGACGAAAGTTACTCAATAGCTATTTATAAAGCTTTCTAAAAAATTAACTCCGATTCTAAAAATGCCGACACATAATCCAACGAGTCCTCCCTGCATCGGTAAATATTTAATTCCGTCTAGAATAAATTGCACGATCACTAAAATAACAAACGACCTCGAGAAGAGGGGTCGGAATTGACCTAGATTAATTTTAGTTCAATTACAGGACACCATATCGCAGCCGAGAAAGCGAAACGACCTTGAGCCCGCGATTGATCCTGCTCCGAGAATAGAAGACTGTGTGTCAAAATCTATGGTCGCGTTTCAGGACCACCCCGTACAGTCTTCTGCTTCGACTCATTATGGATTCCTTATTACGGGAATAGATTAACGGATTAAATCTTAACCGACGACAGACGG
Organism: Lasioglossum malachurum; assembly: GCA_028455605.1. Taxonomy (NCBI): domain Eukaryota; kingdom Metazoa; phylum Arthropoda; class Insecta; order Hymenoptera; family Halictidae; genus Lasioglossum; species Lasioglossum malachurum. The sequence goes on from CM052319.1 coordinate 21,266,293, forward strand.
GGTTGAGAGCGGTGGAAGAAAACGGAGAGAGAGAGAGAGAGAGAGTGGGGGCAAGGCGAAAGAGAAAGATAGAGGGAGACAGAGAAGAGAGAGGATGAAGAAGTTCGGCGCCTTTTATAGTTCGCGTCGAAGCGGCGTTCTCCGCTGTCATTGGTTTTCTACGACTAGGAAAACGGGTCAATAATCGCCTCGTAAAGAATCCCATTACCGACGGCGACAACCATTTCGCCCGAATCATTTGCAATCGTTAACATTCACTTACGGGGTTGCCTAACTCGGCGTCCTGGTTATAAGACAATTTTTGAGAATTTCTGTACAGAAAGGTACCGGGTATTATCAGTCCAAACTTGGTGGTTTTGTCAAGTGATGTTCAAAGAGTGTACTGAATTTTTTTTATTGGTCCGTCGGATGTAAAACTGTACTAAAATTCAGGATATTAAACGGTAATAAAATGTGAAACACCGGGCCCCTTGACCGTTCCTCCTCTTTTTGGTGTCTTCGACTCGACACCTTGGGAAAACCGATTTTTTCCACGGTCGACACGCGGTACCGTTAACGCAGGTTCGCTCGGAACACCGATTTCACCATACAGTGTACGTACAGCGCCACTGGAATTCGCAGTATGCGATATTTTGCAAAGAAAGCTAAACGGTACAGCGTGCTCGGCGGAACGTGTTCGCGGCGAGAACCAGGTGGAAAGAGGAAAAGAGAAACACCGAGAGAGAGAGAAAGAGAAAGGAAGTGAGAGAAAGAGAGGAGACAGGATGAGAAAGCTGGTCAGAGCTAAAATTGATTAACCCTCGAACGATGAAAATATTTCTCCCCCGTGGGACGGAAACCGGGTCATTCCTTTCTCATGATCATTCGGCGATTCTCACGTATTCTTGGATGAATTTTCATATTTAGAAGCTCGATCGGTTGCATCGTATTCCTTCCCGCGACGTTACAAGTGCCGCCGTGAATGAGGTTAATGGGAAATTATTTTAAAGGCGCGGTATTTGTGTGTAATTACCGTCGTACCGTGCTGAATTCGATGAATTCGAGTGAAGATAATTCCGTTTTCTTCAAGGAGCTAACCAATTTCACAGATGTTGTAATTAATAAAGGTATATGCATATAATTCAGATTTTATCGCGATATAATGTAAGTGATGGAAAATTCATTTACCGCGACTAAAATCAGTATTTATTTCTATCTTGTTGCAATGATATTCCTCGGGTTCGGCTATCTTTGCCATGCATAAGGGCGCGGGAACATATTTAATGCAGGCGGTAATGGATTCTCGAAATATAAAAAGAGTTCGGCCTAGTTGTAGGATAAGAATAATATGAACACTGAAATATATAATACTGCCGGACCAGCGCCTGGAGAATTACTGTCAGACACTTTTATCTCCCAACGTAAGACAAGATTAGATTTCAGGAGCTTAACTTTTGAGGAAGGATTAAATATGCATGGAAATTACTGGTTCCGAATTGTCTTGCAACAAACACGAGAGCAAGAGTAGAACATAATAAACAATTAAGCCAGGAAGAATACCCGGACAGTTGTATGGATGGTTCCGCGGCGAAAATGAATACGTCCATACGTAAGATAAAATTATGTTTCGGGAAATCAACTTTCGAGGAATGTAAATCATCGAATCCGAATTGTCTCGCAGCGAACACGGAAATGGCGAGCCTGCGCATCTCTAAATCAAAATCCGCAAACTCCAGACCAATAGTAGAACACAATAAACAATTAAGCCAGTAGAAAAGGCTACGGAAGAGTGCCGGGACAGTTGCGTGGATGGTTCGGCGGCGAAAATGAATACGTCGATGCTGAAAACGCAGGCGACGGCGGCGGATCGAACGTAACAGTTTCCCGATCGTGGCAGTCCTCGGAGTTGACCTCCTAAAGTCGGATCAGTAATACGGAACACTATTTATTCCCGAAGTTTCGAAGGCTCGGGTGAGCCGAAAGCAGCTCACTTCGAGGTAATTACGAGGATTCGCCGTCTTTCTCTTCGGCGCGGCGCCGCGCGGCGAGCTCTCTGCCGCTGTCTCTCTTTATTCCGGCCGGCAAAGTATCCAGCCGTCTCGCTCTCGCCCGCCGATTCTATCGGGCATAATTACCTTTCGCTGTCCCTCTCGGATAATCATTGTAACACCTAAGCACCCTACCTAACCTACCGGAGCCTAGCCAGCGTTTCCAGCGTTATTCGCCATCGATCGACCGCCCTGACGACGATTTCCGTGCTACGACGTGGTCATTGCTGCCATACGACTACATCGTTTCGCTAACGATTACAGTGTCACTCGGCCAGACCAGGATTATCGCTATTCCGAACCCCGGCATGCGACGAAACCGAGCCCGCGAATAGATATTGCCCCTTTCCGGTTTTCTCGATCCGTGCCGATAAGCATTGTTGTGTGGCCGATCTTTGGCCGCGTTTTCAACCCTCTTCTCCACGCAACTGCGCCGCCCGATTACTGCTAAACTGATGCTTCTCCAAGCTTATGCTACTTACGTTTTCGAACGCTGATTAATAGACTGCGGATTTTATGCATTTATCACAAAAATCGGTGGATGTAATTTAGAACAGTGAAAAACATTAAGACAATTTAAGAACGCCCATATATGTGTTTTTCTCAATTTATGAAAATTGATTAAACTTCTATCGGTCCGAGGAAAGTGTTTTAGTTTGTTTTACAGACGCTGCATTTAAGCATTCATGAATCAAGAATTAATTTTTGAATTAATCAGCAGCATATTTCGCCACTTGAATGCAGACTTCCTCGTGTCAGCGTTCAGTATAAAAATTGTAAGTAAATTGATACGCACTCGCTACGAATGCATAAACATCCGCAGTCTAGTAAAAGGATATTCTATAAACATTTTGTGTCTGTATGGAAACATTCCTGCTTTAACCCTCATGCACTGGGAAAATTCTATCATTTTTCTGTTCCAGGTGCAACGCTTCATTTCCCTGCAATCGTGTTGTAGACAGTTTAATGCATTTATTTAAAATATAAGATAATAAACTAGAGAACATTTGAAATTCTAACCACACACACACACACACACTAAAACACTTTGTGAAGAAATGTTGATAATACTGCAGAGAAAGGGTAGGAATTATTTGTAACTAAAGCGGAAGTGCATGGAACGTGTGGGAAGATATTTCTCAGCGTCGGCAAACGCACGAGCAGAAAATATCTCATTGTCGTTTGACGATTATTATTATAAATAGGTATGCATACACAGCACCGCGGACAATTAGCAGGATTAACATTGTCATCGTTCTTCGAATATCGCAGTTTTCAATGTTATTACGTATTCTTGCGCAACCGATTGCACAACGCTTTCCACGTGGGTCACGAAAGAAGTTAGAAGACTTGCTCAGCTTCGTGCCAATCGGGTCAGAAGTTCAGTGTTAAGAAGTAATTAATCCTGTTCGAAAAAAAAAGGGCACGTTGAAGGAACTATGATCTGCACGAGGTTCGAGTACTGCACACTATACAGGGAGTCCCAAAAATGTATTTCCTTCAAAAGGGGCGATGCCCGAGGTCACTTGAAGTAATTTTTTCCTTTGCGAAAATATTCTTCGTCGCTTTGTTTGGGAGTTATTAACGAAAAACACCAATCAATCAGAGCGCGGCTATAGTGAGCGGATTGCGACTCGCCGACAGGTGGCGCTGAGCGTAGCGTTGGCATTGGCCGAGCGGGAATCCGTCCGCTGTAGCCGCGTTGTGATTGGTCCGTGTTTTTCGTGAATAACTCCTTAAGGAAGCTGTGCAGAACATTCTCGCAAAGGAAAAAGTTGTCTAAAATGATCTCAGCAATCTCTCCTTTCAACGAAGTACAACATTTTTTGTATACAGTACCATCACTATCAAAAATATTGATGAATTAATTATTTTACTTTGAAAATAGAGTTCCTCGGAGAACCTATGATCAGGTTTCCCGTTAGTATGCGTCTCGAGGCTGGATGGTCATTGTTCAGGCAAATATCGAAGGCACAGATCGATGACTTTTCGCGAGGAGGATCGATCACGGTGAAGTTTTATCGATCCGTATTCAATGAGGACACGCGTAGCACGCGCGACGCATTAAATCATTGAAATTTATGCAGCCGGGCCGAGTGCGCGCAGTATCTTTCACTTTTCATTACAGGATCATTTGTCATGCGTCCGTAGATCCCTTATCACTCCGCGATCATAAACAACCGAGGCATAAATTTCAACTTTCGCGCATAACCTGACGGGGAAGCATCGACCGACCCCGCTGAATTTATTACTTCAAAATGCACCGATCGGCCGCGCCGACTCACCCGATGACCAACTTTTCCGGAGTTTTCCATTTTGTCCAACGCATGATCATTATAATGACCAATTAGTCTGATAGTACTATCGAGAGACTATAGTTTACCCTTGAATTCTCTTAAAAAGACTTGAAATCAACGCAAATGAATATCGAGCCATGTTCAAGAAGAATATTTTCCTCAGCCGCACACTTCTTTCCTCGGTGCTACAAATCTTCTTAATAGAATATAGTCTGCATCGTTGTGGACGTTTTATTTATTCTGCACTTCCATAAAAGTCTCATTAACAATTACGAATCCGCTAAACCTAACGCCGTTCTCTATCAGGAGAACATCTGATTACAGCACTTAATTATAACCAGACTGCGGAACACTATGCAATTATGCTCTGACACAAGAATTACATAAAAAGCGAGGCAACATTTTACGTTCCCCACTATGCATTTCAATGGCGTAAAAATACAAAGTGCTACATTCCATCGAAGTATACCCTGAAAGTAACAAGTTAACATTTCACACGAACAAGCATCGATACGTCGAATTAATAAAATCTCTAAGCCTGTATTCATTGGACTGTCCTAATCATAACAATCGAGACAACTCCCGAAACATTCCGCCCCAAAGGAAACTCCAAACTTTTCCGAATCCATCCTCGACCCAAGGAACGAACTTTCGCGTAAGGCGAAGCACGTAGCAAACTTTTCACGGCGTCCCAATAATCCAGCAACCGGAAGTGGCTGTCGCGGAGGATTTTTCTGTACACTCGCCCTAAATTTTTCCGGCGGCGGGGCGGGGGGCAGCAGAGCAGAATTCCGCGAGACAGGGTGTCTCGAGCCGGACCAGTAATTAATCCTCGCGGAGGGCTAATGAAGACGAATCGAGGCGACGACGATCGTCCCTTGATTTCCATCGAAGAAAGTGTCTCCGCGTCGAGTGTTTATAGTCGGATAAACCATGAGCACCGTCCGGCAATTAAAGTTGAAAACTTGGAGGAGACGTTTTACGTCAGAGAAGACGGCTGGGCAGGTGGGGAAGGGCGGTCGCGGAGAGGGGTAGAGGGAGGGAGGGGGTGAGGGTAAAGGGAGTCGTAAAAACCTAATATAATTAAACATAAAAATATCCCGCGCGCCGGTAGCCAGAGACCGGCTAGCTGGTCTGAACGAGGGGAAGTGAATAAAAACTGCTCTTTATTACAATGAGCTTTAATTAACGCGCGCGCGGGCCGCGATGACTGGCCCAGCGTAGCGCACTTTCTCAACTTTAATTTACAGCGTCTGAAAGCGCACCCGCTCGCGTTCGTTACATCGTTGCCATAAACCATAGACACATAATTATGCGGCACGGGGTGAATGAACCGCGGGACGCTGATTCGTCTAGAGAGCATTAAATCCTTTTGTGAAGCGCGGCTCCTTCCTTTCCACCACTCCTCCGGGAGCCGCACCAACGATATTACGAATTCGTAAATGATGGATTCGCGTGCGGCGCCCGCGAGTCGATCGCGAAACCCGGAACGAGTTCCTTCGATCATCGGGGCTGATCGAGGATCGTTGCATCTGGTCTTCATGCTATTTCTGAGAAGCTGGATATGCCGTACTTGGATATTTCTCCACAAAAATATTTTTTCCACTTTCACAATTGGAAAAATTTGGAAAAGGTTTATTTTAACCAGTGTATCATTCCAGGGTTAAAAATGATTAGACTAGAGAAGAACCAAGAACGGTATTTCACTATTTCGTTCGAGTCATTTCAACCTGCTATCTGGGTGATTATTCGACTTATCTGAATACTGTCAAGGAAAAATGAAAATTTACTTCGTAATCAGAACTAATGAAGGCGCGCATCATTTACTTACATGTTCTCGCCCGGTTAGCAGGCTTCAGACCTCACACTTATGCTCTTTACTGCGTGGAACAGTATACTGACCTGCAAGCACGAAGAGAAAAACTGTTAAACAACCGTCAAGCCGGAAGCAATTATATCTTAATTATTGTTAAATCTATTTGCACGAGCCTCGTTCGCGATTTCACTGAATTGTATATATTCTAGTTAAAGTACCGACAAATGTGCACCCTCAATTACAAGTCAATTACAATGATCAATCCCATTTCGTTCACAAATCATCAATGCAACAAGTGTCAGCAAAGTAGAGACTGTGAACACTGAAGATCCAAAAACTGGTACCACAAACATTCGATACTGCACGCCATAAAAACCATCGTTCTGTTGATATATTACAAATTAATAATAAATTACACTATATTATACAGCTTCGCATATCCTTCGAATTATTTCGCAACAACCAAAACAAGACAGTCAAAACTTGTTCGTCTCGCTAGAAGTCTCTCTACGTCAGAACCAAACTAGAAATACTAATCACGAATTAATATAAAAAAAAACGCCCGTATCGCGCAAGTCTCGAAGTGCCAAATAAAACAATGCACGAGCGCAGCAGATTATCCGGTAACCCGCAGAGTGTATCACATCAGTACGTCTTATCCGTGTGATCGAATCGCCCGATTAAAATCGATTATCCGAGCGAGCCGGGCGTCCACGATTCGCGTAGCAGGACGTTGCGATTTTTGCATCGAAAAAGGATAACTCATGGTCCTATCAAGATTCGAATGGTCCAGGTGCAGCTGCGTTGTAAGCTGCGGATCTCTCCCTTCTCCGCGGTCCGCCTCCGCCCACCCTCTCACTCGCTCCTGGCACCGGGAGATATCAATTAGCACTACGTCCTGGGGAATTAATCTCGGGAATTAATATCGCGACGTTGCCAATTAATTTTCGTTAATTTCGAATCAGCAGTTTCCAGAGCAGCGCCGCAGCGGCCCCCTAACACACAAATCCCTATCGCCCTGGTCTGGGAGAGACGGCTCGGAGAGGGAGGGAGCGAGAGAGCAGACAGAAACATGGAACCGGAAGTAAGACAAGGAACACCATCCAGGACACACGCACGCTCTCCACGGGATCCTGAAGAGGATAGAGACGAGAGGAGAGTACGATCCAGTCGCTGCGACGCTGTGTAGACACTTCCACGAAAGTTTCGCGAACTAGCGGCTGGCTCGTCGACCGTTTCTTGCCGCTCGCCCTGCTCCGGGAGCGTTTATCAAAACACACATTTAATTATGCCGCAAGACCCCCCCTCGCGAACACCCGCGAAAATCGCCGCGGGAAGAATCGCGAGCCCGCAGAACGTTCGCGAATTTTCGTTCCGCGATCATTCATACGTCCGTATTATAACTTCGTGCAAAAAAAATCGTACAGCGATTCACCTGGGCTCGGTTTACATTAACAGCCCGTTTTTAATTTTATTTTAATAGTTTTTTATTATTTTTTTTAATAATATTTGTGTATCGTGTAGCAAGAAGGAGGTCTTCCTGGTCGAAAAATTAAAATGTCCAGAAGAGGGAAAATTTTTTTTCCAGTCCACCATAGATTTGAAGATTTCTTCTTTAAAATGAAACCTCGAAAGAGTCGATGTAAGATATTTCGTAGACGAATCGTTCAATTTTGAAAATTATGTGGTGGAACATGTGGAAAAATTATAATGTTCGTTCATCCTGTTACTGAAAACATGGATATCAACAGAAGTGGCATAAAAACTGCAGGGTAGAACTCATTTAATTCCGCAACGATCCTCAAGTGCCACGGGAAAAGGGTAGCATCGAACTACGCTCACCCCCAAAAAAGGGGTGGCGTCGAACAAAAACATAAAGCACAGTAAATCCGATGAATTACAACCGGCGAGGCGATCGCTTCCACAGTCGTTCATTTACAAATTGAACTAGCAACAATGAATCAAAAAAGATTCAACAAAACAATGAGCGTGCATCTGTTGGCCAAAAAGCCGGCGCACATTATACGGTAGTGCCAATAATTCCACAAGGAAGGGTCGATAAGAAACGTCGCACGAAATGTATGACTAATATTTGCATACACGAATCGCGACCGCAAGACGACCAAATGAAAAATTTCGGCTACGTGAACCATTAATGTGCAATCTTCCATTCTCAAATCGATGTTGGTTTTTTCTTCGATTTTATCTTTTCTTTCTCTCTTTCTTTCACTTTCTTTTTACGTGTTATTCGACAAGTAATAATATATATTAAAATAAAATAAGTGAAATATTATTTGCGTGTGTTTATTTCAAATACCCTAACCCAATATAATATGGATTATAGTGTAATATGAATTAAAGTATTTAATTGTTACATTTTAATATAATACGAATTTAAATTGCAGAGAGTAGTTTCATTCACAATACAAATTGAGGAATAATAGTACATACTTTCATTCTCATTCAAATTGAAGAATGCAGTAATTTTATTTACAAACTGAATAACTAAAGTGCGTCAAATAGATCCAACGAAACGACGAGTGCAGGCAGGACGATCGAGGAGGAACTTGTACATGTTCGGTGTAGAAGCGTCTGGAAAAATGGGGGATGCAGCAAAACAATTTGCATGAAGACGACCGAAAGCGACGGTCGAGTGTAAAAATTTCAGTGCCGGTCGAAATTTCGAGGACGCAGGGGTCCTGTCGAGGGATCGCGTGTATCTTGCTAGGAGAGCGTGCGTAGCGGAGAGGAGCGGAATGGAGCGGAGGGTCGCGGGTTTCGTTTGCGTTTATCAAAACACACATTTAATTATTCCGCGCATCGCCGTGGGCGCCGAAAGTGGATACGCGGTGCTCGCTTATTCTGCGCTTAATTCACACCTGGACCCGTGACGGAGCGACTAGAGCCGCTTAAATTAAAGCGACGGATAATAAAAGCGTTAGCTCGTTGGAGCCCCGGGTTCAGCGAATCCCTTCCTCTTTCTCGTTCTTCTTTCTCTCTTTTTTCCCCTGTCGCCCCACCTCCCTCTCTCTCTCTCTTTCCTTCTCCCTTTCTCGTTTTGCTTTCCTTCCTCCTCTTTCTTTTTTTTTTTCGTTCCACCACCCCCGTTCTTTTTCCTCGTTTTTACTTTTTGTCGGTTATGTTTCCGCCACGTACGAAGTAACTTGCGCGTCGCTGCAACTTGCCTTTTGTTTTCAGCGACCTCTGCACCCCGAGGTTTTAAAACACAGGAATGCGACCGCGTGCATTCGAATTTAGGGGAACGCAGGCCACCGCCGCGGTCGCCTGCTGAAAATTGTGCCACCGCGACCAACGAGAGACAGAGAGAGAGAGAGAGGGAGAGGAAGAGAGAAAGAGAGAGGGACTCGGTCGCCGTTAATTGGGAAAGTAGGGAAAATAGTTTAGCGGTGGAGCATGTTTCAATTCCCGCCGGACGAATTTTGGTCGTTCTTTCTTCTCCTCTATTTGCCAAGAGATTTCGTTGCTAATGGGACCATCGGCGGATAATGACTGCCTTGTTAGGTTCTTTCCGCGCTTTGTGGCTTCATTTGCCGCGACTTTTATGGCGCAATTAATTGTTCGACCGGTGTCGATGCACCATGTCCTCCAGACGGCGAACCGAAACATCTAATTGGTTCGTCGGGCCAAGATTAACACGGCACCGTACGATTGCCATTATACTGCGTATTTTATGCTATTTTGGATTTTCAAAGAAATAGACAAATTTTTGACACGATTTTATGACATCGTTACGTTCCTGGGGCAGTTTGAACGACGTCTGGATATTTTCTATACATGTAAGTGATGTATGAATAAGTGTTGCTCAATGGACAGCCAGACTCAACAATAAATTAATTTCTTGGATGCCAGGACCACGTAAATAATTTACAAAAACAATAACATTGTCCGAGCAACGAATTTAATCGTACAATAATTATCTGGACTGTTCTAAGAAGACGTATGAACCGTTTCAGAAATATATGGTACCATTTAAGCCATCCTCGTGAAGAGCTGAATTTCTCAATGTTGATGTGACGGTAAATAATTTTGAAAAATGCGTGACATTCGAGCAACAGTGGGAACACGGATTGACAGTCGTGGACAGGCCGCGAAGTAGCGAATGCGACGAGAGATCGAGGGATGATGAACGCGGGCTGCGACTTATCCAGACGGCGTATTTAAATTCAGCCGAACTTTGGTGGCGTAAGTTCGCCCGGGCCGGGACCCAGCTGTATTGAAAAGCTAATTCTCGGCATACAATCGACTCGTCTCGGCGTAGGGCAAACTTTGTGAATGTGTCTCATTAACTGGCTGCGACGAGAGAGAGAGAGAGAGAGAGGGAGAGAGAGAGAGCGTGCGCACGCGTAAATTTCGCGCGAGAACCCGAGACGCGTGTGCGTGTTAAAGCGTTTCACTCGGTGTAACCACCGCGTAATCTCTTCCACGGCCGCATATTCCCGCCACGTATTTCAATTTAGAGTCACGCATCGGCTGACCTTTCCAGCTTCTGCAAAACCGCGCTCTCGCAAAATTGTTTTATCTCCTCTTTATCGGCTCATTGCCCGAAATATTTCCGTGTACCCAGTGAAATCGAGATAGGAGCTTTAATACCTACGCCCCCACCCCATAATTATGGGCACGGTGTTATTTAATGCGGCCGGTGCTTTAGAGCGGACCACAGAAATTGTTGTAGATATTCTCCATTAAATTATTCATTTTCCATCGGATCCTACAAACATGTTTATTGCAACAGTCACCTCATCTTTGATCACTGTGGAGCTCTATGCGAAATTACAAATTTCTCAGTCAATTCGGCAATTCTCAAGACAATAATTTCGTTCAACAAATTTTTGAAATTAATATAACGTAACAACTAATTATTTTAATAATTGAAAACCCTTCGGGAAATATATAAATGAAATTTCCAGCATCATTATGGAATGACTAATCTCCCAGTACTTGAAGAAGTGCACAAGAAAAGGGCAGCTAATAGTACCACACATGAAATCGATGATCACATTTTTCATGCATTTTTGCTGCACATGTTTGTACGCAACGTTATACGACAAGGAAATTTTTCTTTCCATTACACAAGACCTTTTATTTCAAGGAGGAAGTACGAATTTAGAAAGTGTCTTATTTATTTCATCGACCGGCGGCTTGCGCAACCAATTATTTATTTAATACATACCGACTTTTTCGCGATTAGATTTTACAAAAATATCGAAAGATACGGCCGATAGCAACAAGCGCAGTTTCACTTCTTGCGCCGGAGCCATGCGCCGTTTAACAAGGAACTAATTAGCATCAAATTCTTCATAGGATACTTTTGAAACAGTGAAGATAAGCGACAGGTTCCCTGTTACAATCGCTCTGAAAGAATATTTATGTTCTGCTTGCTTCATCTACGATACATATCATTACCGAAGCCAACACAATCCGACTAGAAGTGTGCGGTTAATTGCAGCCCGGGGGTGGGGTGGGTGGGGGGAATCAAGAAATTAAGGAATAATTTTTTAGCTGCAATTCAACCGGCCTCTCTTCCTTAATAAGTTACGTAGGCCTCTGCGGCGAGGTTTCTTTTCCTCGTTCAAGAAACCATCACGTAACAGAACGGTTTAATCGTGATCGCTTAGTCGTATCGAAAAGAAAAAAAGGAGAACTGTAATGAGACAGGCGCACGTAACATCTTCATTAAAGAATTTGCTCGGCGCGTCGGGCGAGGCAACATTTTATTTGCAAATCGAGCCGGTAAAACCACGGGAATTCCGATTAAGATTTTACTTTTTCCTTCGAGGACTCTTTTTCTTTCTCTTCGCCCTTCCTCTGTAATTATTCATGGCGCATTCCGATCACGTAAATTACGCGTATCCGTTACCGGCGGGTTCTAATTAACAAGCGAAAATAAGATCGAAGAGATGAAGAGCGTCGCGGGTGGGCGGGTTCGATTAGCCACTCTCTCTCTCTCTCTCTCTCTGCTAAATTCAAAACAATAAACGCGAGAGAGACAGGCAAAGGGAGTACGAAAACGAAGAAAGAGAGACAGAGAAAGAGAGGAAACAGTCGCGAGTTTCACCCACGCCTCGTAATGGAAGTTCTGCCGCTTTTATAAAACCGGGCCCCGGCCTTTCTTAAGTAATGAGATACATTTAATCAGAGGATTAATGAACGCCAAAGAAGTGGAATGAATTATGAATGATATTTATTCGTCGAGTACCCGAAGCGACTTGGGAAATGATAATGCGGATCTTCGTCGCGATCGTAATAATAACAATAATAACAACAACGCCCCCGGACCAAAAGGAGAGAGGAGAGACGAGCAAAAAAAAAATGAGAGGAAGGATAAAGCGCGACGATAATGGAGGTGGAGGAACAATAAGAAACCTGTTCGGGAAAGCCCCAGCCAAATAGGGATGAGAAGGGTCGAAAGAGGGACACGGGACTTTCTCTCTCTCGCGCCTCTCTCTACCCTATTTGCATAACAAATATTGCAAATAGTACTGCAAAACAATTAGTTAAAGCTGAAACTAGGACGTCGCTACCTCTTTGTCGCGGCGAGATCGTTCCTATTTCGGATTTGCTGCCGCGTTCTACCACTTCCTTGTATTTATTTAACGATGTTTCCTCGACTAATTCGTTTTTATGTAATTATACATTTTTTTACAGCAAGAAATATTATTCATTCTACCAGATAATTTCCTTGTTTAGCGTTTCAACCCTTATGGAACCCTTATGTTTTTCTGTATATTTAATTTATTCCTGCGAATTAACACTGAAACTACCAAGCACTGAAAGCAATTAAAATGTTTTAGCTAATATTTAGATTTCGTTCAATTTTTATTGGGATATGTGCTTGGATAAAGAAGTTTATCGAATAATTTTCCATGTAAGCAACGTCGTAATTTCAATAATTATAAAATTAAAAATGTAAGACCGGTCGGTGGTGGGTTTAGTGTTAATGTCGCTTACAATGATCAGAATCTTAATAATAAGAACACCGACTGGCAAACGAGCACAGAAAGCAAAAAGGGAGGAAGACACGCAAGAAAAAAAAAATAGAAGGAAGAGGGATAAAGTGCGGCGATAATGGAGGTGGAGTAACAATAAGAAACCTGTTCGGGAAAGCCGTAGCCAAACAGGGATGAGAAGGGTCGAAAGAGGGACACGGAGAGTCTCTCTCTCTCTCTCTCTCCTCTCTCTCTCCCCGCGAGCCTATTTGCATAAAATCGTCGTAGTCGACGCCTTCGAAGATAATGAAATGAAACTAAACAAATAACGTGGATGCTAAACATTAATTACATTCGCCGTCGAGACCGGGAGGGGCGCGGTGTAAGGGGGAGGACTACGTTGGAAATTAAGAGACTGCCAGACGCGCGAGAGCTGAGGAGGGTGCAGAAGGTGATGGAGGTTGCAGGGGGTTGTACGAGGCCGAAAATGTTCCACCGAGGGAGCACTCCCCCGGGGTGGCGAATTAAGAAATCGTTTAAGAAGTTTAAATCGGGCACGCCGCCAGAAAGAAAGGGTTGGAACGCCCACTTTGCGAAAGATACTACTGCATCTTAAGTAACGATTGCTGCCGCGCGAAACTCACCCTTCGCTCACTATGCTCATAAATTCTAATTGGCCGAACCGGATTTCGCCGATCGTTCCTCGTCTCACATTTCTGCTCCGCCTTGCGAAATTTCGAATTATTCTGCGCACACCCCTCTTATCATTCTTTTCATTCGACATTTTATTCTGCGGGAAGAGGGGAAGCTATTTTTTTAAATATGGTGCTCACGCCCACAGTGTTTTTACGGTTCTCTCGTAAAAAAAATTCGGAGCCCGCGCGATTTCTCCGGCATAACGGAGAGACTTAGTCTTCGTTAAAATAATTAATATTTATTGATACGAAACGACATTGGAATATCGGTAATTAAATTGGTGTGTTTCGACGATCCGTCGAGGAAAAATGTGACTGCGACGGGATTAAAATTTATGCAAACTGTTCGGCTTCGTGTTAATTAATATATTGGTGTAACGAAAAGTATGATTGAAAACAAAGATTTGCATATATATTTGCACGCGCGAATTTTAAACTGCGAATAATCTTCCAGGGGTTGGTAAATACGCGACCGTTGAAAAAATACAGCGATTCCTGGATTTTAATTTAATTGCACGATTGTGCAATATATAAAAAATTACAATACCCCCGTCAGGGGGATCGGTGAACTAATGAGGGCAAAGCTGGTATATTCGCGTCGATGGAACCACGCGATTGGTATTGAATGCTAATTAAACAATTCACCGAAAAGGGCTCGGATTTTTCATTATTATAATTTTTCTCAAACCCGAGGCTCGTTTTAATAAACAATTAACGAGTTCGGTTCGTCGTGATCATTCTTCTATTTTCCACCGGCTGCGGGTGCGTTTCATTCGAGTTTTACTTCATTAAATTCCTGACAATTCGGTGGGAAGTCTGCGAGAAAGTGCTTGACATTGATACGAGTTTTAACGAACGTTATTAACAAAAAATATTTTGGCATATTTTCAATTACGTCAGATTAAAACCGGGTTATGTGAGAGACAATGCGTCAGGCTTGGAAACGGTGGAAATAACTGGCTGTCAAAAAAATTAATGAACTTTTCTTTCGCTAAGTACCGAATGCTTTAAATCCATCAAAGGATCCCGTGAACCACATCAATCTTTTTATAAAAGTATACTTTGTCGCTGGCGAATAATTATACTTGTTCGGGTTCGAGTTGCAAATAACGAGGGTGGAACATTGTAATCTCCACTGTTCCTGCAATCAATGTTAATGGACAGGTTTCACGAGAATCAGAAAAATTATTCAGCAACGAAGACTGTTCAATTTTTATGAATATTTATTATTATCACCTCAAATATCTTTGTTGTTTTCGAGGATACATTAAATGTCTTTAGGACAAAGTTGAATGGTAAAATGATACCAAAACGTTTTTGTTTTTATGTAATTTTTTTTAGATCTATCAAGGTCACCTCCATTTTGTAAAATGGAACCACCCTTTTTTAAACATCTACAATGATAGTCCCTTTCATTTCGAATTCAGTGACTAATTACTCAATATCATTCAAGGTCACCCTGTTTATATATGTGTGTCTGACACAAGTAAAAAATGGCAGGTTTGAGGTTATGTCACTGAAAAATACATATAAGTTTTATAATATTCTTTAAGTTGATTTTTCTCAAACGCTGCATTTTTTAGTTGTGTCACTTTTCTTGCCGAGGTGCGACATGTTAATTATATTACACAGAAATACACAGTTTAATAATCAGGGAAACATACAATAATAATTTCCTCATGAAACAAGTTCAAATAATTGCAAGTGCTTGTACCTTCTCGCAATAATGATCTGAAAAATGTTCAAAAATTCGGCCTAATGTGGGAAAGGATATCGTATCGGGGGGAAGGGATTATCAAATGGTCAGAGCCCTGTCTGAATTAACCTGGAGGAGCCGGAGGCAACAATCACGTCAAGTTTATGGTACTTATCGAGACGAGGAAGTATCGGGGTCCGACAGGTCGCTCGTTACTTGCGAAAAGTTTATCGGGGTTCGCAGGGTCCGTACTAAATCGGTTCGCCAAATATACGGGAAGAATCCGCGCGGAGTCCCTCGCGTTTCTGCAAACGCTAAACCTTCGGGTGCACGCTCGCTCGCGCTCGCGCGCGAATGCGAATGCGAATGCGAATGCGAGAGTGCACGGGTGCACTCGCTCGTGCATTCGCGAAGGAGAAGGGAAGGACGAGTTATGCGATGCGCAGATCCGCACGTACGGATGTATGATAGCCACTGACCGTTGCATTTCGTTGGGTATGCATTTACGAGCATGTTGGACCTCTTTCGCGGAGACATTGATGGACAAGCGCAGCTTATATGGCTACTCCAAGAGAAGCTCGTCCTGCCCGTTTACATATTTATGTTATGACTCCGCTTCACTCGACTTAATTGACGGAATTGCCATAAATTTGCGAATATCGCGTGGACGAAGACGGTCACATATTCGTCTGTACGTATGTATATATTGATACGCACACGTCGCGTCTATGAAACCGCACACACGTGTGCGACTGCATACGCGCGTCAAGGTAGATGTTGTATACATGTTCTGGATCGAAACGAATTCCAATGAATACCGATTAGGGGAGTCACGGAACGTCGTTTCGTATCCCATGGACTCGCTGGGAATTCCAAAAGACGGGGCTGTAATTGACGGAATTCCTGTAAGTTTTGAGAACGCCAAGCTTTTACCTTGATCGATACACCCGCTGCGCTTCCAAGTGCCACGCGAGTTTTTGAGGCTCTTGACAGCGCGGCGAAGGGGGCTAGGAAAATCGCCCCTCCGAGCCATCGCATGCTTCGGAAATTATTTCTGCCTCTTCCGTGTCCTTTCCGGATTTTCGGACGCGTACGTTTCCTTTCTTTAATTGGGTGCACCGATAAGCTGGGTGTCCGAACTTCGGAAGGTGTACTGCACGATAAAACTGTGTGAACACATCGCCCGATTCTCACAAAATTTTAGATGTTTCTATCAATTTTCATTTTCGACGATCTCATTTTTAGCACAGGATTGAATTTATCCATATTACATAAAGGGTTTCTCAATAGGGGCATAACAATTTTGTTTTATAATACGAAACATAACCTAAAACTTTTTTATGATTTGTCAATATCAAAACGCCAGTCGAGACTTACGTTTTTATCATGGTCAAGCTCTGTGTTTTATTTAAATACAAAATAGTTATGTCCTCTTATTGAAAAACCCTTTAGAATTCAGAAAATGTCCCAAGGAAATATTTCTGCATCTTCGCGAATTGCGTTCTGCTGTAAAAACAGAAATCGGCGAGGAAAGGATAAAAAGAAGCGGACGTTTCGAAAGTATCGGAGGAGGGAGGATCGATTACCCTAATCCCGGTGGCCGTTCGCATGGCGAATACCAGGGTCGGAAACGAAGAAACAGTCGGGTCAAAGTTCAGAATGAAATAGCGGCGGGGGCCGCCGTGTTATTCGAGGTTCCTGGCCGGCCGGCCGAAGAGTCTCCGAGATCTTCACATTTATGCGATTCGTCATTGTGCAACGATTACTTAGCCCTCGGTGCACCGTGCGCCTGAGAAGCATTCCAATGTATACCGATTAAGAGAGCCAAGGGAACGTCGTCTGGTATCCGAGCGGGACTCGATGGGAATTCGAAAAAGTCACCGGTCGCCGGTTTATCGTGCACGTTTAGCGGGATTCGCCGGCGGAATAACTCACGTATCCGGATCGTTTCCCCCGATGCCGAGGGAGAGAGTATGTGATCTATACGGGGGCAGCAGGCAGTACCAGCAGCGGCAGCAGCGTTTCTCTTTAATTGAATCGGATCTACATATCCCCGGTACAGCTCCATTCGGCCGGAGCGACATGCAAGATTCCTGCAACCGGGAACCGATCGCCACGAAAAATGGCCGGCCGCCAAAGCGTTCATCTTCGCGTGATTGCGCTTTTAAATTTAACCCGACACCCCCATACCCCCCCCCACCGTCCAATTACTCGCTTTTTATTAAAACATCATTGCTTTGTATTATTGTTAATCATCGCCGACGCGGCGCCGAGCTCCCTGTAAATCCACGGACCCCGACTGGGGCCATTTTTGTAATTGCTGCACCCACCCCGTGTACCTTATGGTTTTTCAAATTCGTTTCAACAACGAAATGCCGGGGGGAGCAATGACCGATACTTTGTAAAATGAGGGTGCTTATCGTCTGATTCAGTGGCAGGATGAAGGATGGAGTGTTCGTTTCCGAGTAAAAATGAGAGCACTGCGTAGCCGTTGGCGGGCCGTCCCCTGCAAGGCCGCGATAGTGACGTTTCTCGAATGATGTAAACGGGCATAAAGTGGACAAACTAGGGCCATTTGTCCGCTTTCCTGGAAGCTTGCACTCTACGATGCTCGGGCACAGCGCGAAGGGGGGAAACGGCCACTGGTTTATTTCAGGGATAATCCAAACAAATGTACTCGGTGGCTCGCGAGTAAATAACATGCAAATGCCGTAATGCTGGTTGACCGATGGCTTCACTCGTCTCCGGTCTCGGACGTGCTTCGCGGAGGCACAAAGACGTGTCTCTGTGCCTTCCTAACCGGCGGGGAAAAAACGAGCTTAATACCGCAGTCGATGTAATACCGAAAGCCACCGACCACCCTGCTTATTGATGGAACCCACCTCCCCGTTGAATCTGTTTGTCTGTGTATAGTATATTGTGAGCTATCGAGTACTTTATTATGCGAGCGGAAACTCGCCCGGCAGAAGTTCGCATCAACAACAGGCTGTACCGACGCTTTGGCTACTCAGGATATACGCGAATTGCAAATCGACGTGCCACAGCAATTTTATGACATTAATCTTAACCCTTCACAGGTTCGTTCGTTTGTTTGGAATGTTTCTTTTCAAGGAACGGCATTTATTGTGGATTTTGATAGAAATTGACTTTCGTACGCACGCACGACTGGAGGCAGACAAAAATGTTTCTGTAATTTTAATAAATCGAGGATAGCGTATGCAACGTTCTTAAATTTCAATCGTATTCGTAACAACTGGATCACATTCGCGGTCTAACGATCAGTAGTGAAACAGTCGGACGCTAACTCGTCAATCAGGGGACGCGGTTTCATATACGGCACAGCTTACCGTTTATTTGTCTTTAATTTCGCGTTTCCCCGTCGCATTGTGAATTTTTACACGATCAATACGAATTACGGACGGCGATACTTAATGAAGACGCGACGAACTGCAAACGAAACTTACAGAGCGGCGCGATGGGAAATTCGTTGCGGCGCGACGGCAGCCGTCGGCTCGTGTTTATAAATCGCGAATGAAAACAGAAACCGAGCGCATTTCATAAAATAAAAGTCCCATTATGAAATGAATAAAAATTCGTATGGAAATCGATGCTGCTTTTCAGCATAATACGGATGGGTAAACAGGCGAAAACGTGGGATTCGTGCGTAACGCATTAAATTATCAGTCTTTCCCGATGTTCCGCCCACGCAACGCCCTCTCTCTCTCCCGCCGCCCCTTCCCCAGGGGAAGGATAAAAAAAGGTTATTATATTCGAGAGAAAATTTATAATATTTATATTTCGCCATTGACGTCGTTGCGCGTACGAAAAAAGTGCATTTCGCAAAATAACGGCTCCACGTGTACGTTTTAATTAACTCGGAGCCTTTAATTTTAACAGCGGCCGCGATTCCCCGGCTATAGATAATGGACCTCGCAGCTTTATAGATGATAATAGATATCGGGGCTGATCTCCGAAGAAATAAGCGAAGACGGAAAACTACGGATGTAATTCATTTCGGTTTTCGAAGTTCTAACGAGGGGGCGGGGCGGGCTAATGAGATCGAGCTAATTGCTCGAAGAACTCGTTCGATTTAGTCAGTTTCTAACAAAAACATTCTAATCGTGATATAGTAACATCGAGTTTGAAAGTCGGAAGCGCGTCGGATAAGAGCCTGGCGTGTCTGTGGATGGCTGACCGTTTCTACTTCTTTGGAATTCCTATGACTAGACTGGGGATTTTATGCATTTATGAAAAACATTAGCGAAACACAACATAGTAAAAAGATCAGAAGTATATCAGAATAACGGTATGTTACGTACAGTCTACAGTCGGTCACAAAAGTATTGGGACACAAATATTGTGTATAGATAGATCGGAATTGTAGATCTGTGACAACTAAATATATTCCAAAAATTTCGCCAAAATCGGTCGACGTTGCAATGAGCTACAAACGTTTGAAGATGGCGAAAATTTCAATTTTTCACGATTTTCGGCCTATAACTGCAATAAATCTAAGGATTCTTACATCTTTCAATGCCTGCCATTTGTAATTGACACAGATCTACAAAATGTACTTTTTAAATTTTCAATATAGGCTCACATAAAAAAGTTGAGAATGCAACTTACAGTATTTTTTCAACAATCCCGACCTATTGAAATTTTTGAAAAAATTTCTTTTCACATCCTGTAGTAAACTAATCGCTCCTGCTTTCCAAGAACGTTCAAATCGCATGGTTCAATATTTAAAAAGTTATCGTCTTTTTAAGAGTGTCCCAAAATTTCTTTCCCAGTCTTTACTTTTGTGTATATTTTTTAATATTGAAAAATTTGTGAAAGCATTGACAAATTTTTATCGTGAACAAACCTTCCGTGGATTTGAAGATTGAACTATCCCCTTTGGAACGACACAAAAGATTTGTATGTACGATTTTCTTTCAAGTACTTGCTAGTGATTGAAAAGTCCATTGAATAACAAGGTCCTGAACACCAACCGAAACAATAATGAATATTACTAAAATAGCAATTCGCAGCTCGGTTCGCGCAACTTCGATGTCTGCAGGGAGCATGATGCAGCAACGATCACGCACAAAAAGCGATCGTCCAGTTCGTCCCGGGTAATTGCAATCAGAAAGGCGATCCCTGCAGACAGGCGGCGGGGGGAGGGGAGGGAGGTAGAGAGAAAATAGGGTTGGGAAGGGGGTCCGCATAATTTCGGGAGTCTTTCGAGCATTAACAATTGTCCCGATCACACGGAGGGTTGCGCAACGTAGTTTCCAGCTCCTAGGCGATTCTCATTCGACTCTAACGGGGGTTGAACAGATAACCTGGTTTCGAAAGGGGCAGCAGATGGGGTGTTGGCCAGTGGCTATCTCAGACTTCCCTCATCTTGTGCCAGTCGGCCCTCGTGCCCGCCTCACCCCTTACGACGGGAACTACCCTGGTTTATCCGCCCGCTCGCCATCCGCCCCCATAGTTTCCTGGGAGATCGATTGTTATGCATAGCCTGTATTTGCCCGGCCAGCTCTGTAACCGGCTCCGGAGTCTGGAAACTCTCGGGGAGAGTCTGCAAGAAGCCACCAGGACCCGACTCGGCCGATTGACCATCGTCCAGACGGGTCCCGGCCCTGAGACGCTTTCGGAAAAAAGGCAATTTCAAACCGACAGGCGAATTAGACGAAACAAGCAGTTTTAAGGTTTCGGTAGGATACGCCCGGCATGATCGATAACCGGTCCTCGCGCTCCTCTTAGTGACCACTCGCTTAATTTTGCCAATTAGCTCCGGTTATTCTCAAGGTGCCGCTGGAAAGCGATTTTCCAGGTGCTTTTCTTTGCTGTGTAATGCACTTTATTTTGTGAGATGGGGTTAGCAAGTGGGACCCAATAAGCCCTTTATTTTTGAGTGTGTATTGCCTCCCTGGAGAAGTTGTTCTTAAATGGTATAAATAAATTGTCATGTTGGCAATGTAGCCCATAGAGGCAATTTACCCCAGTGTTTAAGAAAGTGTATACGTACTACATACTTTCAGCCTATAGCATTTAAAATATCAAAAGCTTGAGGGAAGCTTCTGAAGAAAAATCGTCTGCCAGAAATAATTGTTGACGTTAACGATCCCAATAGAATTCGAGAGCACCAGAATTTTGAGGCCTGAATGAAGATATGAAAAGTTACCGAATTTTTTTATTGAACTAATACTTGTCCGAATGAAAAAAATCAGTGTTACTATATATGAAATGTTCCCGAGCAGATCTAAAAATCGTCGAATCGATTTCTCGAAAGTTTTGAGAGTTCAGACAGCTGACGTTAGCGAGGAGACCACTGTCCCTTCGAGGATGTTTATTCTTGCGTGGACCTGGTCTGCGCCAAGCAAACAACGAAATGCAAATGGAGATTATTCCGGACTGTGCTAGCTGTTAACCTGAATTATTCGAGTCTTAATAATAGCTCGGGGTACCAAACCACTGATCTAAGGGATTAGACCGCGGGTATTGCAGAGCCAATGAACACACGAGAATTAGACGGTCGAACTTCCACGAAGAAAAGAATCCCACTTATCGATCGGCCACGTTGGATCATGGGTCCTGCTGCCGGAATTACTCGAGCAATTAAATCTCGGCAAGGTATTCTGCAAACTATAGCCTGTTTATTTTGCATTCGAAAGATACTCCTTCCAAATTACATATTGAACCCTACTGACATCAGCGAGACGATTAAGATAAATAAAATTTCTTGTTCTGCAATTCCTAAACGCATTAAATTTTTGTCACTGGGTATTATAAAAAAAATTAATTCTGAATGGTCACATAAAATTTAAGATCTTAATTTAAACCATTTCCAATACTTTTTTATGCGAAATAAAAATTGCCGAAAAATCCAAAAACCAATGACCGGACAATAATCGCCGCATCAAAGCTGCTGGTGGTCCGAAAGTACCCCCGCAGAAGGGTTGTAAAATCCGCGACAAGACGTGTGTAGTAGCTCGAACAATGGCAGCGGGACGCGGTTAACCGAAGGAAGCTGAAACGGGACGCGGAATAAACCGAGAAACAATAAAGTGGAACGGGTGATGGGGTGGATGGGGGTGCGACGGCGACGTTTGAATCGTGGTCGAGGGTGCACCCGAGGGACGGTGTCGTCCGCGCGGTGAAAGTGTTCGCACGGATTCCTTTTTTCCCTGTCCCCTTCCAGTCAAGTTGTCGGCGGAACGTTTAACCTTTCTTCCCACCGTCTCTGCGTGCTCAATAGATCCGACGGGGACAGAGGAGAACAGAGTGGATGACAGAAAAAGACAGAACGTTGGAGAGACGTGGAAAGTGAAGAGGGAAGAAGCGAGAAGAGCCGAGCGAGAGAGTGAAAAGAATAGGAGAGAGGGTATTGGAAAAGAGAGTGGAGAGAATGAAGGAGAGAAAGGTACGGAAAGTGATGTGAGAAGAAGACACGAAGAGAGAAAAGCAGAGAGGTGGGAGAAGAGCTGTAGAGCGAAGAAGGCAGAGGTGTCCAGAGAAGAAGATAGAACTGTAGAGAGAAAAAGGCAAAAAAGTAGAGAGATCGGAGAAGAAGCGAGAGCTGTAGAGAGAGAGAGAGAGAGAGAGAGAGAGAGAGAAAAGAGAGAGAATGGTGGGGAAAGGCAGAGAGAGAGAGAAAGAGACAAGGCTTGAATGGAGAGGTCCCGCGTGCCCGGGAGCGTTTATGTGTTCATAAAACTCGAAGGATCGCTTTGAGTCGTCGAGCAAGCCGCTGCCTCGTAGGAGCCGAGTTGCGGGGGTGGATGGAACGAAAGGAAGTGGAGGAGAGCACGATGCCCGTGCTGGAGGGTGCTAAGGGGGTGGCGAGAGAGCGAACGAGGGTGTTTTTCCACCACCAGTTGCTCGCGGCATCCGCAAACCCCTCTCGATCCTGATGCTGCAACGAGAGACAGAGAGCTGGTCGAGGGAACGAGACACCGTGGTAGCTGAAGAGCGAACGTTCAGACCATAAAAGTCCCAAACTCCACCATCCACGCGTTTCCTGTTCCTCTCTCACTTCGGCCGCTCTTCGACCCCGATACCGCCAGCTTGAGGGCGTAACGAGGAACACGCCCGCGGACATGCCGAAAAATAAAAAAAAAAGAAGAAACTATACTTCTGGTGTTGCGGTTTCACGCGTCGGCGTAACGAGCTTGAAGGGTGTAGTGGCGTTTTACCCAACAGACTTTTTTATGTATGAAATTATTCTTGAAAAAATTCCAATGCTATTTCTTCTAATTCCAGGTTAAACTAGACCAAAATTTTGAAGAACCCAAATTAGAGCTATACCGTTGGATAATAGTTCCTAGATAAAACACCTCAAACAATGCGTTTAAAAAAAGTTCCGAAACTGTCCGTAACTAAAAAAACGTCAAAATCACCCGGTGATCAAGTCCGAATGAACAAATTGCATCTACTATCGAAGGGAAGAATTTCGCGGAGCATTCGTTGTTTTGGGTAACAGGCGACAGAAAAATAATTTCGTACAACAGGTAACGGCGTCAGCGTCTCGTATAACCGTTGACAACGCGTAATCGTAAACCGATAAAAAGCGAACGGGAAGATTTCGAAGAAGCTCGTCGAGGGGTGTGGGTTTTTTTTCAGCCACCAGTTGCTGCCAGCAGAAAACCCCACTCGAATCGACGCTGCATTACCGTAAAAGTCTGGAGCTCTCTCTCTCTCTCGCTCTCTCTCAGTTACCGGCGTGGCTTTCGTCCTCTTCTTTTTCCCTTTTCGCCCTCTGTCTGCGCGGCCTCAGACTCACTTCGGCCACGAAACTGGGTTAGAGAATAAAACGGGAAATACCGGCGAGAGAGCACACCCGATTGCTGGAAGGGAAACGTGCCGCCGCGCCGTTCATTTCGTGATCCCGCACGATTTCGTACGTACCCGTACACCGTCGACGAAAGTTACCCGAAAACACGGAACCACGGATTTGCTCGGCCAGACTGACACGGAAATGGTTCAAGGCCGGTCAATCGACTGCATGCTCCCGATAAACCATCCTACGATCATTCTCCCATCAACAAACCATTTTTCCAACATCGGTCGGCTTTTTACGTCCGCAATTCTTTTGTGCATCGTCCGAAATGTTTGCGAACATTTTCTACAGAGAGCAAGAATTTTTATTGCAATTTTATTGAGCAGTATCGAAATCTTCTTGAAATAAAAAATTCGTTTTGTAAATGCATATAATTTTATCCCGCATTGTATCCGATGCTAAGGTAACGGATATTCCTGTTGAAGAATCATCGATGTTCGAATACGTTTGACAAAAATGATGTTGTGCCTAACGAATTGATAAGGAGTCCTAAGATGATTGGATCCTGTTCCACAACGTTTGATATTAACTAACCGTACACGTCTGATGAAAACTTGTCTACCGACAGCTGCTGCTCGGCTAAACATACCCACTTTTCCCACAGTTTCAGCACGAGTATCAATCCGATTCCCAAGAAAATTAGCAACCCGCCGAGCTTCCTGAATTCCTCGGGAACGCATGCATATTCACTGGATCTGCCTTTCTTCCAGCACCGATCCGAGGTTATTACAGAAACCAGTATTTATGAAGTCAGCGTTAAAAACATGACGGCTAGAACGCACCTCTGGCGGAACACTTTCCAGGAAAGCGTTCAGCTTCCGGCGGTTTCAGGTTTAAGCTTGACGAGATAAGATGTCTGAATATATTCAAACCGGCTGACCGGGGGGATGAGTTTCTTCATAGGAGGGGACGGAGGTTTGGTTTTGTCAAGGGGATGCGAGAGGATGGTTGTTCTATTTATATCGAGACGGTTGCGCCTTGGCAGAAAATTAATTTGGCCAATTATGCCGTTTTTAGCGTGCGCCGCTTAAGAAACATCTAGTCGCGATCGCGGCTCGTGCATTATCCCTGGCCGGAGGCGACGCGCACCCCAACAGCAGTCTCTGCTTACATTAGCCACCCTTATGCAAATTAATACGAAACAAAGTACGCCGATGCGATCCTTCAACCGTCCGCCAGGAAAAGATATACCGTTGTCCCTTGTCTGGGGCCTTGTTGTTCGCCGGGGCTTACGTGCCCCGGCATCGTAACCCCTTCGAAATTATAACACGTCAAGTATCGTGTATCTATCATGGAAATCTCGGCCCGCGGAAACAACGATCTCGTTTATTCACCTTGTATCTCACCGTCAATTAGTCACTCGTTCATTATTCCGTCGAACGCGGAAATATCCCGCTGCTAGACATCGGCAATCGATAAAACATCCCGGTTCTTCGGCTACCAACGACAGAAGGATTCCTCCGTGTCGGAACGCGGAACGGGCTGCTACGTGATGCAGGTTCAAAGTTCGAGATTTCTCGATCCCCGATTCAGAGATACGCTGCTATCGGATCGGAGATTGCGCGAGCTTGTTGCGGCCGATGCTCGACGTGCAACGAAACCAACTGTTTTATCGGCACTTGAGGTATTCGCCTTGCTTTCAACCGTTTTTTGTGGTTGGGATCCTTTCAATCGGTGGGGAACGATCCACATTTGTGCAGGTACGAGCAGCTTCATTGCTTTACGATGATTTTCGTAATCGTGCGAAGGTGGAGACTTTCAGGTGTGTAAGGAAATTCGAAATCATTTCACGTAACTGGGTTTTAAGGGGCTGCTTCGAATCGATTTTGAAACGCGTTCTCGAGGGAGTTTTAGCTGAAATTAATGTAGATCGTCCTTTATGATCCATCACTATCAACACAACACACGAATTCCCAACTAAACATCGATCAAATACGACAGAATAGCATGATATTCCTCCTCGTAGTGCCGCAATTTTAATTCCAAAAATCTAACGTCGCCCGAAAAGGCGTCGTAAAAAACAAGAATGCAACCAAGCAAGTTTAATCAAAGTTGAAATGAAACCTATATCACGTTCAGAGAGACAGATCCTTTAACGTGGGCCCTTTTATTCCCATTTAGCTGAAAAACGGTCTCTAATATCATGAATTTAACATCCCCTGTGCCGTAAACATCCTTATTCATAGCTGCAAAAAACAAAGGAAGGATAGAAGCAAACGAAAATGTAGGTGCGACGATGTTCATTAAGAGTCCTCGCGGCGAGTAAGTGTGTCAGATCTTTTATTTATTTAGTTTGGCAGATAGTATACCTCGGTCCAGAGAGTTACACTGCACCGAGCAAAGGGTTCTGGTTGGGAACCTATTTTCCCAAGAGGGTGGAATAAGGTGGAAGGAGAGGCTGAGGAGGGAGTCGTTGTGTCCAGTGTCTCGGCGTGCGGCCACTGGGGTGGTTGTGGCCAGTCACGAGGGCGTATGGGATGGGGTTAGGTCCCTCTTGTACACGAGGCGAGGTTCGGACTTGAGAGATCAATAAACGACCCTCCAACCTGGACACTCGGCCCATCCCTCATTCTACCACCGCCGGGCTACCTTCTCCACTACCAACCCACCTAATGTCCGTTGCAATTGGCTTTCTTTGCACCTGCTGGATTTTACCCTTCGCCGGGACTTTCCGCCCCGACTCTTTCCTCCCGAAATCTCGAGAACTCAACGCACCGACACCTACCGATTTTTTTAATCAGATCATTCGGAATTCAGCCACCTAAACTGCGGAGGTTGCTTGCGCAATTATCTTCTACAATCTTCATCATTACGGATGCTTATAGCAAAATTAACATTTTCCAAGTTAATCCTAAGAAGTTGAGTGAAATTATAGTATTTCCTGTTTTAAGAAATTCAAGAAGTCCTACCTCTTTACAAATTAATCAGATTTTCAATCACTGTAATGAATGGTCGTTTGCGATATCATGACATTGTTTCACGAATGTTTAGTGATGTTGTTTTTGCTCTCACTGTGTAGTTGCAGTAGTTGTATCACGGGTAGGTTTGAGGGTGCGCTCGCTGCTAGTTTCGGAGCAACGAAGACGCAAGACAGTTTCTGGCGACTATGAAAATTTGATTAACGAATCTTACCGACGACTAGCCTGCGGATCTTTGTGAAAACTCGAGCTGTTCTTCCTTGAATCATTTTAATGAGTTGAAATTAATAAGTTCATGCATATATGACAAAGACGAGTACGTGCAATTTAAACCAACGAACGGATCAAAAGAATAAATCCCGATCAGATATTACGAGGTCGAATAAATTCCTGCAGCCAGCAATGTTCTTCCAGATCGAAATTGAGGTAAGAATCGTGCGGGGAATAGTTTTTGTCGGTCGAATTATCCAATTTCTGGAGGTAGCTGATAGATTCGCCAGTCGATAGCCATTCTAGCAGGAACGCCGACGTCGTTTCAGGGACGGGACAATGGAGTGAGATGTTCCCGCTTGAGAACCGTCCACTTAGCCGAAGGGTTGCTAGTTGCAGATAACTTATTCCAGCTTCGCCGGCTGGCCACTCACCCTCCGACGAGGAACCCTCTCGCGCAGATCTTGGCCGGCGAGCTAGCAGCAAGCGGTCATCTTGTCTGGCTGCCCCGTAATATGGATCGTACTGTGCGAGCCATTTCCACGAGGTCTTAACAACACCGTCGGTACAGGTTGTCGATAAATCGAGCCCCGTCCGGCTCCCTTCTGACACGGCTAGCCCCAAAACCATCCGACACCTGATCGAATCCACGTTACGGTCAGTTTTACACTGTTCCGGTCAGTTTTACCCCTGTTCCATTCTACTCTTTTCTCGCCTGGTTTTCTCCGAATCTCCACCATAACCAAACACTCCCACCCCGCCTTGCTCCCACTGCCAAAATGTCAAGATGCACTGGCGGAACCGGCGGCCCGAGATGATTCGTTGAAAGGGGATGATTCTTTGACGCGTGTCGGGGATCAACCAACCCCCCGTCCCTCTTAAACGTACAATGCGAAGTACTGCAGGGATTTCGAGAGCAAAAGAGCACCGATGCTTCCACCGTAGCCTTCTCTGATGCTTTTTGCTCCAATGAGACGGATGCGGGAGCTTCAGAGCTTTTTATTCGGATGGGAACACGATGTGTTGGTCTTGGGATTGTTCAGTCTAACTTTTAGTCGATTTATATGACTCTTCTAGTCTCTCTCTCTCTCTCTCTTCGTGTGAGTGAATCATTACAATTACTACTAATCATTATATGTAGTGATACATCAATATGTTTAATTGGTCGTACTTCTCCGTACGTAACATTATGTACTAGTAAATTGAACATCATTTGACACTGAAAGATATGATCAGATATATCAATCACTTTTAGTGGCGCGGTTGTCAGTACTTTTAGTATCAGTGATCTAATAATTTCGTTTTCTATGGACGAGCAGTTCAATGCAGAAAACGTTCAATCTAGTGTTCCATTAAACGCGTTATCATAAATTGAAACTAGGAGATCCGAATATTTTTGTTTGTCATCTATCACCGCGTTATGTCAACGATAAATTGAGTAAGATAGGTAAAATAAACGTTCATTCATTCGGCGAAAAACCATTATTTACCGCGGAGTCGAAGATAATCGAATGATTTCTGGTAGGGCTTTTAGAAGAACCGACAAGTTTCATTCAACTTCTGTCAATTTAAATCGTCACGGTGAACCGCAACAATGGGATTCGAGCAGAATTAAACCGATTTAGTGCGCAATAATGAATACATCTTCGGCTCCTGATAATTTTATAAACTCCGCGAATAAGTAGCGAGGAAACCGGTGATTAAATCAACGAATATCCATCACCGGCACGAATGAAATCAATTTACAAATACGATTCGTAGATTTTCCTATGTATTAAAGGTGCACACATAAATTTGTTCATAATTTATTCAACAACTTCTGCATAATTCACAGACTAAACCGAATAGCAACATTACCTGAATCAATAATCCTATATACCTATTTACACTCTTCAAGCTTCTCTTCGTTTATCTACGATATGTCCTCGTTTACCAAGTCGATAGAAAAATTTATTATTACTTCCTTCTTAAATTTTAATCGTCTACGTCGCTAAGTAACTTCTGGGTCACATTACTTTCAATTTTTACAGCCGGGTCCATTTTATTTTTAGAATTTACATATTTTCCAAACCCTCGTCACGTTTAATATATTTTATTCAAGTAATACGAATTAAAAAGTATTTTATTTGGATGAATAAACACTAAAATTAATATGTATCAATTCCATAATTGACATTTTGATTTGACATTTCCTCGAGCATAATTAATTTAACATAGCATTACATTAAACCATATTTCTTGCAGAAAAATAGAAATCGGTTTACCAGTACATATAACTGATTACTGTTTTAATTCCAGAAGTCGAAATAAAATTTGTTAATTATGAAGAATTAGCATCATAACTAGAACATATTGAAATACATCATTTTAATAGGACGACTTACTTCTATTTCACAGACACCGAAATGATAAAAATACTTGATGAATAATGATTGAATAAATACGTTGAGATCACGTAATGTATGGGGTGAGGGAATTTTAATTTTTGGCGAGGTAGTGCACGCCCAGGTGGTGACTTTTCGTGTCAGATAGAATCGGGCGAGATAAACGTGTAAATGCGATAGAGCGTTCAACAGACACGTGAGTTGCTTAATCATCGGTACAAAACGATTCGCCGTTAATCGTCCCACGCGAGCTGGTATCTCGACGAAACGTATAATGCCATAGGAAAGCCACGGGGGAAAGATCGAACCCCCATTGAGAGACGTTATCGTTGGGGATCCCCTTTGCTCTCTCCTTTGCGGTTCCTTCCCGGAACGCTTTGCATTCCGTTCGGCCGGGTTCGGCGTTTCGTTTTTGCAGGAAGCATCAATATTTATATTGCATAATGCATTCGTAATTGCCGCGTGTACACTCTATTTGTTCCGATTTTGTAATGCCATGAAAATGTATGAAGCGATCGCTATTATTAGAAGCGGGATGCAAAACTCATCGTGTGCCGGCCCGGTTAACTAGGTGTAGACAGGTGGGGGACAGAAGGTAAATGAAGCGGGGAATGAGATTGCAGAATTATCAAAGAACTTTCTTGCGTGTGAACTTCTCCTCTCTCTCTCTCTTTCTCTCTCTCTCTTCTCGTCCTCCTTCTCTCTCTCTCTATCTCTCCTTTTTCTCTCTGACTTCTCCGCTTCGTCGTTCTTCACCGATCGTTGTTTTTCTCGTCTCGTGTCGATGAATCGTTCCTGATCAACAATTTCGACGATGCTGCGATCTCAACCGTGTCAAAGGATCAAAAGGGACGATTGGGCTCGTTTAAAGCACTATTGTGCAAAATGTAACGACATTTTCCTCTTTCCATAGGCATCCCGACGCGCCGAGATCGAAAAAGAAAAACCTCGTTGTTGCTGGTGGATACGGTAGTTGCTTTTCGTGACGAGCTTAATGAAATTTATTGTCACGACTCGGCGAATTGTCAATCAATCAACTGTACAATCCTACGATTACAACAATCTGTCACTGGTTCCGCGGTAGTTGAATCATGAAAAATATAGAAAGGATTTATTGGGTGTAGAAATAGATTCTTTCTGATCTTAGAGCACAGTTATAAAGTTAAAAGATAACTAGAAGAATTCCATAATTGAAACAAAGACCATTAACGGTGCAACAATATTCTTTAGCTATTTCATAATTTTTTAACAATTTTCAACAATTCTCATCAGCACATTCTGAAGTCCGCAAGCAAAAGATGGTTCTGCTCCTAATAGCATTTGCAGTATCCTCCTCGGAGTGGACACACGGTACTCGCAAAACTTCCGAAATCATTTCTCTCACTCTGTAGCGGCTCCTCGAAGTTTTACTCTCAAGAGTAGCAGCATCAGCTGCTCGAGATTAAGCTGCCAAACAGATTGCTGCGAACTCTGTGTCCACAAGACAATCCAACCCTCGGAAGCACATTTCGAGTAGTAAAACGTTCGAGCGAACGCGTCGCATGATTTCAGACAGTCTGAGTCCACATCACACAGTACCTTATCTATTCCATAATTATGAAACGAGATGTCCCATTCGATAGCCTACTAGAAAAGAACTGGAAAGTTCTGCGATTTTTCTGTCGCAAACACTGATTGTAAAAAATGAAAAACGTATGATTGTTAACAAACGAAATGAAAATGTTCTCGGCGCAACGGTTCGATCTAGTAATTATAGAAAAGCAAATTGTGCAAGTTTAAATTAAACTTTCAACGTTTCAATCCTTACGTGGATCATTCTCAAGAAAGAAGAAAACTGCGTCTGAAACAATTTTTTTAAATACAACAAAACCTATATATTATTGTAACTGTACCAATATATCCCGCACAGTTATAAATTATTCGATAGTGCTTGGACATTGTAGGATTCTTGGGGGATGATTGGTGGGCAGTGAACGTGTTAAGAAATCCAGCACGGGTTAATCTCGAACGCGGCCCGTTCAATTAAGTCACCGATCGTCTGGCCACGAATTGAGTGGTCGATTCGAATACGGGTGACGGCCGGGTGAACCGGGGAGCACCCACGTACCGAATGTAAGACGTATCATTAGCAGGCCGATTAAATTAAAATATTTGATTGCCAAAAGGGTTCTGTGGCGGACGGGGCGGTGGTCGCGGTTCACCCGGTCCCGTGGCTTCTGTATCGCGCCCTGGCGCTCTCCCGCCGAATTTGAAATGCTAAACAGCAAATACGCCTAATGAACACGTATGCCCGGCCGTGTCCGTGGGTATGTTTGTACCAACGGCGACATTACTGCCGGCGTATTTGCGTTGGCAAGGCCCCCGCGCGGATAATAGATTCATCCTTCACGCTTCTTAATTAGGAGTTAAGTTTTATTGGCCTCTGGCTCCTCGGGACTCGCGCAAGCGGCCGCTTCTTCCCGCGCACGCAAACCGGCTGTGAAACCCGCGTCGAATTAGAACCGGCGATCCACGCTGACGCTTATTCGCGTCAACGGGTCACTACGCTCGAGATGCACCAGCTGACCTCGGCCGACGGCGCTACCGAGTCGCTCGCACCGAAGAATTCACCCAGGTTTAGTCCGAACTCTACTTTCTCAATATTCACTACCAGACAGCGGAGTTTATGCATTTATGGCAAAAGTGAGTAGGTGTAATTTAAAACAGTAAAAACATTATAGCAGAATTAAACAATGCCGTTATATAATTTCCAACCTATTAAACATATTAAGAAAGAAAATAAACTTCTATTTCACTCTAGTTTGTTGCAAATCAGACAGAAAGTTTCTATTTTGCATAAAATAAAGAGTTGAAAATTTCTCAATATATTTTATCCATTATTTAATGATATCATCGCTGGTTCGAACAGCGACAAGTACTCTTGGTCTTTGAATCATCAAATTAATTTTTGTGTACTCTTTTGCTTGAACATTAAAATGGCTGATTGAAAAATATCAAGAATTTGTACAGAATGTAAACGAGCACGGAGTTTATGCTCAACTATTAAGAAGTTCCCTTAACAAGACCCATAAAAGATAATTACACATTTATATCACTGGTACAATTATCTTTTTACGAAACGATTTACAATCCCGCAGGGCACATTTCAGTCCTCGCGTCGCCGCAACCGAGTGGAAGCAACTAAATTGGATGACTTGCTTCAGATTGACGTCAATGTGGTCGCCAAGCATAGAAAACAAAGAAGACATAGATAGTACTACAATATTTGATTTGCATCGTGTCGATGCACGAAAATGAGATCAATTGCGATGCGACCGAACGGAACCGTTAATTTCATCAATTCCATCGGGAATAACAAAGGAAGCTCCATCGTACGAGTAAAAAGCAATAAATCGAGAATATTATAGTCCGCCCGGCTAGCTTGAAGTACCTTAAAATAAGTATCCGAATACCTCCCTGGTTGTTGGTTCAGAAAAATTGGACATCATTCATCGCGAAACAACTCTGTTATGGACGAGTCTCGGCTCGTAAATACTCGGAATTTCGTTACAGTGTTACGCGAAATAGCCATGAAACGTTTTCCAGGTGATAAAGTAAACGTCCAAATTGGCCTGAATCGCGATCTTAACGACGGCCACGCACGGCATCGCGGGACGAGGCGGGTTTTTAATTCGCGACGATGAAATCGCGGGACTTTAATCGCGTCTTCTCCCATCCGGCCCCCGGACTACCGCGGGGCGATTCATTGATTCATTTAAATGTGTTTTTCCCGGGCAACAGGGATCATGAGGTATCCGCGTTTAATCGCCGGAACCGTAAATATCCCGGTAATTCGTTTTATCTTAACGTTTGCACCTCGATGTAACGCGCGCGAGCGCGGCTGCCCCAGCCAATTGCGAATTGCCGTGCGTGCGCGAAACGATTTTGAGGACGCCACGACCGATCGGCTAAGGAGAATATATTCGTTTAATCGGCCTATTAATGACCCGCTTTATATTCCGCACGTGGGTGTGCATCTTTCGCTTCCCCGTCACTTGTATCTCTTAATGCGGATCGTCGGTTTCGGTATTTTCGGTAAATCGTTCACCGAGAAACACGTCGGGCCGTGCGATGTTTCGTCCAAAATATTCATGCGACTATGCACGAATTTGGAGAATTTCCTTTTTGAATTGTTTTAGGAAGCTTTATCGTGTACGAAAGGAAACTTCATATTTTATTAGTAGAGTGCGGATTTTTATTCAAACTAGATATTAATTCGCCTTTTGGTTATCTTAATGGATGGTTTCGATTAAAAAATTGCTGCTTTAACATACACACGAATAAACGAATTTGTTCAGTGATCATTCGCAACAATTGCACAATTACATATAATATAAAAGTTTCAAACAGGTCGGTTCAACCCATCCGGTAGTTCCAGCTCCAGATGTCGCGAGTGTTTTGCGTGTGCAAGGAGATTTTATTTTTAACGGAGAAATGTTATGTTTTCTGATTATAGACACGCCATTTGGCATTTAGGGTTGCGATTATAAGTTTGTGGAAACATGATTGCAGGAATAATTACTGCACTGCCAGTGCGGAGAAAGATTTAGATTAGTTTATAAAACTATCCTCGGAATAACTAGTAAGTAAGAAGGGAAATTAGATAAAGATACTTTTAACTTTGTAGGAAGGATTAAAACCTTGATAATTCTATTATTGAACATTAATATCTCAAATCGGATCATCGTTCTAAAAATTAACTACCTCAGATGCAACAGGCAGGCTAATATTCTTAACCTCACGCATATAAAAGTCGGCAGTGAAATTCCACGAGCAGCGAACTCCTCGACAAAACGGAGCACCTTAGAATTGATCCGAGCATGGTCACGAATGAGTCAAAGCACCGTTACTCGCCGATAATTCTATTAATCGACTTAAATACCTAATATCAGATCATTATAGAATACTCTAAAATTTACTCTTAACACTAAACCTACCACTGCATTGTGGTTTTATGATTTTATATTTTTCGAAATTGATTCGATGAACTTCTTTGCCCAAGCACATACTGTAATAAAAATTGCACAAAATTTAAATGAAAGCGAGCGCTTATAGTGCTCGGTAGGTTTAGTGTTAACTCGATGCATTGCCTGAAAGTCCGCAGTGCAATTCCACGAGCAGCGAACTCCTCGACAAAACCGAGCGTCTCAGATTTGGCCGGAGCATGGTCACGAATGTGTCAAAGGACCTGTTACTCGGCGATCCATCGGATCCTCATCCGAACGTGTCTCCCTCCTGCTGCATCAGCCCCCCGGCGGACGCAATTCTTGGCTGTAATTTGTATTTAATTAAGCAAGTCCAGTGGCAGGCCGTCTCTCCCTCGGCGAGGAGGTAGTTCGGTCGGTTTGGTCTGCGCGTTGGGGTTCATTAGGTTATTGAAACCTTAGACAATGTAACTAGTGGCTGCCGGGTACAGTGCTCCAGGGGCTTCGTAATGCCCACTGCCTCGAGTAGTGCTCGCCACGACATTTTGCATCTCTCTGGCCACTCCCATAGCCTAGAATGGGTCTACGACCGCCCGTGAACGTACGTACGTACGCGCCCGACGACCGACGCGCAACGATCTGCTGAACGCCCGCGGGCTGGCTACGTCCCGGGGACGCGCGAGTTTATATGCTAATAAGCCCACATTAATTAAACGGGCCGCGCGTATGTCCAGCAGCAACAGCCGCCACCTTTCAGACCCGCGACGCTCTCTAATTCTTCCCCCGGAAACCAGGGGAAAAAGCTTGCGACGAGACACACCGACCATGTGGATATGTACGCGTACATGTGTGTGTGTGTGTGTCCTGCGAATGACAGGGGATGATGCTTAGAAATTGCCAGCTGGAAACGATGCTTCTTGGGATCCCCCGTTGTGTCTTCCCACCGAGTTTTTCGAACGCCCAGCCGAGAGAGAAGAGACGCGCTGATTGACGCCGCGATGGACAGGCCAGCTTGCTACGATGCATAATTTATGAACCATGCGACGGACCTGGCCGTCTCCGCGACTTCGAGCCAGTTAACCGGCACGTTAATTCCAGTGTTCGTTCCTCCGCGGAATTGATTCGGCTTGGCTCGTTCTGATGGGTAGATTGAGGCCTGCTGCAGGCGTCCAGTGGTATTTAGGGTCTTCGGGAAGAGAGACACTTCTCTAATTTGAAGGAGTCGATGATGGAATAATCAACAGTACGTGTGTTAGAATTTATGTAACCGTATGCTTGTCCCCGATGCAGTTAGTTGCTCGAGGATCTCCGAAGAGCCAGCATGTGTTCCAATATGGGGTATTGCATGTTGTAGAATTTTGTAAAAGGATGAGGACGATGATCAATCATCCTGCTAGCTCTCTTACCAGATGCTGTTGCTATCTTCAACCATATGGACACTCTCCGTCAAGAAGAAAAGAACACGATCTTCTCACTTAGAATAATTTAGCATCCATCAGCTTCGCAAAAAGCTTCACGAACAAGAAGAACTTGAGGATCCGGAAGAACCCAGAGTTTGACCGTCAGCACCAATTTCGCGAGCGTCTAATTCGTGCGTGGAATCCGAAAATGACCGTCTAGAGGGGACGATAGACAGGCAGCGGAGTCATTTGAAGAATCCCTGATCCGTGGTCGAGTCCAGAGCGCCGAAACCCCGAATTGTCCCGCGATCCCGCGGTCGCGGACGGATAGTGTATTATCCTGCGCGGACCCAGGACGACTTCGGCTAATCCTCGGATGCATCTGCTCTTCCGTAATATGTCTGGGCACGTTCTCCCCCTTTTACCCCGGAGCGAATCTCTCCTCGCCCACCCCCTTCGCCACCCCCACGTTGGTTCTGTCTGTAATTTAATATACGCACGAAAATGGAGACAGTAATGACTCGTATGGTTTCCCGGCTTAAAATTAAATGCGACTATCCGAGTTAGTAAAATTCCTAATTCGTGCCGCTTCCAGATCCTCCTGGCGGACGGTGCGCGCGAGCCACGTACATTTTTCGTGTGATCTTCCGGGGCTTCGTTTCCTCGTACCAGTCAAGCGAGCGGAAAGGTGCAACTGGACGCGTTCCAAATTAAATTTTGGCCAGGGAAATGAAAAAGAAGCAGACGGCGCCGTATGCTCTCCCCGGATCCGAGGTGGTGGCGCAGCCCTCCTCCTCCTCGTCCTCTGTTCCTCCTCTTCTCATCCTCTCTCATCCCCGGCAATCCACCGCCTCTCCGTTCCCTAGCCGTGTTTTCGTCGGACACCGACCGGAGGGTGGAAAAACGCGAATGATTCTTAAATAAATCCCTCTTCCGGCCCGCATATCCGTCTGACGTCTCCGCCTCGGCTTACATGCGGGTCCTTCCTGACGTCTGACTCCGACTACCCAGGCCCTGGCTTATTCCGACTACTTCGACTGCCTCAGAACAGTAAACAGTATTTTCTATGATGTTTTCGTTATTATGTGATACCTCGTTTGCTAATTTGAATTTGTACAATTGTAGGAGGAAGAAAGTATTGCTACACAAGCTTGGCTACACAATCTTGATGTATGGGTTCCCCACGAGTTAAGGACAGAACTTTCAAGTTGTCTGAAAGATGGAGAAATGTTGTGGAACAGAATGGCACCTATATGATTGAACAAATATATACCAAAATTTAAATGTGCAGCATTTCAATTTTTCGGACAACCCAATGATTTTTGTAGCTTTCGAGTGACGTAACAAATTGATCATCCGCATTAATCCTAAAAGAACTAGTCCCTGACGCCACTAACAATAAGATCAATGAAGCTGTACGAGTTCAATATCCAACTTAGAAGTCGCATAAGTAACTAACGAATCTAAAAAATTGTTAAGATGATCAATTCCCTCTCGATAAAAATAGTTATTTACAATTAGATGGCGAGGCACTCAGTCTTCCACTGAATTGTGGTCCACTGATCAGTCGGAGACTAAAGTTTTCTGTGGCGGAAGCAATTACTGTCGGATTTAATGCTAGGAAAAGTCTACTTAAGTAGAATCAACGTTTCTGCTCGGCTAGAGTTTTCTCTCCCTCCGTAAACTTTCCTTCGATCTCTTACTCCTTTGTCCCTTTCTTTTCCACGTTTTCTGTTAACAAGCTGCAGTTTCTTCGGCATCGTAATGCTCGGCTATTAATAAGGTACACATAGTTGCAAATCACTCGGTGGTATCCAGAGTTTTAAGCAACCTTATCTCAAAGCGATACAGTTTCTTCCATGACAGTCTCAGATTAAGAACCTGTTCTGCTCTGTGAATTGCTCCTTTAAGTATCTTCGCGGATAATCTCGATGGTGTTGGTGCGAAATTTTTGTCGGATGACTGGCTGGTAGCCGACTTGTAATTTGTTTTCTACAAGGAAACCTGAGAAGCTTTCAATTTTTCGCGACTCTCCGCGTACTCGGACTATTACACGCTGCAATAATCATTCAACATTTCATTTTAATCGTACAAGCAAGCCTAGCATGCTACGATAGAATTTGATCTACCAGTTAACGGTACTTGACTTGATTCGGTGCAACATTTCAGAGATATCAAATAGACTCTCAGCTTTGACAGACAATTTAATTTGGTAGCGGTCCGGTATCACCTCAGTATTTTCAGAAATAGAAGGCTGGAAAATGTATGAACAAGACTGCATATAAATTTCGACACAAACCGTAACCCAATTAAGTCTGAAATGAATCGTGTCAAAATTTAATGAATCTTCAAAAAAATCCACACAGGAATCTTTCCAGTA
This sequence comes from Lasioglossum malachurum, assembly GCA_028455605.1. NCBI lineage: Eukaryota > Metazoa > Arthropoda > Insecta > Hymenoptera > Halictidae > Lasioglossum > Lasioglossum malachurum. The sequence continues at coordinate 21,304,851 of CM052319.1, forward strand.
TTGTTCACATCTACTACTAGCTACACAGTGTGTTTAATTTACAGTTTCATAAACGAATTTGATTTTCTCCTCGGAGAAACCCGATCCGAAATTGGCGATGACGTCGGGCTAGATAAATCGGTCGGGCGTCGGCTCGTCATTTCCAAAAGCGTGTCCGCCGGAGATCATCGATTGCGCAATTTTCTTTCAGATTAAATGACGAACGATCGGGAGGGTTAAACGAACAGGAAGCCAATTCCGCGCGGGCTCCGGGTGACGTTACACGGGCGCGTGTAATGTTTATTGTCGCGTTACATTGTAAGCGCGGTTAATGCGTCGACGATGATGTCACGCGCACTGAAAGTCAAATAAATGATTGGCCGGGGTGGAACGGGAGAGCGGGAAACGCGAGCGAGCGAGAAACGCGGGAGCACAAACGCGCCCGGTCTCTTTCATTAATTTCTCTAACGTTCCAGCTCTTGCGCGGAGCTCTCACGAGGGAAGTTATATTTAAATATACGCGTTCTGCCGGCACGGAGGAAAGGGGACGTGTGCGCGCGAGCGAGCGAGCGCGAAAAAAAGAAGAAGGAGAGAAAAAAAGGAAAGAATAGGTACTACAGACGCAACTGTAAGTAACACGAAATGTATTCTATGTACCGGAGAGCGCGCGCATAGTACGCAAACGCTCCGCGCGAGGCTTTAGAGACGTATAATGTTCCGCGATACTTATCTTGTCCCGCCGACGGTTTCCTCTTCTTATCGTTAATTATGCGTCTTTTCCTAATTTCGCTCTTCCTTTCCAGGGAAATGTTCGCGGAAATTTATGTTCGATCTCGCCCACGACTGACGCGCATTGTGCCAACAACGGTCTCGGGGTTTCTTTGCGCGGTTATAATACCGTTTGGGAGACGTCTTTCGAACACCAGGCATTGTTTGCTGGTCCAAAACCTGCTTTCGCATGTCCTGTAATTTTTCTACAGGCCATAATATCTCGGATATCTTTTTTATGGACTTTCTATTTTCCTCGTGCAACATGTTAACTATATCGCGGACTCCGACATTTCCGTGCAGTTTTCCGAAGCTTCTCGAACGATTTTTACGAGCCATAGAACCGTTGAACGGAGTCTGTTAGCTTCTTGTCGTCGCTGGATATGTAAATAGGCGGACGGCAATTTTTTGGCTAGTAAACCAGCATGAATCGCGGCGCCCGTTTATTGTGGACAACTTCCCGCTGGTTATTATTATACGTCTCGTTCATTTTCCTGTTTTTCAATGAATTACGATCCGAGGTAGCGCAGTTCGTTCTCGGTTTAAGTGGCCGTTAAATAATACGTACGTGGTAGGGGAGTGGCAATTGACGACTTACAGCTGAACAGCCCCGACACCGTTCGGTCTCCTCCGTTCTTTCCGCGCGCCTTCCATCTGTCCTGTTCTTTTCTACGGCGCTGTGTTGGGCCCCGCGAGCCGCTTAATTTCAATCGGAGAGAGAGACACCGAGAAATGCTAATTAGATCGTATTTATAGCGCGGTTTAAAGCGCGGGCATAACCGAGCGTGGATCGGTGTGAACCGCGTTACCATCCAACGCATCGCTACGTCGCATTTCGCGTTAATGGCCACAATTAGGTGTTTTAATTAGCGCCTCCGCACGCAGTGGCAGCTGCCGGGCTGCCAAATTAGGGCCGCCGCGAAACAATAACTGCCGATTGAAGAACCTAATTAATGAAGAGGTTTCCTCGCCTCGAATCCTCGCCCGCGCTCGCGCCAGCAAGCGAACCGGCCTGTAACAACCGCCGCGACTCCGGGGCTTATAAATTAATAATTGGCTGCGATCTCGGACCGAGATATCATCGGTCGCCTCTCTTAGAGTGCCACCGGAAGAATAACCTTTGTAATTAAGTGCTCGCGAGGGACGGCACCGCGCGATCCCGGCGTGCTTTGCATATCGTGATTGGCTACCTTCGGGAAACGGCCTCCGAGCCGCTGCGAAACACGGCCAGGGGAAACGTCTTAATCCTCTGGTATCTCGGCCCCCGGTTCGCTAGTAATGGCCATGGAATCGCCACCTGGCTTACGCGGACCCCTACCTGCCTCGAACCATCTCCAGATTTTACGTATGAGCCCGTTTAAACGACCGATTACACCGTGTCCCCGCCCCGGGACGCGCCCTTCGCTCGATCTTTCAATCGTCGCGTCAAGAAAATTATCTGCAGGTAGTCCAGGCGTTACGCACGTACGAAATTATTTTTCCTGAGTAGATGAATGTACGCGTCTTATCTATTGGAAATTCGAGCTGGGTAACTTAAAACCGGAAGGACGTGGCAGCCATTTTCCCAAGCACGCGGTTGATCGCGTTTTGCAGGCATTCTTGCAAGTTTTTTTAATTCCGGGAACGTGAGAACTGGAACGCCGGTGCATCATAAGGCGACACAACCCCTGGGAGAGCCGGTTCGCTTTCGCGTCTCCAAGAATAAATCCAAAAATCTGCCGACAACTTAGCATCCTTTATTCTCAGAGAGCTTATAAGTGGATCGGATGATAAATAACCTTCGGGAGTTTTCAGCTCGGGATTTCCTGAAGACTTTATTATTTGCCTCTTTGCAGATAAGGATTCTTGATTGTGACGGTTAACGATTTTCGCGCAGCACGTCATCGAAGTATAGTCCTTCACGAACATTTTTAAAAAAATTCCAATTGAATCGATGAAATACTGAGTTGCCGGCGGATTTTTGTCCAAAAAGATCGGTTTCTGGCCCACTGTGCGCCGTGACGACGGGATACGAGCGATCCGGGTGACGTCAGGGCCGTCTAATTATTCTGGATCGAGATCGCGATTATCCTCGGGGGCTGGGGCGTATTCATAGAAAAGCGGTATCGGGCGTGGCCCGGTCTGTCCGGTACACGTTCCGCATACTCGGCACCGGCTGCGGTCCCATGAGCGAGTAACAACACCGAGTGTCAAGTCGCTGGCAACACAATGACGTTATAATGACTAATGATCATATCATTTAATTAACATCGCGCCTAACTAGCCTAGGCTTCATTAGGCCGGGCCGCGGCCTTAGATGGACGCGTACAACGCCACGCTTATTATGTATCTATCGGCCGGCGATTGTCCGCGGCGCGTGTTAAAGCCGCCGCGTTGTACCGACACGGTTCCTCGTGGCTCCGTTGAATTTCCAGGGTCTCTGTAGTAATACGTAGTTGCGCACACACTATCGTATCGTTACGGTGCTCCGGGGAAAAGGAGGAAATCGGTGATCGATCGATCGGTCGATTAATTATTGTCTCAGCGAACGCGTCGGCGCGTGTCGTCCGACAGGAAACCTTCCTGTAGAACGGTCTTGTACAGCGATTTTCTAGAATGTTGCAGAATGATTCGTGTTGAAGAATGATCGACAGCACCGATTACGATGTTGCCGGCGGTGTCTCTATTAACGCGCCGCGCGATCTATTTACAAGTATTTGCATTCTGTCGTAAAAGAACTGAATAAAAAGTAGCAAATCAGTCCAAGCCTGTTCAGATCTGTCGTAATAGATGCTTCGGGAGATAACCCTTTGCAATCGGAGCTACTTTAACTTGGAAATTAAACATTTAATTTGTAGTAATTGATTAGACACCAACATATTTAATCGTGTAAAAAATATTGTAAATAATGGTACAGCAATTTTTAGTGTGGCGGCTCTAAGCCACCCCTCGACTGCTAAGGATTAATTAATTATCGGAGAAGTTATTTAAATTAACCTGCAAATGGTATACTGATTCTGAACCTTCCTAGAAAATTGTAGGAATTTATCTCGGAAGCGTATCGATAAGAAATCGACTGTACGTTTACTTGGGCCTTTTCGAAAATTTTCGTTCGAGAAATTTGCATAAAGACGAAAGAGAATTTTCTAGAATGAAAATTCTGAACAGCTTTTCCTCGGCGAGTTATTGTGGCTCCCTTCTAAATCGAAAGCACGGTCGCTTTCTACGAGGAGCCATTAACGGAAAAACGACGTCTTAAGTAGATATTAATTTCGCGAGCTCCCTCCGCCGACGCAAAACCTCTCGCACACGAGAGCCGGACCGGTCGAAAGTCGAGAAAGTCGCGGGTCCAGTTTGCTTTCTAATGCTTTTAGAACGTAATTGACGTGAGATTGACGCCCGTCTGCGAATCCGCGAGCAATTACCGCCGGGTTTGTCCATTAATTCGGTACGAGGAAATTCTTTTACCTGCCGCGAAGGTAAGTAATCCCGTCCCGGGTTAGACTGGAGCTCGGACCGCGATCTTATAAATATACACCGGGGCCGCGTATTTACACGGACACGACCGGGGGATATTCGTGTGCGAATGGCCTACGGTTTGGATCGAACCGGAGCGGTTTCGCGGTTTACGCGGAAGACGAAGTTTCGGGTCTCGGCCTGGGAAATACGGTGTGCAACCGGAAAAACATTTGGTTGCTGCCGCCACGTCCGTCTCCGGAGATTTAATGATGCTCCATGAAACGGGCATTGTGATTCATGGGAGCGGCAGGAACAGCATCGGAACAAGATAATGTAGCGCGAACTTCCCAAATGCGTTGTACAGTAGAGTCGCGATAGTTGTCAACCAGCCTGTACGGACCACTTCTGCACGGACAACTATCGCATACCGACGTTATTTCTTTATGACATTATTATTAAGTACGCTGTCCTTCTTCACTGTACTGTACAATTTTTAATTTCTTAAAACTATACTGTACTCTTCTTTACTGTACAATTTTTATCATTTGGTAGCACTGCCGAATCGCCTCTTTTAGTCTTGCATAGTAGCTAAATTTTTCCATCATTTTGTATTTCACTTTCTCACTTTTTTCATGGATGCATGAAGACCGCAGTCTATCCATTAGTACTTCCAATAAGGAGAAACGGTCGGCCATGCTCAGCCACGTCAGAGATTCCTATTCCGTGCGCTTCCGACTTTCAAACGCGATGTTATTATATTTCGATTAGAATTCATCGAGTGGTAGAATGTCCGTGTTCGAAAGTGACTGTACGTGATATGCAGACTATGGAATTAACATATTTAAATCAGTGGAAAGAAAGATTGACAGTCTAAAACAAGACAAACAGCCTAATTACATTAATCTGGCGAACGACAATTTTTCAACTGCCGTAAATCCAGCGTGAAAATCGTTTTCGCGCTGTAAATCACTCGCCGATGCTCTAATTGAACGGCACCGGTGTAATTAATAACTCATTTACGTCGAATAATTACGCTTCCTTGGTCGAGGTAGTATAGATCACTGTGGATAATCGTTGTCGCTGGGCTGGTGGGGTAGATCGCGATCTGTCGAGCGGTCGGCGATCTCGGGGCGTGAAAAGTCACCGGTTAGAGTCGAAAGTCAATGCATATGTAATGCGACGTGGTCTATCCGGGCCGATCGCCGGCAGCGATATGCTAACGCGAGCCGCGTTACCTGTTTACTTATGATTATACCGCAATTATTGGATTTATCGACTACCGTTTCGAAGCTCCTGATTTATTTCAACATTAATCACGTTAATGATGCGCCGGCTAGGCAGCCTTCGACCCTTCTCCACCCCTCTCGTATCCACCCTGGCCGAACACACCAGCCCCCCTGGATAGCTAAACCGTGCGCATCGCGCGGGACGATCCCAGCCGGCCGGGCAAACAGGAAATGAGCATTTCGATCAAGATCGATCGTCACAATTACCGACGATTGCCGGAGCGAGCGGCGGCGGCGGTGGACGTCGCGACGCGACGCGCGTTCGCGCCACGCTTAACTTCGCTAATGAGCCGAGTAACCTTAACCCACTATCCGAGCGCGAGCCTTCGCCGCGAATTTACGTCTCAATTTCGAACGGTTTTTACGCGGGATCCCGGCGATCTACGCTATTCACTATGCCGCGATAGTCACCTCCGAACAGTTCCCTTAATCCTGAAAGGGTTCGCATAGACGCGTAAAAATTCATCATTTTTTTCTTAAGGCCGTAGAATCGTTTCCAGGATTGCAAGGGTGCGGGATTCAAGGTCTCATTTCTCGATAATACAAAAATGGGGGTTTTCAGTAGTCAAAAACACTAGATGAAAGATCGATGTAGGGCGCTATCTCCCTCAAAAGTCCTATTTTTTCGTTTACGAAAGATAAGAAAATAGCTGCATGCTTTCGAATAATGCAAATTACACCTCGTAAACGAAAAGATAGGACTTTTGAGGGCGATAGCGCCCTAGAGCGATCGTTTATCTAACTTTTTGACTACTGAAGACCCTCATTTTTGTACAATCAAGAAATGAGAACGTGAATCCCGTACCCTTGCAATCCTGGAAAGAGGAATCTACTCTCCTAAGTGGACAATACTTGTATCTAACGTACCAATTAAAATGGCCCGAAGGGGACGTTCATATCTGAGATTTCGACGAGGTTAGGCGCCTCAGGACAACTATGGCAGTCATCCAACTAAGATCGATGGCCATTCGATCGGCTGGTCGGACAACGGCCGATTTTTTCCCGGGGACTTTTATGGTCGGCGAACGAGGCAGAAGAAAGGGACAGGTGATCGTGAACCGTCGAGGCGAGAGGAAAAAATTGACGGCGCCGAGAGTTTTTAATTAATACGGGAATTAATGGGGTCGCGGTGGGGATAGTCGAAGGCGATCGGTCTCTGAATGGCTCTTTTATTATTACGATCGAGGGATTAAGGACTCCTCGTCGGGGCAGCGGAATGTGAAACCTTGACACGTAATTAGCACACGCGACGGGCTTATAATGAACTCCCGTAATGATGTAAACACTCGATCTTATCGGTGAACTCTTCCGGAAATCGGCACAGCAAATGTTCTGTTATAATTCGTTACGTCGGAAAGTTGTCGGCGGTTGTGCCGCGAGTATCCTGTGGCAATTAAAAAAAACCGAGGATGGGCGAAAACCGACGAGAGCAAGAAAAAAAAAAAGAAGAAGAAGCGGAACGAAGGAACGAAATATATAAATTTACCCCTCGTTACGAGGGAAAATCCATTTTGGAAGGACGCCCGACAGGCCGGCACTTGATTAACACTAGATTTAATCGATCTCGAAACGAGCGCTCCAATTTAGACCCGAAAATAGTTGTTCCTTCTCGAAACACTCCGGACGAACTGGAGCATCCTTTCGAGCGCTGTAATAACGCCGTTAATTTATTACTATCCTGTCGAAAAATTTCCCGGGCTAGAACAACGTCAACCAATCAAGATTTATAAAACCGGATCTGGTTATATTCTGGCGGTAGACTCCGCTAGAATGGTGTCACTTAAAATCAAATTTTTCGCCCGGCGCTGAACCCGTCGTTACTTCTCGGTACATTTATTTTTCGGGGATTATCGCGGTGATCTACCGGTGAATCGTTGATCCTTTTTCACGCCCCGCGGAACGCGAGCACACGCCGTTGTTATTTCTTTTCCCTTTTTGGAATCGCAGAGATGGAAATAACGCCTACGGGCAACAGCCTTCACCCATTTCTCATCGTTTCGCCTTGACACGAAACTTTCATTCCAATTTATAATAATCCTCCTTTGAGGCGAAACGATCCCGTTGTTACTAGACTCTGAGCTGTCACTACCCCCCGCGGACCTTCCGTAAAACGATCGAAACGGCATAATCGAGCGCCGATTAATATTCATACGGTGCACGCGTCGCTGTAAATCCGGACTCTTTCGCGACGCGACGGTGCAGCCCCGATCAATAACATCCGAACCATCGATATAAGATAATTCACGAATTATTCATCCGTTTGCTTGTTAACTTCACGCACTTATGCGTGCAATTAGTCGCGCCCTGTGGACGACGTCTCTGTTGAAATCTGTACGCGTTTTCGATAAAGGTCTATGCACAAGATCCTGAACGCTGAAGCTTTATTTATCATTGATTAGTAACACGATAGTTACAGTGAAATTTGACACAACTTTCAATATTTTAAATCAGCTCTGAAAATTTGGCAAATTCTTTTCAAGCTCAGCTCTTTTAAATACAAAAGAAATATGATCCTTTTCCATACGGAGGTACATTTTACCGTAGAATAAACATCTTTAATATTTGTGGGTGAAGCTGTGAACCTTCCGTTCTCGAAGGATCGCGAGAGCATCGTCTAAATTCGACCAAATCCGGCCGTAATAAATACGCTGGATGATTAATAAGAGCGGAACGGCGACCGCGAATGATTCAGAACAAGGGATGCCATTTACTCGCGGTGGCTAGGCCGTTATAAATCTTTCCGGATCCTCGTCGATCGTCGCCGGGGTGCACGTTACGGCCGTCGATTAAGAATTAGATAATTAATTACAGCCGGACATGATGTAGCAATGCTGCGACGATATTATCGGCGCATATATTTGGCTACAGGTTAGGACACACCGTGCAGGGTGCGAGTGTTGAGTTGATGTTTGCCAGCTGATTGATGATGTAACATCATCCCGGTCGCCCACCCACCGATTTCCGCCGTTTCACCCGTCTCCACCCCCTGCCCCCTGAAACACCCCCACATTTCTACCCTCTGCCCAGTGGTGTCAACCCTCTCACTTTCTATCCTTCCGCGCCGCCTGTGTGTTCGGATGGATACCCTAAACAGATCCGATATATGTATATACGTATATACATATATATATACGCACACATCAATCGGCTCCGTTAAATAGATTTCAATGTTCTAATCCTAAATTAGTTAATTAATTTATCGATCCGGACGAGATACTGGCGATCGTTGCCAGCGATTACGCCACGGGCGCAATGTTTTACGTTCGAAACTCGAATTTCGATGCATTCTGCTTGCTTATCGGCGACGCATGAATATTAATCGGTAATTGGATGATTAATGACAGAAAAAGACGATCGATCGCGGCCTGTTTCGACGAACTAAGTTTATGGAGATCCGAGCCCTGACGAATTGCCGCCCCGATTGCGAGAATCGATCCGTCGAGAGTTTGATTAGAACGATTATGCTCGAATTCGGGAGATCGGAGAGATCGTGCGTGTACGAATGATTCGTTTGTCCATCCTGTTTTGCTATAACGAAGGTAAACATATGCGTGTTGAGGTGTGTATGAATCTGCGTTTAAACTGTTCAAGCTGAATTTTCTATTCGCATGGTAGACCGTGGATATTTTCTCACACGCAGCAGAAAATTTAAAAAATACTGTTGTGTTATTTCCAATCTATTAGACACACATTAAGAAAGAATAGAAATTTTCACACTAGGTTTGTTGGAACTCAGGCAGGAGATATTTATTTCGCATAAATATCCTCTGTCTAGTCATTATGTTCCTAATACTATAAAGTATCGGAACAAGTCAGCCTAGACGGCCCCGCGTTTATATCCAGGATATTTCCCGAAACAGCGAACAATTGCCGAAAAGAAAACGAGAAGAGAAACACACGCTCGCGGATCCAATAAAACCAGAGCAGCCTTTTAAGCGGCGCGGCCATCCAACCCGAAGATCGAAACTCTTTTTTCACAGCGGCGTTCGTTTCATCGGTGTTTAGCTCTGTAGGGGTGGTCGGATGGCCGTTCGCCGGGTGGTTGACGGCGCGGGGGTGGGACGGGAGGGAGGGTGGTTCTGGCAGGGTTCGGAGGGGGTTAGAGGGAGGAGGAACGGTTGTAGGTGGCCTCCACGTACGATAATCTACCCCCGTGGCCCCCATAATGCGCATCCCTCCGGCCGCAATAATGATGATTTATTTCAGAGCTAAAAATTGCGCGAACGCCGAGGCATGAGTAATGTTCCGATGTGGCCCCACCCTCCCGATGCTGGGCCAGCCAGCTTTTTTATCCGCGCAAACGTTATGAATTCCATTGACCCGTTCGGGGGTGGTAGGGGTCCGCGGGCGTCGAGGGCTGGTCCTCCAGATAATGGCGGATCCCTATTTATTTATCCGAGCATACGAGCAGACACGACTGATCGTCTTCCATTCATCGAAGAGGCTTTTTGACTCCCGCAGATGTCGGCCGGAGCTTTAATAGCAGGTCTCGCCATTGCAGAAATTCGCGTGCGGATACGCGACAAACCCGAAAACCAACGGGAGAACGGTCGAGTGTATTTTCGGTCGATCGACTCGATAATTGCGAGGATCGACGGTGTTGTAACCGTCTATATAAAATCTTTTCATTATTTAGCTACCCCCGTGTAGAACCACCCTTACGTCCGCGCTCAGCGATAGCGATTCATTTTTCCCGAACAGCCAGAAAAATTCTGGAAAATTCTAAGCAGTCCGGAACGGAATAAAAATCCACGGGTTCTCGCCCTTCTGCTATTATAACACTCATTGTCGTAATCAATAGAATCGCAACTCGCCGAGAACCGTGGGAATCGTCGTAAACAGGGCGGTTGTGCTCGTCGAAAGGTGTGCGTAAGTGCACGGGGCGATACCGAGTCGGGTTGCGCATAAAAACCCAACACCGATAACAATTATCCGTGCAAGGCAGCGCGAGGAATCAAAACATTATGAACGCACAAAACGATTGTTCGAACGTCAGCGACGCTTGGCCGCGAGAGCCCGAGCGAGGGTGGAAAAAAAAGGGGTTGGTAGGGTTGGGCGGCTGTTCGGAGGGTGGTCTGGGTTGCGGGGGTGTGCAGAGAGAGCGATATCGGCAGGCGCAGGGCCGGGTTGGAAGCCGACGACGCAGCAAACAGCATCGAGATGCACAAAAATCGGTCCTTTCAGCTTAAAATTACGGTTGTCGCGTGGGTGGCGGAATAGCTGATGGGGTGGTATTGTACGGGGGTGGCGTAGACGGGAGATCCGGCCACTATGCGCGGGGTGGTGGGTGGTCTCCGCGGGAGGGGGAGGGAGGGGGTGGTAGAAGAGCAAAAGGTAGGGGAGAGAACCAGGGGGGGTGGCGGTGGTGGTTGAGGCGAGGGGTGGTGAGTATGTGTCCCGGAAAAAAATCCATACAATCCGATCAGGACAATGTATTCGTGTGAAACGCTCGATTGTCTGGGTGTTCACGTGTGTTCGGACATTGATACGGAAGCCAGATCTGAGCGTGTACTGATAAATGTGAAAAAATCCCCCATTTTTAAAACCAGCGTCGCCTGCCGGCGCGTGATGCTGCCGCTGCCTCTGCGTGAACGTGTGGGCGAACGTGTGTTGCCCGAAGAATCAGCCCTGGTGGCTGTGCCTCCTCCAACCGGCTCCTCCTCCTCCAACCTCCTGCACTCTCTCTCTCTCTCTCTCTCTCATTCCTCTCTCTCTCTCTTTCTCTCTCTTCTCATCCTCTCCGCATCATCCCCCTGAACACATCCAACCCTCTCTCTTTCGGCCAGTGCCTCTCGTTTCCACTCGTCCCGATTCTCTCCCTGTTTTTTTCCCGAACCCCGCGCTCGTTTTCTCTCTGTCTCCCGTCGCCACCCCCTTTCGACGAGCGGTATTGTCGAAACAACGAGAGCGGCTTTGTCCTTTGGTCCCCGCTGTAAAATCCTGGGCGTATTTTAAATTCGCGGCATTTTATCGCATTCGCTATTTATCGACGGGCTGCACGTCCAAAGGACTCATCGCACGCTCGCTCTCCCTTTCTATCTCTGCCCTTTCTTTCTCTCTTTTTCTATGTTTCTATCTCTGTCTTTCTCCCGCTGTTTTCTCGCTCCCCGAGAGCCACCCTCTCTTTCTCGCAGGCCCCGCGACAGATAAAACACCAGCGCCGCTCGATGCCCGAACGATATCGCCCGGCGATCATCGCCGGCATGATCTTCGCCAGGAATTGTTGCCGTTCGCGAGGCAACGATAGCTGAGGGCTCGCAACAAACGAGGCCGAAGATCTCCACCCGATGCCGCACCGACTGCTCGCATCCGACCGTTTCACTTTTTTGAGCACATGCCGCCGACAAGAACTCGTCGCGATGATTGTTCGAATGATCTATTGATCGAACGTACTGGCTGATCAACTTTTAGCCTGATACTGGAGGGACATTGTTGGGATCTTTTCTGATAGATTTGTTAGTTGATTGTTCACTTGTTAATTTGACTTGTAGAATTAAGACATGTTCCGGTGGTTCAAAATGCAAAATCTGAAGGATGGAGTTCCTTCTTGGGACTCTAAATCGGTTCCGCAGTGATTCCTGGATTTTTATTTGCGGATCTGCGTGGATCCGAGGATCGATCTTGCCGCATCGATTAAATACCGCGCCGGAATATTGCCTCGAACGGTAATCGTGTATTAATGGCGGTCATAAGTCAAAAATTTGCGCTTTTAACACACTTTTGTACCGGCGACTGTAGTATTTCTTTTGACGAAGTATAATTATCGTCGCGTGAATGGGGCGCGCAATTTACTGGGAGCAAAATGCAATTGGTCGGTGGCGGTGCAACCGGGGGCGACGGGGGAGGAAACGAATCGCGATTCAGCCGCACGAAATAAAACAAAAAAAAAAAAAAAAGAAAGTAAAGAACGAACGGGGAGAAATAAAGCGAAGAATATGTATTAATTTATTCTTAATTCCGCACGTCCAATTACTTTCACCGGGCGTTGCATAACTAATTACGAATTTCCTTCGGCAACCCGATTTTCATCGCCGCGGCGCGCGACCCGGCCCGGCGCACGGCCGGTTTTGTAACTTCTTATACAAATTTATTATACCATCATAATTACATGAATATTTTATTCCGCGGCCAGGCACTCTCGCGCGCCTCTTACTAATTAAAGCCATTCTTCGTATCTGCTTAAGCTATCCCCGATAAGCCCGTTATAGAATCCTGCAAGCCGAAACCGGCCAATAGGGCTGGAAAATTCGCGGATCTCCCTTTCTTCGGCAATAAATTTATCGCGGCGAAAGCGGACGCGGGATAATTAAACGGGCGTAAGAACCGGTAGAAGGAGAGCGACTCGTCCAATTAAATCGACGCGGAAAAGGAACGCGGAAGGGTTGCGGGAAACCACCGCGAAAAGTGACGCAGGTCCGTCTCCCCCAAACACGTGCATTACCCTATTTATTTTTTCGGTTGGTTGTCCTAATTATTTTTGAGATTGAACAAATTAATCATCCTCTGGCGGACCAACTGAATTGAATCAAAATTTTGCGTTCCCATGGTAAACATAAATCAACCCCTTCGTGTCTGTCGGAACTGTAGGATGAAAGAGCTGGAACGCTCGTATTATAAAAATGATCATTTACTTATTCGAGGAAAGTCGCCCCCAAATGGGGGTGGTAATTCTCGATTGCACGTGGCTAGCGCAAAAAGGCTGTTCGCAGCGATCCAGCAGGCGGACAGGTCGTTGCGAGAGGATCCCGAGGAAAGTGTTCGGCAGCACTTCCGGTCGGAGCAGTCGTCGCATCAGCAGCTACCATTCTAATAGGATAACGACGTGTTCCAGATTTCGTTATACGAGCGTGAGCGGGTGTCTATGGCTGGGGCCAGTTTCGAGCAATGCTCTGTAGAATGCCATAGACCGGGGGCGTCGAATACGATCAAGAGAGGGATGAGGATCAGGAAGAGGAGCAGCGGGAGAGAGAGAAAGAGAGAGAGGGGGGAGGAGGAAACGTACGAGGAAGAGGAAGAGAGGGTGTTGGGGTATAACGCAAGGGGTGAAGATGAGGACACGAATAGTCGGATTCGTTGATAGCGAGTAGGTGTACGTTCGGCTACCAATCAAGCGGCCCCGAAACCTCATCGGTTTTTTCCTCCTGTTCGATCCCCCTTTTCCCACCCCCTTTTTCCACCCGCTCCCGAACCGATCGTCCGTCCAACCCCCCTTCCACCCTCTCTCACCACCCCCGCGAATCCGGGTCCATCGTTCCTTTCGCTCTACCGTCCGTAACAACCCAGTCTCTCCTCGTTCTCTCTCTCTTTCTCTCTCTCGCTCTCGTTCGCAACCCTCTCTGCACCCCTCTGATCCTCCGTAGTGGTCCACCCAACCGGCTCACCAGCCCCATACCCCGGCAATGTTCCATTTTTTCGCCCGGCTATCCCGCAACTCGAACTCGCGATGCAATTATAATCCAGCTTTATGAAAAAAGAGGAAGGAAAAAAAATGCATCGCAAATGTGATTGAGCACCGATACGGTGGCGAGATTGGTCGACGGGAAGGGGGGCAGGCGGGAGGGCGGGAGGTAGAGGATTGCGGGGGTGGAAGGGGGTTGGAGCACACGAGGCAAGAGGAGCAGGAGGAGGGTGCAAAAGAGGGTGGCATGGGCGGGCGGTCGGAGGGCAGAGAGTTCGTCGGTGGCAAGCGGTTCCGAAGGGGGTTAAAGGGGGAAACGGGGTACAGGTGGGAGGCGGGGGATGCAGCGAGAGAGAGAGAGAGAGAGAAGTCTGCTATATAGTGGCACACATGGGAGGGGGTTGAGGGATTGGTCAAAGCGCTTGGTTGCCGGTGCTGATAAAAAATTACACCCGAAAAAAGTATCGCCGTCACCCCGCCAGCCCCGCAACCGCCACCAGTTACTCGTCCCCCTGTTGGCTCTCTTTTTCCCTCCGTCGACCGTGTCTCTGTTCCACGTGGACCCCCGTTTTCGACTCCCCCCTCGCCCTCCTCTGAACGGCTCCGCGGCTCGACAAGCTAGCCAAACCTCGGGTATACATTATTCCTGCCGGCCAACCCCTTTGGACGGCGGAACACTGAAAATTGTTCGGAAACAAATTCAACCTTCCTCCTCTTCCTCACACGGCAAACCACCCGTCCTCCCTCCCCTCGCCCCCAGTCGTTTCCACCCCCTCGGCGGCAGACGTGCTTCATACGCGATCGCGCGAAACGACGTTCGTCTGATTGGAACCGAATTTTTTTGGTGCCCTAACGTTGATCGCTTTGTTTATCGCGACGGGGGTGAACGAGGCGGGCGCACGCGGTCTTAATCGATTCTCAGCCAGCGATTGTGGGTCGCGTCCTGTCGAGTTTGCGGAAAATTCGCGCGGTTTACGGGGACATCATTTAGCGGTTAATTTAACGCACCCGCCGCCGCCAACGCCGCCGATTGTCGCGCCTGCGGAGGGTGACCTGTCCGAACGTCATTTCACCCTGTTTGACGACTAAGATTTCCCCTGGCGAATTTTTGGCTGAGGGGAATTTTGACCAACCCTAAATCTAGCAAGCATTCGAGTATCTGTTGCCGTACAAAAGTGGCAACAGTAAGTTTATCTCATTATTTAAAATTTTTATAATTTCGTGAAAAGAAAACGCGGAACAAACGCGGCAGCCGGGTCAGAATGACCCAGGGATCGCCGGCGGATGGTTGCCGGTTGTTTGTCGGCGCGATGAAATGTTTGTGGGATGTCGGAAAAATTCCGGCGGACGACGATAATTGCAGGTTCGAAACAAAACGCACGGCAAAGGTCTTGGCGCCCGTGCTCATTTCCTTTCTCATTTAGGTCTGTAAAAACCGCTCATGATATCGCGTTACTAATTAGTAAATGAAACAGGTCGAGATAATGCTGGTGTCACAGCGGAAAATATTGCACAATGCGTTACAACTGCAATCTCCGCACGGCCGGAGGTCGGCTGACACGAGGCACCTCTCTCTTTTCTCTTCCCCCATTTTTTCTTTATTTTGCACTCCGAAAAAAAATTTTAATCATATTAGTTCCATTTAATGACTTTATCTGGATGATATTTTGCATCGGGTGCCACACGACTGTAGAATATTAACGCCCGCCAGTGATATAATTAAATTTAATTTAAAAACCTGTTCGGGGCTTCGGTCTGGCACTGGTAACAAAATATAATTTTAATGAACATACGTCTAATGACGCTGTCGTTTTATTGATAATTAACTGTTTCGCGTGGATCCTTCTTTTTTCGCGATCCGAGCCCGAGTTTTGCGTTCCGATAAATCATCGCGTGGTCAAAACAGGAAATTGATTTTGAAATATTGTTTTAGAAAATTGTCTCTCTCTCTCATACTGGAATAAATTAATATTTCTCTTTAGTATTTTTATTAAGTTGTAAATAATATATCAATGTTCTTAAATTCCTGAAATTTTAAAATTACACCTCACATTTTTCTCACGAATGCATAAAATCCGCGTTCGACCGACATTATTTTACCAAATAATGGTAAAAATATATTTAAACAGGTATTAACAAATTGAAAGGAAGATATATAATTATGAAGCGATGCATACAAGATGATATTTCGCTGGAAATAATTTTCACACCCTCATTTCCATCCTTTCGTTTTTCGGTTGCGCGGAACCGCCCCCATAAGAAAGAGACGACGCGTTCGAAAGCGGATAAAACATTTGCACGGTCGGTTCGATGGGAATTTGCATATCAGTAGTCAGATTACTACAGGTCCGTGTGGCCGGGTTCACAGAGTGAATGACAGGAGTTTGCAAGTTTCATAATTTTTTCAGAAGGAGACAAATTTGTATCAGCGGTATCAATCGCGCGGCTAATGCCGGCACGCGGGTAGAAAATTGCGAGCGGGATTGCGAACCCCGTCGTCCAACCGATTGGAACCAAATTTGGCACGAAATCACGTCCCCGCGGTGGTAGCAACTCGTTTAAAAATTCATACGACGTGTCCTGTAAACCTTTTATCGTTCGGCTTTCACTGCCGGCACCCAGACCGATTCCTTGATTGTCCTCCTTGACGCCTGCACTCGGAATAGAATCCATTAAACCCACCGATAAATTGTTAACCCTTTGCGCTACAACATCGAGTCAGGATTATGAAAATTTCATGTCTCAAAGTTGCTTATTATGGAATATCATATAGTCCACATAAAAAGAAGTAAATTCTGAAATTTTGCATTTCAATTATACATATTCTATGGTGCTGTATGTAATCATAAATTCTCAAGTATGATTTTTTTTATTTCTTTGGAGTTTTATTCTTCTCCATTTGCATATTTTTGTTTTGAATTTAATTTGACAGAATTTCGTTCGTTCTGAAAATTACCCTGGATCAAGACCTTAATATTAGGCCCCCGGAAAATTAATTACGGATTTTCGTTTGCATTTTTACAACTTCGTGCGCAACGCGCGTAATTTTTATCTTTTGTCTTGCGTTCTTCGTTCTCATTTAGAGAAACGCCTCCCTCTTTTGTCGTCATTAATTACTTTTGTAATTATGCGCTGTAGAACGCAAGGCGATCCCCAAAATATGAGACTTTTTTTCTGCTATTTCGCTGGGGAGGGAACCTGAGACTGGATCTAGAATCATTCTGTACATAATTGTGGGAAAAGAGAATGGCTGTTCAGGTTTAGGGAACTGTGAATTTTGTGGTTGGGCTCGGTTAAAAATTCCTTTGTTCAAAATCGATATAAAAATCTACCTTTCAATTATTTAAACATGAAGGATTGAAAACACTGTCACGCAGAAATCATGAAAATGATTTCGACTTTCTCAATTTTCCTGCAATAATTAGTGCAGAGTCAATTTTTCTTTGCGTCCATCAAAGCTAATATTGAGAGAATCATAAAATCAAAGTTCTCGAATGTTTAAAAAAAACGCTGAAAGTATCTTACAAAAAATAGTCCGGAAAATTTCGGTACCGAACTAATATCGTCTGTTCCGTCTATCATTGGACCGCGTGTAATAAAAACAAATGTGCTTGAAGCACACCGACAGGTACTGTACATATTTTCTCATATCAGATAATTTATTCAGGATTTTTCGCCAGGGGGGAGAAAAAAAAAGTTCCATCCAGAAAGCTAATTTTTCTGCAAGCGACATTAAATTGCGAATTCATGAGTGGCGCAAAATCTTTTTCGATTTGTGTAACACTTTTATAGTCCGGGCACCGGCAAAAACACATAAACTGTTGTTAAAGTATATTCGGATGTTTATTTTATTTCATTTTTTATGCTTGTGAATGGTACAAATGCAGGAACATCCGCAGTCTGGCTATTACCGTGAAGCTTCGCGCGCCGTGTATTTTTATCCGTTCGATTTTTATGTTTAATGTTTATTCACCTTTATATTTGCAAAGCATTAATGAAGTTGGTCGATACTAATTAATACGGCGCGAGGAGTGGCGGGGAGGCAGGTCCGAAATGATATTAATTCAATAAAAGAAGTTGAAAAATATTTTCGACTTACTCGCAACAAATTACCATCCCTGTTCATTGATAATTAATTATCTGTCGTGCCTTCCATTTTAATTTTCGCGAACCTCCGCCAAATGCAAATACGAAGCACAATTTTTTATATCGTTGTCTGACGAATTATTGTACCCGCGTTTTCGTTACGTTTTTTAATTAATCAAGACGAAAGTACTCACAATGATCTTTATTTATTTTTTACATGTAACATGATTTACTCTGCTTGAATTTTATTTTGAAAATTTTATTAGGAGGTATTTAAACATTAAACTCTCTATATATACAGAGCATGGAAAAATTATAAAATAAAATTTTGGCTGGAAGGAAAACATAAATATCAAAATGATGTACAATAAAATACAACATAAAATGATGTAAAAATTATATAACAAAGTACAACCCCTATTAAACCTGATCCAACATCATGATCTAGATTTGCGCGACTTTTAGCGCCAATTTCGAGCATCGTTTCGAGTAAAAGTTGGTTTCTGCAAGACCAGCGAGAGCAGCAAATTGATTCCGGATAGAACAACTTCTGGCATTCCATAACAGAATTAGAAAGTCTCGTTCCAAAAAATTTCATTCCGCTGATTCCGAGGGCATTAGAGGAATTATTCTAATATTATTAATGAATTCCGAGGAGAAACTGACTGCAACCCGGACCGACCAAACGCACATCCTACGGTATAGTCTATATCAGATAAGTATTTGCCAGTTTACAGTCAGTTCGTAAAATTGTAAGATCTAACGATACGGATCGGGAGGAGGCGTTAATGCGATGTTCCTAGTTACATTCGTTACGAGTAATTACGTCCACGCAACCGGGCCGATCGTAATCTCCCATGTAATCGAAGCAGGCCCGTTCCTAGAATAAATAAAACTTCCTGGAAGCGATACCGCTGTTGCTCCCGCGAGTTTGATTTACACGCAGCAACTTAATCTTTTATTTTATAAGTGAATCATGCAGAACATTCACACATCCGTTTATAACATTTCTGTGACTTTTCAAACAGAAACCAGAACACTGTCCCACAACTATCTTTCGCACATGTTCGCTGTCGTTCGCAGTATAATAAATCATTGAAATTGTAGGAGTTACACTTCCTTGAACGAGGTTCTCTTGATTTATATTATTTACTGGTAGGGGAAAAATCATTGAAAATAACCCGGGCGAGTGACGTAATCAGCTGAAATATAATTGGCCGGAAGATCGGCCACCATGGCGTAACATTACACACCTTGTGGCGGGGCTCTCGCTTTCTGTTATCTACGCTAGCGCGAAAATAACCGTAATCAGTCGACACTGCGCGCCACATAATCCTACCGCATTACAAGTGAACATAATTTATTTACTACGCTCCAATTAGCCGTACAGCTCGCCTCATAGAGGATCGAATTTTACTTGTTGCGTTTAATCACCGCTTCCTATTGCCGTAGGGACGCGGCCGTACGCTGAATTTCATCGTTTCGCGATGCGTCGACGTACGTTTCTTTCGTTCTACCAACTATTTCGCCGAGGTCGAACGATTCCAATTCAACGAGTCCAGATCGTGCCGAAGGAAATCTCTGTCCTCGACTGTTCTGAAAATTATTGCAACTTGAGCTGGTACAACGACGATTTGTTTAATTCAGTTTCTTGTTTGAGCATTTCTTAACGTTATATCTACCGAGCCTCAGAAGTATGTGGTACATGCTCGCTTAAAATAATTGGATCCTCCTCGATAACTGTTATCAATGTAGAAAAACTGTTTCGATTGCTCGAAGCAGTTATCGATGATCGAATTTCTTTTTTCACTTGTTCAAAATAATTATTGATGAGAAAATTCATTTTGGTTGATTACTTAATTATCGAGTTGTCTACTCTTTTTCGGATGGTGCAAGCCTGTGAAATTCTTTGAGAAGGTTTCGAACAATAAGACGAATCAACAGACCATAAGAACAACACAAAATCTGTTCTTGTTAGCCACGTTAAATTTAGATTGTAGCAATTAATTTTGCGAATAAAAAATATATGAAATAATTGATTGTCTACCGTTTAAAAGTGGCATTTTCCAACAAGAGAAAATGTTATTTCCTTATTTGTAACCGAATACGATTTTAATCAATGCAATACTTGTTATTCTATGACTTTTATTCTTTTTGATTATAACAGTTATGATCCCTGATATATATACAATCAATTCTCATAAAATCATTTTCAATAATTGTAAACTAATAATTCTGGAACCGGTCATTCTCATCGGTGCTGGTACTGTTCCCAATTTGATCATTCCCATCTAATCACAATGTACACGTCGCACCGATTGTTTATACGGAATTGCTTTCTAAGCTACTTGTTGTAAACTTCTTGGTTCTATGTAAAGTATCTTGTTGCTTTTCGCAGCACGGTACTATTAAAAGAGTTCGCGGAATATGAAAAGTGCGGTGGCAAACGCGTTTTTCCCTGGAAGCTCCGGTTCCCCGGCATCGATTGTGCGGACGCGGAGAGATCCTAATCGCGGCATTGCGTGAACATAATTTCGCATTACGAGCGCCGGCTGACCCTTGAGCAAGCGCCGATGACATAACACATAAAACAGTATCGGAGTAGTTAACCGGGCTCCGGAGCGGCTTTGCTGCTTATTTTTATTCGCGTCCGGACTACGTTGCGTAAGCGCACACACGCTCGCATTAACAGCGAAAAACGTCACGCGTTTGATTCTTACGTCCTTGTCGATCCGACTCGACGCGGCGCGGCGGCGTCCCGCGGCGTGTACATTTCCGTAAATTAGCCGGGGCTAATTCATCGAACTGCATCGCGGACCACAGCCGGGCCAGACAGCCGCCGACAGAGAGAAACAGAGCCACTAATTTTTGAATATTTCACACACTGGCCCGACGATAAAAATCGATGTTAGCCTCGTTACCGGCCGGCGCAGCGGAGCCGGCCCCGCTCTATCACGCGTTAATTGCTTTTTTCATTATACTTAAAAAGAAGGCGGTCATTATTTTTGCTCTTCCCTCCCGTTTATACACCCATCTGTATATCCGTATGTGTGTGCCCGTGCGTGTGCCACGCGTGTGCATGTGCAGGCGCGTTTTATTTATTTTTTTTTTTTTGTCGTTTCGTTCGTCGGGCGAATTGAATTTTGCAAAATATTCTGTCGCGACCAGTCAGCCGCGCCGCAATAGTCGATGTCGATGAAACGATGGAGGATGCCAATTTTTTTTTATTCCCGCGATTCTGTCGGGTAAGTTGCTCGGGATTAATGCGCGGACGGTGCTCGGGTCTGGATCTGATTAGTCGCTTTGGAAACGGACGAATTGAAGCACGGTTACGTGCGAATTGAGAATACAATTATTGCAATTTTCATTGCGCAATCGGTCTGAATTCTGTGTATTTATGAGAAAAATGTCTGGAATACGGTAATTTTGAAATGATTAAAACAATTTTTACTATTTGCGATCTGTCGAGTAAAAATGAATTCGACGAAATTAATCGTTGGCCTTGGTTTACTTGGACATAGAAGTGAATAGACTTTTTTCGGCGGCGTGGGGGGCTGAGTTTAGGAGTCAAGGTCACGTCCCAGCATCGAAAAACTACGTCGCAGGGGGTGATTTCTCGGTGACACAGCCCGAGGAACCGATTTCGAGCACTTCCAGTTGAATTCCGCCAATTACGAAAAGTCCGAACGAAGTCACTGGCCGAAACTACGTGTCACGAGTAAATTGCTAGCCACTTGGCAGCTCAAAGTGTACAGACAGAGGGGGTTTTGCGGGGGCGGTTGATGGGAGGGGAGGAGGTGTGTAGGTGGCGAGGGGGTTAGGCGCGCCCCGAGCGTAAATGTATTCCTTGCGCCGGGGTCGGAGGTTGCCGGGCAAGCAGGGCGGCTCACGGTAATTGTAATAATTGTTATTATTCGGTGTATAATTAACGCCGTGGCCGGAGCTACCGTGGCGCGCGGAGGTCTCGAACGAAAAGTTTAAGCATGGTGCCCGGCGGCCATTTGCATAATTAATTAAAGAAGGAGTTGAGTTTTCAACAGATCTTCATGCCCCGCGCCTTCTCTCGCCGAGACGGCAAGCCTCCGTGATCTCTCCTCGCCTCTCTTGCCCGTCCTGCCCGAACAGCCAGACGATTCAACGAAATCCAGTTTCCACGGGAAGGATTCGCATTTTTCTTCCCGGGGAACGGGACCGGCGTGATCGTATTTCTTGTACTTCGAGCCTTCAACGACTCCAGCCAACTTCGGATCATCGTCGCGAGTAACCGCTTGGAAGTCGAAGTTATTGCCCGCTGATTTTACCGCGACTCGCGAATAGTCTTCTGCCGATGTGATTCCGTTTCGAAATTGAAACCTCGTTCTGAATTTGAATTCGCATAATTTACCGCACTTTTCCCAGCGCTGTTAAATACCGTCTAGCCTTGGCAAACCGTGATGAACTTTCTCAAATTAACTGGTTCGAACAGTTTACGCAGTAGGACTTGCTGAATTCTTTTTTAAGTAGAAACAGTGGGCAGTGGACAGACACATTTATGCACCAATAAATTCTTGCTCGAGTGGAAACAGTGGGAAATAGACAATCAGACTTGAACAATTTACTACATGACGTGAAAACGAAATTTTTTAGAAAATAGCAATTGCTCAAAAGTGCTGTCAAAATACTGAAAGCTGCTTTTCACGTTCAATAATTTTCGAACACTGCATTTTACAAAATCAACGTACAATGATTACATGCAATGGCCAGACCCCTCGAAAACGAAGCAGATCGATCAGCACTCAGATCGCCAGTCTCATCCCCGTTCTCTACCTCCCAGCAACATCGTCGACCTACACCCTAACCCTATATTTTTCCATTGATTCGTCCAGTATTCGTATCAGGGTCGAGGGTGGCCGAAGGGAGGGGCGAGATGTGGACGGTTCGGGGAGGGGAGGGCTGAAGAGCCGAGGCGAGGGGAGGCAAATGTAATTAATTATCCCAGTAATGACTCTGACTGATGAGCGGCTGGACAAGTCCGGCCAGGTCGAAATAGCGTAGAAGTGGTGACGGCCTCGAACTACCACCTCGGCCGACTTATTCGATCCTCCTTTTTGCTTGGACGGTTGCCACTTCCTGAGTGACCGGTTCCCAACAGTACTATGTATTCATTTTGCTAGTGATATACTGCCTGACGGTGATGCAATCGGGCTACCGTCCTTTTTCTCGCGCGCGCGCGCGACGCCGCGCATTCTTCGCCGCGGTTGCAATCGTAAAACCGTAATTAACGACGGATGAATGGATCGGCCGGAGATCGTTCCTGCCTCTTCTTTTTCCTGCAGATCTAATTCCTATCTTGGTGCGGACTGTCCATGCGTGACTGCTTCTTGATCATGTTCGACGCTTTTAAATTGTAGTGAATGTACCGAAAATATTTTGTTTCTATGAAAAATAAAAATTGTGTCTGCGTTAATCGCAGGAACCAGCAGTCCAACAGAAATGGAACTCTTCTCTTAACAATTTTAACAAGTTGCAAGTTACACACCAGTTCGGTTTTTATTCAGTGTTCCTATCTGTAACTGTCTAACTCGAAAGGGCGTGGGTAATCAACAAGTTGTATGTCAGAAATCAGAAACGATGCGAAAGGTTCAATACTATCTAGGGAATGCGTGTGTTAAACGGCGAAATTTTGAGACGATTTTGTGGGCGAGGTAGGGACGAGTTGATCCGTCGAACGTGTTCAAGGGCCGTTCATACCTGTTCCTGAAACACCGCGTCGGAGAGACAACAAGAGTCACGGAGAGGGGCTGTGCATGACAAGGTAGATTTATTTTTTTTCACACCCCACGCCAGGACTCACCAGGGGCTGGACGAGGTGTTTTAATATTTTAATAGGACGCCGGAATGGCCGGTTTCGTGACTTGGCGTTTTATAATGATATTCTCCCCGCGTTTCGCTCCTACTACCAGGAGAAAATCAACGGCTTGGAATAACCCATTTCGCTGGCAACTCGTTCTATTCTCCTAAAATAACAGCAGCCCCCCTTTTACCACACCGTCAGCCGATCGGTGTGGCAGCGTGTTTCTTATGTCCCGACGCCATTTTATACAACGGCATCGACGTCATCCGACGCGTACTCGAGCAGCAATCTTTATTCGAGCGATCATCGTACCTCGAGGAGCGGCCCCATCGATCAAGTAATTAAACGGTTCGAACTGGATCGATGGTTTTAATATTTTAATGCGGTCTTGTTTCTGCCGTGATCTTGACACGGCAAACCGTACGGTTAATAGGACGTGCTTTAAACGTTGCTGCAATTTGTGATGGCACATTTGTTGGAATCGTTTTTACAGAAACATTACGATTTTTTAAGAGTATTTCACATTGAGCTTTTTAGATAAGGTTTATCTATAAAAAAATATATTAAAAAAACTTTTTAAAAACCACGCTTACATTAAAATGCACTACAAAGGAGAAAATAATTTTTTTCCTGGTTCTCCATAAAATACCGAATCCAGTTAAATGATTAGTAATATTTTTCCCCAAAATTTTAAAGCAATTAGTTAAAAATTTCTTCTGTTGTAAAAAATTAGTGATGGAATATATACAAAAGTTTAATATAAATTTAAACAAAATCATGACATCAGTGAGAGAGACAGTGATAGTTTAGTGCTCCACGCTTCTTTGTTTTTATAGTCACTAATGTCATGATTTTATTTCAATTTATATTAAATTTTTTCATCTATTGTCTCCGACAATAATTTTATAACAGAAGAAATTTCGAACTAATTGCTTAAAATTTTGCTTAAAAATTGCTTAAATTTTATTTATATTTTACCGAATACTAAGTACTAGTAAACTGGTCTAATTAATAATAATAAAGCAGTGTATTGGCAATGAAATTTTTGCCTCGCAAATTTCCACTAATTGCCACTACCGTGCAGAAATAACCGAGGCGCGGTATTTACAGCCAATCTAATATTGTTTTCCGGATAGTAAAGTACAAATACCGATTGGACGTGCAGTTATTTCGCCGGGTAGATAATTAGATCTTAGCTGTCCCGTCTCAATCGACTTTCGCAGCGAGATGATAATGGAAGAAATGAAATTGGACTCGGCGATTGATTGAAACGAGGAAATGAGAGACGGAAAGGTGTCCGTGGATGAATGCGAAAGAAGAACTGAAACGATGATGCGGAATGACTCAGCGTGGATCGCCTATCGGAATCGCGATACCATCTTCTTGTATTATAGATTGCTTCAGCCTCTGAAACCAATCGAATCTCGAAAAAATATTCATTTAATCCCGTAATATTCAGGACAGATTCATTCTACAACTTTTTTATTCTATTTGCGAAACAAACGATTTTACCTTTCGCATCCATTAATTTTTTATTTCTTCTAAATACTGCGTTGTTTCGTTCAGATTTAAATAAATCAGCATAAAGAACAGGATGTATTATAAATAATTTTTCTTATGTGGATTTTAATTATTAACATACAATTAACACAATTATTTCGTAATTTCATTATTATTCAAACTGCAATATCTATTTCCACAGCTCCATACCGAATCTTACACGAAAATATCCATCGAAAAAAATTATTCACACACTAAAATTCACTGTTCCAACTCTGTGAACAATTTCGATGGTCCGGACTTGATCTTACCAGGCCAAATCCCACGGAAACCAAGCAATGAGCAAACAAACATTCCGAAAGATAAAATTACCGTTAATGACGTTCCAGCATCGTTTCGCTTCGAATATTCTTGGAGCATCGACGTCGGCGGATGAAAAAGGGGAACAATCGCGCGCTAATGAGGACATTTACCATTCCTGTTCCCGTTTGATCGCGGAGGTGCACGGGCATCGAAAAACTGATCAGCGAAACGCAAAAACGTGCGGAGGTCCGAGAGAGGAGCACGGAACGGAAGAATCGGAGCGCGCGATCTCTCGCGTAATATTTTTCCCGTCGAGCGACCGGTTCGGGAGTGATGCGTTAGGTAAACAGCGAAGGCGCGTCCTCGTTTGTATCAGCGGACAGGACTGGGCTCGCGATTAATTGCAGGTAGGGCCGTTAATGCCGCCTAATTTCGCGGAAGGACAGAAACGGTTCCGCCGGGCCGAGAATCACGATTCGTTAGCGAGGCTCGCAATTTTTATACCCCCCGGAAGGGGCGATGCGAGAGGTGGGTGGGTGTAAAAACGGCGGGGGGATGTAGGGAGGGAGAGAGAGAGAGGGAGGAGAACCGAGGCCGTTCGACCTGTCACCGTGTATTCGGAAATATAACTGGATTTACGTCGCTCTATTATCTCTATCGCGAGGCGTCGCGTACTCTAACGGCGCCGCGCCGGCAAAAATTCGCCGGCCAGCGAAATTTCCGGTTCGATTTTTACATCGACAACGGACCGGCCGGTGGCCGCGACGCGGGCGACCAAAAAAAAAAAACGGCAACAACTTACGATTTATAATGCACAAGATAAAACGAATTAAAAGCGCCGCGCGCTCGCGCGCACCCCCGCCCCGTCGGCTGCAACGCGGGGAAAAAAAAAGGAATTCCGGGGACGAGCTGCATCGAAATAAAACTGCGGGACGAAACATGTAGGACGGGGCATCGCGAAATTTTTAGCGAGTTACGTGGTTCTGGTGGCGGCAGCGGCGCCATAATTACTCGAACGATAGACGTTCATTTGAATTTTAATCAGAGTAAATTATTACGCATTCCGTAACGAGGGTAATCTTCGTCCTCGCGGATTGATAGAGGCGCCGCCGCGTAATGGAACCGCGGTAGGGAATGATCGAGGTCCTTTTTGAGAGAGAGGGCCAACCTAGAATTAACCTCTTGACGCGCTCTGTATTTCCCTGCGGGTTTATGAAAGTCGGATTTTATCTGCACTACCGCCAGTATTTCCGGCAGATTTTTGTGGAAATTATTGTCTTAGAGTAAATTATTTGCTGATCACAAAAGTTCGGCGACGGAGTGTGGAATTCATTGCTTAATTGAATGACATTTACTCAGCATTGATTTTTTTATAAAAATTCGGAAATGGTCGAAACATCTGCCTGATACAGTTTCCCGTATCATTGGAAGCAAACATTTTAGGTAAAACACCCTCATACTGCAACCGCTGTTACAAAATGAATGTACCCAATTCTACGACGAAGTTGGCCGTCTCGGAGGCCCAAATTCGCAGTGGAATTTACCCTTGATCGTCAACTTGCAACCCCTAACGCGCCCCAGAGGCCTCGCCGGCGCATTGTCGCCCGTTCCACCGGCTCCTCTCCGCCGCTAATCCCCGAAAACGCAACCAGAAGTCAACCAGGTAGACAATAGGTGGTCCCGAAAATGCGAGCGACACCGAAACACAACCGATCGCTCGTCGAACGGCCAGAAGAACGGGAAAAGGGAGCGGCGCAAAAATTTCGAGTCGTCGTTCGGACTAGCCCGCGCTATAGTCGGTATCCGATTGAAGCCAAATCACGGGCGAAAAAAAAAAGAAACGAAAGAAAAAAGGGAATCGCCGAGTTGCCGGGGTATGGGGGATGGGGGTTGCAGCGGCGAGTCGAAGGGGGTTGAAAAGAGAGTGGATGAAAAGAGAGGGAGAGAGAGAGAAAGAGAAAGGGGGTACAGGGGGTTGGAGGTGAATTCGAGCGACCGGTCGGATAGAACGCGGCGTGTTCGAACAGAGGTGGAAAGAAGAGAGGAATGAAGGGGGGCACACGGCGAGGGCAACCTTTTATAATCCGGCAAAATGCGAAACGCGCGCGCCATTTTAATCGAAATAGGTTTTTGCCCCGAAAAAAAGTTCGTATTTAGAGAGAACGAAATGAGTTCACCTCCGGCTCGATGAAAGACCGATAAGCATAGCTGATTTATACGCGGGACGACCGGACCGAACCGATCCGAACCGGACCGAATCGAACCGAGGCGAAATAGTGTTCGTCGATTCGTTTTCGATGCCTTTCTACTCCCACCCCCGCCGTTCGCGGATTGTCTCTCTCTCTCTCTCTCTCTCTCTCTCTCTCTTGTTTATACAGTGAAAGAAATTCCTATAAGAACGCAATTGTTTACGAGGAAACATTATTCTCCGTGTAGCTTCATTAATTATACAACATCATGGTAACCATTCGTGTAATCACATTTCTTTTGCTGGTAATCATTAGACTGCGGATTTTATGCATTCGCGAGAAGAATGACAAACATAATCGATTTTCAAATATTCGCAACAGTGTACTGATGGCGTCCCTGGAGAAAGAAATTAAATTTTCATTTCATTCCATTTTATTGCAATTCACTTTCCACCATAACATGGTCAGGAAACACGTAATTCGTTGACAAAGTAGGTTGATTAAAATGATGCTAACCTTGATCGATGAGTTTTATTTCGAAAAAGGTAGTGTACGTTCGAAATCGGACATTTCACGGGCAGCAGCCTAATAAACTCTCCAGACTAATAATCAACTTAGCATTTCCTATTGAAAACATCCCTTACACAAATTTCGTCCACCGCGTCCGAAAGTGTGCACGCGCGAAACCCGAGGGCGTGTGCCAGAAAAAAGCGCAAACAGCCCCGACGAAGAAAAAGAGACTACGAATCGGGGGAGAGGTTAATAATATCGAAAATATCGCTCGCCGTCGGTAATTTAAATGAAAATGTACACGGTTCCGTGCCCCGAATGATGCTTCCTCTCGCTTCGACGGCCGATCGCGTGTCTTCCTTCCTCTGCCATTGAAAAAAAGGGATCGCACAGGGACAGTAATTTCTGAGCCGGAATCAACACTTATTATGCCGGCGTCTATGGCCGCTGATCAACGAAACGGAGGGCACGCGTCGCTCGCATGCGAAAATATTGAGAGCGAAACGCGCGGAACGGACGATGTGCGTTTTTATTCGATTTTTGCGAGGACGCGCTTATATATATATGTATACCGGCGCGGCGCGTCCGTGATT
This sequence comes from Lasioglossum malachurum, assembly GCA_028455605.1. Classification (NCBI taxonomy): domain Eukaryota; kingdom Metazoa; phylum Arthropoda; class Insecta; order Hymenoptera; family Halictidae; genus Lasioglossum; species Lasioglossum malachurum. Next base: position 21,333,734 of record CM052319.1, read on the forward strand.
TCGCGAAGCTGATGTGGAATTAGCAAATTGATTGACGGGGTGGGGAGTTACGGAAAATCAATTGAGGAGATAAGTGGAAGGATATTCGAGATCGGATTGTTTAAGGAGAATGTACACGAAGGTTCGCGAAAATAGTTATTAGGTGTACAAATAAGTTCTCGGCCTCAGGATAAAAACGGCTGTATTAAGTATTCGAACAGAAACATTTTCTCCTCGGTTGTGGGATTTTATAATACCAACCTGGTAGAGTAAATTACCCGACTAATAGTTTAACATAACCTCAAAATATTATCGTAACCACAATAAACAAAATGAATTGCCAAAAGACTGGAAATGGTTTCCAAAGACAGAAAAGACGTGATTCGTGCATGAAGGGTTGCGGAATAAATGTTTCGTCGCGTACCCACCCCCTAGGCCTCATGGTCGACCTTGGGGCCGGGATCGATCTTCATCGCGATCCCCTCGAAGGGCGCGAAAAATAATAACAGCTCGCGTCGTACACCATTCATCCCCCGTCGAGTAAGTTTGGTCAGTCTGGCCGTTTTGTTTTACGTCCAACTGATTTTCGCATGGCACCGCAGTTACTCATTTAAAAAAGGGGGTTGGACGCTGCTAGCTGAAGAACGGTGCACGGCTTGCGCGGGGGTGGCCGAGGGTGTGGGAAAGGGTCGGCGTTCACAAAAGCGGCGACGTTACACGTATTTTTATCGGAGTTCCACACTCGCGGCGGTCGATTAAATATGCGCGGGAATTTACGTGCGGATTGTTGAAGAAATCTCGTGCAGAACGCTTTACGTGTGTGTCCGTGTGTTCCTGTTCGCTCGACCGTTCGAAAAAGGGACGCCCTTGTTTCGGGCGCGATAAAAAAAGGAAGAGATCGGTGTAAATTGTTTTCGAGGGCGCGAGTGCTGATCCGTCACGCAACTCGTCCGGATATGGAAGATAACGAAACGAAAAGGCCAGACCAAAGTAAAACGCGTCGAGGATTAGGGAACGAAAAACCGTGGTAACGGCGGGACAGCCGGATTCTCGCTGCGAGACCACTCGTTTGGAACTCTACTTGTCACCGTTTTGCGCCGGAAATAATTGATGCTTGTTATGAAACGAGTTGCAAAATAGCGTGATTTAAAGTTACGATACGACCGGGCCCGAGTGCGCCGCGTTTCTTTCGCCGCGATCCTCGATTCAGCGAAATGAAAGCGGAGTTGAACACCGAGTTTACATTGTGCGCATCAACAACTTCTGAAATTCATTTGGACGAACTTCATATACGAAGAGTATTTTAAAACGCCACTTTCGGAACGAAGTCTCCGAAATAAAATATTTCGGGACGATTCTACTGATCTTACCGCGAGTAAAAATATAAATGGAAGCAGACGAAAGAAGAGAGGAGAATTTTTCACTGCGACGATTTTCGAGGATTAATTGTCGAGAATGTTCAGAGGTCGCCAACGTTATTTCGCGGTGCGAAGAAGAAAAGGAAACCGTCGATCGAGCTAATTAAATTACTTTTTAGCTTTGGGAATAAGACGGAGACGGCAGGGTCGGGAGAAATTCTCGCGTTGGCAGAGGCACGCAATGCAAATCGGGATCACACTTTCAAGAGTGCCAGGCATCCGCGACTGAATGGCAGCGACTTGAACTTGGCCGCCAAGTTTCACGTTTTCTTATTGGAACGGCGCGGCGCCTCCGCCGTCGAGAGCGAAAGCTCGCCCGCCTATTTCTAGCGTCGCGACGCTCCTTTCTTCCTGCGTCCCGACGTCGAGTCACTGGGTTAAACGTACTATCGAGCGTACAATTCTCACTGAATTCACTTTGCTTCGCGGACCTTCGTGGGGCAGCAATATTAACACTGAACCGATCTTGTATTTTCCACTTTACAATCGTTGCAATTACGAAGCTGCTTACACGGAAACTGATTCGATTCATTTCTTTGTCCAAGCACACGTTGTAATAAAAATTGCACTAAATTTAAAAAAAAGGAACCTTAAAGAAACATCGACAACAATTATAAAATACAAGAATACTTTTGAACGCTGTCAACATGTATGAATATCTTTCGATCCGAATCTTCCTTAATCATATCTACGAAAGTGTTCGTTAAGATAAAAACAATTCGTCAAACTTTCAAACGCAAGTACTTCACTTTCTGCGGCGGGTCGAAAAAATTCCGTGTAAAAAGGGCTCTGTCTACTTGAATCGTATTTTGTGAAAGCGCTTTTTACACGACAGTAGTTTGTTCGTCAGAAAAAAGCGAATAAATAGATTCCAGGAGGGAGTTTCGTCGGAGAAATTTGCAGCGAGAGTCACCGCATAGAAGTGCCAAAATTCAAAAGGGTGGCGTTACTCGATTCCAAACGGTTGCCCCTGGGTTCATCAGCCCCTTCTGCGTCGAGTAACCCTTCTGCGAATCCCTGAGGGAGAGAGAGAGAGAGGAATGGAAGAGAGAAGAAGAAGAAGCAGAGAGAAAGAGAGAGAGAGAGAGATAGAGGCTGGTAAATAGGAGCGAAAGAGGAGCTCGGAAAGAGGTATAGCCGCGCCTCGCAGTTCTCTTGTTTGTAATTATTCATGAACAAAGGCCCTGATAATTGCGCTGCTTGATTGCACACTCGTGTACCGATGAGCGGCAAAGACTTCAGCGACGTATGGAAATGAACGGCGTGTTTTTATTGTCGCCGCGTGTGCCCCTCTTTCGCGAATAATTCGCGAAAGGCGCCCCGAGGGTTTCTTCAATACCTTCCCCCGCGGCCCCTCTTGGTTCCCTCGTCCGTTCTCTCCGGTCGGGGTTCCTTTTTGCTTTCTCCTTTGACGTCGGCCTCTCTACTCGATATCGCATTGCAAATTGCATTTCATAACGCGGCTCGTATTAATAAATTAACCGAAAGTATTTACAAGCACGCCGCGCTGTTTTCCCTCCTACGATTCTCCTTTCATTCGCCGAGAAAGCGGTACGAATTCCTCCGACGTTCCTGATCCCCGATGGAAAAACGGGAATCCTGGCTCTGCCCAGTCCATTTCCCTGAGAGGCCTCCATTGTGTCCACGGAATAATTCACCGCGAACCTTTTTCATTTAGCGGCGAACGCGCGACACCGATACCCTGCTGAATTATGCAAATCAACGTCTTCACGCTGGATGCTATACGGTTTCAACAGTGTCCAGATTACACGCGGAAACTTTTGATATTTAATGGTGTGTAAATCGTTCGAGGAATTTCTTCGGGAATGTCCGTCCTCCTGCTTTCTACTATTTTCTATGAAAGTGCGTTTTGTTGTAGTTTACTGGAGGTACGGTCGGCATTTTCTTCGCCAATCAGAAGTCTTCTTCGTTTATTAATATGCATTTGTGATAAAATTTGACACGTGAAATGTAAAACAGCAGAATTTATTAAAAATCGAAACAAATTTTTATTGAACTCCTCCGTTACGATTTATTGCAAGGATTCACTTAAAGTCTCTGTAATGAAGCGGCACGTTTACTTAACAAAGTAAAATAAAGAAGAATTTATGGAGCTCGATTTTCCCGAACAAATCCAACTGGAATCGTTCTGAAAGAAAGATAGGGCTTTCCGAAGGGGCTTCCACATAGGGCCACATCGAGAGTCGGCAATGCCGGTTTGTCGAACAATGACGAAGACAATTAAGATTAAAAATTGTAATTTCTTCTCGCCTCGCGACTCCGTCTGCGGGGAATTAACAATGGAAAATATTGCGGCATCGATCCGGATAGGAGATACGCGGGTCCCTCGTTATTATTCCTAGCTCTTGGACGCGTGTGGACGGATCGTCGGGCGTTAAGCTGGTCGGTTTTCCGCGTTACGTTTAGCGCTCGCAAACGGAGAAAGAGGAAAGCGAATTCCGTGCGTGGCGGAGGTGCGCGCACACGCCGCGCCGCGCCGGTTATGAATATGCATTTTCCTCCGTTAAGTATGTGCAGATTGCGAGGCGATACAGTCGCCGGCCGTTCATTATTGTCGCTAGCAGCCACTCGCCATCGCGACACCGACTGACTGCAAACTCGTAGACCATCCGGCCCGAAATTCCCCGCCGAAATTAGCAGGACGCGTCAATTGCAATCACCCAGGTGTCCTGGCCCCCTCTACTGACTCGGAAATGATCTTTAAACCATGGACTGGTATCGATGACGTAGGGACACCGGGATTGGTCTAGCTTTTACTGGCGATTCGATGGAGACACGTCGTTTTGGACTGAGTGGTCCGATTGCGTGGTGGGATTTTTAATTGGGTGGCCTTTGCAGTTATTTGCAGCTATTTTTATATCACCACTAAATATTGCAATATCAGTAATGTAAAATAATTGTTAGCCCTTGTTAAATTACTTTATATTGTGAAAATTACGAAACGTTTGAGTATTACACGAGTATAATATGCATCAAATGGAAAAAAATCATATATTTTAAAGGTGAAATAAACTTGAATGAATATATTTTAAGGTGAACTTGAATCAATAAAATATTTTATATTATGTTCGATGAGATCTTCTGCCATCTTTCTGGTAGCTTCATAATTCCGCGCTCATAAAACTTCTGGTCCTTGTCATTAAGAAACTGATGCAAGTTTTACCATTCAAAGAATATTGTAAACTTCGGAATAAATGGTAACCTGATGGTGCAATGTCCGGGTTATATTTTCACGTGTTATCAAAGATATGTGTGGCAAAACACAATGGTAAAACATTCACTGATAATGATGACCTGAAATCGCACTAGGATCAGTTTTTTGCCGATGAAGACGGCCAGACTACCAGACTACCAGAAAGATGGCAAAAGATCATCGAACATAATGGAAAATATTTCATTGATGAAAGTTCATTGCTTGAATAAAAAAGTTCGAATAGAAATATTCTGACTCAGAAGAAAAGTTTAGTTTTTGTGTTAAAACAATTCTGAGTGCGAAGAGTTAACTTGACAATTAAACATTTCGTCCGATCTAAAACGATCTTTATGTAAAATAAAAATTTTCTGCCTGAGTTGCAGCAATCTGGGATAAAATAGAAATTCTCTTGCAAGACAGTATTTTTAAATTCTTCTAACGTTTAGCACTGATTTGTGCTATTGAATGTCTGTTGAATACAATAGTAGCTGGAACAGAAAAATCGCAGCGGTTAAAACAAAATAGGCAAAACGTACTTGCACGGGCGCTATCGAACAGGCTGCGAAAAAAAGTCGCCGGAACAATACGCCCTGGGGAAAAAACACTCGTCGATCTTAAAACCCGCATGATCACTCAGGGTGCACGCATCTCCGCGGATCACTCACGGGGAACCAATTCCGTCCACCTGGATGCGACGCGGGAATATTCAGAGAGAGAGAGAGAGAGGTGGCGGATGGGGGTAGGGTTTCGATAGCGATCGGATCTCGCTCGCGCGATGCGCCATCATCCCGGAATAAGTATCCGCGCACGTGTTCTAATTACTACGAGCAATTTGCGAGGCTTTTGTCGTCGTTGACACGTCGGAGCCCGCCCGGTGTCGTCTACGGGGGTCGGGGGAACGTTTTACAGGAGACGATTGGACGTGGCATGGAAATCTTTCCGGCGGCGCGGCGGCACGAATGCGAGCGAACAAAAAGAAGAGAGGAGAGGAGAAAAAAAACGGTGGAGGAAGAAAGGAAGACAGAAGAAAAAAAAGTGGGAAAAAAACGCGCGGCTCGATCCGAGAGATAAGTAGTTTAGTTGTACGCGTGTCGCCGCAGAACGGTGCTCAGGAAGCGCGAGTGCACCAGAAGAAGAATGCTCGAGGCTCGTCAGCGAGACACGCGAAAGAGACCTATGGGTGGGGGGAGGAGAAAGAGAGTATGGAGGTTGGGTATCGCATTAAGGGAGCCGTCACCGGAGAGAGAGAGAGAGTGAGAGAGAGAGAGAGAGAGTGGAAGAGAGAAAGGGTGAGATCGAAGAGAGGGTTGGAGGGGGTCAGAGACGCGACGAGGAGGGTCGTCGTGGCGCTCACCCTCTCGTTCTGCAAACAATGCTCCATATCGTCTCCATAATGAACGTGGGTATAGGGACATGCATGCTCGTCCCCTTGCAGTCCTAGTAATAATGAGCACGCAGATTATGCGTGGTGACTGGTGCTCGATATACCTACCCTCCGGGAAGGAAGCGGGAAGAATGCGAGGGTACTACAGTTGTCTCTCGCTTTCTCCTCGCAGATACAAACGAGTCGCGCGCAAAAATGATCGGTTTTGAATTTAGTCGATCAACGGAACGGAATACCGAGGGCTCGTTTCTGGATGATGATGATCACGGAGACGCTGCGTCGCGAGAATGGGGGAGGCGATCGGGATTGATTAGGGAGGAATCGGAATTTTTGCTGGGACTTGTAACGGGTTAGCTGTGGTGGCATCAGAGCTGTGGAAGTAAATTGTTGGGGTTCATAGGGAGTCTTTGGAACGAGGACAATTGGAGGATTTTTCCTGATTTTTCTAATATGGTCTAGAATCATCCCCTTTTCGGAAGTCTGTCGGTTTGGATTACGTTCCCCGTTGGCTTCGATTTTGGTCAGGTCTGAAAGTTTAGGGTACAGGTCTGGGTAGCATTACGAGTGCTGGTTACCTCTAAAATAGGCTTGGAAAGTCTGATAGGGTTGGATTAGGTTTAGCCTAGGGTTGGTTTGAATTCTATTAGGATTAGTTGAAAATTATGTTATGTCTATCGACTAAAGCTCTAGGTTGCATTGCGGGTGCCGGTCGAATCAGCTTCAGACTCCGTTTGAATTGTTGATTGGGACACTGCGGGCGCAATTAAAAATTGCAAGAAGTTAATCCTACATGCTCGGCAATCTGAAGTGCATCCCCATGTCGCACTAGGCCTGCACTTGGTCTCCGGACCACAGACTTAGATTAAGCTGATCTATTCAAGCAACGGTAATCCGTTCAGCACGAATCACGCACAATCTGCTCAATTGTCAGCCATATAAATCATTTCATCCACCGGTATTTTCTCATTTCCTCATCATCCCCTCAACCATATCGAACCCCGGGGAGGGGGGGGGAATTACATGCAGAAACAAAAGAGCGATTCTTTTAACTTTCTGGCCGTTGGATCGGTATCAAATCGGAAACTCATCAACTGCTCCGTTCACCGAAGTATCTAACGGACTTAGACACGCATCTCGCGTGTGCCGGACAAACGGCGCGGCCAACAGGGAACGCGAGATAATTCGTAAAACGGTCTCTTTGAAGAGTTAATTTTCCGTGTCCCCTCCCACTCTCTTGTGTGCGCAACCGGGGTCGAAGTGCAGAAAAATGCATTAGCACCGGTGATACGGATGTTTCAGATGTGAGGGGGGCGGCAGGAAGAGAAGGGAGTGAGAGAGAGAGAGAGAGTGCGCTTTCGTTGCTCCACGGAAATTCCGGGCGCGGTTGAAAAGCAATTTCAACTTTAATTACCGTGACTGGACCGACGAAGAATTTCGATCCTGAAGATACGTACATGATTATCGGCATAATTCAAATTGGTTCCGTGGAGACACGGGGCCCCGGACGTTTACGGATACATGGACGTAGAGGGGGCGGGGCAGGGGCGGAGGGGAGAGGAGGAGACGAAAATCGAATTGGTACATACAGATTGCAACCGGAATACAGGGCCAACACCAGCGTGAATGCACCAATTAGAGTATCGAAGGATTCCACCGCTAGCCGGCCCGAAACTCCAGAGATTCCTGAAGGACCTCGACGAAGGTATTTGTCCGGCGTCGTGCTTGCGGTGTTCGTTCGAGTAACGATTCGATTCGGGGCTACGACTCCGTATTCGTATCTGTCGCGCTCTGTATTGTCTGTTACGCCTGTTTACACATTTGACCCGGATTTTCCAGAGCCCCGGAACTGAACCTCCACATACCCTCGGCGGGCCGACTCTCTATTTAGACGCGATCGAACTCGATTAAGGATGTAGAAATTAACTTCGCGTCCACGGGCGCCGGGAGATACAGACACCTCCTACACACGCCCGAACACCGGCAGCGTCGGAAATTTAAATTGGTGCGACGCGTTTTCGACATTGCCCATTGATGAAGTTTCGATTCGCGCTCTCGTCAAACATCTGCTCGTCAGCTACCCCGAGCGGAATCCGCGCCGCCCATTTTTAATTCAAGGCTTTTGTCACCGGCGTTTTAGACAGAGCTGTTACTCGTCAGGTGCCGTGCCTTGTTAGGCACGCATCATTCATCGTAAAGTGGTGCAACAATTTTCCCTGGACCAAAATTGTGAAACAAGAATTGCTCTGAAGTCGTCAGTTCGCACCTTCGTAAGTTGTACGTGGTCTGTCCGGAAAGTGTCCGACCTTGTGCTGCAGCGGGTGGAAGTTTCTTCCAGCGATCCTCCCACCAATGGTTTCCGAAGAATGCGCAAGTTTCTCGCAAAAGTTAATGCATATAATACGCGACGCTCAGATATTTGTCATGGCCAGGCCATTTATTACAAGATCGCCAAGCAAAGGTCGGATACTTTCCGGACAGACCGTGTATAAACAGAAACGGGTGGACTCGTTTTTCCAGGATTGCAAGGGTCCGGGATGTGCCTCCTCATTTCTGAATAATGCAAAGTTGGGGTTTTCCAGTATATAGTCAACAGTGCTAGATAAAAGATTAATCTAGGCCGCGATCGCTCTGAAAAGTCCTACTTTTACGTTTACGAGGCGTAATTTGCATTACTCGGAAGCATAAAGCTGCGACAGCTACATGCTGCCGAATCATGCAAATTCCGCCATGGAAACGTAAAAATAGGGCGACTGCGGCCTAGATTGATCTTGTATCTAGCGCTTTCAATTACCGAAAAACCCCATCTATGCATTATCGAGAAATAAGAAGGCGCATCCTGCATCCTTTCAACCCTAGAAACGAGTCTACCCCCCTAAGTGACTCGTTTCCGAGAGTTCATTTGCATCGAGCGTGCAGTAATCCATCGAGAATAAGCGTATCGATTACGCGAGTGTCGCTCGCAAGAGCGTCGGCGAGGATGACGCGGAAGGGTCGAAGGGATTCGGCGGGGGTGCGCAGGCCGGCTGCTGTCCGAAGCAGAGAATTTATAATGCGAAAAAAAACCGGTCGCCACCACAGAGCGCCGGTCGTTTCACGAGACGCCGACGGGCAAATGGTGTGCGTAACGCGGCGCCGGAATTTATATTTCGAAAAATCGTCGTCGCGCGGCCTCCCACGCTGCCCGTGAATAGAGACGCGTGACTTTTTGATAGCGGCCCTCTCTCGCCTGGCTCTCTTTTTGCCGAGGTGAGTTATTTTCTGAGAATCGCTGGCCCCGCGCCGCACTACGAGCACGCTCACTGTTTGCATTGTTCCTGTCCTGTGGTCACGCGACTCCGCTCCTCCTTTTGCATTCTCCTCGCCCCGGCCACTGGAAGTCACACAGTACTCCGCGATTACTCGAACGTTCGCGGGGAATTTTATCGAACCGCGACTTCACTTGGTTCTGCAGCTGCCAGCTGCCGATTACTTCGATTTTACGAACGCCGTAGAAATATCGCTGTGAATTTTTCACGGCGAGACTACCGAATCATTTAAACCGTCCCGAATACGCCAACAATAGAAAATAGTTAATTATGTATTTTATGTGTCCTGAAAAGAGACAGCGGGTCACGAAGATTACCGAGGTCTAAAATAATTTATAAAACTAATTATGCATGTAAAATTTTGTTGCGTATGAAATTTTTTATACATATTAGTCCCAGTCCCTACTGCTCTTCTGAAATCCAGAACTCCAAGGGTTAGCCACTTTCTCTGCCCCACCACCGAACCCAGCAACCTTTGAAAATTACCAAACTGAGCAACAATCATTTCGCATAAATTACCACAAACATCAAACTCGCCATAAAACTCCTCGATCATTTCCCACGCGAACCCAGCAAACTTGACGACCCCCACGACCCATCTCAATCGAGTGTCCACGCCAGAGGCTTCCCCGGCGAGGCCAGCAGCAGAAAACCCGGGCGCGGCCATCCAAATTATCAGATCCCATCGCAAATATACATAATAAGGTGTTCAGCCGAGGGGTGTCTGGGGTTCGATCGAGAGGGATGCCGGCGCTGCAGGGGTTGCGCCGCCGTGGGGCAATACTTCCGCGGCTAGCCGGCGGCGGCCCCGTATCCCCGTTAATAATATACGCGGAAATCAGATTATTTGTCTGCTTCACTGTTTTAATTTTGAACGATTTTTTTTTCGCCCGGCACCCCCGACCATCCGTGACGCGGCTGCTCGCACCCCTCAGCCCGCCCAGCTCGCAGTTCAATGTTTTTACGCGGGGTGAGGTCCGATTGGTCGGCGGCCGTTTTCCAGGGTGGGGTGGGAAATGAAAGGCTGGCCACTCTTCGTCGTATACGCGAGATCGTACGAGTAACACACGTGGTCGAACCAGAACGGTGCGCTGCCGCGAGACAGAGCGAGACAGAGTGGAAAAGGGCGAAGGGGAAAAAAGAGCGAGTACGAAGAACGGAAGGGAAAGAGAACGCGCGCGTTGGAAATCGGAGGGAGAGCCACGCAAACGTACGATACGTGCGAACGAGTGTTTGCTGGTAAAACACGATTCTCTACTCTCTCTCCCGGCCGCTTACTCTCGGCTCCATCCCGCGAAATTCTTGAGCAGTCGCGTGCGGATTGTGTCGCCTCTCATCGACAAGCGCGCGAACACCGGCGGAGATACCGCCGATTTTCCCGCGGCGATTTTCCGCGGAGCGGTTTACAGTACTCCGCTCGGGGTAGGTCCGGAAGTCGATATGTAACGCGGAATTAATTAAACGCGAACGATCTTTCGTGTACCCCGGGCCAGCTACAATGAAAATATTATCGAATATTTGTGCAAGACGGAGCTCGATCATTTTTTCCGTCGTTAATTGAAAATTCGTGCAAACGCTGCCCCGGCTCGACCTCGGCCCGGCTCGAAAATTTTTCCAATCGAACAACCCCCACCCCGCCGAATCCACCCGGCCACCCCCGGCTGCCCTTATGCTACATCATGCCGATTGGTTAATGTCCGACGGGCCTTTGAAGAGACCGACCGAAAAATAGGAAATCCCCGGACGAAAGTATTCTATTCGTCACGGGGGCGGGCGATTATAAGCGCGGCGGCCCGCTGTCGAGGGCGAAGAGAGAGAGAGAGAGAGAGAGAGAGAGAGAGAGAGAGAGAGAGAGAGAGGGGCGAGGAGGGAGAGAAAGAGAGAGACCAGCCTTTTACATTTTTACCACGGCCGCGCGAGAACTCGATATTCCGACAAACACCGATTGGAAATGTTAAAAGATCGAAAGAATTTTAATGAAAACCCCCGACCACCAGCAGCCCAGCCGAACGTGCCTTTTAATAGTTCATCCGCGTCCGTTTTTTCCTTTTTTTCCGACCGCCCCCGCAACCCTCGTGCCCCGCCCGTCCAGCCTCTTTTTTTGGGGGGCGTGAGCGGGCGGGGGGAGGGGCAGCGGGGCGGCGGCGGTTGGGGGAACGTGGACGGGGGTTTTTTTTTTTATTCGCTACGTTTCGGTCCGCGAGCGGTCCGCCGCGGCCGGACACAGAAAATATATATCTGTTGAAAAAGTAAAGCGACCGCCGTACGTTCGCCACTATTCCGGATGGACGGATGGACGGACAGACGGACGGACAAATGGAAAGGCTGGGTGGTTCTCTCCTCTGTGTTGGAGGGGAAAGTCGACTGCTTGCACCCCGAAAAAAATGCCACGGTGGGGAAAGAGATGGCGGTGGGGGGGAGGGAGAGGGAGAGAGAGAGAGAGAGACAGCGGGAAAAGAGAAAGCAGGAATTATATTTTTCCTCGCGCGCGTGTTTATTTTTCGCGTGATTACAAACGAAGTTAATCCGAATCGAACGAAATTAATTTTATTGTCCGCCAGGGATAAATGCTGGCTCCCGTTGTCCACCCGGTCGTCCGATCTTTCCTCTTTCACCACGTATTATTTTTTTCTTTCGATTTTCTCGACCGCCTCCTCCCACTGTTCTCCCGGGGGCTTGTTCAACTATCTGTGACGGGAGAAAGATCCGGCGGACATGCAATTCGCCGGAATTATTACCAAGAAGTCGCGCGTGAATGGCGGCAGAATTAAAATCGAAATCAAAGTCGTGGCCCGGCGGCAGGCACGCGGACGAGGACATGGTATCCCGTGACGCGACATCGTATTAAGTGGTTTATAATCGATAATTGGCAATTAAAAGTGCGCTCGCGTCCCTGTCCACGATGGGATATTAAAACCGCGGAGAGCTGACGGCGGGATTCGGCCGCGTTTCGCCGCGTGATCGATGAACAATGATCGTCTGAAGATAATGGTAATGACTGTCCGCGTGCCTAGATCAATTTTGATATCGTAGTCGTTCTGTCAACGGCCCGAAGAAAAAATGTCGCGCGCCACGTCGCACTGCATGTTAATTGCGTTTTTGGGAAATCCGCGTTCCCAGACGATCCGTAAACAATTTCCAGTTACATATACCGAGCTATAAGAACCGAAATTTTCTGTACACACCGAGTTCAATTTACGCGATGATAACCTATAAATATGTGGACAAAATCTTAACGCAACAAGCTTAATAGTTCTGAAAACTATATTTTGCATACCTGGAGAAACAATGAGAACATTAATCGACTGATACATTTACGCGACTAGAAGTAGCAGGAAAATAACAGAGTCCGAAAAAGCATTAATTTTAATTCGCAAACGATTGTTCCGAAATTGCGACTAAAAATCGTGTTTTCAATACGCCGGAGAGAATTGAATTTCGCAGTGCATTATGCAAGCGAATGAAGGTTAATAGTGAAATGAAAAATGGTGGAAGTTCAAGTTCACCGTGCGGACCGTCATCATTCATCGGTAGAGGCGGGGTGGTCAATGTTCAACAATATTTATAAATAATATTTACCAACGCGGCAATCGATGACCGCCCGGTTAGCGCGCGGGAGGGGGGCGGAGGCGAGCGCGCGCGCGATCATCGAGTAATTGCGATCACGATAAACAATCATCGAGCTGAATAACAATAATCAATTAGCGAACGCACGCAAATGTACAAATATCGCGGAAACGGCCGGCCGGCTGTTGACAAAGAAATTATTATTTTCGATTGATAACACGAGCCCGGTGAACGATGACCCGAGTCATCGAGAAAGTGATGAACTCGAATTCCAGCCTGATTACTCGTGCGCGCTCCATTAACTCGAATTTCGTGCGAACCAATCGACTGTACCAGTCATCGCGCTCCGCAAACACCCTTTCCAACAGGAATTTCTTCCGGGATCATCGATTGGAGGGTTTCGAATCCAGCTGGTGCGCGTCGGCTTGCTTTCAACGTCATTTTCTCCGGACCTCTCGATGACCTTTCGCAAACGCTCGCCTACAGATTCGACGAATCACATCATTTAATTCTTGTAATCCAATCAGGCGATTAACTAAACGGATCGGCAGCCAGAGCAATCCGATGTGCTCCGCGAAATATAATTGTTTACCTCTCCATTTACTATTCGATAATAGTCGCGAATGCTTCCGAGAATTTTTCAATAATCATTTTCCACTTCGTTACCAACCTGCCACTGCAAACACAATTTCTAAACAATTTTTCCATCGCGCTTTCGCATTCCATCTAAAAATTCTTCTCTCCATCAATATCAACAGAAGGGTTTAAATGCTTACAAATAAGAAAATAAATAAATGCATCTCCGATAATTATGATTACTACTGTACGATGTTTATTCCCAATAATCATTAATAATAATTTTTCTTTCTCGGTAAGTGATCTTTTATACTGTTTTAGAACCTGCTTGATGTATATTTAACGAAATTTTGATCTCGAATGTTGATTAATTTTTAATAATAATTCGGTAAAGGTGGTGTTGAAGCGTATTAAAATGATTAAAACTTCGAGTCCGTTTTACTCGGGAACCGCGTACGGCGAGGTCGTGATTCGACGACGGCTAGAAGCAGGGAAGTCTCCCCTTTGAAATGAATTTTGTTTCATCCCGATACGACTTCCGGTTCCCGAGATATCGTCGTGTACAGCGAAGGGGTGCTTTAAGTGGTTTTACTATCTTTTTCTCGATCACGCGGTCTGTCCTCTCTCTCGCATTCATTCACAAACTGGCCCAAACGTGGAACCTGCGTTTTATCAATGACAATCATGAATGAACTATTTTTTACAATCACTATTACTACGCGTAGCACTACGACGAGCACGTGGTGCTAGTTTTTTCACGCACAACTTTGAACCCCGTCTCTTCGGAACCAATCGAGATATCGACGTAGAACGAAATTCACATTTTCACGAACACACTGTCGCCTATCACTCCGAGCACACTTCCAATCATAATATTACACTCCTTCCGGGTGTGTTTTGCACTCAAAGTGAACAATAACTGTCCATACGTTATTAACAGTTTAATCGAATCAATTACTCGTGACGATCCGTTCTTCTGCAAGCAGTTTTTAGTCTACAATATTAAAATTGAAAGGGGACCGAAGTAAATTGCTTTTTACATTAAACAATCGTTTCCGGGGACATCCTTCATCTCGCAAATGCACAGCTGCGTTTCCTTTCGTAACGTTCCGTGTAAAATTGACTTGTCAGATTATTATATTAATAAAATATTAGAATCAGAGACAAAATTTCATGGTAGATATTGAAGAATTACTGAATATCAACGAGCCGGTAGAAGTAATAGTTTAAACTGAGTTTCGTTTGATTAAGCGAGAAAGAGAAGGTAGTAGATCAACGTCAACTTTCAAGCGACGTAAATTTGCGAAACGAAAACATAAGTGATTTCTAACTGAGCCGGGACTCGTTACAAATTCTATCCCTTGATTTAATGAAGAGCACACAGACCGAGCGTACGCGGCGACATAATAAACACACGTGACAAATATTCATCATCCGCGTTTGAGTATCGATTACAGGGGGCACAAAACATCAATAACCTGATATCAAGCTTTCCCGGCGACGGCGACGTCGCAGCTGGAGGATGTATTTGCGCGCGGGGTTAGAGACGGAGTCGAACGCGTACGTACACGTGCTGCACCGTTTAACCCAAATCGCGGGAACGCCGCGTATAAATCATTAGGCATTAAGCGCGCTAATTACAACTGTCTCTAAGCAGCTACATTAACGGCTGAACTGGTCTCGTCGGTTCCGGGAAGACGGAACGAATTTAGCCGCGCCTATTACGGAACGATCCTTAACGACTTCTCGGAATGCAAATTGGCGAAACACGCACGGCGATCGGCAGCGTCGTTGCATCGCGGAAGACACGAGACTCTAACCACACTCGATCGACAGTTCGAACGACCCGTTCCATTGCCCGATCGATAAGCAACTCTGATACTCATTTCCTTCGCTCACAATATTCACGCGGTTTCTTCTCGAATTATTTGTGGCCTTTTTTGGAAATTCCTGTATGCACCTGTATAATGCAACAGTTGTAACTGATTTTTACATTCATGAACACAATCATTGTGTGAGAATTTTACAGTAAAGTATATAAACAAAACTCAAAAAGAAGAAATTTCGAACTAACTGCATAAAATTTTGTGGAAAAATATTATTAATCATTTAACTGGATTCGGTATTTTATGGAGAACCAGGATAAAAATTATTTTCTCCTTTTTAGTGCATTTTAATATAAGCGTGGTTTTTAAAAAGATTTTTTTATGTATTTTATTTTCTACTTTTATTGTCATCGTGAGAGCAAGTGTGTATACAAAAATTACAGCAAGACTGCACTATTGGAAGAGGTTTAAAACTCGATTACAAGATTTGACGCATACAACACGGCAAGTATGATAAAAATGTGCAATTTAGAACAGTGTTTCCAAGAAATAAAATACATTTAACTTGTTTGAATAATTTGAAAAGCCTCTATATAAGGAGGTGTCAAAAATTGAAAAACTTTATCACCTTTATTTAAGGAGCTACTTATTATTAAATCCAAATAGATTGCTCCTGTTTGAGCAAATGTTTGTCTTCTCTCAAAGACGACTGCAATAATCCTGGAACGATTAGTACAGCCTCCGCAAGTTCTCCGATGCGATGAACAGCGCAGGATCACGTCGGAAGCGGTAACAATTTGAAAATCGCGGTAACAGATATGCGGCGAAGTGGTAGTCGAGTAGAATCACCGCGAGATCGGTCTTTATCCCCGGTTGAAAAGCCCGGTGGAAATGGTCGGAATGAAAAGAGCGAGGCGGAAGGAGCGATTAAAGAAGAGCAGGGCAAAAAGATCAAAAAACTTCAACCGAAGAGAAAAAGAGAAAGAAAGGGAGAGAGAGAGAGAGAGTGAGTGAAAAGAGAGGGGTCGGCCTGATGAAGCCCGAAATTCTATTAAGAGGAAATTCAGGTAATATTCAGGCGCGGGGTGCGGCAACCTTGAATTCCGAGCACGAAGGAAATCGGCGGAGGAGGAAACACGAATCACCTTTACTTCGATCTCGAGAGGCCTACTCGAGATACCCGTAATCGCGGTTAAAAGCCGAGAACGGAGGTGGAGAGCGGAACGGAGAAAGAGAGAAGGTTAAAGAGAAAAAGAAAGAGAGCGAAAGAGAGCACCGACGGAAGTCAGACAGAGAACCGGCGCGGCTCGGCGGCCGGAGCGTGGAGGGGTTGGGAGAGCAGAGAGGAGAAAGTGGAAAACCGAATAATCGTCCAGCGTCGACCTCGGTGTCGGTTAGGAGCCGACGAAAAAGAGGAGATGAAATGGACCGTCCGACTGACAGGAATTTACATCCTCTCGTGCGCAATCTGCGTGAGTGAATTGTGTCGTGTTACCGTCCGGAGAATTAGATCCGGAAAATCCGTAATAATTACTCGAGCGACGCTCGCCGAAGCATCCTCTCTTCTCCCCCGAGCCGCGCCCACACACACTGAGACTTTCGCCCCCTTTTTCGCCCTTTCCCCCTTTAACGTCCTCCATCTCCGTCCGTCAGTCCGTGCCCGTCTCTTTGTTGCTCTCTTGACGGGTCCGCGTTCGCGCGTCACCTCCACCCCCGCACACACACACACTCTCTCTCTCTCTCTCACTCACTCTCCGTCTTTTTTTGCACCGTGTGTCGCTGGTTCTCACCATCGGGACGCCACCCTCGCTCTCTTCCTGCTGTTTCGTCCGCGGAACGCCCGACAGCGTGAAACACAAAAATAAATAATGATTCACCGCACACGGCATTACCCTGGAAAGAAACGGTGTCCCCGCGAACCAACGGCCCCGACAGAGAAACGCCCGCGGCGATGGACTCGTTTTAATGCACGTACATGCGGGCACACCGACGGCCCACCACCACCGACAAACGCAATCTGCTTTCGGGTTTTAACCGCCGCGAGCTTCCGCGTGACTCGCGATTAGCAACTTGAGAACCGCTCCACTCGCGAAACGATTCCCGCTGCTTCGTTTCGGGGGTCAGATCATTCAGACAGGTGGCTTCGACGTTCGACTGGCTGCGGTCTTGCTCATTTGGTAGGATGAACCCTGTTTCGGTTTAGGCTTTTGCGGGAAATTTCAGCGATTTTTCGTCGAACTAAAACTACCACAGATTAGAAGATTGATGTGTGCTTCGAGATTGTTGTAACTGATAGTACAAGAAATTTTGGAGAAATGATTAACTACAGAGAAAAATAGGAAATACGTCTGTATAAATGTCTGCGATAGATACGCAGGATTTAATTACCAGCTAAATGTTCTTATTGCATGGTGAGCGCTTTCTACAGGCCGCGCGCGCGCAGATTATTTTCATTAAATGAAATATTAGCAGCGAGATCTAACGCAGCGATTAGGCGGGATAGTAATATTGAAAGTCGTCAAGTTTAATTATGTGTTATTAGTGATTCAGTCTCGATTTGTGGATCAATCCTTCTCCACATACTTTACGGTGCATGCTCGATATCGAGGAATTCTCACGCGGTTTCTTAACTACCTTCGCAGCATTTCATTGAAATCGGTCCGAGCCCGTGGAAACGGGAATGAACGAGAGTAAGTATATGCTGCCACTTGATCTATCATTAGGAATACTGAGAACAGCTAATCACCAGTTGGGCCAATTTCTCTGACCCCTGCCACTCTCCTCGTCCACGGGCATTCAGGAACGGATCGTTCCCGATGCTGGAGAGACGCGCCCCGTACACTTAAAATTCCAGGCGTCGCTTTTTCTTTGTCGATCACACCCGGCTTTTACCTCCAATCTCGAATTTCACTCGATCGCCTCTCACCGGGACGACTGAAAATCTGTTCCGCGGCTGTCCCACGGAACAATCCGACCCACAAATCACTTGTTACGCTTCCTGCTGTGTGGAACGCTGCTCATCTTGTACTCTCGCGTGAAGGCAATTCACCTAAAGTAGAGCAAAATTGATCATTTCACGAACTACAAGATGAAATATTATTTTCGGAGTTTTTCATTTACAATTCGAAGTTACGGGCACATTTCCTTGCGAAATTTTTTATCACGAAAACTCTATGAAATCTTAATAAAATCCTGTTAAGGTAAACTGTACGATGATTGGCACCCTATTTTTGAAATGTTTAAACGAGCTTAACTTGCTATTATTATAAGCTAATATACATTTTTCAGCAAAAGCGAACAGTTTTACGAGTCATAAGTCTTTTATTATAAAATATATTCAATGAATAACAATCGTAAGAAAAATAATACAGTCATTGGCACAATAAGAAGTAAACGTTAAACTGGCTATTCGTGTTTTACAATTAATTAATTAATAAAACACCATTTACACTGCACTGCAGTCATCCGTCAACAGTCGTATGTGGAACTCTGTTATGAAAACTTACAACGTTGCTTTGAAATATAAATAAGAGGCAATGTAAAATGATTTTCTATATACCAGGAATTCTTAATATTTTCCGTTTAAAACAAAAGTGCCAATAACTACACTGCAGTGCCAGTAATAGTACAGTTTACCCTATATAAAAGTGTAATTTCTTCCCTAATAATTTTAATTAAACAGGAACAGTGCTTCCTAATTCTTCTAATTCAATTCTATACTTTACTGATTTAGGTCAGTGATCATCTGATCAGAAACAAACATCCCAGTGTCGGTATCGCGACGATCGACACGATCGAGCAATCTTGAGCTCGCTTTCTGTACACATCCAGGTCGCAAAACGGCAAATGGGGGACAACGAAAAAAAAAAAGAAAGAAAGAAAACCGAGAACACCGAACAGAACAATATATCTGTCGGTTCTCGGTTGATAACTCGCGTGACGCCTAATTAAATGTTCTCCGGTGAAAACATCACATTCAGCTGGCTAGAACGATCTAGATATCAGGCACCGTGTCACCGTCGCATGCTAGCGGGGCCACGCACAAGCATATACAACACAGTCCCGTTGGACGAGCGTGTGAGTGGTCATTAAGGATGCCGGGGGCCACTAATCGTCATCAGAGACGTATTCACCGACGACGACTTCGGTACGCAGAAAATATAAAATTGCCCCTGCGCGTCGGTCAATAGGCATAATGATTATTTTCCGCGGTATAATGAGCGCTAGTCTCTCGCTTCTACCCCCGCGCTTACCATACCGCCTGGATTACGTCTCCGCGTACCAGGGATAATAAAGGATTCCAGGTCAATAGCGATGTAATGAGGCACCTGGCCGCATATCGCTAAGGCTTCGCTCGGCTTTTCGCAGACAATTCATAATTTGTCGAATGCTAAGTAGAATGGGACGTTCTGCGATCAGACGTGGACGAGTTTCCCCTCGTCAGAAATTGCGAATCATGCGACACGTCGTTCCTTTCGTTCGTCAGAGTTGTGGGCGTTTATCAATTAAAATTTTAACCGAGATTGATTGATTAATGTGTGCGATTACAAAAGGTAATCATTGAAAAATCGACGATTGATTCGATCGATTGATGAAGTTAATCGTCAATCGTTGATTGAAAAAAGAAATCATCGAAAAATCGGAGACTGATTTAATCAATTGTTGAAGTTAATCGCCACACGGTCTATCCATAAATTGTAATAAAAACACAGTTTACATTTTTTCAGTATGCATACACTTTTGATTCCGTATTTCATTCCGAAATTTCAGCAGTTAATCATTAGTTAATTATCCGACTGACGATTACAATGGGAAAGAATGTAATCGTAGGAGTTTAATTGTTAATCGCGATTAACGGTTGAAGTAGGAATTTATTCGTCAATCGTTGATTAAATTGTTGCCAAACTCTGCCATCAGATTATCTGAATTCTTGCGAAACTTTAAACGATTCATTTTTCACCATCATTTTAAATAGAACGAATTTCTTGTTAATATTTTCCTAGAAGAGAGAATTCAGATTGAATCTGCCCCTATTTTTCAAGAGAGGTCTGCACACGTGATCAAGCAATGCTATGGTAGACGTATACTATTCTGAATACTGAGCAGCTCGAACTATAAGATGCCGAGTCGTAACAGCCATAAATCTTGGAAGAATTCCTTGTACTCAATCGGACTGTAGAGGTATATATTTGAGCTGACCGAGATTGAGATCGCGCGGTAGGCATGCATATGAAAAGTCTTGTGACCAAGAAAACATAAATACGTAGATGTTAGTCTGAGCATGATTGACAGCCATATATACAGGGTACTCAAAGATTTTTCAAATTACAAACGCCAAAGCAGTTCCAATTACCATATTCGTTGGAGAGGTGACAGACCAAGAGGTTTAGCAGCCATATCACCGAGAAAAAAATCGAATCAGCAAGGGAGCAGCAATTAATCCGTACTCAGGATCGCCGGGGCCAAAAAACGGGAGAAGAAAAAACAGCGAATCCACATTACCACAGTCAGGGAAACGAGGAAGCCGTGGCACAGCGCGTCATCGGCAGTATCAATGGGCGGGCCGCCATTGGTCGGGAGCGTTTTCAGCATCGCGTCGAATTTTTACGAGGGCGCCGCTATTCGTTCGATCGCGAGCCGTTCGCCAGGCGATTTTGCTTGCGCATATTCATTAACGGCGGGGATAATTTATTTGGCCGGGGATAAAAATATTTTTCGGTGGAAAAAGTGCGGCGGCGCCACGTTGTGTCTACGTGTGCGTGCGTGTACGCGGGAGGGGGGACGCACGCGTGACGAGAATTCCCAGTTTTTGTCCGGGTAATAATGAGAATGCGTGTATTTAATTTTGCGCCGGATTAATTCGATTCGGTCGCGAGGAGAGAGTCAGCGCTCGTTCGAGGAACACTCTTTGCCTCTGTGCCCCCTCCCCACTGCACCGCCCCGACTCTCCCCCCACCCCCAGGCTATAGTTTCCACATTTTTATTTGTCTCTTTTGTTCCCGCTGCCGTCCCGCGCCGCTGGGAAAATTGAATTCGACATCGGGAACGGTTTTATGCGGGCGAATTAAGGCGGGCGGACCTAGCGCCGCATAAAAATAGCATCATAAACGTCACCGTATTTTCGACCGTTTCCGGTCGCGGCCGATTCAATGACATCGACCGTTACGCCAGACGGAGATGAACGCGGGATCGATCGGAAGCGGTTTCGCGGGGAACCAGCCCAATTATGTTAATTAATTTTTGAAGCGAGCCCTCCGACGAGCCTCGCAATCCTAAATTATGGAGTATCGCGCGTGTCGACCGTCACGGTTAACCCCGGTTGCCTCGGGATTTTTAATATTTAGTTCTATTTAGTCAGGTACAAGTGGCTAAACAATTAGCTTAAAACGAACGATCAGAGATGGATTTTCTCAAAAATTTATCAGAGAGTAATAATTGTGCGCGCTTAGGTAGCCACTGTAAAATGTCGCGTTAATTCTGGAGATACGCGAGAACGAGCAGGGTATTAAATAACAGCGGATGTCATTCCGTATAATTTACTCGCATAATGCCGGTCCCGCAAATTGAATCGTTAGGACTAACCGCATCGAAATAAATGGCGAGGTCGCAATTTAATAAGGACCAGTCACCATCTTCCGGTGATTAATTCTTGCTAAAAAGTTCCAGCAACTTTACAGACTCCTTTCTCATGGATCCTAACTTCTCGGAGTCATTCTCACCGACCGCCAACCCCTCGTCCACCGGGCGAAGTAAACTTTCGACCCCCTCCAGCAGAACTTTCTTTCCCCGTAAAACAGCCGGCAACGACATCGCCGGCAGTGTATCTAAGACCATCGACACCTAATGTATTTAATTTCCAATTAGCCCCGGCATAATTCGATCGATATTCCGTGGGCATTGAATCCGGCTAGCCGTCTTCTCCACTCCAACCCCTCTGCGTTTCATCCCCTCGATCAACCGCGAAGTGATCCAGAATGATCCTGGACTCCAAGCAGAGGTAATAAAGTTTCACCAAATTTCCATTTTTGTGAACCAGCTTGTAGAATCGTGAATTTACAACCCCTGTCTAATCAGTTCAAGGAAACTCAAGGAAAATGATCGGGAATGATTCTAGAAGTTTTAATGTAAAAATATTTAAAATCAGTCTACAAGGCACAGATTAGAAATGTACCTTAAAGATCAATTTATATCTAACGCTATACTGTTCCAGAAGAATAACAATCAGATCTAACCCAACTTTTCGAAGGTACTTTGATCCTGAAGAATTAACCCCTTGCCCTACAATATCGTGTCAGACTCGTGCTAAAGATTCTGAACAGACTCTAATAAGTATGTGTGTTAATAATCTCCCCCCTTTAAACACAGATGAAATTTTATTTCGGTTTTGTTAATTATTATATATTATATATAATTTATTATATTGTTTGTAATATAATGGTTCCTTCAAACCATTCAAATAGTACACAAAATATTGTTTGTACCCCCACAATTGATGTAAACTTTCTCCGTTTTTAGGAAATTACGAACTACAATAAAAGTTATAATCACTGTGAAACCGTAAAATAAATCGTAGGGCAAGAGATTAAACAGGTACTGGAATGACCTACTGCTGAAAGTATAGCTCGAGACTCCTGTAAATAGCAGAGACGGGGCCAGCAAAGGATCAGCGAACACGAGTAATTTGTGTTTTCCAGAATTATTCGTGTAACCGAGGATTCTCAGCAATCAATTCCTGTTCCTTCCGTGACGTTGGTCACAAGACGACGACGATCTGTGAAACAATGGGAGCGAAGAGGGTGGGTCTCTCGACGATATCGTGTGCTCCTCGAGTCTCTATCTAGCCGGTTCTATCTTTTATTAGCATCCCGTAGAAGCTATTCCGTGGCCCTTTCTCTATCGGCGAACCTATCCAGGCAGTTTCTCTCGAGTCCCGGGCGTTTCGCAGCCAAGTAGGAGTACCAGAAGTGCGTATTTACGAGCGTTCCCGTCCATAAAGCAACCTCGCGCCTGATTTTGATACATTCTCCACTCGCAGCACTATCTCACGCGCGAATACGACCTACGTAGCCCATACACTTGGGATTTATGGTGATGCCGCGGAAGTACTGCGATAGTTCTGTTTTCTGGGTAGTCGGGATTTTTTAATTCCACCCGTACCGGCTGGCTGCTGGCCTGACTTGTCTCACGATACTGATTTTACTCCTCGGCCAACTATGCACGTCCGTCCGCGTCGACGTTCTGTTGCGGAGGAATTTTGCACGCTTCTTCGGAAGCGTTGCACATCCTGTTCTCACTAGTAACATTTGTTGTCTTATTATTTACAAATACAGTGATGTCGGGAGACTCTTATTTACTCTTTTTATTTTTCTCGTAATAAGAACTTTTTTAACGACTTCTATTTTATCATTAAGAATAAAATCATTGAACTGTAGTGCCTTCAATAGAAATTTTTTCACTTTAATTCTATCACTAATAGGAAATTCGGTAGTGTAAAATATCTTATAATAATCAAATTCTGTCCAGTTCGGGGTTAAAGGAGGATATCGTCGGCCTCATATGAAAATTGCCTATGCCCAGAAAAGTAAATTTTACAGGAGGCGAAAAATACGATTTAAAGCGAAACGATTTTGCTTTACACGGAGATTTTTTAAAACTACGTTTACATTTAGACACTAATTAAAGCAGTTAACACACACAAAACCATTACCCTCAAACCGCACATATTGAAGTAACTAACAAGACGAAGCTGAAAATCCAATTTTCATAAAAAATGGACTCAGGCTGTTTTCGTATGTAAAAATAAAATTTCCAGAAACTGTGGAATGGAGGATTGAAAACAGGGTTGGTTCGAGGAACCGTGCAGGGGTTAAGTTCGGGGAATAAGGCTTAAACAAAGACGGATTTCGCGTGATGCGGGGAGAAAAATGTATTATTAAAATATACATTTAGGCGTCGAAGGAATAATGACGTGAGAGCTCGATTATGCCGGAATAAATGTATGGGGAACTGTGCGGAGAAGGGCGATACTGGTATTGGGTGGCGGTGTACACTGGGCAAGGGGCATTCGTCCGGTGCCGCGCGGATATATAAGCGTCTCTGCATATCGTAATCACAATATTATGCTGAAATTGGGAGGGCCGAGTTTCCCATTTCTATTTTAATGGCTTCGGGGATTTCAAACGGGTCTGAGCCAAGCGTCGCGTAATAACTTGTACCCCCTCCCAACACCCTGGGAAAAAAATATCGAAAGGCCCTGGGACCCGGTTTACGATTCTCGTTTTTCATTCCGAGTATTTTATTAAACCTTTCCGCGCCCGCTCCGAACAACCGTTAAGGGGCTGTTCTAGTCTAACAGGTCCGAGAAAACTATTTCTCTTTTGTGTATGTATGTGTACCCAAAATACATTTGCCAAATTTTATAATCATATTCGAGAAAAAATCAAGAACTTTATAGTGAAAGTTCTACCATTCTTTTAGTTTTCAATATTTTTCGTACCAATCCTATCAAGAGGTTTACTTACTCATGATAAGAAAATTTTGTTGGTGTCACTATGATGTGCGTTCCAGAACAACTTCATTAATTTCTTATCAAAAATTTGGTAAATACCCTTCAAAGATGATTTTCATGTACAGAAATGCAGCTTATGTTATATCTATCCATAATAATATGATATGAAATAACTGATAAACTCGTTCTTTTTAATTTATACTTAGACCGCTTCGATAATTATGGGCACACATACTGGGTGTTTCCGAATTCCGAGTACGAGGGCCAGCCGAAACCGTTCCGGAGCTCGTAAAACGAAAACCGTTTTACGCACGCGTTCATTCCTTCCTCGAAAGTTTGCGAATTAAGACTGGCAACGGGCACGAATTATGCGAGCCGGCGACATTAGCATAATGGATGTCGCGATTATGCTCGTAATTGCGCAACTTGCGAGTTATTTCGATCCGAACTCGGTCATTATTGCCCTCGAGGAAAATCGAGCGTTCCTCGCCGACGGTTTTTCTCGAATGCAGCGAAACATGTCCAGGAAGTGTTACATTATAATACAAACGTATATGTGTCATTCTAGTTGCAGAAGTTTTTATCTAATTTACATTTTACAAGCGTGGAACTTTCACAGTGAACACACCACTACATATATTATATCCGACAATGTAATTGCGAATATATTTAATAATTATGAACTTTTGAGAAGTGTTTTCTGAGATTGTTGACCGTTTCCTCGATGAATATTCCTTGAGGCGTAACGCGACTGCATTCCGAGTCAAAATTTTTATCGGGACATTAGAATGCTCCCACAAATATTCCCTTTGAAATGTTTCATGCAAAACTGCTGGCAGTCGCGAGTCCGCCGCCGAAGAACAAAAAATTCGCGCGGAGTGAACTGTTGTCGCGCGACGCATCAAATTAATACGTTCCTCGGGACTTTTAT
Source organism: Lasioglossum malachurum (assembly GCA_028455605.1). Taxonomy (NCBI): domain Eukaryota; kingdom Metazoa; phylum Arthropoda; class Insecta; order Hymenoptera; family Halictidae; genus Lasioglossum; species Lasioglossum malachurum. The sequence continues at coordinate 21,359,442 of CM052319.1, forward strand.
ATCACCGCGTAACGATATAATTTTCACAAATCCACCGTAAAAATGTAAATTCCAATTGTTGAGATTTTCATCATGCGGGGCCCCGGGAAAGCTAGCTAACAAGAACGACTTTATGCGGATAATCAATTCGTTTTTTCCGACCCTTTACGGTGCAAACTGGCTTCATCGTGGGCCTGGATTATATTTTTATGAAACGCCACTTTCCGTCACGTTTTCATAATTAAAATAGGACGGACGTGAATCATTTCGAGCCCAGTAGTTATATCCTTTCCCGAATGGATTGTGTGAAAATAAATATCTACTAACAAATACATTTGAATGAGCAGAATGGTGTCCTCGTATAAGCAATTTAGTTCAGGTCTGTTGAGGATGACAGGATTGATTCAGGAATCGATAGTAAATAGCTGAATTTTGTGGAAGAGTCGTTCTTTGCAGGTTGTACTATGATCTCAGCGGGATGATGGTCGCGAGACGAGTGAAAAACCCGTGATCCCGTTATGCACGGACAATCATCTTGCCGAGCCCCCGGGGGCAATCATCCGCAAGGTGTATTCGAGTCAAGGGTACGTTAACGATTCTCTGAAACGTTTCCCCGAGCGTTTCCCACCCGATTCGAGCATGGAATTCCGTTACGAGCGGTAGAAACAGTTACACCCTCCGCTGGAAACTGCTGATCGATATCCACCGATCGAACTTCCTTTTCCGTTGTTGGTTGCTTTACAAATCTCCAGGTTTGTTGCTCTTTCTACCACCTACCGCCCACCTGGTCATATAAACCTCCAAGTTCAGACATTAATTTATGAGAAAGAGAAGACGGTGTAACGCTATCCCCTACAGTAACAGTTTTACTATGCTCATAGAAAAGAAGGTATAATTTTATCCCCTGCAGCAACAGTTTTATTATGTTCATAAAAATATGCGTGTAACTGTAAACTTTGTTCAAATCTTCGTTTTATTACACGAATCAGGAAACGCGATAAATGCGCAAACGTCTGCAGCGTAGTTTGCAGTACAGTTACTACTGGAGTGGGACCATATGGTAAAATCAAGATTGTAGTAAAAGTTTACAATGTATAAACGCTGAAACGAATATGATAAGTCTCGAAAAGTACGTGGAATTAAATTTCACCAAATTTTCATTTTCCTAAACCAACTTGCGGAATTGTGAATTTACAAATTGAAAATCATGGAACCAGTGAAATGACGAGTGCCCGATCGCGATCTGATCGTTCCGGAGAGAACGAGAACATTTCCGGGATTCGAGAGAAATGTGAAAAGCCGGAGAGACAGAGAGGGCGGCATCGAGGGTGCGAAAAATTGCAAAACTTGTCGGCGCGGCGTCGCGTCCACGGTGGTCGCGTTCGAAACGGAAAGGCAGAAAGAACGCGTTGCTGGAAGTTGGTGTCGGGCACGAAACAGTCGGCTTGTCACAAGGACAGAAGCAAGCGGCATGAAAGCGCAGGGAGCAGCAAGGTGTTAGTCCGCACGGAATTTCCTACGCTTGATGCCGGATACGAGGCTTAATTGCACCGCCACACAATGTAAATATTCCGCGTCAGTTAACCGGCCGCGTCCACGCACGTTCGTACACACATACAGGCACCCCCGCAGCCAAGAGAGATAGAGAGGCGGACACGTGTGCGTAGCCGCCTCGCACGCACGCGTGTGAATGAAACCGACCACTCTGTCATCTACGGTAATGCCGGTGTGTCATCGCTCACTAGCGCGTTATCGTCCACAATGAATCCTTGCAAACCGGCCTTTTTATTCCTCCCTACGTTACGTATCTGAGCAAACAGCGTAATATAGATGATTGCGGAACGGGTGCCCCCGATGACAAACACTAAAAATACGATGATGTAGGGCGCGAGCCGACTGATAAGCCACCGGCAAGATCGGGCCACTGCATATTTCACGGGGAAACTATGCGATTCGATGTCCCGCCGATATATTACCGTTTATTTTGCGGTTACGGATCGGCCGAATTTGATTAGAATTTATGCGGCCGATTCCCCGCCGATCGACATACAACGCCGACTTTTTAAGATCGTTAACGACCCGGACGCTACGCTGCTGTCCGAATAACTCATCCCGATCGCTTACGCACTGGCGTGGTTGCAACGAAGATCCAGAAAATTTAAACGAACACCCGCCCAGCTCTGTGGCCGTGTAATTTTCAGATTGTACAGCGACTTTTCAAGATCGTTAACTCATTCCACTCATTGCAAGGGTGCGGGATTCGCCTTCTTATTTCTCGATAATACAAACACGGGGTTTTTCAGTAGTAAGAACGCTAGATAAAAGATCGATCTAGGGCGCTGTCACCCTCAAAAGTCCTATTTTCCCGTTTACGAGGCGTAATTTGCATTATTCGAAAGCATGCAGCCATTTTCATAAAGCTGCGACAGCTACATACTGCCGAATAATGAAAATTACGCATCGTAAACGAAAGTAGGACTTTTGAGGGAGATAGCGCCCTACATCGATCTTTCATCTAGCGTTTTTGACTACTGCCAAACCCCGGGTTCGTATTATCAAGCAATGAGAAAGCGAATCCCGCAGCCTTGAAATCCTGGAAACGAGTCTACCGTGTTTTGGAGCACTGTTGTGGTTGCAACGAAGATCCAGAAAATTTAAACAAATACCGACCCAGCTCTGTGGCCGTCAGTAGATTTCCATCGCGTAGATTCTGGACCTAACTTTGAGATTGTACAGCGACATTAAATACTCGGGGGCAAGCGAATATATTAAATAAGCAGAATAAGCAATTACTAGAGATAACAGTGTAATTCGAAGATGTATTGAAGCTAAGTTTCGATTGTCCAGGGTCCTCGGAGCAATTCCTCGGCGAAATATTCGAATCAACACGGATCGGGAACCAGCGAGCCACGAATTTCTCTTTTCCTTCCGCGATATATCGATAGGGAAGCGCAAACAGTGTGCACGGCGACCCAGCCGAAGGAAGTTCCTAATCCCTGTGGCCGGCTAACATTCAAATCCACGGCGAGCTCACCGAACCGATAGTTACACCTCCGCGCAGAGATACAGGTAAATGCCTGTTTACAGATATCGGGGCAAACATTAATACGAAGTAGCTTCCGAACCGTGCTCGAGGATTATGTTATTCCTGGACGAAAGAACGGCTGGTGACTTTCGAATTCATTCCGGAAACACTATTCTCATTCTTGAATATTCTTGTGTCATAGGCACGTGATTAGGCAGCTTTGCAAATTTTTTTATAGAAATTCAGCGAAAGTTATTAACTTCAGCATCAATCTTACTTATTCACCTGGCTTTGAAGACTGATTACTTATTTTTTAAACGTGTTGGTTGTTGCTATGAAATAAATATATAAATGTACTTGTACACATTCGTAAGAGAATTGATTAACAGAGATTGTTCTCAGCAGATAAAAAACAGCTTGGTCGTCTCCTTGGATTCAAACAAGGCTAATAACGCAAACATTCTAACGCTGTGATTATGGAAATTGAAGTTTCAAGGTGTAGTGATCGGTCGATTGACTTCTCACGAAGATCAGAATGGATAAACTTCCGAGAAATGTCATTTTGTTATATGGCAAACTTCGTGGCACGCACAGGATGCACGGGTATGTATAAAACACGAGAAGATTATTTCATGGCAGTATACTTCCCGCTCGCTGAATATTATTTTATGACAATGTACTTTCAGTTCTCGATTCGTAATTATACAAATGAATTTTTCAAATTGTAAATTTGCTTGCTAATTAATGGATTGTGAAGATCGATCGAGATTTTCCTTTGTCGCGCCTTCGTCCTCGTAATTTTTTAATGAATGAATGGATTTTATATTAATGAACGAATTTTAGTATCGATGTTGTATTATGTATTCCGATGAAAAGAACCGCTATGTTCTTTCCCGAATACTGTGTTATTTTTGTTTAAGATAAAATGTGGGAAGCTTTTCATTCCGCCTATTTGTTTCGCATAATTCCGGATTTGTTGAAATTATATAAAATAATTGAATCTGAGAATATTTAACCAGTGGGGCTGATCATTGACTCTTTTTCCGGAATAATTAAACGTAAAGAGGAACAATATAAAATTAGGATAAAATTCATTTAGGGAGCACAAACTATATCAAGTACCACCCACGTTAGGCGCCATCATTATTTTTCAAACTTACAACTACAACTTCATTTTTCGATTAGATTATATTCGAGTACGAGATCATTCTTCGATACTCGTCAAGTTGCCTCCGGGGGTGTAATAAATGTTGAACTACTACAATATCCCTAAATCAATTTTCCATATCAGTTCGAGTTCTAGAAGTGACTAGGGGTGGTTTGGAAATTCGGGGAACGTGGTAGCAACATTTAAACGATTTTCTCGATCGACTACCCCGTGAATCTGGATCCGGGGGTAGTTCGCAATCAACGGACCAATTTCTTACCGGTCAGTTTCCACCCTTGGAGCAGTAGGTAGTAGGGAGGAGGAGGGGTTGAAGAGCAGAGATGAAGGATCGGCGCTTGCGGTCGTCAAGGTGGAAAACGGGTGGGTGGTACCGGGCACACACGTACAGTATCATCCCTTTCAACCCCGTACTTAGGGTGACCATCTCATTTATATAGTAAAACAGAGTCGCGCAATGGTGAAGCCGGGACCGGGAGTTGAGTTTGTTTGCCGAGCAAACGTTTGCCGACGACACCGCCGGACACTGGTGCCTAGCTAGCTCTGGTCCTTGGTACAAGTCTGTCCGAACCACTGAAGGTAGGTCCAGAGGATGGCGGCAGAACGGGGGAGGGATTTAATACCATCTCCCAGGATGAACAGTGGTGGTCAAATAACTTCGCCAAGTGATTCCCTGCGACGGTATTAATGTGTCCAGTCCCTTCGGGCTTCTGCTTCATCTCGAAATGTCGATAATCCAAAGGCGGCACCACCTACAGCGTCATTAGGCTCGCTCCACACGAAATTATTCCCTCGGACCGACTATACTTTTCCATACCGAACTCATCCGTTTACTCTGTCCACCAGGCCTTCGACTTTCATTCATCATTTTAACCGTTCTTTATGCGTTCGTTTCGCGTTTAATGCGAATTTAACACTCGCGAAACGCAAAAATGATTACTAGAGCGCAGACTTTTATGCGAAATACACTTTGAAAACGGTATTTTTAAATTCTTTAAATGTCTTCACAGTTTTATCACGATTGTCCTCTCGATGCTGAATTAAATGTTTAAGCAAGACACAGGAACGAAACAAACTGAAACTGAAACCAACATACGCTGATGTCTTTGAATATTTTTTAATATGTTCACTGCTTCAAATGGTGGTTACCCGTTTTTGCCGTGAATGCATGAAATCCGCAGTTTCGTAATTACGTTCCTAGAATTCAAACAACAAAATCCAGCTATGACCCCGAAACAATCGCCGGCGTCGCAATTAATCGTCCATCGATTTCAATCAGTTCGGAGTCGGCGCGATTAAATTCGTCGTGGGAAAAAAAAATCCCGCAGTCACCGTCCCTAATTAGTATTAACTGCGAGTGTCTCGGCGAGGTTCTCGGAGAGACACGGATTGGCCGTCGTCCCCGTCAATCCTTCGCGAACAAACATCGTCTGTCCCGTGGCCGTGCAGCCGGGCGGTCCGACGAAGATTAAACGCGAATGACGCTCGCGATTTCAAGATTCCATTCGTCTTCCTCGAAGATCTAAACATCAAGGTCGTAAATCCATCAATAAATCCCTGCGCCCTGCTCCTCGCGGTGACCACATTTGCTTAGGGATAAGAAGCAAAGACAAGCACAGGCCCCCGGGGTGGGGTAGGTGTAAGTCTGTAGGGCAGTGAGGAATGGCTCGGTCTAGCGAGCCTTTAGCCCCGGCTTAGCATGTACTGGAAACACCATCCCCTATCCTTCGTGTCGGGGCCAAGTTATACCCGCAAACAGTCGTACATTAGTGCCTGCAGGAGTCCTGCAGGATTTATAAGGGGCGCCCGCGGGCGCACAGAAGGCTATGCGGCCGTCTCTCGATGGTTAAAACTGGAAGAGACGAGGACGAGCGGGGTGGAGAGAACCCGTAGACCTGTGGAAAACAGACTAGAGAGAGAGAGAGAGACAGAGAGAGAGAGAGAGAAGACGAGACGACAGGACCCGGTCCAATCGAAGTGGAAGGCTCGCGGGTCCAGGAAACGGTGATACCCGTGTGGAACACGAGAATATTTACGCGAGCAACGACCATATACTGTGCAGTTTCCCTCTGGATCCCGAGCTGGGATGCACAGTTCCCGCGAATACTTGCGATTTACAACGGAAGGGCTAGCGCAAATACGCGGCGCGGTAGCCGAAACGAAAGATCACCCGGTGAGAGGATGGCTCTCGGAGCCCCGCCGAAAACGATTGCGGAACGATCGTATTCGACATCGGGGCCGCGCGGAAACTCCGCGAAACTCTTGCTCGTTGCCGGGGTTTAACGAGCAATTGGCAGCCAGTATAAACGGGCTAAACATCAGGGACGAGGTTGAACTCGGAGTCTCTAAGAGTTCAGTTCGGTACGTGAGCACGTCGCCAGAGGGTTGGATCGGCCGCGGAAACAAGATGGGGGCTCGGTCAAGGGGGTTGGTCAGCTTGAAGGGTGGTGGGTGGTGGTAGCCAGTGGTCAGCACACTTGGCCGACCCTACTTCGCTAACTAGTTTAATGATATATGTTGAGCTACAAGCGCCTTGATTAATCGTTAACTAATGTTGGACCTCGTAGTGCACCACCACCGTTGCTGCCACCACCACCACCTCCGACACGGCGTCCGTTGCCGCTCGCTCTCTCTCTCTCTCTTCCCAACACTATCACGCGGGCTGGCTAGCAGTGGCGGTAGCAACATCGCTGGAGAGAGGCTGGTTCGGTAGCTATGACGAGGAAGAGAGGAGAGAAAGGTCTACGGCCACCGCAGCAGTCCTTACCCTCGTTGAATCCACGGGGCCCAGGGCTTCAGAACGTGGCCAAACAGAAATCTAATCTCATTCAACGTGTAATTTGATTTATGACTTCGGCGACGACGACGACGGCGACGACGATGCAGACGACGCTGAGAAAAAAATAAAGGTATCGGTGACTCGGTGAAAGAAGAAGGGAACGACAGAGTCAACGACGCAATTTGCCGGAGTGTCCATCGTCCTTGGGGATGATGCTAGGCAGAAAGGGAGAAGGGGCAGTCGTACGCAAATTTACGTCTCGCGAGAGACGTCCCGAAACCCCTTCAGCCTTCCTCGAATTGAATTAACTCGGCGTCTTCCACCCCAGAACGCTATTCCTGAGCTCCGCACGTGGAACATTGGTCATCCCTAATTCGCTTATGGCCCTCGATCAATTAAGTCGTCGGCCATTCGCGCAAATCCCGATGACCCTTCCAGACATCGTAGTCCGCTGCCCTGGAACGACGAAGACACCGTGTTGCTCCACCCGGACACAACGGTTTCCCACCATTCCGATTATCGTCGAAGGAACCCTACCTTTTAAATGCTACGTTGTTGCCAGCGTGACTCATTCGTTAACAGAATTTAGCTTCGCTGCCGGCTGTGCTAGTGAATCAACGTTCTTCCTGTAAATTATTTCGGTAATTCATTTCCGAATGAAGAAGTGATTAATTGTTAATTATAATTTTGTGTTCCGATTAAGATCTTGACCTATGCAGCCCAGCCGAAAATTCCGGCAAATATTCCTCATAAAACAGTATAATACACGCGGTACGAGGTGTACCAGCTGCGTGTAAACCCTGCCGGTAAGTGCATATTACGAACGAATTCCAGCCTGGAAACATTGCCAGAAATTCAAATGAGACGTCCCGGTTTCGGAGGAACACTTTTATCAATTACCAGCGCGCGGAGCAGGATAACCATCGGCAAACAGAGACTGGAAAACAGCGCAGGAAATTACCGGTGGTGGTTCGCAGGTATCGAACGGAAAATTGAGAGGTAGATGCCCGTGAAAGGAGGCAGGCATTCGAGCAACGCGTCGCAAGCGTCCAGATCGTATTCGATTAATGCGGCGAACGTCGATCATAATGTGGGACTGGGCGCACGAATACGGCGAACGTATCGCGCGCGGCTTTGGACGAACTGAACGGGGCGAGGGGGTCCGGCAGAGGGTGCAAGAGGGTGCAAGAGAGGGTGGCTCAGGGATGCAAGACACCGTGAAATTACCAGCAGAATCTCCCATCCCCCGTGGCTGGGTGGCCGGGGTGGAACGGACTCTGTCCACTTCGCGCCCTTGGACCACCGTCCAGCCGGGTATTTGTCTTGTCTCCTTGTTTATGAGATTCAACATTGTTATTTGGCACCGCACCGGAGAGTTCTAGGTACCGTGCGGCCGCTAGTTTCCGGGGAGTTTCCTACTTTAAAAGGCTCCGTCCTGGTGTGCGATTGCGCCCCGTGACTTATCCGCGGCTCTTCCTGTTTCACGATTGTCTTTAATCAAGCCCGGAGGAACGACCAACGCGACGCGGACACGGAAATTTAACCACCAAGAAACGTAAAACTCCCAACTTTTCCGCAAGGAGTAACGAGACCGAGTTAAACCGACGATGCTTGGTACGACGGTACACTGCCCCCAGGGAACGCTGGGTAAACCGTGGGCTTAACGGGGACGAGGATCGAGCAGCCGCCTAAAGAATCGTTTCTTGATTATGGTTATTGTCATTCGGACTCGAGACTACTCCTGCAAACTGGGAGACTGCTCTGCGAATTTTTTCACACCCCTTGCAGTCTGCTTTAAGGAAGACCTCTTTATTTCAACTGATTATGTGCCTTTGGAGGTCCGTCAGTTTTCAATTTATTCACCAGCTCCTGTGAAACGTGCTGACCAAATTTTAAAAAATAGTTCAAGCAATTCGTTCAATTTTCACGTTTCTACTAAGGTACGTGTCCATCTGAGAATTTCAACTTACTGTTCCGGTAGCACTCTTAATTCAGAGCTGGAGAAAATAGTATATTAAATAGTAAATAATAAATAATCCTATTTATTTTAAAGTATGCGTACAAGTTTGAAAATAAAATGTTTCATTTGATGTAGTAATTTTTGAAAATAAAGTAATTTATCTGAGAGAGGCAGTCATTTTTAAAAATGGTATTTTATTTGAAGAATATATTGCAAATATTTGTATTTTGTCTTTATTTTTAATTTTAATTTTAGATATTATTGCTGAAAATAATGGTTCGGATTCAGTACATTTATAAGTGCTTATGCGATTTCTCACAGTATTATAACAACGCAAAAAGTAAAATATTTTATTTTGTGTTCCAGATTGTTGAAATATAAATATTTTATTTCCCGGATCAAATTGTTGAAATAGAAATATTTTATTTTCCGGATCAAATTGTTGAAATAGAAATATGTTATTTTCGAAATATATTGTATATCTTATTTAAAATACCAATCTCTTTAGGCAAAACAAAAGCCAAAACATTAAATAGTATTTGAAATATTTGTTTCGCCAAATAATGCCCACCTCTGTCTTAATTCCGTGTACACGAATTTCACTCTCGAGAAGAACACTTGCTCTCAGAAGGACACATACCTTCATAGATTATTAGAATTAAAAACATTCCACTGCTCACAAAAATTGAATAAATTCAAGAGCACCGTCTTTTCAATTTCTGCTAGGATCTCGGCAAAACTGGTGGCAGCGTGTTGGTGCATCGAGGCTGACCCAGTCGCTCGATTCACGGGCCGATGATGTCCGCCAATAAGAAGTAGAAGGCATCCGAGGCGTAAAAAATAGAATGGCCGAGATTATCAAAAGGAAGGGCAGGCACGATTTGATCGCGGCATTTAAATAATTTAATAACGGCCGCTCGCGCGCCACCGTGGAATTCTGTACGCGGCATTATCGTTAGGGCAGGCCGCATTTTCAATTAAATATATCTGCCGCAATCGCGACGCCTTATCGTGGAGCGTAATACGTTCTCGATTGCACGGCGACCATCGAACTGGTTCGGACAATGGCGCCATATACGGCCAAGCGAATTGCAATCACGTTTCCCGCGGTGCTTAGCGTTACTCCTCGCAAGATACTGTTTTAAATCAGTCGAGATAATGTTATCCGGCTTATGTTCCGCCTAATCGTCGAATTATCTCGAGCTCTCGGCTAAGCCCTGCCCCGACGAGCTTCTTTCCTCGCGTGGCATTAGAATAAACAAAGGTAACTCGCGATAGAAGACGCTGATATCAGAACCGAACCTGTGCTTGGATGTTAGCTTACAGCTTCGGGGAAAAAGAACAAGCCCCGAAGAGAGGGAAGAAAAAAAGAGACACGCCAGTCGTTACAGACAAAGTCCCCGTACAACATGATACTCCTGCGACAAGGTTTCACTCTAACGGGATTAGTGAATTCAAACGGATAAACAAACCAGATTACTTACTGTTGCAGTTTAATAACGGGTTGATGCGGGCTACGTCTAATAATGCCGCTGATTATTCGCTGAACCACCTTCTCCGTGCATGCTGCGTCCACTTCTTTATCCTGCATTTCATCATTTCACATTCATTCATTTAATTAATCTCCCCTCGGCTCTTCTTTTCTACCTACTTGCACTCTGCTCCACTTCCTCCACGTTTTATTACCCTCGATTCAACCGTTCCCGGGCTAGCTTTGCGCTTTGTGTGCGCGATTGACATCGCGTTGTTATGGTTATCGTTACCAGTCTATTAGACTTGGTATGGAAAAATGATTGAAAGCGTCCGAGACTTTTGTTCCTATTGATTTTCCATAAATTTCCATTTGCATAAAAATCTATTGACAGGAATAATTGGTTTCGAGTTAATTGATGTTGATATGAATTCTGGACAATGTAGAATTTTTCACAGGAAGAGTGAAATCGATACTGTTCGATAATGTAGAACGCTGTAAGATCGGAGCGAGCAGTTAAGAAGCATGATTCCCTGGATTAAAGATTCTCACGATGATCGCGTAATTGATCACCGCTTCCTCGCAGACCTATTTGAGGAGGCTCATGGTTCTAATAACCATTTTCCGAGTAGATTCTTAGAATCTCGTTAAGAAACGATCTGTAGTTAAGTGAGACTGCCTGGCGCATTAGCGACCACAGGCCCACGGTCGACTGATTATACCGAATTATGTCCGAGGAGATTGTGATGCATGTAATCAGACAAAATGGTAGAAAATATATCGGGGAGCAATTTGACCTGATAAAAGATACGGGTCCGTGATGTGTATATTACACGGCTGCTTTTGCAAAAATTACGAATTCAACTCCCATTAAAGTTTAATTAAAACGATTTAAATCGAGCCCAAAGTAATTTAAGAGGAATCAATCATTGAGCGATGACGTCGAAATTGAAGTTCCGTTGGCCTGACTGAAACTGTGTTTCATTCCTGACTTAATTTTATTTGCTCGTTTTAATGATATAAGTGAGGGCTAGAAATGGAATGCAGTGGAATGTTGATAAATAGTTGATAAATTTAAGAATGGATAAAATTATCATTCCAAACGATCCTGAAACATCATAATCATTCATCAATCGTCATATCCTAATTAGACTGCAGAGTTTATGCATCTATGACAAAAATGATGGACATGTTAAAAACATTTAAGAACATTGCGAACATTTTTTATTTCGCATAAAGATCCGCAGTCTAATTATCATGCTAATCTTCTTAGAACATCATCAAGTCTGCTCAAATCGATCACGTTACTGACCAAGTCACGCCGTGAATAAATCGTCGATTAGTGGAAGTTTTATCGCGCACTATGCCCGGCTCAGACGGCGGCGCTGAGATTGAACGGTGGTGACAGACGACGACGACGGCGTGGACGCGTTCTCTCGCAGAATCTCTGGGATCGGTTTGGTGTCGGGTCCGTGAAAGTGAGAGAGAGAGAGAGAGAGAGTGGGGGGAGAGAAAGAGCGGGCGGGAGCGTGGCCCTCAAAGAGCGTCGGCAATTAATTTTACAAGGGTGCAAAAAGGAAGGCGAAAAAGCCCGGGAAAAGCGAACCGGCCCGTGGGCCGCGACGCCCGGCGTCGGCGTCGGCAGCGTCCGCGGTCGGTCCTCCCGCGACGACGGGGAGGTTTTTATCTGCGCGAGTTGTCAGGCCAACGAGTTCTGCCTCGTTGCCTGGCCACTGGCGTATAATGTCCACCGTCAATATAAGCTGTCGGATGCTTTTTCCTAAATTGACAGATTTTCAATTTAATCAAGTTCCAATCTAATGGAAAAATGCCCGATCTATCGGTGAGCCTGTATGCGCCTGTACGCGTATATACAGAGAGGAAGAGATATATATATATATATACACACATCGGCAGACATAGAGACAGACACAGACAGACACAGACATGGAGGACACATATGCCCACACAGGTGGGTACATATCTGTACGGTCCGGTCTACCTATATACCGGGACCGAGTCTGAATGTACGAACGTGGCGGAGGGGCCAGATTGAAATAATACTTTTATGTTTAATCGCAATCGAGGAGTCCGCTCGAGCGATTGTGCGGAGCCGCACGCCGATCTCCGAGATTAATCTATTGATAAACATTCCATCACTCCGGGAATAGCAAGCGGGAGAAATAGACGAGCCGTCGGCCGACGGGATATCACCCTTCTTCCTCCCCCGCCGACGTTCATCTATCGCTCTTTCACTCTATTCTCACCCTCTTTGTCTCCCATTCCCTCTCTTTCTCTCTTGCCCCGCACCTTTTTTATTGCAGGTTTTCGTCGACGTCGTTCTGCCTGCCTTGCTTTCACGAACGGCGTTTGTCCAGGGCTCTCTTTCTCACTCTCTCTCTCTCTCTCTCTCTCTCTCTTTTTCTCTCCCGGTTCCTCTTTTTTTCTTTTTTCTATTAGCTGAGTAAACCTTTCGCGAGTGGCAAGTATGATCGTGCGTCATAAAATCGGAGATTTTCCGTTCCATAAAGCGGCGAGCTACCGTGGCTCCCCCTCTTCACAGCTATCTGTGTCCGAAATGTTTTATGAATTTTCGAGTTTGAATGGTTACGGCGGGAACGAGATTGATTTCCGATTAGTCTCGGACGATTAGGGTTGCCAGGTAGTGCGCGGAGGAATATAATAGGCGCTCGATACCGGTGTATACGAAAGACGAGCGGCGTTCTGTTCTACAATTGGTGAATCGCGGCGCTGACGTCGATTACAGCAATCACCAGTCGGAAGGAGCATAGTGTCTTCCTATTATGGCGGCGAGCAGGGGAGGGAGATGGATGTTATGCTCGTCGGACACTGTGATTAGTGGACTGCGCGGATCCTTGCTTTCCTGCTGAACGAAAATATCTTCGACTTTCGCATCAAACTTTCGCGAATGTTTCACTTCGGGTAAACGGCTTTTAGAAATGTTGCTTAAAAAATATGTGGACGCGCTGTACAGAAAATACAGAATTTTATAACTATACGACACATACTTTATAATATACTTTCAAGTATACCAATCAATTTCTACGATTTATTAACGCCAAACCTATCAAGAAAATAAAAGTAACTGGTCAGTACTAACAGTAAATTTCAATTCATGAAAGTGGATCTTCGAATAAGAAGATGTACGGGTTTCCCGTGAATTTTTTCGGGATACTGTACGGACTCTTTTAATATTGCTTTTAGTCTTTATCTATTCTACAAGAGTCTTCTATATAATTTCTATATAATTATCTATATAATTTCAAATTATATAGAAGACTCTTGTAGCTTAGATAAAGACTTAAAAACAATATTAAAAGATCCCGAAAAAATTCACCGAAACCCGAACATTTTGGGGAATCCCGTCCCGATCCCGCACACCTCTACTTTCCATAATTTCAATAAAAATAAAATAAAAAGCCAGTCACCTCCAGCCCACAAAAACGATTAAATACGTTCTTCCTCTTCAACGTCTAATATTCTCTGGATAATTTTGATGTTAAACGCGTCGTAACGATATGGAACGAAGCTATGCACAATCTTCTACGTTAACCACCGAAAAGAAACTAACTGAAAAATATTGCTGACCACAGTTAATTAGTGGCACGACTCGCATCCCCGGGAACTCGCCACCGGCGTCGCTCCAAGAATAGCCGAGGATCCCACAAAGATCCTGAAATAACCGAAAGCGCCGGTTCCCTTCATCGGATTTTTCATGCCGCGATGGTAACAATACTTCTCTCCGAACGAGACGCACCGAGCCCGTGACACGGATGCTTCTGTACGATTCTAAGCGAGTCGTTCGCGCAGGAGAGCCGAGCTAAAGAATTCCTGTATAAGCTGACGATCAGAGAGAGAGGAGGGTAGACAGAAAATTGCGGATACGCGATTCGATTCCCAGCCGCCACTCGTCGCTCAGCCATCGACCTCTCGCGGCTACAAACTAAATACGCGGTGGGTATACGATACTAAAAATGCATCGAGTGCTTCGAACAGTGTTGAGGACTGCAGCAAGCGGCTGCTGCGCGCCGATATCTGCGAATCAGAATCCGTTAAACAGCGCGCGGATGCATCGTCACGATCGGAACGATCCTTCAGCGATCCTCCACGAGAGATCCACCGGAGACAGATGGAAAAGGACAGAACAGAGAGAGCAGAAAGAGTACGTACGAGAGGTTTGCCAAGAGAGAGAATCGCCCTCGCCCGATACGTAACCACTCGACTTATCGTCACGAGGATTTTCGACTGCGGCAAGGAATTCTTGGTGCAACGATCGACATCGGAAACGTGTCGGTGCACGATCGGGAGGCCTCGAGGCGCATTCCACCTTGACGGTTGCACCGGACCCCGCGCCGTAAATGCATCTGTCAAGAAAGTGATTGAAGGCAAACGAGGGGGAGCCCCGTTGCAGCAGCCACCGACGCGACGGCTTCGCGCTCGGATCTCATTACCCACGATGGCTCATTTCACCGAGGCAATCGGGTTTCAATCGAATCTCACCGTCGTCGTCTCCGCCCGCCGATTGTTCTGCGCCACGGGCCAAGATTTTGCGTGCGTCACTCGCTCGTCTCGATCTCCGCGCGCGCTAATTACCTCCGTTTAAACGGCTTCTCGCTCCGCAGGTGTCGCTGTCCATTGTCCGGCAATGATCGCTGTCTCATTGATACTTAATTCGTTTGTTCGTACGTAAAGTAAATTGACCAAATATCAACCACTTTTTTTGTTGTTGTCATTTTTCGATTGTTTTAGAATGCTCTTTTTCGTCCAAACTATTACCAGTTGTAGATGCATTTCCTTCCTACAAGATTCTGGGGTCAAGTTTGTTCAAAAATTAATGCAGCTTGGGAAAAATATTTTCTTTTTGTGGTGTGTCACATTTGCAGGTTCCAGCGAAAGGGGTTCTTAATACGGTACACCTTGAGTCCCTAATATGACACCTAGTGCCATATTCGGCACCCACACCAAGAATTTCAATAGCAATACCCATATTAGGGAACCCTTGGTAGTGCCATATTGGGTACTCCACGTGGACTGATTATAATACTAGCTACTGACAAAGAGAAAATGAATTTCAGCCTAATCCGACAGTTGGCAAACATTCATATAAGTAAACCGAAACTACAGATATGTTCAGACATTACAAAATCTGACCACAAAAATATTCAACACGTGGAGACACAACTGGCGGAGGATCGATACTAAAATCTAAAGGATGGTGCGATTGCACTGCACACTGTTGAGTAAACACACACACATGGTAAACTATATTGTTCAAGGATTTTCTCACTAGAGTGCGACTTCTCCTTTACAAGATACAAGGTAGTGCCATAATAGGCGACTATACCATATTGGGGAAATTTACTCTACAGCTCTTTTTAGTGCAATGAAATTGTTCGTTGCGTAATCTATTTGGACCGGAATAACTTGTTTCTTGTCTCTGATTTCTGAATCGGACCCACTTGACAGAAAAGAAACGATGACAATGTAATAATGAGAGAACCAGCCAGTTACCGACGAAAGTGTAACAGCTGGCGATTGTGCATACCGCGGTGTCGGAGACTTTTTCCAAGTCGACGGTATCAATTTGCGAATTCAACGCGCAAGAAGTTTGACCACATAGAATTCTAATCGTTCGAACTTCCATTCAATGAACATAAATTACCGGACCTTCGAGTGGTGCATTCTTAACGATCCCCCTCAATGCCATTAGCCGTTCCTTTTAATTGCGGAATATCTTCTTCTCGCGAGAAATAATGGATATTCAGTAACGCTAATAAGTAAGAGAATACAATGAGCCAGTCCTTCAAGGTTCTTCTAACTAACGTACACACACGCGCACACGAGACGTATCGTGACGGCACTTACACACCGGGATCCAGAGTCTTCGCGAAGAATCGTGCGCGCGTGTCATCGCGGTAAATTAGAAACGATAAAATTTTCTGCGAGATCCGGACGGGGAGATCGATAAATTTCCATCGCATTCGTCCCGGGATTTTACAGCATTGCTCGCGGAAATTTATGGTGTATAAAGCAGCGACTGAAAAATTATACTATTATCCTCGTAAATAAAACTCAATTTTTAGTTTCGTAAATTGAAATTTCGATTTAGTACACGGATCACCCGACGATAGTACGTTTCAGCAACTTATCGGACAACGCGCGCAGTTCGCGGCCGCAGGCAATCTTGCTCGAAGCGAGATGATTTTCCGAACCTTTAAATCTCAAACGACTGAGCGTGCGACATCAAAAATGGAAGAGAGAGAGAGAGAGAGAGAGAGAGAGAGAGAAGGAGAGCGAGAGAAAGAAGCCGGGGAAAAGGAGTGTAAGCAGCTTTGACATGTTAATACGGATAAACAAGGAGATCGCGCTGGTTGCTTTGGCGATCACAATTTCTCGCCGGGGCTCTTCATATTTCACCAGCCTCGGGAAACGCGAGGGGCCAGACATTATTATGTATGCTGTACCCCTGTTAAGCAGCGGCATTCCTTTTTTGCAACCGGCACGATACATCCTAGTTCTTTTGCGCGTAAATTGCATGGGCTCCCTCCTCAGACTCGGCCTGGGGACCGGGCATTAAGTCCATGCGTGGACTCCAGGATGGATCCTGTGTTTGCTGAGGGGATAATAGTGTAATGGATGGACAGGGACACCGGACTAACGGATGAGACTGCTGTTTTCGAGACTCCGGTCTGAGGCTGCCGGCACATCGCTCCTCTCTTCCAGTACACTATTACTCCCTTTTGTCGGCTAATTGGCATCATTGTTGCGCATTGTTCAACCACCAATTGTCCGTTTCTTTTCCACTCTGACTCTCTCTCTCTCTCTCTCTCTGACTCTTTTTTTTGGTACGCGAATCAACAGCACCAGTGGAAAAGTGCCTTTGTCGAACTTTAATGACCCGCGGCAGCGGGGGCGTGTGCCGCGACGATTAGAATTTAGGAGACATTACGCGTCCCCTTGGACACTCTATCGGTTTCGTTCTATTATCCCCCGGGAATTCGATGGACGTGCGGCTCGCCCGGTTGGTTGGTCACCAAGACCATTAACCCCTTAACGCGCAATATTTTTATGGCAAGCCGTTTCGCAAACTTCAAATGAATTTATAGAATTGCTCCCGTATTTTATTATCAGCAGGAACGCGCGTGATCAAAGCCGCGCAACACGCGCAACCCTCCGATCTTCCGGCTATATTTTTATTAACAGACGCTCCTTTCGCTGTGTGAAATCTGCTTTGTTGCGACGCAAAGAGTTTATCTCGCGCGAGGTAATTCACTTCTTTCCGCGCTGTACGCGGCGTTCTTGAATCCACCGAATATTTCGCGCGCATATTTTTATTAATCGTCCCGTTGCGCTATAATCAAGTTGGTTCATTGTATGACACTGAACGCGGAGCAACGGAAGAATTCACTTCGCGTGAAACAATTTTCTTCTCGCATTCCTGGAAACAATGAACTGTTGAAGCAATGATCTCGTTGCGCTATAATCAAGTTGGTTTATTGTATTGTATGGTTTATTGTATATAAAATATTTTCTTATTTGTTCTTTTCGGCAAGAGATCATCGAATAAAAGGGAGAATATCTTATTCATTATAGATCATTGCTTGAATAAAAAAATTCGGTTCTATTTCACCTTAAAATACCGAAATTATTTTCTTGCCAACCCAAGATAACACTACTGCGGAGCAACAGAAGAATTTACTTCGTGTGGAACAAGTTTCTTCTCGCATTTGTTGAAACAATGAGCTGTTGCACTATTTTTATTAAAATTATTAAGGAGTACATTTTCATCCGACTCATTTTGCAAATGACGCAGAAAATGGCCGGAAGATCGGGGCAAATTGTTGCACGAAAGCAAAAAGAAACAGGCAGACTTTATTGTAGCAATGGAACGGTTCACTGTACGGAACAGAAATATTGATGAGAACGATTACATTGTAAACGAACGGAAGAAAATGATTTTTTGCAAAAATCCCGAAGTCACGCGACCGTCCGAGAACCTCGCGAGCGTGTCGCGCTTAGATCACCGACAAACGGTCGGATAATTCCGCGTTTACGATCTGAGTGAAAGATTCCGTCCATCGAGGCTGCCATAAATATTAATTCCGCGCGTTACACGCAACTAAGCGTCGTTCTCCACGGCGGGACAAAAACGAAATCTGCAACGGTGCGCGTAACTGGGTCCGCTTTCCCAGCCGTGGATCGTAATAAACAATTATTATACGCGATAAATAAGATCCCAGCAGAGCGAAAGAGAGATCAAAGGCGAGAGAGCTGACACGTTGATCTTTTCTGATACAGATTATGGATTAATAAATGATCGGCGACGACGAGACGAGTGGGGAGGCTGGTTGCGAACTGTGATTAGACTTTACTCCGCGAATGGAACGCGGAAGTGTTTCGCGCGAACGTTTATGCCGGATCCACACATCGGCCTCGACGACATTAACACGCTGATCACTGAACCCGTAATTATAAAAGTATATTCCCACTTTAATTTGTCCGTGTAATTATTAGACCGGGGATTTTACCTGTGACAAAAACAAACAAGTGAAACAGAAAATAGTGAAAACATTGATTAACTAATATTTTTACTGTTTTACGTGTATCCATTTTCAAAATGGTGCTTATAAAACGAAGTTTGCCGGTGCTAAGATTAATTAACGTTGATTAGGGGGAAGTGTGGATCTAGCCTTAGGCTAGTGTCGCACGTTCACGCGTGCCCGCAGCAAACTTTGACATTCTACCGGTAAGTATTCCCGATTTTCCCACGAGCGCCGATCGCCTAACGGGAGCAGCCTTTTCGGGCAGTTTCTGTTAATAACCTAACAGCGTTCCGCGCGAGCTTAATGCTCGAGCGGACATGTATGCGCCAAGTATGGTGATTAGATTGGCACAACGGGCCACTTACGTGTTCGCCCGATAACGCCTTTGTCTCTTTTTCACCTCTCCTGCGAGCAAACTCTGATATACCAGAGTCGTAGAAAGCGACCGTACACAATCCCGTTGATTTACGGCCCGTTGAATTTTCCCGGCAAATCGTGTTCGATTATGCAACCGAGCCGGCGAATTGTGAAACCCGATGAAAATCCCAAATGAGAAACCCGTGTTTCGCTTCTATCTTGGTCTATTAGTTCGGCCGCCGACTCCTCAGGTGTGTGTGCTCGCGCGACTCCCGCCGCAACGACAGGTGGAAAAATCCCGGAATATACAGTCTCGGAAGGAAAAGAGACGATTTAGATATCCGTTCGAAACGGTGTATCCGCCGCGAACACTAACAATGAGATACATAAATTAGTTTCATTAAGAATCGCGTGACAAGCTGCTAAGAAACGCTTATCGCTGGTTCCCCGCGGATAAATTGTATCGTTCCCAACAGGATAACCAGAAAAAAAAGATATTCTGCTCGCTGATTTATGCAAACCTAGTCGCTTGTATGAATCAAAGTGACCGAGGTTCTTGAGGAATTCGCGATTGGCAGCCATTCGATTTCGTTAGAACGAGAAAGAATGGAAGAATGCATTCTTTCGAAAGAATTAGACTGCGGATCTTTATGCAAAGTAAAAAATGTCCTTTCATCTTTAAATCTTTTTTTTTTTTTGTGACTCTGAGACGCCACTAAAAATTGACTTAAAAAATAGACTGCGGATCTTTATGTAAAACAAAATATGTTTGCATTGATTGCAAGACACAGGAGGGAAATAAAAATTTCTCTCTCTAAGTAAATTTAAAATCAATTGCAAGATTTGTGCCGAACAAACAGACAAACAAGAAAGCGAGCTAATAAAAACGTGGTAAAATAGCTCCGAGTGACTCGGATTAATTAATATGTCCACTGCTTGAAAAAGTGCTTACCCGTTTCCGTCATTTTATAAAATCCGCAGTCTACTGATAATATCGAATTAATTTATTGTGCACATTTTGCATCTCTTGGCCGTGTTGTGCGGTTAAAGAAAGATTCCGCATCGAATTCGCACTCGCGTGTTGTGCAATCCTTAAAGAAAGAATGGCCTGTACATTGACCCCATCCATCCAACATGGAAGTCGTTCGACACGCTTTGTTTTGTACGTTAATCGTATACAGGTCAGAGAGACCATTGGCCGATTTAGGTTGGGACGCGGCGGCGGCAGCTACTTAACCAGACAATTGGCTGTCATTGACACACAAAACCGTTAGTAACGAGTATGACGATCGTCGTGAGCGATGGGCTTTCTTATTAATCAACTGGGGCGAGCACCACGCTGGGGATCCTCCGCGCATAATTTCGTTATCATCTTAGCTCCGTGAAGCGAGCGACGATGGCGAAGATACTCGGGAATAGTCAGCGGACTCCTGTGCTCAATTATGTTAGCAGAAATTTCTCAGCCAAAAATCAGACTTTGAAATTATTTGATTTCTGTATATATCAGGTCGTTCGGAAAGTTTCATGACAAGGCAGGAAATTACGTCCGAAGTGTCAGCTGTCAAGATATACCAGGATTTTGCGATTTAAATGAAGATCAAGGAATAACAAATGGAAGCACAATGCCATTTCTACAAGAAAAACAAAATTACATTCCGAACGACTTCGTAAATAAAATGATGAATAAAAAATCACAGTATAAATATTAGCTCAATTAAATCCTTTACCGATGCAGAAACACCATTAGAAATAGCCCACACACACAGTGTGGTATTCTAAATGTACAAAATCTCTTTCGTGCTGAACCTGAACCGTTAATTCCAATTAACTCTTGACTAATCACTAGACTGCAGATCTTGATGTACCACTTGATGTACGTACTAAAAACGTGATAAACATCAGCGAGACAACGGAACACAGTTGCACAGACAGATTCACTGTTAATTTGCACTTAGTAAGTACATCGAATGAGGATGGTATCTCGGTAATATCCGCTTTCATCAATCAACGTATAAAAGGTTGCCAGGAAGATCGGCGGTCTAATGACTCGGCATCGAAATAATTAATCGGCCGATCAATTGACATTTCGGTCAAGGATATGCGAGCGCGGGCGAGCGGTCGCGCGACTGTTCCCGGTTCGATTAGAACGAATCGAAAATCGATCAGGGTCAATAGAGATTCATGGACTTACCTCGCTCTTGAGATTCAATGGCACGTCGCAGGGACCGTCCAACTCGGCTTCCATTTTCACCTGATGAGACAGCATGCTGTGGCTGTGCCGGGGCGGTACGGCGGTCGCCAACATGTTGGGATGCTGCAGAGGTTGAAGACGATGTTGGAGATGGGGCTGGTGGTGATAAGGCGGCGACAATTGGGTGTTCAGAGTGCGAAGATCAGCTGGCGGGGAAGCGGGCGCAGCGGTACTGCTCTGTTCCTCCTCGGCCGAACCCTCCGCCATGTCAGTCTTGCATCCCGGGGACTCGTAATCTGCGAATCGACCAAAACTCTCTGAGGACCGATCTAATAGTTGAGATCGCTGCGTGCTCTCCGACGCCCGGTAATTCCATAATGGCGAGAATATCATTTGTCTACACGTCCGGCGACGTCATGCTTTCCACCCCCACCTTTCTGCCACGTACCGTCATGTGTTCCAACATTTTTTCTAACGCTCAAACTTTATTTCTTTAAAAAATCAAAATGTACATCTTATCATATGATATTTCGACAGTACTTGCTGAAAATTTGAACCCGATATCCCGAACTAGACAGACATGGCTGCCATTTTCCCGAGGCCATACCTTCGAAGCACGTACCTTTGAATGCTAACAAACAGAGAGATTCAATAATTTTTTTATATATGAAATTATTTTTCTGTAAAAAAATCAATATATACATCTTATTATACGATATTTCGACAGTACTTGCTGAAAATTCGAGCTCGATATCTCGAACCACAAGGACATGGCAGCCATTTTCCCGAGGCCCGAGAAATTTAAATACTTTTTGGATCCACTATGTATGTAGACCGATATCTCCGAGAAGTTTTATTTGATAGACAGTTTTCTAATTTTGTATCAGACAAAAAGAGCTAGTCAAATATTTTAACTCGTCGCTCGGTATGTAACATTTTCCTAAACATTTTTCGGCTCAAGCGTTGATATTTACCGAGAAAACGATTCTTTACATTACCGTTTGAGCTCACTTGTACAGTGTCAAGTTTCTTTCCGTTTCATGCTTGTGTCTCTTCTAAAAAACGATTTGAACTCCGCGGAATTCTTGTGCGTGTTGGCTCGTCAGTCATAGCGCTAAGGAGAATTCTGGCCACTGGCCTACGGAGGAATTAATTTGCTTAAGTATTTTGTAACGTAAGCTGATGTAACGTGCTGATGTGGGGCAGGCAGATGCCGAGGACTCGCTATGGTCAATTGGAAAAATTGGGACTGACGTTTCCTAATCTGGTGATTTAATAAACTTTTTAATCTTTCTTACCCCCTACGAGCAATTTAATGAAATGCACCCCACTATGAATATTTATACACGCGTGCAATTCTAACGTTGCAAACGTCGTTACAAAGAGTACATAGGCACTACAGTGCCATTCAATCCTGCTGGGAGTGAAATGAAGTAATGTTGAACTAAAAAAAAAAAAAGGGAACTTAAAGGAAATATTTAAAAAGTACTGCAAAAAAGTTATTCACACTATCACATTTTTCAAAATCGAAGACGATATGGAATCGTAGAAAATAGCTTGGAGTATTTTGAGGAAATAAAATTTTAGAGGGGTTTAATTATGTATTAAAATAATTGGCAGTTAACCCTCATCCCCTCCTCATTTCACGAACTGAATCTGTTCCTCGGTGTCAAATTGCCACAGTGATAAAAAAAGATCGATGAAGTAACTAGGTAAACATGTTTTACATTTACATCTTAGGTTTTTGCGTTATGTATTTCGCATTAGAAAAATAAAAAACTCGAAGTTAATATAAAATTTGTGTAGCCCCAAAAATGTTACACAATTGTAACGGGGCCAAAGAAATAAAAGTGTGATTAACAAAAAGATGTAATCGCGTATAAGTGCCCGGTAAGATCAATGGCGTGAAGAATGAAGTTGGTTGAAACCGCGGGAAACACTCGGGTACAATTATTTTCTAATTTCACCCCGTATAATGAAGCATCGACCCCACCTCAGAGAATAAGCGATATCTACTTTTTTTCCGTTGATCGCACGAGATTACCTTTAATCGTTCCACTACACACGAAGAGAGAGAGAAAGAGTATAGAAAAAGAACAACAACGAGGCAGCATCGATAAGATCCGAAATCGTCCCCGGCATAGGCCGAGGGACTTGAAAGGGCGCAGGCGACACGCATAAACGCGATACTAATTAAACCGCGGGACTCCCGCCAGCCGTATCGAAGCGTCGTGCGTGCAGCTGTTAAGAATGCAGACAGTGGAAATTAGAAGGAGGCCCGTTCATCTTCCGACATCAAAGCAAAAACATTTGGCCGATGGGATCAGCGAGAGATGCGAAAATGGCGGGGGCAACGCGTCACGCAGCATCGAGAATAAAATCGCGGGTGTCATCATCCTCGCAGATACCTCGCATTTATAATTATTTTTATCCGGCCGGCCGTTTAGCGGAAATTCCTCCTTCGGCTCCTGAACGCCGAGTGGATACTCCTTTACATTTCGGACACTTGGCGTTGCATTTATATCTCAATTCGTGTGGACCGGTTCCTTTTAGTTTGACTTCTGTTGAAATGTACGTTTAAGAAATATTATAGACAGAAGGAATAGTAGACTTTAATATTTAATCTTATAAATGAAGGAACACGAACTTATCTACATTTTCCACTTAGGTTATGTTTGCAATCTTCTTAGCACGTGTTCTCGAATAATATTTTTACATCAACTGAAGTAAGCCTTAAAATAGTTCCGTACGTCAGAATTGAATATTCTTAATTTTCTACTACAAACTAATAATAGCATCCTGAAGTTGCAGTCAAAAATACATAAGTTTACTTTTCATCTGGAAACGACCTGAAATTTTACGTCTACGGCTACGTTTCGAAGTTGTTTCTTACTCAGAATAGAGTTAAGCAAAATGTTACATGCAGGTCTTGAGAAATAATTCAGCATTTTTCTTTCTCTCGTCTTCCACAAAATAGCCACCTACATACTTACATTGTAATGCACCCCCAATTTGAGCGTGATCCAAAGCAATTTTGCAACTTCTCGCGTACAATAAACATGAAATACGCTAGCCAATAGCAATCTACCGAGCATTAGCGCGGCCAGCACGTAGTGTACTTAATTTTACGAACTTGTTAGTCAATTTTCAAAGCAGAAAATTCTCCGCAGTACCCTTGACACCGTTGCGATCTCGCAGACGCGGAACAAAACAGCTTGTTACCATTGCTACCATAATATTTAGGGAGCTTGAAATTCGACTTTCTGGATTTCCTCCGCTAGAGAAGCAAGCTTTCAAATTCACGGTCAAATGCAGGAAGTGAAGGATTGGGCGATCATTTCGAGAACCATTTTGAACAGTGGTGCCCGAGGTGGTTCGGAACGCGACGTAAAATAAATTGAAAAGGAGAACTAGAAAATCGCAAGCAGAATTTCTTGGCAACATTAAATGTAGAAGTTCTAAAAAAATGCGTATTTGGGAAGACTGTACATGTTACGAGTGTACAGCGGACGAAATCTCGTGTTACAGACTGCATCCAGTCCGCTGGTGTTCGTATCTCAGCCGGCGAAAGCCCGAAAGAAGAAGATTGTAGGGAAAGAAGGGGTCAGAGGAATCCATCGTCGAAGCCCCGCGGATCGTGTACTTGGTGAACGCAACTAACAACATCTGCTTCTATTTTTGCGCTGGCCCGAGTCCAGCGCTTTACTTTTTTAAAAGCCCGTGCGCCTATGACGAACGGCTGGATGGATCATCGAGCGGAAGACCGGGGCAGAGAGAAACGAGCCGGTTATTCTGGACAAATTATTGTCAAAGGGCGGGAGCGCACCTTCTCTCTGCCCACCAGCTACTTTGTTCCTCATAAAAGCGGTTTTATAATGGTCGCCGCGCAAATGTTTCTCGCCGGGGTTTTTAAAACGTCGAGCCGGGCGCACGCGGCGGCCCCCGTCGCAAAAAGAAGCCGGCGGAGAGCTCTCCGTAGAACACGTTCACGGCTGTGAACATTGGGTTTTGACACGGCGTTACACGGCCGACGTCGTAATTGCCGCGGTTTTTCAGCACAGGTTGCACAGGTGTAACAGTTCGGAAAATGCCCGGGGGTTATCGGGTTCTGGCCGATTTGTCGCCGAGGATCCTCGGTAATTCGACTACGATTTTGTCAAAGCTGAGGCCGCTCACTGGCCACGGACTTTTTTCCACGGTTTTGTAATACGAAAATGCACCCGGACGCTGCCGGCCTCTCAGCTAAGCCCTGTTTTACGGTCCCCGTGCACGTGGAAACACCGAGGTGCATGCATCGACACGTACGGCGGCTCCGAAAACCGTCCGCGCGCCGCTAACGATTTCCGCGAAATTGTCAAGCTGTTCGATAAATCTGATCTCATTTTAAAATCAAGCCTTTCCTATCAGAATACATTGCGGGATCTGCATGACCGCAAATCGTGAAACGGAAGCTTACATCTTCAAACTTATTCACGGAAAAAATGTTCCAATTCGTATAGAGATGTCTAATACTGAACCTACCGAGCCTTAAAAGCAACTGGTACATGTTTCGAGATTGATTTTATTTGGACTTTGTGCAGTTCGTATTGTAATATGTGCTCCACTAAAGATATCTATACAATCATTTCCTATGAAATTATTTTTATTATATCAATAGTCGTAAAATAAAAAATCTGGAACCGGTCATCTTGACCGGTGGTGGTAGGTTTAGTATTAAATGATGATTTCCAGCCCCGTAGTTTCTTTTTCTTAGCGATCACCCAATAGAACTCCGAATGCAATAGCACTTTCCACATTCATTCGAATGTAATATTTATGGTGTTGTGATCCCGCTGTTATTAACGGCAGAGGATACACTCGCGAGTCGAAATAAAAAAGATGCTGTTCAACCGGCACGGAGCTATGTATTATACAACAATTACACTGTCTTCGACAGTGCAATCTTACGCGAATCGAACGTGGCATTATGCGTCGACGCATTGACGTTCGTAATCGCCAAGGCGGAAGGTTATTTAGGGATCCAAGCCGATGATTGATCCTCTCGCTGTAGCCGCGCGGAAACGCGACGCCTCTCGAAGGCCGTGCTCGCGCGAACATAGCAATTTTCAAATATTAATGCTCAATGACACTCGAACGATCGACGGATATAATCATAGCCTGATTTCTTCGTGGCGGTCGCGAGGGATTCTTCTTCCGTTTCACGTATCACGGATCGGGATGCGAAGAGAGAGAGAGAGAGATAGAGGGAGAGTGAGTGAGAGAGGAGGAGGAGGATAGAGAGTGGAGGGGCGACGTGGTACGCTAATGAAACCGCACTCTCATTAAAGCATCCAAATCGACGATACTAATTGGCCAGCTTTCGGAATAACCGGCATTATTGCTCAGGACGCGATATAATAATCGTTGCGGACGAATTCGGATCGGACAGCCGGTGGTTAAAGCGTCTAGTAATTTCACGGACGTGGCCCTAGAGCGATTAATACGATCCCGGCGGGAATTAACGGCCGCTAACGGAAAAATGCTGGGCCACGATCGTCCAAAGACCGTCGACAAGACGTGTTAAACTAGATGATTACACACAAAGGACTGTAGGATCGTTCGAAGATCTATGAAAATATCGGTCGAAGAACTATAAGGTACCTTACTTTTGCCTGGTAGTAGTATCTTCGAAAATTTGAGAGGCATCGCACTAGTCTCCGCGTCTGCGTACCACTGGACGTTTCTACTTAACAATATATTGAGTGTGAAGTGTGACTAAGCTGGGGGTTTATGACATAAGTGAGTAAGTGCAAATTAAACCAGTGAAGAGGTAAAACGAATTATTTGACAACGTCAGAATAGAAAAGACAAGATTTATCACAGCTATTAAATTTGCAATCTTCTTACACCTCGTAGATCCTAATCAAATTCGCTACACTTAATAGACTGTAATAAAAAGAGAACTTGCGTCTCTTTTCGTTCAACATGATTTTTATGGAAGCACGTGATATTTGCGATTGTTAATGATAATATTTTCTGTAGAGACTAGAGAGAGAGAGAATGTTAATTGCGAATATCAAATGTATCTTCCTCTATCTATTCGCCAAGATTTTGATTGGATCAAAATTATTGTGGACCGCATGAAATATTACATAAATGGTTAATTTCCATAGGCTAATAAAGTTAATTCTAGTGCAGGAGGAATGTCTCACGTGGGCGTGGCCCAATGAAAAACATTGTTATTTAAGTCGAGCCTTCGTAGACTGTTACAAACTTATAAATAGTATGTATAAGAGACCACAAGTGGGATGATAGATAGCTGTTATTAAACTTGCCCGGACAACGATAGTGGCGCGGTATTATTTATTTTGTACCCTAATTAGATGTAAATTGATAGTTGGGAGACAATACGATTAATGCAACAGATAACATCGTGCCGTCCTCAATGTTTATTACAAGTAGAAACGGCGAATAATAGCCAGACACGCGAACTGGTTACTGGAACTGACGCATCCGTGAAAAATGTGCAAAATTCTGCTCATACTATTTCCCAAGACGGAAGTGTGCAAAAGGAAAACTAAACTAATTTGCTTTATTTACATTATTATCTATAGGCTGCGGATCTTTATGCAAAATAAAAATGTTTTGCATTGATTGTGGGAAGCAGGAGAGAGAATAACATAAAAATGAATTTCATCCCTTAACAACTTTGGTACACATTAAAAGCAGGATTACAACGTTCTTGAATTTTTTAAATCATTTACTGTTTTACATTTGACCCAGCCAATTTCTTCATAAATGCATAAAGTTCCGCAGTCTAATTATCTACTACAAAGGATCATTCCTTTAACCCTGAAAATCATGAAAGAAACGCTGTTGCATAATTCTAAATTACATCCTATTTTATTACCATCTTTTAATTCACCAGTTTACTCATTAATAGACTTGCAAATTAACACGGAACCTATTACCTCCAATTAAATGGGCGATTTAAGATTGTTATTCCTACAATTATTGAAACGACAGAGACGCGTATCAATAGGAAGATGATTGACTCAATTCTTTTATCTAAACACATAATAAAAATTGTGTGGACTCTGCACAAACTTAGTCTTGTCATTTTTACGAGACAGTGCATAACAGCCAATCATCACTCCACAGAACTAATTCATCCCAAGCCTAAGGAGAAGTTGAATGGGAAAAATTCCCAAAAAATTCCTAATCTCCGATACGTCTGAGCCGAACGAGCAGATTCGTCTGGGAGCGCGTGACCCCCCGGTAGATGCCGATATGATAATCGTCCGGTTCCATCAGACAACCGTCGGCGGCGGATCTTCCGAGCGGGCAGCGAGTATCCGCTTTCACCGGGTGCATCCTGGCATGTCTCCTCGAGCGATAATTGCCGGCGGGATCACCCGGTGAAAGTCCGCGTAATCGAATACGCAATTAAAACACCGGGGACCATTGATACGAGGATCGCTCGAGTGTCTAGGGAGGCAATTAAAACGCGTGCATTATGCGACGCGCCGTCACCGGGCGGACGCGAGCGTTCTCCCTGTCTCTCGCTGATCAGACGTTTAACCACTGAAAGGAAACCGAACGAGCCGGTAAGCGAGAACGGGGGGGGGAGGGGGAACAAGACCGAAAGAGAAAGAAGGAAGAGAACATCCCAGCAACAGGAGAAAGACAGAAAGGGGTAGGGAGGGATAGATAGAGAGAGGGGACGATAAAATGATAAAGAGAAAGAGAGACAGTGAGAGCACTCGTCTCCTGATGTGTCTCTTACCATTCGTCTCGTCCTCCCGTCATCTTGTTCGTTTTCTCGATATTTCTCGTTCGAGCCCCGGGCCACGTATCGTGTTTTCGCATTATCAACGGTACCGGGCATCATCACGATGCTTAAAAGGAAGAGGATCGCTAGGGAGGGTATGAGGGGGGCAGCAAAGGGAACGTCAGCGACGCCGGCAGCCCAGCAGCGTACAATTAAGGGGGTTGATTGATGTTAATTCAAAGGGTAATTAAGAATGTTGCGCATAAAAATCCGGTAATTTATGGTCATTGGGGATAATTATATGTTGACCAGCTTGTAATTGCAAGCGCTCCGTGGCCTACAACACCGTGGCGCATAAGCGTCCGGGAATTGCGGGTAGCTCCTTCGGACAGGCCACGTTCGGCTCGGTCTCTCCCTCTCTCGCTCTTGTTCTCTCTCTCTCACTCTCTCTCTAGCTTCCGACCTTCTTCTGTGTGCGTGTGGGTGGGATATACGGTCTCAGATCGCAGCTTATTATAGGGGCTAGTAGATAAGGTGGGTTTAGAAACAACCGTGCGCCAGCAGCTAGTTTCCACATAGTCTTAGCAAGCTGCCCGTCTCTCTCCGGCCAATGCCGGCCACTTCTCTCTTGCACCAGCTCCCTGGATGCCCAGGGGCCACAAAGAGGTGCGTGGAAACCGCCCAAAGTCCCGGCCACGATTTATGAGACCGATCCCAGGCCGGCAAGACGACCAACGGACACGGACTTCACGATTTTCAGCTCGAGTCCAGTTCGACGCGAAAACGCGATCCGTTTCTGGCTATGCGCAACGAACGCTATAAATAACCCGCGGATGATCGCCATATGGCCGCACATGCCGGCCCGACGGACGCGTCTTTAGGATTTCCTAGTTCCTACGGAGAATTTGGGTAAATCGGTTTCGGCGATCTATTTTTCGTGGGCGATCGAAGAAAAATTAACACTCAAATCCTTTTCCAATTAGTTAATTCTGCTTTTGATAAGGTTTATAAATTTTTGTTTTAGCGGATGGCCCTCTGGGGCAAGCTGTACCGCTTCGTCGATACCGAGAGCTACGAAGCCACGCCTACTTCGAGCACTTTAGAGGAGGGAGCAAGATAGATAGGCTTCGAACGCCGATTATGGGCTAGCAAGATTGAAAGTATCCTTTTTCTCCGACGTCATTTGCTTCGGAACGTTGTCCCCGAAGGGAATTCAGGCTTGTTGCCTGTGCCCGATCTAGATAGAACCTTGTGGGCGTGTTGAATCCCGCCCTAACATTTGGAGGAACAGGTTTTATTTATTCCTAGGCTAGTTGTGGGGTTTATTTGCTCTCGGATTCGGAGGAATGGCTCTTTGTGCTCGAATAAGGGACCCTCTCATTATCTATTTGGAACGGTGCGCTCTGTTGTTAGATAAAAGACACCTGTCAGAACGTTTTACTAGGTCTCTGTTCAACGCAGTTTAGTCAATCTTGCACATGTAGCACTTGGAGTAGGAAGTTGAAGCTGCAAGTTACGTTTGAAGTTGGCTCAATCATTTTCATTAATATTAACGAATTAGTTCCCTAGACATTAGCGATCGTATCTACTGTATTATTTCTTGAAGAAACGCAAAAGATGCTACTGAGTACTAGCTTCACTATTGTGTCGAAACGTACCCCACAACATTACAACTGCAACCCTTTTGTCGCCACATCTAGCAGATGCCCTACGAAATTCCAAGGAACGCGCAACGATGTGCATTCGCGATACAGAGCCAAGAGAATTTTCCGAACAAATCGATTAAAAAAACACGCAATTTCATGGCATCGGCCGCCGACATCTGCGCGAAGGTAAGCCGAAAGGTGTGTACCTGTAGTCAAATTGCGGTTACAGAGAAACAACAGCCGGCGCTCGTGCCAGCCGAGACAAGAAACTTCCGGGGCAACTCGCTCGCTTTTTTCACATTGTTCGCGAGATCTTAATTCATAGTATCAGCGGTCTCGATTGAGCTCTAATGAGACGGTGCACTCGCGCACATTGTTCAATATCCCTCTCGAGTACGCGCGACACGGAGTGAGCGTTGCGTTATTGTTCTGGCTCACGCGGTAATAATCGTGTAGTAAAGCTTGCCGGTTTTTATTGGAAATTATGGTGTTTCGTCGCTATGGACGAACAGCTGTTACGAGCCGGTGCCAATTTCCCCGTGTGTTCCCGGTAGTCATTTTTGCTACATTTTAATCGAGTTTACCCTCGAGCGAGTCGCCGATGGTGTTTAGGGCACGCCGAAAGACATGTTTCAGGGGATCCCACCGATATTATTGCTTCATGAACTTGCGGTACGAATTGGCAGCGCTGTCTGGTAATTTCGGGGTGCGGCTTCGGGGCGGAGTCGCAATCATCCGTGAGGCCGTGCATTTACACGGTGCTTATAATATTTGCTCGCAATAAACAATAAAAACGAATTCGAACCTGAACGAACCGTATTGATGTTCTACCTAGATTCTCACAGTTCAATGACGTTACTGTGAACGTGTTCAAACAATTTTTTAACCACAAAACACATCATGAGCAATAAGTCTAATTAACGCAACAAAGAATAAATAGTTCAACCCTCCGTCGTTCTTCTTAAGAAATAGGACGGGAATAAAAATGAATAACTACGTACACGGTGTGAATGGGGATTTCCAGGGGCGATCTAAATAGCGACTCGTTCTCCGGGAATCGAAGGGCGAAAATTCGTAGACGGTCGAAAAGCGATCTGGAATAGTCAGACGAAGGCTCAAGGCCGCCGGCACGGGGGTTAAAAGGAAAAGAAAAGGTGAAAGAGAGAGGACGAGCGAAAGTGGACGAAGAAGGTAGCAGGGCAACCCTCCTACTTGAAACACGGCCAATAAAATGATCCCAGCGGGACCAGTTGGCAACCGCCCATCGCGACATTGTCCTTGTCCAACTCCTTCTTTTTTCGCGATCCCGTAATCAATCGAGCGGTCTAATGGCAACGTATAATCGCGGCTTTGTGGCGCCTAGTTGCGTTCATAATGCTGAAGAGAACGGGAGCAGAAAAGAAGCTCGAGGCCACCGTTGTCGCGCAGATTCGAGGGTGACAAAAGACGTCCCGCGGTATTCCTGCTGGCTCATTGTTTTTGGCTCTCGTGCGATCATTATGCGCCACCGGTACACGTTCTCGTAGATTGTAAAAACGCTGGAGGCAGAGACGAATTTATTCTACCAATTAAGGGACTTCCGACGCGATCAGAATTTAGCGAAAATTGTAATTTTACTCCTTCTTGGGAGTTTTGAGAATTTTAGGAAATTTATGTTCACTTCTGTTCGAGCAGTGGATGGAATTAGCAACGTTTATAAACGAACCATGTACTTAACAATCGAATAATTTCTTTATTCCGCCCAGCCAAATTCATTTCGTACACTTCCAGTTCCAAGAAAGTCCGTCAACTTTCTGAGAAACTTCTGGGAGATCGTAGAGATCGCGAAAACAGCAGGGAAGACGTCGATTCGACAGAACGTCGTCGCCGGTTTCGAGAACGGGTTTCTCGCAGCGGGGACGGTTCGGTATCGAGTGATTCGAATTAATCTTTAACGCACGTACGTACGTAAGCGCGGCGGCTGAGTGCCAGCCGAGGTAATGGTCGTTTCGTGCGATACCATTCCGTCAGAAATCCGAGGGGCTTTGTCCCGAGTCACGGAACGCGAGGATTAAACCGAACAGCGGCCCGTTAATGCGACTCTGCGAACGCCTCGCCTCATCTCGCCTCACCTCGCCACACCTTGCCTTCGCTACGAGGATACAACCCAAGCGCCGCGCGGACTCGTGTGCGTAACGCAACGGACCTTCGATCGCACTCGACTCCTCCATAAATCGGCTCCGAAGGCATCGGGAAATCGCCCTTCCCCTCCCCCCGTTCCCTCCCGTGATCACCTGGCTGCGCGATCTTTATGCAAATACGCAGTCGCTGCCATTAATATTCGGACACTCTTCAACCCCTTCGATTTACCATGATTTACCACGATTTACCGCGATTTCCAAAGTGGATTGCAAACATTTTTTTACTCCTTTCGCTCATCCACGATTCGGCGTTCTAATGTGTCTGGGGGTTAAGGCTTAAATTCGGATATTCTTCAGCCTCTGAGCTGCCTGTATTTACCGCAATGTTTCAATAAAAAAATTGTTTGTACATATACAGACTTTTTAATCCACTTCATTGATCATTGAATGGAACAGACAATAGAAACGAATTGAATAGAAACCAATTGACCAATAGAAACAACGATTGAAAAAAATCATTTTCATGTAGTTTGGTCAAATTATTCTTGAGAAATGTTAAGAGTGTTCTCGAGTCCGAGAAGCCGGTATAATAATAAGAGCGGCTGAGAACGTTTCCTTCAGAAAATAATTAAAGCGAGCAACGAAGGGGTTGAAACTGTTCCAGTATGAAAATTTGCCGCGGAAGATAGAAAATATGATAGGAGCCGTGGCCGTCCTCTCGGAGACGCAGGAAGAATATTTCACGTTTTACGGCGCCAGGCGTCGTTGGGGTTTGCGCCGTACAAAAAAAGTGTCAGCCCGCCGGCTAAATCAGAGCGTGAGTGCATTAAACTCCGAATTACCACAAATAGAACTTTAACCGCACATGCCCATTATAATGGTACCCCCTGCTGAAGATGTATTTACGTACTAAACCGCCTTCGCGGCTCACGCTGAGTCGTTTGGAATTAACATCTGGCCCAAAAACGGGCTGCGCTCGGTTCATCGGAACCCCTCTTCTTCTTTCTCTGTTCCCTTCCTTACCCCTCGCGTCCCCCGCCGCCCCACTCCCCCCCCATGAAACGGGATTAACCGTCGAATTCGTTCGAGCACTTCCACTTATCGGCCGATCGAGCCGGAAAACATAATCGTTTCTTTATTTTCTTTCAAGTGAAACTCAATACACTTGCTCCGAGAACGGACTCGTTCAACACTTTATGGATCGGTGATTTTTTAGTGCCGATCTGCTCGCTGTTCGACATGCATATTACCGAGCAGATGACTACCCGAGCCGCTGATGGCTTCGATTTGTTCGAAACATTCGACACAACTTGCAACAATTATTTTAGAACGAATATTAACGAATATCCTGTTCTGCTTTTTACTATTACGACTAGCGGAAGCAGGAAATTCTTTTTACACAATATTCTAAAAAAATCGTCTAGTAACCCAGTTCCTTGCAAAGAAATAAAACAAGGAACGACTTCTAAAATATAATGAGAGAAAAACGACCCCTAAAACATGATTAAAAAATTCAATAGGACGGGTTAAGTGACACGGAAAATCGCCAACAGCAGCAAGACAGATCCATTTCCTTCAGACTTTGCTATTCAGAGGATGATTTCAACTTTTCACGGTCAGGGGCGTACACGTGGAACGCCGATCCATCCTAGGAAGAATCGAAAGTCTTCCGGGACTGTTTCCGGTCGTTGGCCACGAGAAAAGGAGTCCTGAATGGGGGCGAACGTCGGCTCGGAAATCTCAGGAGTGCTTTTACACGCAAATTAGGTCTATTAGGAGCATCGAGCGTACAAAAACACTCGTGCCGTAGCATCACTCTGTCCCCCCGATGCGTGAGCAGCTCTCCGGCCCGGTTACGCACGTGCGTGCTTCTTTATGAATTATTAGAATTAATGACACCGCACGCATCGCTTCGCGCCACGGGGCGTCACGTCGTTCAATTGCGAGAGCCACGGACACCGGGGATACATGCTCAAAGGAACGAGGACTTTGAGCAGCAAAGGGTTACCCGTTCTGTTCTGCGACTCCGGTGTACACTGTGATTCGAGAGGCTAATTCTTTCATACGAAATCGCTGCTATTTTTAAAACTGCGATCCTCTCGGTGCAAGAACGTGACCGGGTTAAGCAGTTTCTGATCGCGGAATCAAAAATCGACGCCCTTTTCGCCGAGGGAATAAAAATGTTCGCCCATTTCGTTTCTGAGAAAAATGTATAATATTTTAAGAAAAGTAAAATCGTCTGAAAATGTGTTCATCATTTATGTTTAAATGTTTAAATTTCTTCTAACCTTCTTCTTCTTCTAACCAAATTGTTCATACAACACTCGAATGTTTAGTAATTTATTTTATACGAAGAAAGAAAAATAAAATCGTCTAAAAACGTATTCATCATTTGTGTTAGATTGAAATGTTTTAACACGAAAACTGAACATTTCTTCTAACCTAGAATATTTCCATTCTATAAAATTTTATGCATATTAATCTGATGCAATTTGCTCATACAATACTCGAATGTTTAGTAATTTATTTTAGGGTTAAACAGACTAATTTTGATTAGCAATCATAGGCCAGCTGAAGCAACGAGTACAAAATAGGTTGAAATTGATAATAATAATAAGAACAGTGTAATTAGATGGTGCATTTAGGCGGAAGATTGGTCGAACGAATGGCACACGCGTGGGCGATCGACAAGCGATAGGAGCCGTTGTCTCGAGAGCACGGGAACACAGTGGGAAACACTCGATTCACATTTGATGCTCGAAGACGGTGGCGTAACTTGCTTAGCGGCGGTGATTCCGTGAGTCGATAATCGATGGAGGGCGCCGGATGGAAAATAGAGAAGCAAGGCTACAAAGCGAGCTGGAAGTGGGTAAGTTGTCGAGCGAAATGTTATCGCGCGCCGGATCGTCGGCAGGGGTTGAATCGGGTAAAAGGGAGCTGAATGGGGCTGCAAACGGGGGTTGACGAGCCGAGGGAAACGGTGAACAGAGACGGAGGATAAACGCCGAGGAACGAGGAGAAATGTGGACGGGATTTAAGAAGGGGAAAGCATCGATTACTTTCCTTGACCTGGACAATATCCGCGTTTCCGCCTCTGTTACTCGCGGTCCCATTTTTCATCTTTGCTTTCCCAACTCTTTCCACCGCGTTGGCGCGGCGAACCGACTTTCTTTTTATTACACTATTATACATGCACCTTTTGCTATACCGGCATCTCCGCTTTATTCTCTTAACGGTTCGATTCGCGTTTAAGATGTGCCGCAATTTTTCTCGGTCGCAAGCTAAATTGAACAATTTCTCATTTCATAGACAAGTTTCTCGAATTCTTTTTGAAGTAACTGGTTTCAGATTTTCTTATATTGAAATTATTCGGTCGTTTCCATCGGAAACGAACATGCAAAAGAAAAGTACGAACGAGTTATCAGCTACCTCTAATGTTCAGTAAGTTTAAGGTTATGGAACTTCACGCAGTAAGAAGAAAATGTCAGCGACCTCGAAAATTCCATGAACTCAAAGTCGCCTTTTTACCGAAACAAGAATTCAAAAATTAAGATCTTAACCGGTTCATTAAATCTATTAGCACGGACAGAAATTTTTCAATCGAAGCAAATGGTTGTTAAATGGGAGAAAAGTCTTTCCTTCGATGTATGAATTCGCGTGTCAAGGGTTTGCGGAGCAAAGGGTCGGTCTGGAGTAAATTTCCTCAGTTACGAACTAGCAGTGCGCGGGGGTTGCAGGATGGGATGGGAGCTGGGGTTAAGAAAGGCAGCATCCCGTTTTCTTTCCGGCGCTATCGCGAGTCGAGTGCTTCCTTTGGGATTTTCCGGCTTCGACTCTCCATCAACCGTTGCTGCCCTCTCTCTCTCCCTCGTTTCCTCCTCGAGCAAACCCGAGTATGCTCTCCCTCTTGCAACCTCTCTCTCTCTCTCTGTCTCCTCTCTTTCACTGCGGTCCCGAGGCGCCGAGGCGGCAAGTAAAGAACTGCTCTCTCTCACCCCAACCGTCCCGGCAGCTCTCGCACTGATTTTCTACCCTCGACACCGTTTCCCGTCCACCCTCTTCCACCCCCGCAGTCCTCCTCGTGGCTGCTATCCACCCCCGCACTCACACCCCCGACAGTCACGCTGCCAACACGTGCTCCTGTTTACCTCTCCGATCACATGGTACCGGTACACTGGCCCCGCTATAGGTTCACTGACGGTGTCATTTCATCGCAAAATACCTGGGGGGCCGCGTATGCGCGCTGCTTAATTGCATTCATGACCCGTGTGCACCGTGCATGCGTGCTCGACACGCCGCGCAACGATCAACCGCTGCGGGGAGGACGGATTTCGATGACGATTCGCGCCGCCACGAGGTCATTCTCATGGAATTCACGTGGACGCTGATTCCGGCCTGCACGCGCCACGCTCCGCCGGAATTTACTTTTGATCGCGACCCTTCGACCGCGATGATTTTTAGCTTCCCGTTCACCAGGCCACCTCTCTTTGTGGGAAATCATTGAATAAATTTCGTTCTCGCGCTTTTCGAATTCTTTTTCGGCAACAAACCTGTCACTTTATGATTTTTAGTTTCTTCGTGCGTGTTTTGGCGACGACGTAAGACGCATTCGTGGGAAATAGTCGGAAAATTTCTTTCAAAGTGTCAACTAGAATTTTTAGGTTCTTGAATTACGCTCAGCTCTATTTATAGCCACCGGAAAATTCACGTTAAACGACGGGAATGCTAAGGAAGTGAAAGGAATTTACAAAGACGTACGATGTGGAACGACTTTCACAGAATTTCATCTGTTCAGAAGACAATAGAATGATGAACGTAATAACTATGGATAATGGTATATTTTTAATGCAATTTTGTAAAACGCGATTTTATGACACCGAAGGTGATATTCTCTAAAAAAGCCGCACAAAAATTCTTTGAAAGATGGAGCACCGTTATAAATAGGCCTAGTCTATAGCTGGAGGCTAAAAATATCTGCATGCATTAACCTTCTAACATTGAACATTACTTTCAAGCGCACGGGTGGAAAGATCTCTCACTTTTTCACGTCTTAACATATAACCGATCTCTATTCTAATAATCTAAAAAATGATTTCTACTGAATCTTCCCTTTCTTTCACCCTGGTCTCAAAACAAACCTGAAATTCACAGACTTCAAATTCAAAATCTTGAAAAGACGATTTGATTGATCGACGATCGAACGTGCAATTTTTATAAGAAATTGAATCGTTGCATTTAAGAAAACGCTTCAGACAAAATCGAAACGAACAAACGCAATCACAGATCGCCAACCGGAAAATTCCTCAAATAACTTTTCCGAAGGAAATCGACTCGTCCGCTTTTTTTTAGCGACCATTTCACTCGAAACAGCGATTTATAATTTTCTATTCCGAGCAGAGAATAAACTCAGAATCCGACGATCTCCGGGATTTATTTATGGGGACACTAGCGACGCATCTACAATGAATGATCCCCGTACAAATCTTCGCCTAACCCGACGAAGAATCTGAACGGCGAAGGTTAAGAACCGTTCCCCGATCCAGCAATTAGCATTCGCTGGTCACACTCGGCGCGATCTCCGCATAATTATCACCCTGATTATTGGAACGCGGCTAAGTAGCGGCGAGGAAATTATCACTCGACGCAGAAAGAGGCGCGGAACTCCACGCCGGTTTCAATCCCTCGCTACCGACATTCCCGCGCGGCCTGGCCCCGAGTAACTTTCTTAATTACTGAGATTAACTTAATGGTATCGGGGCAACGATTATCGCTCGCGAGCCTCGCAATTGCCGACCAGATATAAATACACGCTGCTCCCCGGCATCACGAATTTTGATGGAAACCTTTTTTCAGAACGCGCGCGCCGAGAATGCGGGACGAGAATTCTCGTTTGGAATCGTTAACCTGTCAATGCCTTCGACAAAGTGTTCCTTCAGCTCCAATTTTCGCCAAGCTTCCGATTCTGTAGTCTTTAGAACTTTATTTTTCGAAGAGAATGATCGTGACAGCTTTCTGGATGACTTATGGTTTTCAGAAAATTTTTCTATGACTCACGAACTTCTTCACCTTGTCGAAGACCTTGATCGTCTTTGACCGCGATAAAATAATTGTGACAGTTTGTGCAACGATTGTGATTAACTTTTCTGCGATTTAGGAATAGTTAGGTTTCACTTGTTCGATGCTGGACATTTTTCTGGGAAATCATCTTCGGTACAGCAATTTCGCGAGCGTAAGCGAAGTTAATGACGTAATTAGAGGAATATGAATAGAGCCTAGCATATATCCGTCATTTGCATTAATGTTACCTTAGGCACTGCGGTGCAAGAAATGATGCATAAAGAAGTTTAGTTCCGAAGAAACATTAGAAACGTTAGAAGATATTTTTAAAAAACACGGCGAGCGAGAGAAAGAGTTCGTTTTGTGAAATCTAGCTTTTTATGACTTTCAACTTACGAATAAGTTTTCTGGACAAGAAATGATAAATGAACACGTTTAATTAAGAAGAAACATCGCAGAATGTTGGAAAATGTGATAGAGCACAACGAACGAGGTGATACGTAATTTTCGTGAAACCTCCCGGCCATTTATAAATTTTCAACATATGAATAAATTTCTGAGGTAATGTAGTGAGATGTTACACCGTGAACGTTTCTTGAGAATGTGCAGAAGCAAAAATATTTCGTCTGTGTTAGCCCGCTTCATCTGACAAAATGCAGTAGTGAATTCTTCCGTCAGTAAGTTCTATAATGAAAGTCTGTTATTTGTACTACCGTAACGCAGAAGACGATATTATATTAACAAGCCGAAAAATGTCACGTTTAAGTAGATTCCGACCTCTTTCTAATCTGGCCTCTTACACATTTACCACACTTTTATGTCCACCGCCAACGAAAATGATATAACCAGTCTGACAAGTAATAGTGAAAAAATTTGTGTGCTCATTACACTTATTTCAATGAAGACACGGCTCTAACACTTTCCCGCTGCCACCAACCCAGAGAACTTTTCGAACTCCCGAGCTAACTTTTCGTCGGAGTGTTCTACAGGAACGAGTACTTGTCCAACTATCCGTAGCCGACACGAGCAGTCGCCTAATCAGCGTGCTAACGGCTCTAATCTCCCGGCGAACGGTGTACGTCGAAAAGTTCGCGCTGGCATATACGCAAATCGTACTCACCTAAGGAGATCGGCGACTGATGTGCGTGGGACGTCGTCCTGACGTAGTTCGTAGCGCCCGCAATTGTACACGTAGCACGTTGCCACCTGCTCGATCGAACCGAGTCTCGTCCGCAGTGCCAGCGAGTCCGTCGATCTCAATCTTATCACAAAACCAATCGCCTCGCGATCTCGCGTCGCTCGATCCTTGGCCACCTTCCCTTCGATCCTCAGTCTCTCTTGAATGTTTTCACTTGTCACCGATAACAGCGTACCAACGACGGCGAGCAACAGCAGCAGCGAGCAGTCCCAATGGCGGGCCGACGTCGACGGACAAACGATTCACAAATACATCGACCGCCGGTGACATCAGCCTACTTAATTACGCCGGTTAATTGCGAGTAATTAGGAGCGATTAACAAGCGAACAGTTGATTGCTCGGTGCTCGGATAAAACGGATACCTCGATCACCCGGAAGAGAACGCGAAGGGTTACAACGATCTTAACGATTTCGGTGATCGAACGGATCTATGGATCGCGTGGTCGCGCGCGCACAATGATGTCCGTGTTCGGCTTTCAAGCGAGACGACGAGTGTGTGAGCGAGAGAGAGAGAGAGGGAGAGTAAGCGGGAGATAGAGAGAGAGAGAAACGAAAACGAGGTTCCTTTAATGCGATTTTAATTATTCTATTTGTCCGCGGTTCGCGCACAGGCCGACGTGGTTATCGTGTGCAATTCCGCGTCGGCAAACACACGGGAGTCACGCGCGTGTGGTAATTACCCGCGGCGATAATTAGGAGTTTATTAGAGTCCTTGTGTCATCACTTCGCTGGAACCGTTCGCCGAGCTCCTTGCCGCAACGGCGTCCGTCTCACCGGCTTGATCAATCTCCTGAACGTCTACGTTTATTGCTGCGTGCAATTAACTCTGCACCACCTGTCCCGCGCACCTGCCGCGTTTAACGCCTCCCGCACGTGGCCCTCGCGGCGATATATTTTCGATAGTCACCGGGCGAGCACGCGAGCTCGCCTCGAATCAAATGATACAGGCACTGCGGATCACACACGGGGAGAACCGTCCACGAGAGCACAGAGTCACAGGTCAGCTGACGTTGGACACCGGTAGCCACTGGACACCCGATCGGTCGGACGATCTTCCACCGGCCACACGTCCCACCAATATCAAGCTGGCGAACCAGCGAGAAGACAGTTCTCTGAGTCCGCGAAGTGTCACGCGTGGTGTGCCTCGCTGGTCTGGGTCCCACGTGCCGAGTGAACCGGCGCACGCACCTCTACGCTCTGATTCCCTGATCACTCTCGAATCACACACTCGCCGATCACTCGGCCTATCACAAACTCCCCAGGTTACTTCCAGGCGTCTTCTGTTCCCTGACTCCGGCGATCTTTCCCACGTAGACGACCACTTACGCCGCGGTAGAACAGGCGTGTGTATTCCCTCGTTCGGGGCTGCTCTCCGAAGGGGATCGTGGCTTTCGATCGGCCACTACCCGGTCAGTTGGACCCACGACGATCCGACAGGATCGATCGATCCCACTGGGAAGAAGCGTTTCACCGATCGACAGCGATATCCCGTGGCCCTCGTGTCGCTGGCAGCGTGGTGTGCACGTTGCGCGGTCTCGGCTCGGCGCGAAAACTTGGACCTGAATCCTGACGGTCCGCAGTCTGGCTGCGTAGTGGCTCCGGTGTAGAGCCAAGG
This sequence comes from Lasioglossum malachurum, assembly GCA_028455605.1. Taxonomy (NCBI): domain Eukaryota; kingdom Metazoa; phylum Arthropoda; class Insecta; order Hymenoptera; family Halictidae; genus Lasioglossum; species Lasioglossum malachurum. The sequence goes on from CM052319.1 coordinate 21,401,319, forward strand.
GAAGGCAACCCGCCGTGGCTTCTCTCCCGCCTAGCCGCCAGCCAATGCTCGCCGCGCTAAGTGGGGGCAAAATGGGCGGACCGGTGGGCGGTAACCATGCGCGGAGGTGGGCCGCGAGTTACTCGCGAGATCCCGTTGTTATGATTGTTATGAGTGTCCGAGCTGCCTCCAGCGAGCTGCTTTGGGGGTGGAACGCGCGCGAGAGGGACCCGCGTCTGTCCCCCTTTTTCATCCTGGGTTCCCTCTCTCCGTTTCTCTTTCGTTCTCCCGCGCTCTCTCTCTCTCTCTCCCTGTAATATAACCACCACGAGCTCGAACGAGCTCGTAACCGTGATGCAAATCAGCCCGACGGGGCTGAAGAGTACTTCGCCGGGGATGCCCGGGAGGAGCGATTGGCGCGAAGGACCGATTTCGCGGCTTCCGCTGGTCTTCCTTCGCAAGGACACGCCGGACCCTTGGTCTCTCCCTTGGTTCTCCCTTGCTGTCCCTTAGCCACCCTATCCCCCGATGTGATTTTAAGGGCTCATCGCGAGGCCAAGATCCAACGTTCCCTTCCCGCGGACACGAATCGGTAAGTAGGGGGGGAACGGGGACCTGCAGCTTCCGGCCACCTTTCCTCCGATTTTTCTTGGCCCCGCTCGAGTGAGTAATTGCCTATCGGGTGATTTAATTAGTGGTTCTTCGCCGGAGATGAAGTGCGAGCGAGCGCCGACCGCAAATGGAATATTTCGGGTTAATTTGGATTCCGAGTGCCTCCCGGATGATTCTTCTGCTGTTAGGGGAGTCTAGTGACCACTCGAGTCTTGCCTGACGACTGTGTTTCCACGGACAATGAATAATCCACTATTTTTACCTGGAGCCGCTGCATGCTGGGAGACCGACGCCGCCTTCTTTTTGAAATTCGATGGGATTGGTCGGAGCTCGAGGTTCGTATTTATTTCTTCAGGATTTCAGTTGTTTTCTCTGAAATCGTTCGATGGTTCTTCCGTACATGCTTCTGACTTATTTATTGTATTTTGCTCAGTTTAACCATTTCCTATAAAATTAACATCGTATTTTGTATCTTGCGTTCTCACCAAACATTCATTTCCCTCTAACAATCTCAAACTTGTCCAAAATGTGTCATCTCTTAATAATGTTAACAAATCGAAGGTAACATAACAGTGTTTTAAAACTTTTAAATATATTTAATGATTTCTATTTTTGATCCTAAATAAATAAATTTCGCAGTCCAACACGATCAAGAAGAACATGTCGCACGTTTCACAAAATCGTAGGCCGAAGTGAAATTTTATGTTCAAATCTTCGCAGTAACAATCTCTCAATTTTGGAAAAGGAAGGTCGGAGAAGAAACTTACCTTTATGGAAATCCTCGAGCCGTCCGATAATATCCCCGGCGTTAAAAACGCTCGAGAAAGAGTGGCAACGTCGATGTATACGGGGAAGATTAATTACCAACAGTGTCCCGTCCATAAATGAGCATCGATATCCCATCGTCCTCGAACATCTTCCTCTCGCAATCACGGTCGTCGTCTCTCGATCGTTCGCGGCCATCGATCCCGAATTATCGCGTTAATCCGCGTTCCTTAAGTATGTATATATCCTATCAATTGCAAGTCACAGAGACGCACTCCAATTACCTGCGTGGCCGGCCAGCCCGGTAGGGCCTACGGTCATTAATTTTGATAAATCGTTCGTACACAGAAGTCGGAGTTCGTCGACGTTGATCCACTGTCTCATTTATCTTCGGGAGAGGGGGGCGCGATGAACCCCCGGCTGGTAATTGCAACGCAGCGTGCCGATAGCGCGCCATTTTCGTTTCGTTCTGTCACGGGGCTCGATCGCCACGATCTTCCGCTACCTTCGAGCTGCGTGGTCTCTAGACAATGTCCTAATTGTCGGTGATACATGGGAAATTCTCGGAGTTTGCAATCAACAAGTCGAATGACCGGTTTCTCATTTTTATTTTGCGATTATTGAAATTATAGTGATGCCTCCGCTGGAAATGGTTGTACACATTTTTTTATCCAAACACATATTGTAATAAAAATCGCAGAAAACCTGTAGAAATTCTATGATGTCACTTTTATAAGGCAACACATGCCAGAAATTTTTAAAGCTTGGTAGGTTTACTTTTAAGACCTCAGTTTCCTCTAGAAGCGAATTTTGCGCATTTTTGCGTCGTGGGGCGCCGTCCCGATAACCTTCTACTACCTTCGAGCCACGTGGTATTAATACTATATCCTAATGATCGTTAGAATCCCAAATATTAGCGTTGTATCTACATTTAGTACTTTAAAGAACGCGTTCACACTATCGCTTTGTTTGTCCCACGAACGTACACGCTCGCCACAACGTCGGTTCGTCAGAGAATGCATCATGCACCGCAACCGCAGACTAAGACGCGACGAGGTCGTCCCCGTTGCGATTCGCGGTCAGGTGCAGGACCGTTTTCGCGTGCAGTGCGGATTTTTAATTTTTTTTCAGAACGACGGAGGTGTAAACGCGGTAGCGATAGGGTGTACCGCGCCGCGTTCGAATCGAGAACGAACAATTTCGTCGGGAACGTTATCGAAAATGCGAACCGAATCGGTTCGTTCTCCCTTTCCTGCGGCTTTCACGAAATAACGTGCGGTTTGAGTTTTCGTGGGGTGGGCGGCCGTGTCGGGAAGAAATACACCGCAATACATATTAAAATGCGTCAATCTGCCCGGCGAATCTGGTCCGCGTGCACACGTGTGTGTGTGTGTGTGTACGGCGGCCACGATGTAAATTTCTTCTGAAATGTTTTCGCGGAGTGGTCGCGCCAACTACTTGAATATATTAGCCGCGTTTTTTTGCATCTTATATGGGACTTCGCGAGTGACGGCCGGTACTTAAAGCTAAATATTTCCGCCGTCCCGCGAGAGAGTGTGAATCTGAAAGAGAATTTTTAATGTCGTCCGTAACGTCATGCAGATTAATATTTTTTTACATCTGCATATTAGTGTCTTGACAGTCGCCGAATCTTTCTCATGTAAATCGCGGTATTGTGCCACGGGAAATTACTCTCCTTATGAATGGAACGTTTGTCACGTTAATCATTCTTTTTACGCTCGGTTGACGGGTCCATTTTCACGGAGCAGCTCAAAGGCGTCGTCCAACTACTCCGCTTTACTGGGTTAATCTCGATTCAATATCATTTCATTCGGTATAATCGACGCATCAACGAATATCTAGATGAAGTGCTGCTTAACGTAGAGAGCGAGATATTCTTCGTGCGAAGATAAATTCTGCACCGGCAGAAGTTCTGCGTTTTTGTTGTGTGGGTCGGCGGAAGGTACGCGAAGGGTTGAAAAGATAGGTGATTCAGTTTGGAAGCAATTGAATTATTCTTGCACGGTGAATTTCGTGGGATAAAAGTTGTCGTGTTTGGAAGGCCTGCACACCATCTTGCGTAAAAATATTCGCAAACACCGTGTGTAACTGCGTGTTCCCGTAGCTTCGCAGGGAACGTTTATTAAGTCCAAATTTTACCCCTTTCGAGCCACCCTCGTCTGCGCCACTATTACTGTCCGCACCCTCGGTGTTTTAATGTTCTCCCCTCAATTTCTCCAACATCGACCTCGACAATATTCTGTCGTGATTCGGCCCTTCAAGGTGCGTCCTCCGTTACGGATATATTCAGTTTGCTTGAACGATTGCTAGAGTACTTACCTGCTCGCGTAATTCTCTACAATATTTCACTGGAAACCATTAAAAATTGATAAATTGATTTTTCACTGCATCAAAATGGGCTTTTAATTTTACGACACATTCAGTTTGCTTGAAACAATCGCAGAAGAGTGTACTTAATCGTAATACTGCAAAATATTTTACCGAAAACCATTACTTAATTATAAATTGCTCTTTAAATGTATTAGATCCTATTCTAAACTCTGCTGTGCCTGATACGAGTCTTTTTTTATCGAATTTCATAGTATTTATTCGATGAATCGTGTTTAGAAACAATTCATGAACGTCGGACATTATTTCAGCCATTTTGTTGCATATATTCAGTAAAAATATATTTTTTCATTCGTAATTTCATGTTTTAAAACGAGAAAGAATTTTATTCTTCAAAAAAAGTTTCTAACAGACAGCCACAACTTAAAAATAATTAAGAGAAATTATGAGCAATGGAAAATATTCATTTTGTTTCATTATCGCATGGACACAATTGATTATTGTCCTCATGTACAGAAACTTAAGCGAAACTTTGCTTCCGCGAAGTTCCACCTAGAATCTATTGATTATTGAATATCTAGCCGGTCTGTGACGGACAGTTTCTAAACAAAATGGCGGTCAGCGTGTTGCCACCTCGTTTACAGGAATCTCCGATCGCCGAACCTATATTTGACTGTGAACATTGTAAAACTGCAACATTCATTCATTTTTATTGCACTGTCGTACTGTATTATCATTTCACGAATTATACACGAAGCTAATATATTATTGTGACGAAATATACAAACTCAATTGCTTCAATTTCATACAAATCACATTCTGTATAATTATTTCAGGTGAGCAAGCAACGTTCAAATAAACCGGATTGAATATTGAAAACTCGGTGATCTTCAGCCACGTTGTAATTACTTAACGACGAGGTAAGAGGAAAATATTACATTTTTCTTGTTTCTGAAATATTAACGTTTATTATCTTGACCGAACCTGTTAAGCAACTTCTCTTCTTAATCGTCATACGAGAGAAACATCAGTGATTAAATTGAACTTATAAATCAACAATAAGAAACAACCATTGAGAGACAGGAAAAATTCTACAGGGATTATAGCAAACTGGAGTGAAATGAAAATTTATTTTCCTACTTAATATATGTTTACTGGGTTGACGATATAATAGTATTTTCAAGTTCTCATTTTTCTCGTAAGTACATAAAATCCCTGATCATTACCTGACTAAAACCAGTCAAATCAATTCTTTCCATCTTCATCCCTTAACCTTTAGCACCTGCTAACCGAGAGTAGCATCAGCGAAAAGAGTATCGGCATGAACCAGCTCACCCAAAAATCCATTGACCCGCCCCATTCATCGGACCAAGAAACCACCAAGCGAGTACGGTAACCCAATTCCCGGCGCCGCCGACAATAATCAAAGACCACCCTCGTTCACCTGTTACGATCCCCCGGACGCGATCCATCCGAGTGTCGAGGTCGGTGAAAGAAAAGAAGTAGTATCCTTTCGGCGGCGGGCCGCGGCGAGGAAATGAATGAATCCGGTTGTCCTTCTTGCACCCGCGTGGTCCACGTGCTTTTCACATATAACTCACCCCCGGCTGGAGGCAGGACGTGTAGCCAGCTGGTGGTTGAAGTTGTAGGAGTCGGCGGCAGGATGTGGGTCTCTACTCTCTCTCCTGTGTTCCTTCTGTCCCACTTCATCCTTCGGCCTCTCGGTTGCACGCGCCGGACCATCGGATCCTCTTCTCCTTCTTCCTCCTTCGGCCTCTCTGCTCTCTTTCTGGCCGCCACTTTCGTCTCTCACAGTCTTTCCCGCACGCTTCTCCACCCCCACATGCCGACTGCACCCTCCGGCATCAGGGGGTGCTCCGTCTTTCACCCCCGTCCCACCGGATCGATTAAAACTACAAAGTGTTGCCTCTCCATCCGTTGGTACGCTCATTCGTGGTCGACTACATTGCTCCGGCACTCTCCTGGCGGCACTGGGTTACCAACTCTTTCCCGACGCCCTCTCTCTCTCTCTCTCTCTTTCTCTCTCTCTCTTTCACTCTCTTTTTCTCTCTTCTCTTCTGTCCTGTTCCACTCGTCGACTTCCTACGCCGCTACCTGCCTTTCACCTTCTTCGTTTTACCTTTCTCATTCTTCTGCCTCTTTCTCTCTTTCTCTCTCTCTGACTTCTTTTTAGCTTTTTCCCTCCTACTCTTCTGGATCCTCTCTTTCTCTCTCGCTTCTTTTTCGCCTTTTCTCTCCTAGCCCCGTGATTCTTTTTTTTTCGTTTCTTCTTCTTTTTCCATCGTGTTTCCCTCTCTATACCGGTCTCTTTTATCGGAGGATCTCTGTATTCATGGGCGTCCGCTCCGCTTTCTGATAATCTCCGCGTAAAACTTCTCCGTTCCGTCGGGATTGCCTTCGCGCGCACGACCGCGGCACCAACGCGCTCCGTCCCTCTTAGTTTCTTTCTATTTTTCTCTCTCTCTCTCTCTTGCGATCTCTGTCCGTTTTCTCTCTCTCTTTTTCTCCCTGTGTTTTCCCTGCGGCGTGCCGCCGACGCCGATCGGATGTTACCTCTCACCTCTGGATTTCTCTTCCACCGGCCGGATGCTAATCATCTTTCACTGACTTCGTTCGACTCGGCTCTTTCCGTGATTCTTGTTTCGACGGTCGACCATTTAGTGAGCTGTCGTTTTTAGTAGTTGCAGCACGGTTGACAGAATTGTCGCGGTTGTGATGAACGGAATTTTTCATCGTACCAGGACCTTTCGAAAATTCTGTATCAATTCTCCCAGACACTTCGTCCTGGAAGAATTGTTTCGTTCATGTCTCCCAGCTTCTTCCTCCTTCTTTTGTTCTTTTGTTCTTCCTTTTGTTTAAGGAGTTCGAGGAGGATTCTTTTCCCAGCCTCTTTGTCCGCGTCTCGTTTCTTCTTATTTCGAGAAACTGTGAATGCCTCGCCCGGCGGAACTGCGGGAATTCAATGTTAATGATCAATTTGTATTGTAGTTCAAGACAGATTTTTTACATGTGTTATGATATTACGTTGGACAGGTGTGAGGGTTGTGGTTTCGACCCATTGTTTTTTAAACGACTCTGAACCAATCCAGTGTTCCTGTGGACTGTGGGTAAATTCTTTCGGCATCTTCTTTGTCTACGTTCCCTTTCTTCCTCTTGTTTTGAGGGACTGTGAATGAGACTTACGTTCACCCGATAGAATTGGAGGTGCACGACGTAAATTACTGGTTTGTTTCGTAACTTTTGACGCTGATTGTCGAGTAAATACCCCAAAATTGTAACAGAATCACAGTCATTTATTTAACGAAGCCGTTATTGAGAGATTTGTATCTATTATGGTCATTATTCTATATTCATTTTACCAGTTCTTGAAAATTCTAAAATTAAATAAGGATTTTGTACACTACAACCATTTTGTAGTAGACGACCCAATTAAAAAGCACCGCAATTAACAAATTCGCTCTGAAGATGCTCCGTTTACAGCATCTTACCTCGATTCGCTTTTCCACCATCGGAATCTCATTGATCCCAAACTTAAATTGCGTATCAAGTCTATCTTCGGAACTTTAAGTACCCGGGCAAGTTTCGTGCAGCCGTGACAAGGAAGAAGTTCCTAAAATTCCACACACACAATCTAGCCGAACCGAACCGATCCGGGCCGGAGCCTGAATCGCTCAATCTACTGGCAACACGTACAGGTTGTTTCCAATTTGGTATCACAGCTGGGAAAGCTAATATAATATCCCTGAAATGTTGTTTTATGATTCAGGTTTCCATTAAAGCACATTTATTAAAAAATCTTCATGGACACATGATTGCGAGCGCAATAAAATTATTTCTCCTGAGTTTCTGCCAATCAGGATCATTTCCAAAAATTCTCAAAAACTGCAGATGTCCACTACCGGATCAGTAACACCCTGTACACGTTCGTTATTTAATTCCGGAGGGGGGCTAGCCTTTTCGCGTAGTAGTGAGTCGCGGAAGATTAGTGGTATTGGGCGAAAGGTTTCTCGGGGGCCTGGTGGCGGGGGTCCCCGCGATTATAGCTCGGGGTGCCCCCACCACCGAGATCCCGGGGCCCGTTTCGAGTCGCAGGCTAATAACAGAGCCAGTGAAAGCGAAGCGGTCTTTACGAGCATCTTCCCAGAAGTGTAAACCCCGAGTGTAGTCGGTGGATCCTCGCACGCTTCGGTGTCGGTGTCCGTGTTCCGGTGGGGCCTCGATGATACCCCGGACGCCTAATTAATGTTGCTCGCGTGATTCCGGCTGGAGGTGTCGATGCTCCTGACCGGGGTCCCGGGAAGCAACAATTAAACCTTTTTCGGCCGACAATGATGCAGGAAGAAAGGACGTGTGAAAGGATTACGTATATATATATGTAATCGAGAAAAGGATTCGCGTGTCGCGGGTATTGCGGCGAACCGGCCTGCACGCGCGTGCATTTCGAAGACATATGGGGGCGAATAGAGAGAGAACAAGGGAGTCTTTCGAAGAAAAAAAATTTTCCGTCCCGTCGCGTGATCTCCCGTCGAAGAAGTTCGATTTCTTCGGGAGAGGCGAGGGTTGCATTGAAAACGGACCCGGCCGCAACAGGAACACCGGAGAGAGCAGGTGGTTGATGAAGATAATACCGCGAGGACGAACGATCCCCCGGTTTCGGGGAAGGACAGTCGAAACAAAGGAATCTAAGGGAGGATCTCTGTGCATCGGCCGGTCGTTCGATCGATAATTTAGCGCATCATTGTTGCGGTAATAACCGCTTGTCGATATAGTAGTCGGGGACGAGGACGCGCGGCGACTCGTGTGCTGCACAGTTTCTTGACGGCCGGGCCCCGCACCGGATGAGGACGTACAATAGCCTACAATTCCTCAGCCAGATATTGTTGTGAACGCTCTTTTCTTCGCGCGGTTTCCGAATTTAACTGGTCGACGGCACGGAACGATTTCGGAAACGGGCGGAGTCTACGCGAAGTCACCTCTGGGGAACGGATGGGGGGCAAGCATGGTGGCACACCTTCCTTCGCGGGCCCCTGTCGAGCACTTCATTCGCGGTTTTGGTCAGGGTTGCTTAGGATGCTTTTCTTCAATAGAACATTCCAGTCTCTCTTGCCTGCTCGACGTTCCAATGGAAAGGTTTCGACGCGTGGCGTTTTATTTTGTTTCATATTTTCACTTTTGAGATATTGCCGTTTAAATTGCATTATTTTTTTGAGCCTTTCGAATTTATTTGCATGACTTTTTTTCTGGTTAATACGGTTTACGGTAATTCGATCGTTAACTGGTTAGGTGAATTTTTTTTCTGTGTTTCCTCATGCAATATAAAATTTGTATACATCGATTACAAGGGATGAGGGTTAAATAAAATGTTGCATCTTAAATAAATCTCTTTGAGACTCCTGTTTCTAGCGATTTCGTAAAAGAATTTGACTTTTCTATGAAGATTCTGGACGCAATTAGATTAATCCGGAAGTATCAGCAGTTTTGAAAATAAATTGTTGTTCAAATATATTTGTACGGTATACAATTTTCGAACACATGTTTCCTGTATTGGTTTCTGTAAATTGTTCCGTTTTTCCCCCTTCGTGCTGATCACCTCACACTCTCCAGTAATGACAAAGAAGAAGCAAATTAGGCCGATTTCATTGTATCCATTCCAGAGAAAGCAACGGAAGTTATTTGCAGCATTAACCAATCATTTTGAGTAGCAGTCTGTCAATGGTTGGTACAGTTCAACATTGTTGCAGAAATTGATGAAAGAAATGCGGGTTGAAAAGGACCTGTAATCCTTTATGACAACGTCTGACCGCATGTTTCGCAAATGACTGCAGAAATTGAATGAGACTGCCTCATTCAACTTGTTTCCCAGACCACTCCTCAACCACTTGCTACCTGTTTACGTGTGCATTCCGAGAACTTTCTACCGGAGACGATCTTTAACCAAAACAGAATAAAACCAAAATAAATTATCGATGAACGCATCAATTACCATAAACCTATACGAACTCAAAAAGCTTCGTTTAAAAAATTAATCCTGAAGGAACTGAGTGGTTAGTGGTCCGGAGGGTGGTTTACTAGATGACCAAAATGATGTACTAAAAAATTCTCGGCAGGTGAATACTGGAAAAAGAAATGGAGAAGAAAGAGGGGAAGTAAATTGTCAGGGAAAAGCACAATGGAGACGGTAGTTGCACCGGCGGGCGTGCAGCGTGGGTCGCGGTGCGGCCATTTTGTCGCGCGGTTTCTTCTCCTTGTCCTCGGCCGCAAATCATCCGGGTCCCTCTTATTTTTTCCGCGGGAAATGTAGCAAAACGATGAGCAGCGCCTACCATCCGGGCGACAGTAACCGTCCTTCTTCTCGCCTTTTATGACTGTGTAATATACTATCTTGTCTCATGTCGTTGTTTATTGCACAATTTATGCCCACACAATAAAACAGTTCTCGTCCCTTCCGGCGTTTAGATTCGTTAGCGAGTGTCCCGCGAGCCGTCCCCATCTTTGCAGCTTGCTTACACCGTATTTAAATGAAACCCGCCGGTTCTTGCGTCCCTCGTAATTAACAATTATTATCGTCAGCTAGTCCCGGAGATTTACGATTCTGATTCAGGTGAATATAGTAGCCGACCGGGTAACACAGTGTTGCTTTTATACGGGGTGAGAGAGAGAGGGGAGGGGAAACACTGTAAATAGGCGTGCCATTTACACTGTTCTAACTGAATCTCGTGCAACTTCATCTCGGTAGGACAGCAGCCTACGACACTTCGGCTCCCAGCAGCCCCATGGAACGAACTTGATATTTCGCCCGCATCTTCCTCGCCCCGTAAAGATTACGCGTTGTATCGTAAGACGACGGTTCTCGGCGTGATCCGGTAACAAGAAACGCTTTGCTCTTGTTTGAATGGTTCCCAAACGACTCCCTTCCCGTGTCTTTGTGCCCGCGTAAGAAACCCCGTCGTCTTTCTTCGCCCGGAATTATTCCGCCCCTGTCTCCCTCATAAATTGTTTATGATCCAGAAACGCAATAAAATTAGTTAAAGGAACCGCGGCAATGAATGCGGATCGCTGCGACTTCTTATCGATCAGAAGCCTCCGTTTTGTCGCGCCGCGATCTGTCAATGACGGATTCGTTCGTCAATTTTCATATTCGTGGGGTTTCAAAAAATGACCGAACCTCTGATTTCGTAGTCATCTTTTCAGAAAGTTCCAACCCCTCTAATTATTATTTCTGAAAATTGCGAGTAGTACAACGAACCCGTTCGCAAAATAGAACGAAACGGAAGAGAAATTCGTAATGAAATTCTACACCGAAAAATACCAGCAATTACTTTGAGAACGATGCTACATTTTTATTCTTCCGAATACTGCAACATGCACTTCCATGAAATATTCCGACTGTTAAAATTGCAAATAACTGTACTTCAGGTCTATCGAATCGCAGCCTTAAGAGAACGTGCACAGGCGAAGTGATTTCGTTAATGAAACCGAAAACGAAAAGAGAATTCGAATTGTAGACGTACGATGTTCTAAGACATCTAGCGGAACGATGTTGCTCGAAAAACGAGTGGCAGTTGATGTATTAACTACTCGGAAAAATCGAGAAATAGTAGAGAGAAATTTCGTGGGGAAAACAAATAAATTTTTCCGTTTCTGCTAGAGTAAATGGAGGATAACAGGGAGCACACAACGCAAGCGCATCCGTTGCGCGCCGATGATATTGCCATTATCGATGCCGGGAACGGTTGATTCGGCAGAAACCGATTGCAATTCTGGCGCAGTTTGGTGTTTTAAGCAGGTGTCAATTATTACCAGCCCTAATGCACTTACTCCGTGTGATTTCGTGCAGCGGAAGCGATGATTTTGTCCGAGCGAGCGAATGTTTCGATACGGTACTCGGACGTTACCAGGCCCTTTTCTCACGGATTCCCGCGGTCTCTGGGAATGGAAAGCCTACCGGTGCAACGCGTTGCAACGGTCACGAATGCATTCGGTCAATAGTTGCCAGACACGGCTGAAGACGAGTCAGCTTATGCCTTCACACCATTTCCGGACAATATTTAACCGTGCTTCCCAGCCCCCGGTAGCTTCGATCATTAAACGTGCGTATATAGCCTCATAATATTGCAATCCGCGGCCATAATTTACGTCGTTTTATAGTTCAAACTGCAACCTACGTAGGCAGCGGCGCTCAAGCCTTTAGAACGTGCTATTCCCGGTTCAAGTTGTACTGGGTGATCATAAAGTTCGCCGATTGTTCCCCTTCGGCCTGCCCGAACCGTGTCTCGAGCAACATTGTTTCCATTTGGAAACTTGATTGCGATATCGGGACAATTTTCCGAATTACGCAATTACAGAGACCCGTATACGGTTTTATTCGTTCCCGGAGACATGTGGATGGAATCCTTCCACCGGTTCGTATATTTATTTTATGCGTTTACAATTATTTACTCTTTTTATGTTCCTCCCGGGAGATCGAGGTTGCTATAACTACGGCATTCTCCTTTCGGAGTAGTAAATAAATATTGAACATAAATATCAGGGCGTAAAAATAGTATAAAAAGTTTTTTAAATGACATTTATATATCCTGTATGCCGTTGTTTACTTTTTGAAAGTAATATCGACTTCACGGATCACTTAACCCCGTGAACTACGATTTACTTTACGGTATTAGTGATTAGAACCTTTTTCGTAGTCCGCAATTTCCTAAAAAAGAAGAAAATTTATATCTACTTATGCCTACATGCCCTGCGATAACTGTTCATTAACGAAACCAGAATAGAATATCATCTCGGTTTAAAGGAAATTAATAACATACATGTTTATTAGACTCTGTTCTGAATCTTCATCACGAGTCTAACACGATATTGCAGGGCAAGGGGTGAAGGGGTGATATATAATTTCATTTGGTCGTTGCATTTCTGAAGTACATTTCCAAGATCCTCTGAAGGGTTAAAAACCTAATAAATTGACGGAGTGGTCAGTGAACGTGTTAAAAAGTTGTACGACTGTTTGGATGGTCGGTTTCAGGGTCACCAGCTATATCGAAGGGAGCAGTTGCCGCTGGAAGTGGCCGATGCCCAAGCGAATTGAGATATACTGTTTTATAGGGAATCATCTGAATGCGGGGGGGCTGTTTTATGAAGTTACCACGGCGTAGCTTGGCTCGGCGAGGCCGGCTACTCTCTCTCTTTCGAAGTGGTTACTTTGAGTCGCAGGTATCTCCTGGTTTATCGACGGTGCCTCGGTCCCGAGCACCGGGAGTAAGCTATTACTGAAATTACTGACGATCCGGCGCTCGCAAATCAAAATTCGCCGTTTCTACGGGCGGGATATGCTCGCGCCCCGACTATTTCTCTCTCTCTATCTCTCTTTCTGCATTGTTACGATTTATTGCCGACTAAACGCCGCGATTCCGCAAAAGAAACGAGACACACAGGGGCCCGGCCGGCGCCCCTTCGCCCGCGACTCAAGGGCGACCATTAGCGGGGCTTCAGCAAGGCAAACAAGTGCGAAGGTAATCGGAGAAAGGAATGATAATTAGCGCTCGCCACCGCTCCGCGCAAATCGGCCTGCGCCTCCGCGCTGCGAATACTTTGTACGCGGCCGAGAACGCTCAGGAGACATTTCTCATCCTACTCTGCCGCGAATGCACGCCCCTGACTCGTGACTTCTCCTGGATTTAGATTCCGGCTACCTCAGGAATGTTCCTCGAACTATTATAATTACTATTATATTATGTTCGGGGTCGATTAATTATTCTAGAACCCGTTCCTCGGTTTTGTTCCGTGGAACAGTCGAAAAACCATCTTCGAGTGGCAGTTTCAGTGACGAGAAAAATTTTTCAAAGCTTTTGGAGACATTTGAATTTGCAGCATTTCTCAGAAAAACATCTCGGAGGAAAGTGGACACTGTTTTGCAAAAGTGGAGGCTTCAAGTTTTACAATCTGTGATGTTTGTGCTGTTTGTTTTTACGAGACTCATAAATTTGTTTAGCTTTTGGATCCAACTTTATACCAAATTGTAAGCACTAAGTTACAATGATATTACATTCGATATTTACACGCGTGAAAATTTTTCAGATTAGTTATAACTAATTGTAAATACTGCATTAAAGCGTGGCGACACGTAGAGAGATTCGGTGCCTGGAAAACCGGGTATAAATTTCGAATACGATTTAATGTTTCGCAAGATCGGATACATTGCCGGCGTTATACGATTCCCAGCGCAGCACGAAAACGTCGTAATTTTGCCTTCAGCTCAGTTTTACCCGATACATTTGCCCTGCGAAGATTGGGGTCCGGGCGAAGCAAAGCGGCTGACCTAATTTACATACATATAAAGCGCATTCGATGTGTTTTAGGGGCCGTAAATCGACGCAGCTACGCGAATCGTTAAACCCTTCCTTGCCGCAACACCCCAACAATACGTGTAGAACAGTGCCATGGACGTGTATGGATGGATATAACGCACGCGCGAATACATATTCAGATACTTCGTCTTCTTCTGGCCGTTAGCTGCCCTTTCGCACGGTTACATTACACTATAACCTGGACTATACCTACCTTCCTCGAATGTATACAAACTTGGCTACAACGGACGCAAAAATCATTTACGATCTTACCTCGAAATTCGCTAAATGAAATTGCCATTGTTTCTCCCTTTAATCATTTGCATATGTTGAAAATAACGTATACGTAGACACTCTTTGGAAGAACAGCCTATGTCAGGTTCTTTAAATTTTATAGGAGCGCAATTCTGGAAAGACTTTTTTACAGTTTGTTTTATTAAACGTTAAAGACTTGAGGCGGGGGGGAGATTGAAGGGAATTATGTATTTGTAACCCCGAGGGGATCAAAGATGAAGATTATATTATTAAACGTTAAAGAAAGCAAAATAAATTCCTAATTGCGGACACCTTCCTCCCTCATTCAATTGTTCTACTGTGTCAAGTTATGGCTATTTTTATCATAAACGCATGAAATCCGCTGTCTACCTGCAGTAGAACCTCGCTAGTTGCACGAAACGGGACCGAACGCACGCGAGAGAATCGAGGTCGAGCGACGGAAGGGGAGAACCAATAGCACGATCTGTTCTCCCACTTCCTCACTGCGTCTTTCGTGGTGGGAGTGCTAGTATACAACGAACGAGGATTCAACAGAAATGTTTCAGAACGCACTCCATTTCTGCGTGGACTGTACCCAAGCGCCCCGGAGTCAGTCGAAAACAGCTCCAAGTGTCTTCGCATTTCTATGCTCGCGTCTCTTCTGGAAATGAGTCCGAGTCGAGAACGGAAGACTAAATTCCGTATAAAAATGCCCGTCGGCGACGGGGTTCTCCTAGCGTAACGACAATGAAGCAAATAGACGAGTGTGTTCCTTCCCCGCCCATAAAACGTCGGTCCTGGCGTGGAGAAGCGTTGAGAAGCGAAAAAAGTCACCGAATTCTCTCTGGCACTCTCGGTATCGGTCCTGGTAACGCGGGCCGCGTGCAATCGCGATTTTTCTAATTACAGGTAATTAATTTTTACGAGTGCCCCGTAAAGCATAGCAGACAGGTGTTTCCCCGAGGGCTGGGGTGCGTTCGAAAGCGACCGGGCTTTCTTTGGCGGGTCGAAGAAGCTTGGTGGACGCGGCGTGGCAGCCACCAGTTTTGGTAGTGGTAACCCCAACGATTGTATCGTCGTTGTGTGCCGGTGGTGGTGCCGATAAAGTTAAAGCCACTGGCGAACGATGCAGGGGCCGCGTAATGACAACGCAGCGCGTCGTAAACGCGTTTATGTCCAGAGTTGCATTATAGTAATATCTACCAGCACCCAGCGGATGTTCACTGCCTGCCTCCTCGACGTTACCATGGCCTAACCCCATGCCGTTCCGCTAGCGGCCCTTGTTTTCTTTCCAACCGGGTAACGTCTACTTCTGGCCATCATTCTGTCACTCGCGAACCGACTTCGATCCTTCCTCTTCCGCGCCAGGTGAAAACCTCCGCGAATTCCTCACCTTTACACCCCTAAACACCGCCTACGACTAGTAGTATTTCAAAGTTCTAAGCAGCGACCTCTCCCGCCGATGGCCAGACCCTAACGCAGGCGGTTGCCCAGGACTCTACCGGGTCGTACTTCGGCACTTAAATGCGCGAATGATGTCCATTAGGCTGCAGTCACACCGGGGAATTTATTGTTCGGCTTTCAGGCCGTTCGGATCCGCCGGAAATGAGGAATATTTCTGGTTTCGATGGGTCACCTGTTCTTCAAATGTACACGGCGTTTAAAGAAAACCATTCAATATTTGCAGGACACACTGTACTGTGTAAAGAAGCCTCGGTCAACCGTTGCAGAAGTGCTGCAACTCCTCCGTTGCGTCCGAATGAAAAATAAAATTTGATTTGCAAACGGGAAGTAATAAACAATTTATTCGTGGTATCATTTAAATGGATTGTATTTGAATAAAACAATTAATTCTTATTTACTGAAATTGTATTTTATTTAGCAAGTTGCATTCGCTAAATGAATAAAATTTTGCCTAAAGTGTCGACGGAAAAAGTAGAGTTCCCGAAGAAACGTCTCGTGTCCGAATCGTGTAAAATGGCGTCGGGATTCTCGCGACCAGCGAGTTCCCGTGATTTCGACAGATTAATTCTGAATCCAATTTGGCGTGATCGATAGGAAGCGGCTGCGGTGCCGATCAGAGGAAGGAGGAGACTCTGCGATAAAGATTAACTCTTCGAGAGCCCCTGGTCGCGTGGACGTAATCAGCAAGGCGGGCATAACCGTACGGAGTTATCAAATTGATCAAGCCAAAATAATCTGTGCGAGCGAGCAGCCCGGTTATGCGCCATAAACGCAGTGTATGAGCAATACCGCGTGCCGCCTAACCATGTATACCTGCGTATAAACCAGTGTCCACGAGGCCGGTGTTCGTGGGATCGCCAACACAGCCAACGGAGAACATAACATAACCCGGTGTCACGCGCAGGACTTTACAACTCTGCCATCTCGTCGTCGTTGCCTCCACGCACCCCGCTGCCACCCCCATTCGACAGTCCCTTCGGTAGCTACATCGCCTTTACACTGTCCTTGCTATGCGAACTGCGAGCTGCTATCCCATGAACCTCTGGGGGATGAGATTCCTTCGACGTTTCCCATCCTCTTACGATCCACGATCGCTTATTGGTTCGTTCGTTCACGCTTCGTTTTCCATTGGTCGATTAAACACTGTTTCTTACATTTCCATTCAACAGATTATGTACCACTTGTAATTTCGTGATTTCGAAAATATTTTCCGAACTGCAGCAAAGAAGAATTCCAAGCCAGCAAACAATTGCGAGCATGTAATTCGATTTATGTTCTCTATGTAAATCATGAGATTGTGAACATAATTAAACACTGTTTCTTACATCTTTGTTCCTGACTTTCAATCGACAAATTATGTAACGCTTGTAATTTCCTGTTTTCTAAAATATACAGCAGAGAATAATTCGTGACGTGCGTGTAATTCGTTTTATTCATTCTGCGTAAATCACAAGATCGCGGACGTCAAAAATATTCGACGCCGATAGTGAACATATTAGTAGTTCTTTAACGCTCGTGTTAATTCGCAACATTTGTTTCATGCACAGTGCATGTCGCGATCAATGTAAAAATGCAGCGCACCCTGCGCCTCTATTATTTGTGGACGATACGATGTTATGCCAGGTTGAATAGATTTTTTTTTTCGTTCGTAATAAAAGAATTTGCAAATTCGTTTATTTATCTTTGTGTTGTATTGATTTTTAGCTATCGTATCGGCTCGGAATCAGTGAAAAAATTAAGCTGGGGAAATAGAGAATGTAACTTCGAGTTTGAACACAATGAACTATCGTTGCGACTAATATAATTTTTCAATCGGTCTGATTATTCTCTTGCTAATTACAGAGAAATCACGCTAATTTCGGAATGATGTTGGCCCCACCTGTCGCTACGACGCGCCGGCATTATTTGTTAAAAACCGTAGCGTATTGATATTTACGCAAATTTCCAATTTTTCATGTATCGCTTCACAAGAATCGAACGGAAACTCATGTTGTTTATTTAGAGGTTTATTAAATTCGCAATCAAATACGGAACTTCCCGCGCCCATTACCTAAAGTTTCGTATCCTAGCGCGATCCATGAATTCGCGTGTTCGCTGTGCATATTTGAAAATCGCGGATCGCGAACAGGATGAAAATCAACGTTGATCGTGGCACGCGAGCCGTCGTCAAAGGTCGTTTTCGAATTAAGAGTGGCAGGTGTCGGATTAAGAACCCTTTTTTTCCTGGGTGTCCAAGGATTCTGCACCTTGCGCGACCTTAATGGAGTCATAACGAGCAGAGTACGTCTTCCGGTGGCTCTTAGGCTGATCGATATCGACGCACTTGTCCCCCGAAAGCAGCTTCTCGAACACAGAAAGTAACGGCTCTTTATGAACGTATAAATTCACCTGACGCGCGCGCTTTTAATACAGATTCTTTCGCAAATTGATACTTAACTCCGTGATACCGCTTTTACCGTCGCCGTAAACAAGAATGCTCGGGCTCTTGAGAATAACTGGAGGAGATAACCGTATGGGCGGAAACAACGTGGAACGTAATGTCCCGATTAATCAATTAACAAGCTTCATTACCGTTAACTATGTTACTCGAAATAATTAGACCGATCGCAATCTTTCCGCCGCTCTTGCGTAATTACCTCGTCGAAGTGGCCATCAATGTACTCGTCCAGGGCCGGTATCAGCGAAGTTGATCATCTTAAGTAAATATCCTTCTTGTATTCATTTTGGTGTACTTCATTATTCGAGGTTCATTAATTCGGTTAATTCGACCGTCGATCGTACGCCGATGGTTCGTCAACTCGTGCAATCGATCGTTCTCGCTTTGCACAACAACTTCGTACATTCTTTTCACTTGATAATTCTGACTTCGAATTGATCGTGTGCTTCACGAGGCTCGTACAGTTATTTATCTCCGAATTTATTTCGGAAAATCGAAAGATATAAATTAGTCACGCGATAATGAAGGTCCAGTTCGTTGTTCGCGGTAAATTCACCCGCAATATTGCATCGCGCGGTATGAGGGTATAAATTTCTGTTCTCTCAACATTAAGTCCCGAATATATTGCGCGAGGCGAGACGGTACCCTTACCTTTTTTTTTTTTCTCTCTCGCCGGGGTCCCGGTTGTTTCTTTTGTCGGGAGGACACAGGGGGGGGGGGGACTTTGTTGCAAAGCGCCTTCGAAACGACAATTTAATTCGATGGGCAAGGCGGCGATTATGCTTGACGATAAAAAATTACGCTCCCGTGGCCCGGTCCACCGGGCACCATGAAAAACGCAGCGGGCTAAACGTCCCGCGCTTATGGCAACTTCCCGGAAGGAGTAAACCGCGGCAGTTAACCTAATTTATGCCAATATCTGCCGCCGCGCGCTTCGAAGAGGTTAAAGGTACTGCATCTTGAGAGCCATCAGGTCGTAACGGATAGTCCGTATTCGTGGCTAAGTTATGACCTCGTAGGGCCGACTTCATCCCTCGTAAAAATGCCCGAACGGCCTTCCGAAACGAGGCAGTGCGCATAATTATCCGACACGTCCCTCATTCGAGCGGGCGCTCCCCCAACCCCGCCCCACCCCCTCGCGCGTTCCTTTAAACTTTACTGTCCCGCGTCGGACGCCTTGCACGCCTGTCGAAACTTTCGTGAAATTACGCGCAAGTCAAATCGACCGCGATTATACACGCCGGAGAACCCACCCCTCTTTCGCGTCTCGCATCCTCTATGGCGAATTTAATGCGCCGCACCGGGTCGGCGAGCAATTTCGCGATCGTGTTCGCAGGCGATCCTAGCAGACGAACAAATTCTTGGAATTTTTAGCACCCCGCCATCTCTTCACGCGCCTTTAGCCCTTGATTGAACTACTAATGGCGCCACGCGCGTGAAAACTCCAGTCAAAATGCACCTTATGTCAATGCAACGTTATATTGTAGGTCTTCGGAAATTTTTGTAGCAAAATCAGACCATTCTTTTGTGTTAAGGCATTACGTACATATTTTCCATTATTTGTACTACACACCGTAATTTTTTGAAGACCAAATACTTTAAATTGTGAAAGTTATAGTTTCTCAGGTTTTCTCAAGTATTCAGGTTTTATAAATGCCATTGTTTCGCCAGCTTTTAACTAACATTTCGAATTTTATTTATTTCGAATTTATTTCACAACAAAAATGTATTATCTAGGCAAAGAAACGGGATAAATGAAATTAAAAGCGATATTTGGTATTAAATTCATTAATTGAAACATTTGAAACAGAGGTAATCCACGACGTAAGCGGATCATCCGACATCACAGGATTCAATTGTCTCGATCGCCATTTTTGCGGAAAGTTAGTTGTCCTGGGTTGGAATTGGCTGGGCATCGGAGCTTAGAATCGAAGGGTTTACATCAATAAAACAGAGTATCAATATTTATAAACATCATCTGAGATATCAGTTTCACTGTTTTAATTACCTTCTTTTATGAACCGAAGAGTAATCTAGTGCAAGTTGCATTGTCTGATACTACAATTGGCCTGACTAAACAATTATTTATATGAATGACTAACAGACTCGGACCGAGTACGATTTCCGCCGAAAATTCTTGGAAAAAGGAAGATTAAGGAGCGTTCGCAAGCGATATATTTTCTAGTCGAATGTGGAAGGCATCTATGGCTGACTATATGGGACAGGATACTGCATCGGAAACAGTCTGAAGTTATAGTGCTATCCAGAATAAAGGTAACTGGAGCGATCAAGTTTTTTACATGTTTGATAGACTCGCTAATTGGACTCCCACCAATCAAAGAGGATTTTGAGAAACGTTCCGAAAACACGTCCAGCGGACATTTACGGATACCTGGAGGGGTCGAAAACGATTATGATCCGAGGATAACGATCCAGTTTTAAAAAAAACGAGAGAGAGAGAGAGAGGAAGGGATGGAGAGAAGGAGAGGGGGAGGAGAAAGAGAGGAAGAGAGACTGTGACTTACGCGCAAATGGATGGCGAAGAAAAATGGTCGGGACCATGTTTCATCTGGCGCACACGTTTATCGTCCGCGCAGTGTAAAATTTACACCGTCTCACTTCCGAAACGAGTGGCCCGGCAGTTGCATAAACGCGTGCAACATTTTATTTTCTACAGCCCTTGGTTCGCGGCCGCGGGCAATAGTAAAATATTAGTTATTGCTGATTTTGCGAGCGCCTAATAAAATTCTTCGTAAAATAAAATTCGTACGCGGACACGTCCACGTGACTATGAGCGCCACACGCGTCGACGCGCGACTCGAACGAGGCCGACCCCGCCGCAATGGCCACGATTCACAGTTAATAAATTTTTCCTCCGCAGTTTTCGGCGTTTCGGTGGAAATTTGTTGCTCACGATATATCGGCGCAGCGCCGTTACGCTCGCGCTAATGATACGGGCCGCAGATATGCGGCGATATAAAGCTGCATAAGCGAGCCCGACCACCATGAACCAATTCCTTCGATCTGCACCGGAGGCCCCGATCCGTTTTCCGAAGCCTGCTGCTCACAGTTTCACGAGTTTTTAACTCGACGGTTTAAACGTCCGGGTAAAATTTGAAGTCAGGGTCTCTATTTCATACCCAGAAATAAATTCCATCACGTTCACTTCGTCTTGGGTCGCAACTTATGCCTGCGCGAGGGGCGACAGACCTGTGCGGCCGGGCTTCACACAAAATTATCCGTTGAACAACATCGAGCAGGATGGTCAGATGCCGGAAACAAGTCCGACAATAGAGCTGTCGGCTTGGCGGCGATCGTCACCCGGTCGGATTCTGAAATTCTGCCTTGAAGGGTCGTTAGGTTAACGCGGTGACATCAGAGGATAGCCGGGGCACGCTGGCCCGTAATATATCGAATGATGAATCCGCGCATCGCAAACCCATAAAAACCCGTCAGCCCCGGACAGATACGAGATACGCCCTATTACTGTCCACCAACACCCGAAGCGCCCCAGCGCCGTCCAGTTCGCAACGGCTAACTAAATTACCAGTTACATTTTTTACTGTCCGATCCCTGGGCGTTTTTTACCATCGTATCGAACGCAATGAAATGCTTCCCTAGGTCGTCGCCGCCGCGAAAGCACTGAAAGGCCTGGCCCGGACCAGCCTCGCGTCCCGAAAATGTTGCGTGTGCTTTTTTCCCCGGGTGTTCCGATAGGTTAAAACGATAGATTCGCGCCCGAAACGAAAAAAAAAAAAGTAGAGCGCGACGGACGGAGACAGAGTGCAAGAGCTGGAGATAGCGAGCAAGAGACCGAGAGAGAGAAAGAGAGTGAGAGAGAGAGAGAGAGAGAGAGGGACAGAGAAAAAGAAAAAATAAATACTAGATGGTGTAACGTAGGGGCGCGTAAATGCGCAAAAAATACGGCTCGTCATAGAGGATCGAAGCGCGTGTGTTTTCGAAAATTCTCGGTGGAAGCACTCTGGCCGGGTCCGGCAGGCCCCGCGGGGCTCAAACATATTTTTATGGGCCACGGGAAAGGTTTACTAATGTCGTATAATAGCTCAGCTTCGAACACCGCCGTCGGCGCTCCGAAAACGACGGCGCATTCGTTCGAAATCGTCAAAACGCGGAAAAAAGTCGAATTTCGTTTCGGCGGAACGTTGAAAGTTTGGACCAGCACGAGGACGCTCGCGTCACCCGCGTCTTCGACGATGGAATAATGATCAGCGAAGACGGTTTAATTGATGGAATTGGATCTAGCCGATGTTAATGCCAGCGGACCCGTCCACACGTGCACGCCGCTACTTACGGTAATCATTGCACGTTATTAAGAGAATGCTCCTTAAGTGACTCTAATTGGAGGAAGATGTAATTAGAAGCTTATTAGTCGCAACTGTTCGGTGCTGCTGGCCTCCTGCAGGAGTTTTATGTCTCGACTAGGCGCAGGTAGTTGAACGCGGGGTGCAGTTGCTCGTGTGTTGACATCGTGATCGTTTCTGTAATTAAGAAATAAAGCTCTCTGTGCTTCTTGAGACAGTGTGCTTCTTTGTTCTCTAGGGTGTGGCTAGTTGGACTGAGGATCTTTACGGAGATGGACAGCCACGGCCTTCAGGTAAGTGGCTCCGCGGCCCCGGGGCTCTGGGCTCCTGTGCTGACCGCCCTGGTGAGGAGGCCACGCCTTTCGGGGGGCCCAATGCTCCGGAGCGTAGCAGAGCGATACCTCGTGCTCCAAAGGCAGCGCGGAGCGGAGCCCCAAACTTGGAAGCGGAACAGAGCGGAGTTTCGCGCTTTCGGAGCGGAGCGGATCGAAGCAACATCGAAGCGTCCGCCGTCCAGCGTCGACTCCCTAACCGGCGGTTCCATGCAGCCCCCGCCGGTGCTCAGAATCAGCTACTAACGATTAGTCCGGCGGCTATGCACGCGTTTCCGTCAAGTACGAAAAACGAAATACGCGAGGGTGCAGAGCAGTAGCAGCAGCAGCGGTAGTAGCAGGAAAAAAAAAATATTTGATCAGCCGCGCGAGAGCGCTAGCTCGCGCTCGCGAGCGCGCGGGGGTTCCGCGTACAAACTCGCTCGCTCGCTCGCTCGCGGATAGAGAGCGCCTCTCGATATCCAATTCAGTTGTTATTCAAGTGGTGCGCGTGTTTCTACATTTTGATTTCTATGTAACAGCGGTGCGCGGCGCTGGTTCCTGGTTGCCTGGCCTGCCTCTCTGTGTTTGCTGTCTGGAAAGACAACAAATATTGTTTCGAAATCGTTTATTCCCATCAGCATCGCAATTCTATCCGCGGCAATCGTGTTACCGTGACACACGACCGAGGAAGGGCGCCCCAGGACGTGAGAGCCAGGGCGACGAAGGGGGTCGGGGGTCAAGAGGGTCAAGCAAGAGGCACGCACAGCAGACGCGCACCAGAGAAAACGACGAAATAAAAGCGGCGTGTAGAGAGAGAGAGAGAGAGTGAGAGAGCAAAAAGAAGGAAGAAATAATCGGTGACTCGAAATGTCCTCCCCTACCGCACACCTTACTACCAGGGGATGAAAGCCTTCCTTGTCTCGTCCGCGCACGGCCCATTCGGTATCCGCTATTCGCTAATCGCCCCGTGACAAGATAAGCTCCGGCGAGCCGTGCCAAACTTTCCTCGTAACGGGGGCGGCAAGGCAGAAGCTTTCGTTTGCCAGAGAGCGAGGAGAGGACCGCGATTGTCAGGAAGAGTCGCATGGAAATCCGATGCGCCGGTGCATCGACGATGCAATTCAGACGGGTGGGTAACCACCCCTTTTTTTCACCAGCGCACGGGCTCTCTCTCTCTCTCTCTCTCCCTTTCTCTCTCTCTCTGTCTAGCACCCCGGGATCCCGGACTCTTTCGCTCCCGAGCCTCTTCCTCTCCCGGTCCTCTCTCTGTCAGCTTCCGGGCCCGTTACGCTCCTCCCTCTCTATCCCTCCTCCAGTATTCGTTCTGCCTCTTCTCCAGCGCTCTCTTCATCCTCCTCCAACCTCCTCTTGCATCCACCGTTCTCCTGCCTCCACCTCTTCTAGCTCCGAGCTCCTCCTGCGTCCTCCTCTCTCTCTCTCTCTCTCCCTCTCTCTAGCTCTCTTCCTCCCTCACAGCGCGCGTATGCTCGGGCGAGCGCGCGAAAGTGTGCCAAAAACCCTTTTGTAGCGATCGGAAGAATGGGACGCATTGTTTGCTCACTTGTGAATCGGCTCTAATGGCAAAAGTATGTGAAATCATTGTGAATCGAGATTACATACGCGAAAACAACGCGGGGGAACGCCGCTCCTACGTGCTCTCGCCACTGTCTAGCTGAACGTACGTGTCTACGCGTCTACGTCCACCTACATCGCGCCCCATACACCATCGCCACATTGGATCGCGCTATACACCTCCCCTTCCCCTTGTCCACCCCCCCACACGCACACACACACGTATACAGACACGTACATCTAACTATCTGTGTATTCGTCCGCCGACTGTATCCCTCCTTTTCTGATCAGCGTTGTACTACGAGGACACACATGCAACGCACACGCGTGAAAAAAAAAGCCGGCATGATCGCGAGAGCGCGCGCGCGCGCGTCCGCAAGCACGAGCGAACGAGACGAGAGGGTGCGGAGGGGTGTAAAAAGAGAGAGAACCGAGTGGGGGGGAGCGAGAGAGAGACTCGAGCTGCCGTACCGGGAGGACGTAGATATTTTTTTTACGTGCAACGAGAGAGAGTGCAGGGAGAGACATGCATTCGACTGGCCAGAGCGGAGGGAAACGGTGATGCCGGTGGAAGGGGGTCAGCTCGGGGGTGGCGCGGGTGGTCCACCCTTTGCCGTCGATTTTTCGGGGCTTTTTTTTACGGGCGACGGCCCTCGCTTGCCTGGATGAACGAACACGGGGAGGAACATCAATAATCTACAATCAAACTGCAGATAAAGCTACGATCGCCCTTTTGTGAATGTTTCAATAAGAACCGACGTGACGAACAACTTCCGCCGCCCCCCCCAACCCGGGGCACGCCGCTCTTATGCTCGCCGCGTCTTCCGCGGGGACGAAGGCGCACCCTTCTACCCCAGTTTTTCGCATTAAAGCGGAAAAGTTCGCGGCGGAGCGCGGATCGGTGTCGACGCGCCGGGAACGCACCGTGGAAACCGTTTACTGTCTTTCGGGGGAGAGTTTCGGTGATCGTTCGTTTGAAATGGAAACAATCGATACGCGGAGCCGCTCATTTGCCAAATCCATTAGTTCCACGATGGTATTCGTACAAAGAGGAGTATAAATCGTCTGTGTATATTCGAACACACGGCAGCCAGATAGAGAGACATATAAAATTGCGAATCTAAGCAAATTCTGAATGTTGTGCCAAATTCATTTATTTCTTTAGTCTTTACCCTATTTGTAATGCCACTCACTTAATTTTTGTCGGGAGTGCATAAAATCCGGAGCCTAATGGCAATAAATTAATCGAATCGGACAAGTTGATAATAAAATATCTCGATGTCATTACATTGCTTTAATCTCCCTACTATTTTAAATTCCACCTATTTAACGTCCCTGATAAATGCGCGAAATCCCCAGTCGAAATGATAATAAATTAATTCGACATAATTTAACTTCCGCACGCAGAGCGGAGATGAATAATTAATAGCAGCTCGCGTGACGGAACGTGTTGGTAAACAAGATCGCGATGCGCCCGATGACACGAAAAACGCACGGGAATCGAACGTCGAAACGTCGGGACAGAAAATGTTCACCGTCCTCGGAGGGTCGGCGGGAATAAAAAGAAGAAGCAAGCCCGAATCTGGCTCTCGCGCGGGACAGTTGTCCCGCGTAAACGAGCACCGGCAAAAAAGGAGTATCAACGGTCCACTAGGCATCCAATAGTTATGAAGCGAGACTTTAAAAATGGAGGAAGTTACGAGGCAGCGTGACAAAGTGCATTATTTATTATTTAGCCGCGTTGCAAAGTAAATTTGAATGAATGATGCACGAAGGTTTTTACGACGAATCTTCCCTCCCGGCGCTCTCTGCCAGTTACGGGAGCATGAAATAATTACCGCCGGACAATTAGCCGGCGGTCCAACAATTTTTACAACTGAAGAAAAAATGGGCCCGCTAATGCGACGCGTATAAATCTTCTTGAACGTCCGTGCCGGAAGATTGATCGGCCGTTTCGCAGAGAATACGCTTTACTCCGTATTTCTGACGTGCGTGCAGCTTTTGATGTTGAACTCTGCCGGAAGTTGAACTTCCATAGATAAAATTGGCCTTTCGAAATTGTATTGCTATTTTAGTGCCACTATCTTCGGGCTCTCTTATAAATCAATCAATATTTTATATAATTTTTATAATATGCGCAATGTGTGCTTCTTATTCTTGTTATTAGCCAGCGAAATTTTATTCGCATAAAATTTTGTATGACAACAACACCGATAAATTATTATTTTAATAAATGCAGAACGTTTCCAGCAAAATTAAAGAAAAATTCGATCGGACGAGCTGGCAATCTCAAAGAAACGTCAGAAGGGGATCATGCCGTCACCGATCAGCCAATCATCGAAGACATCAAGCCCGTATTTGCGCACCGGTATTACAAGACACCCAGTACATCCTACCTGAGACAATCCCCATTTGATTGGCACCTTGTCGCGAATGCGGCCCGATAATTGGCGAACGCAGTCGATATTCGATCCCGTGGGTGTCGTCGATAAGATTCCAATGTTCTTCTCATTACTACCTGGACAGAGTTCGTCGATGGTGCGTTGCGAACCCGTTCACCGGCTTTTCTTATTGCGAGCTGGCGGTGTCCGAGCTGGATTGGTCGTAATCGCGCGGGAGGCCTTAATGGAAACACGGCCGAGCGTGTAGCACGGGTCATTTAATCCTCAACGATGCGCCAGTGCGCAAAATGACCACGCCGAAACTTTTAGTTTCCCTGTTCTTATCCGAAAAGAACGGATTCTCCCCTCCTCGAGGATTTCTACAGAGGTCTTCGAATCTAGGGTAGATCCAGTCACGAACAAACTTTTCCGATTTGCAGGATCTTCGGGGAATATTAAAAAATTACCCAAAGTTCAGTCAGAAATGAAGCAGGCTTGAAAATGGTCATTCAAAAATGGAACAGACTGTCTCACAAGAAGGATAGACCTATGTATTCAAATTTATAAAAATGTATTTCAGGTTTGACAAAATATACAGACCGTTCGTACAGCTAAAAATCGTATACAAATTAAATGACAAATTTACAACACTGAAATTGCATCACAAATGAAGTCCTTTAAAAATGACACAGGTTGTCTCACAACAAGAGAACTGACCAATGTTCCCAATTTTATAAAAATGTATTTCAGGTTTGACAAAATGTGACAAATTAAATTAAATGACAAATTTAGAACACTGCTACTGCATCACAAATGAAGTCTTTTAAAAATGACATAGGTTGTCTCATAACAAGAACAGACGTATGTTTCCAATTTTATAAAAATGTATTTTAGGTTTGACAAAATATGCAAACCCGTCGTACAGCTAAAAATCGTATACAAATTAAATGACAAATTTAGAACACTGCAACTGCATCACAAATGAAGTATGCAGATGGTCCTTCAAAACTGGCACAGGTCGTTTCACAACAAGAACAAGTATCATTTCAATCAATTTATTCAGACAAAGTGTACAAGTTTAATAATTGGTACATTTAGTGCACTCTTTCGGTTCGCAGGACGAGATCCGATGGTCCCCGGTTAGAAAACCTGACCGCGAGAAGAATGCACCTAAAGATGTGACATTTTTATCGTGCCATATATCGAAATGTAAATTTAGTTTGCAGCGCGATGCCCAGGGGCGGTATATTTGGTTTACGACCGATTTTAGTAGTGATATTCTTGCACTTAATGTCGCAGCGTGTAGTCGGCCCTTCTCTGAATATCTCTTGCATACCCGCTGACGATTTTGAATACATATAGTGAGAGAGCGACCACTTCGAATGGAGTTTAAGGATTAACCGGCACGACAGGAAATAACCCGTAACAATCTTTCGAAACATCTTTTGCTTTGCTTATTGCGGACGTGTACACTAAATTTCCTACATTGTTGCTTCCTTCGTTGCTTTCTTCTTGTACTGTTAGATTTTATCGGTCATATTTTTCATTTTGTGGCTTTCGTTAATTTATGAGCGAATTTCCAGCTAAATTTACCTATTAGTAAGATGTTAAGAAGACAATTTAAAAGATTTCACTTGTTTGGCCTACCACAACGTAGAACAGTTGCAAAAACCGCTGAATAAAATATTCGACGTGTCGAGTCTCGAAGAGCAGTTGCCAAAACGAAGAGCGGTAGCGAACGCATTAGCCAATTCAAGTGAAAGTTCAAGGCTGTGCCTACTGGCAACGTGGCCAGGGACAGTCAATCATAAACTCAACCACGATTGCCCGGCACGCTAATTCATCCACGGTCCACTTGAGTCAGGATGGTGCCACAGTGTCCTCTAATCTTGATCCTCCACCTCCGAGTGGAAGACACCGGGGTAAGATCCTCGCGATTAATATCCAGGCAACGGAGGTCTCGCAATTAAAATTCGATATGGCGATAAATGAGGAGGCAAGAGGGGCCACGGACAGCAAGAAATTCGCATAATAATTATCGATCGTCCGTTAATCTCTTCTTTGTTCCCCCTACTTCCTCCCCCCCCCCCCCCCCCCCATCAACATAGCCGACTCCCTCCTCGGGCATTTCAACAGAGGAAAACGAGCCGCCACAAAGCGGATCGCTTTAGTCGTCTTATACATCTCGTGGAAGTTAACAAACATTGTGTTCCTTATCTCTCCTCGGCACAATTAATGCGAGGAACCCTTTGCCCTCCTTCCTTTTGCCCTCTTCCTCCGGACGGTCTCTGTCTATCCGCCTGGCTTTCTTCCTCCTCTTCTTCGTTCGTTTCGAGGCCGCCATCCACTACCATCTTCCGAGACGCCTTTGGTGCTTTCCTTAACGCGGTATTACTTATGTAGATGAGCCTCGCAATTCCTATACATTATTTGCAAAGAGCTCGACCCTGAAGGGCGAAACGGACGCGACCAGGCTAGGTCTAGAAAGGGAGGAGGAGGAGGAGTGTAACCGGGACCGGGGGTAAAAGGATCTCGAACTTTCGAGATTGCGGGGGCGGCGGCGCTGTGCAAATGCCGAATCGCGCCGCGGCGAACAAAGGAAGACGCGGGTGTATTGGCCCGAAGCCCCGGCCCTTTTACGAGGCGAGTGTTGTTTAACGCGTGATCTCGATCACGCCATTACATGTTGGTTTTTTGGGACATTTTCATGGTTGTTGTTTTCTGTGCGTTTTTTTTTTTTTTGGCTGAGGACCTCTGATCCTGAACCTAGGATGAGGATCGCTGAAGAAGGAGACATTTACAAGTAGGGGTTGCGAAGTTAATCTTCGGGATTGGGACTTGCAATGTACAAAAATGTTGCAAAA
Source organism: Lasioglossum malachurum (assembly GCA_028455605.1). Lineage (NCBI taxonomy): Eukaryota > Metazoa > Arthropoda > Insecta > Hymenoptera > Halictidae > Lasioglossum > Lasioglossum malachurum. Next base: position 21,430,994 of record CM052319.1, read on the forward strand.
ATTGAAGTGTTTGAGATGAGAGAGAAAGACCTCTTTCAGAATTGGTAATATAGATCTTGAGAATAAAAACTTGCGATTGATCACCAGAGAAGCAAAGTTAGGGAGAAGAGTGCAATTCGTGTACAGGAGCTTAAGATAATTGAAGCTTCTATGCAAATGTGATATTTTAACTCGAAGGACTGAAATATCAAAAAGCAGAGTGACGTCGCTCTCAAGAACTGAGGAAAATAAGAAGCTACTATGCGAGATGAATTCACACCCGCATCCTCTTATCAATCTCAATTCCAGCACCAGCAGATCTAAACATAATAAATAGAAATCTCGATTAACAGATACAGTCTGATTAAAATAGCTAATTGAATCGCGAGGCTTCCTAGACACACGTCATTTAATACTATCAATTTAACGTTTCAGAAATAAGTGCCGTTGAATTCCGCGAAATGGGATAGAGTCGGCGAGCAAGAATAGTAATGGTGTGCAGAGATTGAACGTATTTAATAGGGGGGTTGCGGACAGGAGAGAGAGAGCCAAGAGGCAAGGTAATGCTACCTGTCAACTTCAGAGTTTTACACTCGAGAGTAGACGTCTCTTGCCGGGCAGGTGGCGAAAAGCGACTCTTTAATAAATGAAAGTTCCATTCTCTCGAGAGTGAAACTCTATTCTCGAGTAAACGGAGATTTCCTCTCGAAACTTGAGACTCATTCGCGTTTCCAAAAGCTACTCCTCGGCGAACTCCCGGGAGATTTAAACTATCTTTGTTGCTGTTACTGCAGTTAACAAAGTTGGGGAGTGGCTAATCCAGATTAGCGTACACTCTGAGCATTTTCGTGCCACCTAATTTCATTTTACTAACATTTCTTAAAACTGTCATGAAATAATCCCTTCGGCAACGACACTCGCAGACTTCGAGAGTCGCTCTGGACGATTACTCTGCACAAGGATGAGTAGCACAACAGTTACGGTTAAGTGTCCACGACGACCCCCGAGTGAACACACAGCGTAACAGCTATCCCGAGCGTCTGGTGGTCCGGTGGACATTCGGCTTAAGGGGGAAGACAGGTTGGGAAAATGGAAACAGACCGTCGGTGATCGACTGAAACGTTCTCGATGGGAAAACGGCAAGGGGAGAGGAGGGGCAGAGGGAGAAAGAAAAGGAAAGATCGAGGGAGAGCAAGTGCCGCGGCGCGAGAAGCGAGTGCGTAGCTTAATTTCCTGCTAAATTACTACTTTAATAGGAAAGATGAACGCCGTTGATGAGGAGGGTGAGCCGGAATATAAATAGGGGGTAGTCGCGCCGTCCTTCTCTATCTAGCGAACCCCCCAGCTCCTCTCTCCGAGTTCTCGACATCCCTTGTCAGTTCTCCAACCCCCGCGCCTCCTCTCTTTAGCAACCCCTTAACACGAGGCATCATCGTCGCTCGGTTAACAGCGTGACAGGAGGTAGGAGGATGATGATTCACGGCCGTGACGATTTCACAAAGAGGTTTTTCCCTCGGAAAGCTGGCCAATTTCACTCGTGACTTTGCGACGAGACGTCGGTCGTCGGTCGTCGGTCGACGTCGTCGCCCGCGCGACTCTGAACCGGGAAAATTAAGGGCACTCGTGTATAGAAGTGTGCTTTCGGGAGTGGTTGGTTCACTTTTGTTCGGTCGGGAACGGAAGAATCGCGTATTGATTAATTTCCGGCTTATGGCACCGTGCGGGCACCTATGCGCTCCCTTTCTCCCTCTCTCTCTCTCTCTCTCTCTCTCTCTCTCTCTCTCTTTTTCTCGATATATGTATGTACGTCTGTCTGCCTGTGTCTGTGCTTTTTTTCTAGGGAGAAATGTTTGAAACGCTAAACTCCATTTAACGCAATTTTTTTAATTAAAAGTGAAATACGAAGAAAGAGAACCACCGACAGAAGAGCACCGTTTTAACTTTGATACCCGGGGAACTTTTGTTATTGAATTCAACGTATCGCGCGCAATGGGCGAGCGCCGAGCGTTTACTTCGTTTTATTAATGCATCGGCAGCAAATCTTCTGAACGGTTCTTCAATTTCTACACTCAAATTACAGGTTAAAAGGACTAATCATCGAGATTTTCTACCTCGCGGAACATCGTGCTCGACATCTTCCAGCTCTTGAATCCTGTATCTCGCGGTCCGTGCCCCGCGCACCTTCATTTCCAATGTTCACTAGTTTTTAAGCCCAATTAGACAGTCCAAGATTTTCTAGTTTAGCAGCCAATATGACTGGTGATAGCGCACCTCAGCGATCCTAATTCTGCTTCATGAAGCAAAATTCTACGGAGTTTCTACTCGGGGAAGCCTCGATCTCAAGTTATTCTATGCCACTAATTCGCTAGATTTTCTACGGTGCAAATCACTGTCGAGAGTTTCTAACTTACTAAACATCGATATCATCTTCTACGTCGTGCGTAACAATTCTATGGATTTTCTGGTTGACAAATCTGTATTCTTGACATTTCCCACTCGAGAATTTACGAATAAACAATGTGGAAACTTCCTGGTTCTCATTAATTCATTGTGGAAAGTGCTTGGTCCTCCAAATCTTCAATTTTATGAATCTCGCAGTTCAAGACTTTCTAGTTGACAAATTTTCAAGCTCGGAATTTTCTACTTTACGCTCGGGATTTTCTACTTTACAAATTTTCAAGCTCGAGATTTTCTACTTTACAATTCTCCAGGTATCCTATTCAACAAGTTCAAAATCAGAAGATCTGTTACATCTCAATTAACACTGACTACCATACCTGTTATTACAATTTATAAGGTAAACTAAAGTTTGTCAAGACTTACAAAAATAATTGCTATAATAACTCAACAACTTTGCTCTCGAAACCTCAGTCCTCAAGACCAACTTTGCCAAACGATAGTTACTCCATCGACTCAATGATTAATTCCAAAAAAATTCAATTAAAATTCCTGCTCAGGCACAGTACCAAATTGCTACGTTCTTGAACCGCGACTACATATAATCCTCGTGGAATTCAAATAAAATTCGCACAAAACTCTGCACCGAATAGAAGTTGAAATTGGTACGCGATTCGCATCTCCAGTGGAAGATGAATGTCCCCGCACTCCTATTATTAACAATTTGAACAGTCGGAGGCTACTTTGAGTCCTTCGATCGAGTCTGGACTCGTTAATACCCAGCCAATAACCTCGGGACGTAGGGCACACATGATTAACTATAATTATTACCGTCCCAGCTCGAGGGGACAGTTTAACATTCCACGGGAGCAGCAGCAACAACACCAATCATATTCGTAAAAAATGCTAGATCACTATCTGCATAATGGTACAGGTAGGTGTGACAATAATAATAGGCCTGAAGGTATCAACATCCTGCGACACGTTCCAGCAGCCATTGAATATACTGTAGAAGAGCGAGAGAGAAAGAGAGAATGTTCGAACCATACGGGCACCGAGTGTGTTTCCCCGACATATTTTTCAGGTACCTGCATGCTGTGCTCAATTTGGGTAAGTGCATCCTGGTGACGAGTACCTGCATTACACCATGGATCGACTACCATGGACACCATGGACAGATGACACGCAACGAACTCTACACCCAAGATCACTCGAGAGCATAACCTCTCTGTTTCTCTCTCCGGGCCCTGGTTCATTAATAGTCGATGAGGAACGATGATAGCTAATTGCACCTGGTAAATGGAAGGTTACCAGAAGGTCCAGGCCGGTAAATCAAACATTGGAATATATACGATTCGAAATTATCGAGAGGAGCGCGGGCGTTTTCTTGAGTTACCGGCACCCGTGAGCTTTAATCATTTATATAAACGTCCGGACAGACGATACACTGATGGTTATCGATAATTCGATTCGATCGGGGCCAATGTGTACGAGCCTGGGCGTTGAAATCGGTGCCCCTCGGCTACCAGAGCAATTGAAAATAATAGAATACTAACAATTATCGGTAATTTACATCCTGGTAATACGCGGCCGTTTGCACAGTTAGCTCAATCTTCCTCCGTTTTTCTTTCGGTAAGCCACTGTCACTGTCAGACAATTTTCGTTTTCTATTTATTTTTCCCATTGCCCTTGGTTTCCATCGAGCTTAATACTCTTGGATTTATGGAAAATGTGTTAACAATTGTCTGCAACGAGTTGTTTACTAGAGTCAATGTTTCATTTGTTTTTGGACTATTGTGATAGGTACTGACCATCCCTGTCTCCGCAATGTGTTCTGATATATATATAGTCAGCGGTGTCATTATAATTATTGGGTCGAGATACGGATGATGTATATATGTATGTTGTGTATTAACAGGCAACCCTATATACAAAGTGTTATATTAAAAAAGTGTAAAACACGTGTCCAAGGATTTCGAGTGGGAAAGAGGGGTGCAGTATTAGTTTTTTATTTGGGTGGCGTTTTCAAGGTCATTTGAAGGACAACTTTGTTTTTTCAAATGGAAACCTATATTTTTATTTATTATTCATAATATCGTTTACACTAGTAAATATGTTTGTGTCTAATCAATTACTACACATTTAATTATTGTATGAAGTATTATGTCAATTTCATATCCACAAAATGAAAAAAAAAATGCATTGAAATTATTCTAGGTCGAAAGAAATGTTTAAATATACTTATAACCAGGATAGGGGTTGAAACAAGTATGATCAGCGACTAGACTTACCCTTTACTTTAGAAAGATTTCCAAACAAGTATTTTATTATTAACCTGCAGATTCTGTTTTACATAATACAGGTGATTTCAGATGAATTGAACGAAGCAGAGACAAGTGCCATTTTTATCAATTACCCGTTGTTCGAAACTCTTCTCGTAGATAACCAACGTGGCCGTGTCGTAACGGTCGCATATTCTCATTATTTGGTGTTTGCTTCTAATTAGAAGTTATTGTTATAATACGCGTAGGTCTACGTGTCGGAATCATTGTTTCCCGGGTACTTGAAGAATAATGAAGCAGCGGTGGGCCAGTTTTGAATATCGATTGCTAGCAAAAGGGAGTTCGCGAGTACGCAGCTGGAATGTTCTTTAGCTTTCTCTCTGTCTCTCTGTCTCTCTCTCTCTTCTTTTTTCGTATAATCGGCGCCGAGCACAATTCTAGAATTTCGTTATTGATCGTTCATTATCGTTGTGGGAATAAACGATGGCTAGCACACGGCCGACCGTAAAGAATATTTTAATTGCCGCTCGACTCGTGAATTTCGTGCTCATATTCGACGTTCGACTGATTTAAGCCGCGCTGGCAGAGGGGTTGCTAGCATTCAGTGAGACAAAGAACAAAGAAGCGTGTAGGGGGGTGGAAAGAGGGGGGTTGGGAACTCGGGTGGATGCACAGGGTGGGTTGATCCTCGTATGAAGGGCTGTCAAAAACCTAATGAGAGGTGTGACTGCACATGTTCGCCGGCCTCTCCCGTGATTACTCAGATTTTTTGAGAGAAATTAAAATTCAAAGACGTGACTCATCCGGCGCGTGAACTGAAAAACCCATCGCCCGGTAAACGACCAATCACCTCTCCGCCAACTTTATATTAATATATCGACAATTTTTCGAGCGTCAATATTGCGTACACGTTCGTAGCTGTTACATTTTTACGAGGTTTCAACCCTCGATGGATGCTTTTCATCATCTCGTAGCAGCCATGGTGCGATCGAAATTTTCACTAAACAATTTTATTTTAACTCTTTCATTTTGTTCCTGAGCAGAGAGACTGAAATCAGAACACAGACTCTACAAAATTAAAACCAATCACACGTGTACTTCAAATACCAGTAAATATACGTGCGCAAAATCTCAATACAAAAGGTTCGACAGTTTTCCCGAAAAAAATTCGTTTCTGCTAAAAATTCGCGTAGAACCGACCCCGAAAACAATTTCTTGCCCTAGAATCGACTGTGGCAAAGAATACAAACCGCTGACCGAAAAGCACTGCCTGAAAAAACGCAAAAACGAGATCGAACCGGAAACCACAAGC